>OU015501.1:124562631-125262631 GCA_907164885.2 Dolomedes plantarius
GACTAAGTTACCCAGAAAAAAAGTTACAGATACAGTTAGTTTAAATATTATTTTTGTAATTTTCATTTGAGAGCTGTTCGCGTCCTCCAGAAAAATCTGTAGCGCTATCCTTTTAACGCTCTCTTTCCATCAAATCATAGCCATTTTGACATACTTTTTCTCCAAATAGATAAAACATTTTGACCATGAATCATGAATCTGAGGCAATGATTTCTGCTCATCGTTAGCGTTATCCCAAGTATTGTCATCGTTGTTATAATTATCCTTATTATCTTCAAGCTGTAAAATTAAAGGTATAGTTTCTGTACCTGATTGTCGGTATTTTACCGTGAATTTTACAGGGTATATTATACAGAGTAGCAGAATACAAAAATTGTTCTCATTATACCAGCGCATGAAGGCAAACTTAACCAAACTTATACCAAAAAAAAAATATAGTTATATGATCAAATCTAAAGAATTTTAAAAACAGACTTACCTTACGTATAGTAGAAATCAGAAAAACTTAATAAAAGCTGAAAATAAACTTTAAACTATGTCTCTTACACTTACTAAAATCTATTACATTTAATCCTAATACTTAAATAATGTTTCATTTAGCGTTTAATAAAGCCAGGGGTTAACAAAATTTTGGAAACACTGACCGTTTCGTCAGAACTATTTATTAATAAACCATAAGCCACCTTCGGCTTGCTAAACAGCATGAAACCGACGTGGGTTAAAAGGATATAAGTCATGTACATAAGATATTGGAATTTTTTACCGTTCATCCTGCAACATCTGTCTTAACAGTACCAATGATGTAGGAGGGGAAAAACGTGATTGAATCTTTCTCTCTAAATGTTCAATAACGTTAAGGTCAGGCGATTGAGGTGACCAGGATAGAGGGTGTACCTCATCCTCATGCTCATGAAACCACATGTTGACACGTCTTGTACAATGCAAGGGTACGTTATCGCCTTGGTAACACGGATGTCGTCTATATTAATAAAGTAACAGAAGGGTTTGTCGAGATCACGTGACCGTAACGCGACCGGGCGGACTCATCCTCCAAAAAAATGGCCGACAAATACAGGAATCGGTGTATTTTTTTTTCTCATGAAAGTACATAAATGTTACATATTTGGAAAGAGCTTCGAAAACTGATAATTTTTCTGCGTACACTTATTCTGTTAATTCAATAGTTTTAGGCATATTTGGATTCTAATGAAGCGTCATCCCTCTGAGAAATCAAATCATATATATCCAGTATGTGCAGTGGTGCAGCCATCTGACGGCAACGACGGGAATGAAAATTGACTTGAATTTAACACATTTGTAGGCCTTTTTTTCTTTTGTGGGGCCCGAAGTACATAAATATGTTACACTGATGGCTTGAGCGTAGCTAGGCGAAGCCCGGCTAGTTAGGGAATAAAGCTTGCAACATGGCGTGCATGTGGACCGCCAGAATGGTTTCGTAGACATCCGATGTCACAGGACGCTTATTATTATTTAAGGGTCCTAGGAAATGTCAAGAGATAGCACCCCGCACCATCAGAGAATCACAGCCGTGCTTTATCGTGGGCCTAAGCAATCGAGACCGTATGCTACTGAAAGTGTTTGTCAAACGTATAATTTACTAGAGGTAGGAAACGGTGGGAAGCTCGATTCATCCGACCAGATGACATTCATTTGACTTCCGTTTTTATGTTGTTTGCACTGTCTGATACATTTTTTTTTCACTGGTGTCATTAATGGGTGGCATCTGGATTACAGCACGTTCGTAAATACCAGCTCCTGACGAAAAGTTGTTACTGAAACATGGTCATTACGACCCGTATTCACCTTTATTGTTATTTTCTGCACTGTAGTCTTAGGTTTTCGTCGGGTAATCCGTACCAAGTTCCGTCTTTCTCTCGCTGACACCTTCATGTTTACGGCTATACTTTTTAAGTTTAGAAGCAATACCTTGCTCATTTCCATACCATATTATGATCTCTGATACTGAGCCTCATAACAGTGGCGTAACGAGCATAACTGGCGCCCGGGGCACGATACCTTTTTGGCGCCCCCCGAAAAAACATGTACCAATATAATATAGTTGAATTAGTTAAAAGGACCATTTGGCGCCCCTTGCACCCCCTTTGCTACGCCACTGATAATGCACCGACGATTTCTGCTGTTTGAGTTACAGAAACAACCGCAAGCCTCGAGTCAATTATCGTATGATTCTGCAAGTCATTCAGATCCCACATTTTTTCACATTGATCCTACAACAGCTAAATCTACATCGACTATACTACTACTGTGTAGTAGCTGATACCCGTATCTCACCGAAATATATACCTTTGCTCGCCTATGACGTCGTCGTATGACTTGCATATGCACGTTTCTTTTTAAGAAGCGCTTCCATTATTTTGATAATACTCTGTATGTGAGATCCATCGATCCAGTGATCATTGCTTGGCCAGGCGAATACCTTGAGAACTTTGCCTGACTTAGGATATATTCCTGTCTGTGAAGTTCGGTGTGGGTTGCGAGATGGTTTGGAGCTACGTTTCGTGATTGGTTTGGACTATTAGCTATTACAGCCAGTTGCAAGAATACCAAAACGTATTTCGGCGTTCTATAAATTCTGTGATCTATGGAGAGGATTTATGTAACTATTGACACGATAGAGCATCGTTATGCCCCAAAGTCCGTTCAGGTATGGTTTTATGACTAACATCTTGAAAACATGCTCTGGCCTTTGCAGACCTCTGACTTTTATTCATTTCTCTGATATGAAGTCAAAAAGAGCCTAAATAACAAGCTTTAATATTTAGTCAAAACTAACTGGCCTGTTGAAGGACGAATACTTCATTATACAAGTTACACGTTACCGAAAACTGAAATTCGGTCTTTTTGAATGAAGACTGTTGTTTCGGCCAAAGTTGGACCGGCATACGACTGATATTTCACTAAAAGATATATTCTGTTTAAACGATACGGTGCCTCAACACTACTTCACCATAGGATATATTCATTCTTCTAAAAATAGATTTTTATAACTCCTTCATCCCTGTGTGGACCACCATCTGGCCTTTTTTGAAGCCTTAGTACATTTTTTAATTTAACGTCCCAAGAAAAGAAAAATTAGTCCCCGACAATCAATAATTTTTGACGTTTCTCCAATCATTTAATTTTTTAAACACAAAAAATACTTCCTCATAAAATAAAAATTCTCGTCATGGCGAAACTAATAACCTATTTCAGAATTTTGGCAAAAAGGATTTACAATAGAGAGATAATCATTTATAGTCGTCCAAGACTCTGCAAGCTCCCTCTACGATGAAGTAAGTAACATGAGAATACTTTATTTTCCACTTGTATTTTTATAACTACACTATAAACTACCATAACAAATTTTTATATCTTCCAAACCTCAAGAAAACTTACATTTAGTTATAAGCTTAACACAGATCAACAATGCTAACGTCTGTACTTATAGCTACAGTTGCGTCGTTGAAATGATAATCGCAATATTAGATTTGATATTTAACATACTGAGTCTTACGTACCGTTTCTCATCCATTAACTCTCGTAATGTATTTATGTGCTACAATAGGAAGAAAGCAGTCTTACAAATTCTTCAGTCGTATTAAAGAAAACAAACTAAAAAAAAACAAAAAAAAAAAAAAACCGGGGCTAAATGGTTCTTTAGTATAGATATTTCTCACTGCTAACCAAACTCAGCTTTTGCGTTTTCTTGAAAAACAGTTCTTGAGAAATCACATTATAGCCCTTTGAATTTATCATGTTTGAAAATTATAAAATATTATTAAACAATTTGAATATTTAGTTTTTCAAATAAAAAGACACGGTGACACATTTCATTTCAGTGATTCATTTTTTAGTGAGAATCACATTGTGAACGAATCACCCTTTGTTTACATCGTCAAAGAGCGATGACGCTTCATTAGAATCCAAATATCTCTAAAACTATTGAATTAAGAGAATAAGTGTACGCAGAAAAAATTATCAGTTTTCGAAGCTCTTTCCAAATATGTAACATTTATGTACTTTCATGAGAAAAAAATACACCGATTCCTGTATATTTGTCGGCCATTTTTTTTCGAGGAGTGGTCCGCTCTGTCGCGTTACGGTGTCACGTGATCTCTCGACTTCCACTTGTCTCTTTATTAGTATAGATAGATTTATTTCATGAAAAGTATTTCATGAATATTTTCGCAACAAAATGATTCTTTCCCTCAATTTTTATAACAATTTGAGATAAAAAGGAAAAATTGAAAATTTCTTTTTAATTTTTCAAATTTATCAAAGCTTTTCCCTTTTTTTCCCCTCGGAGATTTTCGCAAACATTTTTTTAAAAAAGTCAAAATTATTGCTTATAGATCCCCAACAATCATCTGCCCTCGCCCGACCCACAAGGAGTGTGGAGTCGCAATTTTAATATTATAGCATGCTATAGATCCTAAAATAATTTTGATTATTTTATTTTACAGAATTCTGCAACAATCCCGAAAGAAAATAACATGGACACGTAACATTATATATATAATAGCCGTTGTCTCTGTATAACACTTCCGGGCTGTACTCATCTTTCAGTTGAAGCCCTCAGTAAACAAACAGCCGGTTAGGCTTAATTTCAATTTCAGATGTGGATCAGAATTTTTTCTTACCTAAAAACTAATATCTTCTCCATCAAATCACGTTTGTTCAGCCTATTTTTGTATAAAACATTCAGAACTAAAAAAAATGGATGCTTTTAGCTGTATATTTAACAGTTTTTAAAAATCTGTTTACTTTTGCGATGAATTCTGAAAGTACACAAACTTGAATGTGAATGAATCAAGTAGCTCAAGTATTCATATCGCGTAGTGAGCTGTGAAAAACTGGATGGCAGTCTACTACTCCAATCGGATGAAAAACTAAATAAATAAAAAATAATGAAAGGGTTTGCTTTTACAAGGTGTCGATTAAATGCAATATATTGTTAGATAATTCGGGATATTTTTTAACTTTCATATACTTTTTTCCATTATGACGTCATTATTAGCATTATGACGTCAAAATGACGGGTTGGATGGCAGTCTACTACTCCAATCGCTTGAAAAACTAAATAAATAAAAAATAATGAAAGGGTTTGCTTTTACAAGGTGTTGATTAAATGCAATATTGTTAGATAATTCGGGATATTTTTTAACTTTGATATACTTTTTCCATTATGACGTCATTATTAGTATTATGACGTTAAAATGACGGGTTACCTTCTAGTTTGACATTAAAAATAAAACATATTTCCTTTTTTAAATTCAAAGCGTCCGATAAGCGTACTTCAAACTTCCATCACAGTACAGTTACATTACTTTTGTGAAGCAGAGCGTTAAATATGGCAAAAGTTTCATATGTGGTCATATTAATCTTGACATACTCAAGTAGATTCTATATGTTTGATTTGGATTAAGTCCAAATAACGTTATTCACGCATGCAAAATTTATGCGTGGAGGAGAGACTTCTTAGGTTCTGCGGAAGAAAAAACAAGTGACAGTAAGAAGCAGTACGTCATTGCGATGTATATCCCTGTCATAAAAAGTTAAGTGGCAAGACATTCGTCAATATTATATAATTTATCCACTTAAAAAAGGGAAAAAAAACTTGGCACACTACGCCTCTCTCATTTTCTTAGGTCTCCATGGATCATGAACTTTTATGCCTCACTGCTGCTACATTAGTTTATTTTTTATGTATAAACACTTCATCAAATAATAATTTAGATTGCAGCTAGAAAATTATGTCTTTATGAGAAGTGTTTTATAGCTGTAGATGGATACTTTACATCTCAGAAAAATGCCAATGTGCTTTGCTAGGCAAATTCTTGCTGTGACACCAGCAGCGTATAGGCCGAAAGATTTTATTCTCGCAAACAAACCGCAGGAAACATTAAATATGGTGACTCCAGAGCTTTAAATTACTTCCTTCAATTGAAAAGTTATAGTTGCTTTATTTTTTTTCGGTTACCAAATTTTTCGAAGCACTGATTTAATAATAAGTTGATCTTTTTTTTTTTTTTTTTTTTTTTTTTTTTAATCCAATGCGGAGGCACTTGTATTCAAACATTGGTCCTTACTACGCCGCAGTTTTACTGTCAGTTTTACTGTCCATTTTATTGTGGGGGCACCATATAGGCGGACAGCATTACCCCCTATGAAGGGACGACACGAACGGAGGCATTTTTCGTGGCGCAACGCTGAGACTCGATCTGAGCACCCTCAGCACCGAAAACCAGCGCGCTGTACCACTGGGCCGCCACAAGCCCTAATAAGTCGGTCTAAATGTGTATTTATGGTCATTCATAACTCCTGCAAATTCTAAAAGCTCTTGCTATGACATCAACTACGTAATACAAAAATGTTTCAGTTTACAATTACTGTGGGATCACTGACGAAACAAACATGCTGTAATAATAAATATTTTTTTTTCCTAATGCGGAGGCATTTGTCGTCAAACATTCGCCTATACTAGGAAGCAATTTTACTGCCCATTTTATTATGGGGGCACCATATAGGCGGATAGCATTACCCCCTATGAAGGGACGACACGAACGGAGGCATTTTTCGTGGCGCAACGCCAGGATTCGATCCGAGCACCCTCAGCACCGAAAACCAGCACGCTGTACCACTGGGCCGCCACAAGCCCAGATAAGATTTTAACATTTACAAAATATAAAATACAATAAATTAGGTATACAACAGCTTTCTGAAACACATCAAATTATTAGAATAAAATTTAGATTGGTTCAAATATTAGAATATTGTATTTTACGCAAAAATATTATCTTATGAATATGAAGTAAATGGTAGTTAATAATTTGTAGCATCCCCTTTAGCTTTATTAACAGCGTACAATCGATCTTGCATACTATATACAAGGTGTTTACAAACATTTCTATCAATATTAGCCCAAATTGACTTTATACGTGCCACTAACTCAGTTTTACTTGAAGGAGGATTTTCTTGGAGTTTTTTCTTCATTATACCACATAAGTTTTCGATTGGATTAATGTCTGGTGAGTTTGGTGGCCAAGGAAGTACCTTAATTTTACGTTGGCGGAACCAATTCTTAGTTGACACCGAGGTATGCGGTGACGCTAAATCTTGTTGAAAGATGAAATCATCTTCAAATAAATCTTCTGATGATGGAATCATGTAATATTCCAAAATTTCTTGATATATCTGAGAGTTAACCTTTTCGTAGACGATGCATAACTTTCCAGGTCCTTCTGCGCTCATGCAACCCCAAACCATGACACTAGCAGCAAATTTTACCGAACGTTTAAGGCATTCTTTATCAAATGCTTCTTGCTTCATTCTCCAAACTCGAAAAGAACACAACTCCGTATAACACCTGTGAATATTACCCTTTTTTGTGGGTAAGGAGGGGCCCATTTTATTTAAACCTGAACATATTTTCCTACTTTTATAGGAATTATACATTATTTTTGTTAAATAAAGGATTTTTAACCATACCTATAAGTTTAAAAAATCCTAGAAATTAAGGACTAGACAACTAAATTTAAGATGGGTAAAATGGTGAATATATTTTGGCATGGGTGGGTGTAAAATCTATATAAACTGAAATGTTTTAAGAACGTGGTAAAAAAATTGCTTTGCCGAAAACATTTAAATGCAGAAAAAGCCAAAACTCCACGGCTATCATCTTTGCAAAATAGATAACTTAATCCTTTCGTGGGCTTCTGTTTTCTTTAAGGAATTGCTTTGCGATTTTTAGAGATTCTGAGTAATAAGACAATGGGTTTTAAGATAATATCTTTTATTTAAAAAATATATGCATACATAAGAATATGGAGATGGGAAGTATTCTTTCCACGGCCCATTTGCTGACTAATATAGTCTATATATATAAAACAGTCCCGTAATTGACTCATTCATTCACTGACTGACTGACTGACATACAACGAACAGACCAAACCGCTGAACCTAAAGGGCTGAAATTTTGCATGGCGATTCTTCTTATAGTGTAGGGGTGCACTAAGAGAGATTTTTGAAAAATTCTTCTTAGATTTTTTTAAATAAAATTTTTAAGCTGTTTTTTTTACTTTTTTAAGTTTGCATTTAAAATAATAATTTGAGGGTTATAAAATTTATATCACGAGAAAGATCATAAAAATTCCTTTAAAATGAAATCTTTTTCGAATCTTTACCTCCATTTCCTGATTTTTGGTGAATTTTTAAAGATTAATTTTTAGAATTTAATTTATTTAATGCTGATCACGTGACTTCTTTTTCTGGTACTTTAAATAAATTTATCGTCACGTGCATAAAAACTAAAGAGACAAAAAATAATTTTTTTTCTTGCTAATGCGGCAGACGATTGGACATTATCCAAAAAAATATTAAAATACAGTAAAAGAAATGTTCTAGAAACTGTACTATATAAACTGTACTATATTCTTTAGTATTCTTTATATTAGATTTAATTTGAATATCTTCTTCTACATTATTTTGTCTATAAAATATCCCTTACGATTTTTTTATATATATATATATATATATATATATATATATATATATTTTACATCAATTATATACATTGATCGTCGTATTTATTATATATATATTGGCATTAATTGCATACATTGACCGATGTTTTTACTTTGAATGTACTCCGTAGCGAAGTGAGGGTTTTCAGCTAGTATTCCTATAAATTATTACTCTTCAACTCATCTGTATAAGTAATATATAGATTTTTTTATGTAAAAATAAAGTATAGAGAAGAAAACAACACAAACACTTACAGTTATAGCTGAAAAATAACAATATTCAGGCCAAAGCCTATGCAGCAACAACCATTTACGAGACCAAATTAGTTGTGTATAGCTATTTCAGTATTCTTGAAAATATATTTAAAAAAATGTGGACGGCAGAATAATATTGAAGCGGGAACTAATTTCTCTATCAGTATTTTAGCTGTGACAGAAAATATTATTGGGAATTACACATCCCGTGAATATATTTGAGAAAACATTAGATGGAAAGCCGGCTTCCTACAGCCCAAAAAAGGGTTAAAGATGAAAATAAGTGTCTCTAGCGTACCCAGAAAGCTTTATGGTTTCGCTCTGATTATGGGTGCCTAAGCAATGCAGAGCTGAGGAAAATCTCGGAATCAACAAAATTCAAAAGGCGGAATATCTGAAAAATTTTCTTTGTGACTGGCAATTTTCAACCATCCAGCCCTAGACGAAGAGAATAAAAGGTCTTCCATGAATTTTGGCAAATAATTTAGGTAGCTTAAAGATAACAAAGTTGGATGAAAGACCCCCTTATTGGAAAGATCTCTTCACTCTAATATCACTGTAGGATTACATTAGAAGACAGGTTTAAATCAAGACTGTATCAAGACTATATTACTAAATTTTTTACGAGAATATATCAAATTAGCTTTTCATTGTAGAAGTTTAAGCAAACTCATAATAGTTTAGGTTGGGAGTTTTAGGCACTTGATCATAATATATAACATAGGTATGTATAAAAACCTGTTAGCTAACAATAACGTTCTTTTTAATATCCCCAGCTTCGGTGACTGTTCTATCTATCACGTAGATCACAAATCCACAGGGATATTACTCATTTAATATCTCTTTAGAAACTTTTTTCTATATTTTGCTCATTAGAAGCTACTAAAGCGATATAACAGTGTATGAAACATATCTGTTTACTCTTATTTATAGGTCTTGTGGTCTTAATGGTGTATAATTTCAAATTCATTTAAAATTTAATCTATAGGGCTTCAATTTTTCAAATATAAACACAAGCTAAAATCAATCATTTAAAGTTCCCTGAAATATGTCTATTCCTAACTATAATTGTACATTTTATTTAGATGATTACCCTCATATTATACATATAAATAGATATAATTTTAAATGCCCCCTCTATATTCACTTTTAATCTCTTTTTTCACCAATGCGACAGACGGTTTCTTGGACAATATCCTTAGCACCATAGTGCACTGCAGTTTTGCTAGCCATTTTATTATGGGGGCACTATATAGGCGGACTGGCATTACCCCCTATGAAGGGACGACACAAACGGAGGCTTTTAGTGGCGCAGTGCCGGGATTCGGTCCGAGCACCCTCAGCACCAAAAAACAGCGCGCTGTGCCCCAAGGCGCGCTGTGCCACAAGCCCACTTTTAATATCCATCTCTTTTACAACGCCTTTTCATTTACACAATCTCCCGTTTCAGTTTCCTTGGCACTGCTGCAACACTTTAATTTTCATAATGTCCTCTTTTTTTGACCTATGAAATTACGCACAGCATGCATGTACTGTGGCTGCTATAAGTCAAGCCTGGTCAACCCAAAGTTTTTTGGAATGATGTTCGAAAAAACAATTAACTTGGTTTTCTCTAATATATGCTGAAATTCCTGTAAAGTTTTTCTTTCTTTCTTTTTTTTCGGAAATACCATGTACTTTCTAGTCGAAAATCCTATCACTGTGCATTTTTGACCAACCAGAAGTTCTCTGTGATTTTTAATTTAATATCTTTGCTTGTTTAGTTTCCCTCCCTTCCCTGCATCATAGAAATTTTTATAACAAACTTTTTCCACCATGATATCTTCAATAAGCTTGAAACCTCCTGTTTGTTGGCAATAAAAAAAGCTTAAAAGAATTCAACTTCCCCAAAGAGCTTCTTTCGGGTTTCAAATTCTTCAAACAGACGCAACTGATGACAACACAAGAGTAAATGAAACTCAAGCGGTTTTTTTTATTATTTTACTTTTATTTTTTATCAAACATGACTTTAATGATCTTTAATTTCTCGTAATAGTCAGACTTAATTATCTGTAATTCATTTCAGTAGTAACCAACCGGGCTCCAGTTCTTGAAGCATGGATCCGAATTAAGGCTTAACTTAGTTTTCTCTAATATATGCCTAAATCCCTGCAAAGATATAAAAAATATTTTTTTAACAGATTATGATCCTTTCAATACTTTCCTTTGAGCGAAACTTTTTAATTTAACCTCTCTCCTTTTTAAATATTTTACTTCTTGGTAAATAATTTCCTTCATTCTGTCTAGCCTTTTAATTTGTGTATGGACCACTGTTTCTCCCTCTTGAAAATCCTCTATTTGCTACTTGCATGCATAATTCTAACAGTCGGGACTGACCAAAGCGGGATTTTTCAGACCTAGTGTGCACTCTACATGTGATAATCCTACCAGTAAGCATTTTTCAAATGACAAGAGGTCTCTCTAAAAGCGACATCAAACACTAACCTGAGTGACAGATAATCTAATCACAAAGTGAGCATTTCAACCAACAGTTTGACGAGCGGAAGTGTTAACTTTATAAAACATTTAGCTCGCACTATAATCAAACATACTATGCCTAGAGGAAAGTTGCTTCCTTTCTGGAATTATCTCGTTGTAATTAATGAATATAGAGATTTTAATTAAAATTCAAGCATGTAGATATTTATCTAATCTTCAATTACTCTATGTATATACATATTTCGTAATTTGATCGCTCTCGCAAAACTGTATTTAAATTTTAAAGTAAAACAATTCATTACAAGACGATTTAATTTTCTGTTTCAATCATGCAGCTGAAACATACCAAAAAAAAGGTCGAATTCCTAAAAAATGCATTAAAACATTCAAAGTTTATTTTTTAAAGTATAAAGAATCATTTGTTCTCGAAACTTACTCATTCCATGATTATCTGGCATAAAATTTGAAGCCGTGTATACTTAAAAATAAGTATTCATCTCACAGAATTCACAATACTTTCGAGAAAGAATCCTGAAAGAACTTTAATTTTTCAAAAGATTTAAGTAAAATAAGGTCTAAAAATATTAACACTATTGCTATGAAAATATCACGAGTTTAAGCTGATGTAATGCATTTATTTAATAATCAAATATCAACTTAAAGAGTAAGCGGAATATAAGTTTTTTCTCTTTTCATTCTTTCATGTCATTTTTTCGTCCAACCATACCATCTCTCAAAGTGTTCTGTCATCAGAAAGATTCACATGACACTGAGAAAAGTACTGGATCATGTTTCTGGATGGTAAACAGAATGAAAAAATCTGGTATTGAGTAAGTAGTTAAGGACAAGCCTTGTCAAGAGATTATTTTCTAACAATTTGATATTTTCAAATCTTGATTTTTATGTGAAACATATTTATTTCATTTTAATTCTTATTTTTTTTATCATATTCCCAATGACGTGAAAAATAAGGTACATAGTTTACAAAACGTTCTTCTTCCAATACATGAGAAAAATTCCTCAATATTCTATCTTGAAAACTTTTACCTCTCTCACCAAATAGCTGAAGTCAGAAGTTGCTTTACGGGTTTATTAAACTTTCCTTCCGTTAAAAAATAACCAACAGATAATTTTAATATTGGCAATTGATAAAAGTATTTGTGATCAATCGTATTTGTTCGATTTAACATATAAATATAAGAATACATTTTATCGACAAGGAATTAGCTAACAGAATGCATTTTGTCGACAAGGAATTAGCTAACAGAATACATTTTATCGACAAGGAATTAGCTCAATTTAAAGCACATGGAGGAGGCATTCTTGTTTCATCATTTCTGGATCAACATCATTAGCTGGAAAATAAACACGCATACTTTTAATTTCGTTACTTTTTAACTTTCCGTTTACTTCTGTTTACCTTCCGTTATTTCCCTTATATGAATCCTGTGAGCGAAGAAAACGTGAAAATGTTTAAAGAATACTTTTAGTGATTTAGAATAAAAAAATAACCATCAATATAAAAATAAACCAAAAACCATTTTGAAATGGTTTCGGGCTTAAAATAAGAGTTTCATCTTTGAGGTGGAAAATAGTTTAGCTTTTTATTAAAAAAGGTATCAATAATTTTTAGTAAAATACTTTTCCAAGTTTCGCTGGCACACCATCTTGAAAGACTGAGTTGTAGAGACATTTATGGTGATGTATCGTAGAGCGATTTTTTAGATTATAAACGTTTTCCCTTAGATGCTTAAGTTATATTCATTTAGTGGACGATAAAAATTCTCAACTCAGTTTTTATGATTGATCGGGTTTTAAAGTAAGAGAAATTCTACACTTACATTTCTATTCCGCTGTCAGATTTTATAATCCATTGATACTTCGCTGTAATTTCTTGAGCCATGTTTTGCATCATGATTCTTCAGTCCACTGCGATAAATTAATAGACGTGAAAATATTTTCAGATCACGTTCTTGTAAATATCGCGATTCTTTATGAAACGAATTTTGGTAAATTCTCCTAGACTTTTGAAATTTCATTTCGCCAACATTTCTGAGTTTTTCCTCTCTGTCATTCTAGACCCAGAAAGTTGCCAACGCTGAAAATGATTCAATCTGAGAGAATATCTCGTGTCTTTTTCGAGTGTTGAACGTCGCTCTAGATTCTCAACCCCCAAAAATGTTGCGCAGAACGTCACTGGAATCCAAACAGACTTAGTTTTTCCGAGAAGTACAACATTTTTTTCTCGTCTGGCTTTAAATTTTTATCTTTAAAAAAGATGGTTTTGTGAATTTTTGTTCGCTTGCTGTACAAGTAAAACTTAGTTAACGTCCGATTCTTTTTATTCAATTATATACATTTCTCACGCAAATAAAAAAAAAACACAGATTTTATTAAAAAATGTGGAGACACTTTTTATTGTCTTTAGTAATGTAAATTTTACGCATTCTGATAATAAAGCATAAATTTAAAGCACATGGAGGAGGCATTCTTGTTTCATAGTTTCTGGATCAACATCATTAGCTGGAAAATAAACACGCATACTTTTAACTTCGTTACTTTTTAACTTTCCGTTTACTTCCGTTTACCTTCCGTTATTTCCCTTATATGAATCCTGTGAGGGAAGAAAACGTGAAAATGTTTAAAGAATACTTTTACTGATTTAGAATTAAAAAATAACTATCAATATAAAAATAAACCATAAACCATTTTGAAATGGTTTCAGACAATAACAGTTTCATCTTTGAGGTGGAAAGTTGTTTAGCTTTTTATTAAAAAAGGTATCAATAATTTTTAGTAAAATACTTTTCTATTTTTTCGATAATTTTCATCTTGCTGCATGAAGCAAGTTGAAATAACAATTTAGGGAGCTCTAGGATAGCATGGGATTTTGAAATTTCAGCTATTCGCCGACACGCCTAGTGAACATAGTGTAAATTAAGTTTTAGCGTTAAAAAAATATAATAAATTTTACTCTATGTTTTAACGCTATTTTGTCTTTATTTCATTCAAGTGCCACTCAGATCATACAGTGGTTAATGTCGTGATATACCACACAGTGAGCTTGGGATCGAATATCGTCTAAGGCAGCCATACTCTAGGGCCACATGCATATGTTTGCTACGTTACGCAGGCATAGTACACTATACCTCTTAATATAATACTGTAAAAAATAAAACTCAAAACCTAAATGTATTCAAAAGTTTATTTAAAAATGAGTTGCATATTTTATATTGAGACAAACTTTTGACTACTTTAGACAAATCAGATTTATACTTGCTACATGCTACTTACTCTCAATACAGCATGAAGGTAAGAATCAGTAAATTAATTTTTATCTACGCTCTTCGCATATTTCATTTCGGAATTGCATGATTCACTAAGATACACTGGTGCGAACAATGTGAGCAGCAGGTGGCACGTTTTTGTACAGTTTTGTATTTTCCAGGTACTCATTTCTAAAATTATGTTTAGAAAATGACCTGTTTGATAATGAGTGGGAGTGTCTCGGGCCGCACATTCAAGCTTGGTGGGCCGCAGTTTGAGTACCCCTCATCTAAAGACTTGGCTTCAGGTCCCCAGTGCGATTCTCTCCTCTCGTTTTATTCATATGAATACCTACAAAAAGTACCAATTTTGCATACAGAAAAGAAATTTCTGGGATCGAGAAGTTTCAGAGAATTTGAGAAATTCTTTAGAACTATTTTTTTATAAGCAAACTAGCTGAAAACCCGTACTTCGCTACGGAGTACATTCAAATTAAATACAACGGTCAATGTATGCAATTAATGCCAAAAAAATAATCATAATATATATATATATATATATATATATATATATATATATATATATATATATATATATATATATATATATATTATGATAAATACGATGATCAATGTATACAATTGATGTAAAATATATATATATATATATATATATATATATATATATATATATATATATATATATATATTTATAAGAAAATCGTAAAGGATAATTTTATAGACAAAATAATGTAGAAGAAAATATTCAAATTAAATCTAATATAAAGAATACTAAAGAATATGGTACAGTTAATATAGTACAGTTTGTAGAACATTTCTTTTACTGTATTTTAATATTTTTTTGGATAATGTCCAATCGTCTGCCGCATTAGCAGGAAAAAAAATTTTTTTTGTCTATTTAGTTGTTATGCACGTGACGATAAATTTATTTAAAGTACCAGAAAAAGAAATCACGTGATCGGCATTTAATAAATTAAATTCTAAAAATTAATCTTTAAAAATTCACCAAAAATCAGAAAATGGAGGTAAAGATTCGTAAAAGATCTCATTTTAAAGGAAGTTTTAGGATCTTTCTCGTGATATAAATTTTATAACCCTCAAATTATTATTTTAAATGCAAACTTTAAAAAAGTTACAAAAACAGCGTAAAAATTTAATTTAAAAAAATCTAAGAAGAATTTTTGAAAAATCTGTCTGAGTGCACCCCTACACCATAAGAAGAATCGCCATGCAAAATTTCAGCCCTTTAGGTCCAGCGGTTTGGTCTGTGCGTTGTATGCCAGTCAGTGAGTCAGTTACGGAACTGTTTTATATATATAGATAATAAATAGCTCCCCCAACTGCAATGACAAATTTTCCATCAAAATCAATTATGTTTGAAAAAGCCCCTGCCTGATAATGAGGCTTCATAATAATGCCTGATAATGTGTGTCTTGGACCACACATAAAAGCTTGGTGGGCAGATGCGACCCGCAGGCCGCAGCTTGAGTATCCCTGGTCTAAGGTATGGACTTTTTGTGTCTCCAGGGTCGCCCAGAGAGGGGGGCAACTGGGGCACTTTGCCCCAGGTCCCTAACTGCCGGAGGGGCCCTAAAATTAAAAAAAATTAATTTATTAGATTTCATCCAAAAGAAAATTCTGAAACTTCTACCGTATTTCAAAATTCAAAATAATCTGAAAACAGGGGCCCCTCCAAAAAAAAAATTATTTAAAAAAATGAATTCGATTAATTAGATTTCTCTTACTCCAAAATAGTCTTCTGAAAAATACGCGATTTAGTTTTAATGAAAAATATAACTGTTTAGTCCTAACTGCTACAAAAATACATTCTCTCTAATAAATTGAAGACAGTACTAACTACTAAAATAGATAGCAAAAACGCTTTGTGGATGGAAGATGTAAAATTTATAGGAGAATATAACAAGAGAGCAGTGCAATGAAATATAATAATTATGTTAAGCATTCGTGTAAAAAAATTTTAAGTATGAGTAACTTAATTTGAATGTGTGTTTTCGTCTCTTTCCATTTTTTTATTTTTCTTGGGGCCCTCAACAGAAGTTTGCCCCAGGACCCGTAAAGTTTCTGGGCAGTCCTATGTGTCTCCCCATAGGGAGTAGTAGTAGTGGATCCTTTATAAGGTGCTCCCATTATGAGGTAGTCAGCAAGATCGTGGTATGAATAAGTAAAGGTCCTCGGGACAGGATTCTACCGAAATCGGATAAGAATATTTCTATTAAATCATATTAAATACAATTATATTTATAACAGGATGTTTTTAGATGAACTTATGGATTATGAATACAGACAGAGAAATACCTGTAATCAGAAATAAAAAAATCTATTCCGGTCAAATTTTTTAACTGGTAGTCTTCAACTAGTAATAAATTGAGGAGTAATAATTACCTATGCTTTAAACTTATACACCAGATGAAAAGGTTTGATTTCAGTAATCCATCTTGAAATTTTTGTTTGTAATTATCTTGTAAATATCTGTTTGCTAATTTTAAACTATTAAAACATCTGTCCAATACCATAAAATTGATACCAATCATAGCATTTACAACAGGTCACCAAAGAAATATTTGAAAGCAGTAATTTTAGAGTCATTCTGACCTTTAAAAATACCGTCCCAGTAAAAATTTAAAAAATATTTATTACTAAAAATGAAATTCTTAATCTTAAAATTCTGAAGAAAAATATATAGGCAGTATTTTGCGTAGACTTCAAAAGCAATGGAGCAAAAAGTTCCTTAATATTCAAAATAAGAGTGGCAACCAATTTCGAACTAATTAATGTAGTTCTTCATCAGGTCAGAAGTATTAGGTGTGATTGTCTCTGTGGACAATTCAAAAGAATTTTTTTTGGTTAAAATATACTTTTGTAAAAATGAATCACCTGAATCATTTATGAATACGATAAATCAAGGATATGACACTCTTACAGTGTTGTTTTCATTCCTTTTTTTCAGTCAAACAAGCGAATAAACTTCAATATTCAGGCTATGAGTTAGAAAGTACCATGGTATCAATAGGAATTTCCACAGTAGACATTGTCTTGATGTTCACAGTGAATGAATTATGAAGAGGACAGTTGGGAAAATTGGGAATTTGGTTTTGAGATATTTTAATAGAGTGTATAAGTCGAACGGAAATTGACAGTGACCAGAATGTTGAGTTTCTTCATAGATTTTACCAAAAAACAAGGAATAAAAATGACATTGTAAGAATGCCATATTTTTGATTTAGCATATTCATAAACGAGGTCATAGACTCAGTTTTACGGTAATTGTTATTCATCTAACTTCCTAAATGTCGTTAGCTGAAGCAGAGGAATCCAAAGTGAAATGAAGAGAGGACACACATAGACGAGAAACCAAGTTTTCATTCTTAATAACCAAGATTAAACTAAATATCCGTCCCTTTTATTTTGTCACCGGGCTTATTCAGTGAAAGCATGTGTAATTGCTTTCATAATCGTATCTAACGTATACGGGCTATACGTTACCTTGGCCGTTTTGCACTTCGTTTATGTACCATCAAAATTCCACCCACATTCAATCTTCTTCCAATTGGAACAAACTTAATCCTTTCTTACGGATTTGTCTTCTGGGGGAAGAGATATTAAGGAGTAGAAACACTGGCAAATTATCTTTCCGTCTTTAGATTAAAATACAATAAATTAGGTATACAACAGCTTTCTGAAACACATCAAAATATTAGAATAAAATTTAGATTGGTTCAAAATGTTAGAATATTGTATTTTACGCAAAAATATTATCTTATGAATATGAAGTAAATGGTAGTTAATAATTTGTAGCATCCCCTTTAGCTTAATAGAGTGTATAAGTCGAACGGAAATTGACAGTGAAAAGAATGTTGAGTTTCTTCATAGATTTTACCAAAAAACAAGGAATAAAAATGACATTGTAAGAATGCCATATTTTTGATTTAGCATATTCATAAACGAGGTCATAGACTCAGTTTTACGGTAATTGTTATTGATCTAACTTCCTAAACGTCGTTAGCTGAAGCAGACGAATCCAAAGTGAAATGAAGAGAGGACACACATAGACGAGAAACCAAGTTTTCATTCTTAATAACCAAGATTAAACTAAATATCCGTCCCTTTTATTTTGTCACCGGGCTTATTCAGTGAAAGCATGTGTAATTGCTTTCATAATCGTATCTAACGTATACGGGCTATACGTTACCTTGGCCGTTTTGCACTTCGTTTATGTACCATCAAAATTCCACCCACATTCAATCTTCTTCCAATTGGAACAAACATAATCCTTTCTTACGGATTTGTCTTCTGGGGGAAGAGATATTAAGGAGTAGAAACACTGGCAAATTATCTTTCCGTCTTTAGATTTTAAGCCCTTTGCAAATGAGTGAATGGTTCAACCTAAAACTGGGATTGTACCGCTATTGCGTTAGATTACCTTAATACTATACGCTGGGTTTTGATCTCACATGCAGCAGAAGGTGCTGCTTTAATGTAAAACTATCGGAATGACCCATGCTTTTGACACCCTTGAGACAGGAGATGAAATACGCCGCCTTATTGGCTCGTCTGTTTGAAGGGATCCCATAAAACGATTTCTTCATAGACTGAATGTAAATAGCGTTTAGTGTTTATGTAAATAATTTCATTGAATGTTAAAGCCGTGATTTATTCTGTCCAAATTAATCAAACATTGGAATATCCCTTTTGTTTATTAATCGATTCCTTCGAAGTCTGAAGTGTTGATTTTGTTTATCTGCATCAGTGGAAGTAGGATTTTCTTCCCTTGCACTCTATTTTTTAGCTGCGTTGATAAATTGGGACGCGACAGTTTAAAGCACACAGGGTCTTCACTTTAAATTTCGCGTATATTTCGATTTTATATAACAACATAATGCAACGTTTATATAATAGAGTAGATTAATTAGTTCTACAGATAAACGAACAAGATAGGATATCATCAAATGACACTCGTTCTTCTAGAGAGCAGAAAAAAATGCATAACGAGATTTGCATCAAACCATATGCAAAATGACTAAGAAACTTGTCTTGATGCCCCCGGCATTGAAATGCACACAGGGTTCTTTTTTCTTGAGAGCGGAAATGCTTCTAATGCTAGCTAGCTATGCCCACTCTTTTTCCGTCATTAGACATGAATCAGAGGGTAGAGAGCAATAGCATGTAAAGACGCACGTTTAAAGGATGAGATGTGATAAAATGATAGACTAACTGAAAAGAAATGGCTTGATATTATTAAACTTCATTACCAGATATATATGATGATAAGCATGCAAAAATTCTAATTAATTTGATTAAAAATTTGTGTTGGTTCAACAGATACATTGCAGTTTACCGTCAACAATGATTTTCTTCATCAAATTCCTGTAACAGTTTAATGATTAGCTTATAATAAATGCAAATAGTTTTAGCTCGACAAAATTTTGTTTTAAAGAGTATATACAAAACATTAAGTTTGCTAAAGTTTTTCCGGATAATGTTAAGCCTCTGCTATTAGCGGTGTAATCAGGGCGTATTTGTAACGTACAAATTCTTTACTGTTAATGAAAATGTATCTAAAGCTAAAATGTATTTAACGTATATAACGCTGAATCACGTCGCAGACAGATATATGTTAAAATTAAGGGAAATATTTTTTTTCTCTGAATTTCGTCTCTGACGTTTTTTTTTTCTCTGAATTTCGTCATCACCCAAGAAAATAATAGTTAAAACCTCCTAGAATGACAAATTATTGTTCGATGACAAATTATTGTTGAATGACAAATTATTGTTAATATATACATAAAGGTAAGTTAATGAAATTTGTTTTACCTTTCTAAAAGATTTCATTGATAAAGTTGAGCTTCATTCCTAAATATTATATCGTAGAACTAATTATCTGACAAGTAAAGTGGCTGTCATGGTTGATCCCATCGAAACCAGAAAATAAATAATCCATGCATTCATATTAGATATAATTTTTTAGTCAATATTGGTCATTCATTTATAGCCTAATCAGACATATATCCGTTATATCCGTTAGAGAGATTAATTTTAAAACGTTATTCAGTTGGTTGAGAGCACTACGGTCACTTTTTGCTACACGAGGGCTAATTAGACCGGGACCTACTGCAAAATGTTATTTGGCAAATTTTATTTGATAAGTACGTTTTATAATCGATATCTATCAGAACAACAAAGATTTTCTTTCTTTACTTGTCAAGGGGTTGAGTAAAAGTTCAAAAATCTCAATAAGGTAATCTTGTTCAGTATTACTTTTTTTACAAAAATAAGTAACATTCCCCTATAGGAATAATAAGGGAATGTTACAAATTTTTAAAATTTTTTTATGTATTGAGTGCTCACGATCGTCGTTCCTCTTCAATGCTGTGATAACAAAAAGGTAACCTCTTCAACCATTGTGCCATATTCAATGAGAACTGTGGTTGTCTCGAGAATGCGAGGTAATTACTAATGTTTTGAAGAAGCAAACAGAGTAGTCAGATAAAAGCACAACACATTTTTGAAAAACGTATTAAAAGAGAAATACATTTGTTAATTTTTATCACTACTTCAGATTCTAGGTTAGACTTATAGAGAAAATATGGAAAAACTGCATAAAATTTTCATTTAGAATATTTACAAAAGCTTTATTTAAATTTAATAATAATACTTAACGTAAATCACGATTTGTTTCATTTAGAAACGATTTATCTTCATTTATCTCTATATATAAAACATTTCCGTGACTGACTGACTGCCAGGAAACGCACAGACCAAATCGCTGGACCTAAAGGGCTGAAATTTTGCATGGCGAATCTTCTTATAGTATAGAGGTGCATTAAGAAAGATTTTAGAAAAATTCTTCTTAGATTTTTCAAATTAAATTTTTAATCTGTTTTTGTAACATTTTTTTAAATTTAAAATAATAATTTGAAAGTTATAAAATTTACACCACGATAAATTTTATAACTTATAAGATCATAAAAAATCCTTTAAAATGAAATCTTTTCCAAATATTTACCTCCATTTTCTGATTTTTGGGGAATTTTTAAAGATTAATTTTTAGAATTTAATTTATTAAATGCTGATCACGAGATTTCTTTTCATTTTGTGATACTTTAAATTAATTTTGTGTACGTGCATAACAACGAAATAAATTGACATGAGAAATATTACAATACTTTAAAAGATTAATAAAAATAAATAAAAATAAAAATAAATCAGTTTAATAAAAATAAATCAAATTTATATTTGTAAAATAAGCATATATGCAATCGCGATGGCATATATTTAATGAAATTTCTCTCTCTAAACAGTGAAAAAAATGGCACATTTCTATGAACTGCGTTCTCTCAAAGGGTACCGTGGCAGGTATTAACCGTACGATTCTCCATCAGGTGTCGCATAGCTTTCATCTTTATTTTTCAAATTTACGTCTAAAACGAAGTATACACCCTAATCTTAAATCGACGGGTAACCTTAGGATTACTCAAATCATTATTTGATTTTACAACATCAGAAGGATTCTTAAAAAATCATATTTTCACTTAACGTATTAGCTAATATAGGAAATCCGTATACTTTTTTTTCGAAATTCAAATGTAGCGGTAATGTAGAGATGTTAGTATTCAGCACCTACATCCGTCTAAACTAGTTATTAAAACTCGTTTATTTTACCTTGCATAACTTCTTAAGAGTTAAAAACCCCGTTTTAGTAATATATCTATACTAGCCTCCTGAAAATGTCATTATTTACTTTTCTGTCCGTTTATGACGCCAGACAATTCATTGAAATAGATTTATATTATATTAATATATATATATGTGATAATAATCACATTTGGTAAATTTAGAACAAGTTGAATTGATGCGCACAACTTGGAGAGATGCAGTCGGCACGAGGGTGTTGATCATCTAGTAAATCGTTGCGCACAAATTGGAGAGATGCAGTCGGGCGTAGTGTTGATCCAGGAAAGCACTTACTAAATTTTGTAGATAAACACATGGAGCCATAGAAGAGAATCACAGATTGCACGATATCCAGGAAATCACCTTTATTTACTTATGAAGCATCGCGAAGGTATTAGCTGCAGTGGCCACATGACTTGTCCGGCGCCTTTGCCAGGACGGGACGCGGATTACATACAGGAGCAGACCGCAACAAAAGTTAGACACGAAGAGAAGGAAAAGTCTTGCGTTCATGCAATATTAAATGGGTGTTTTGCGATATTTTCGCCAGAGGGCCTAAACTACTTAATTTTCAATTGGGCGACTTTAGATTCGTGGAGTTCACGTGTCCACTTAAGTTTATCGGGGACTTTACTGCTAGATACCGTGCTTGTTAGAAACTGCGAACTGTTGAACTGGGCGTAGGATAAGTGGCCCATAAAGTTCTTGCAAAGCGGGTTTTTGACGTTATAAAGACATAACTTCAGAGTGATTCGAGGGCTCTTCAATAATTTTGACACTATACTGACATTCGGAATCTCATAAACTTCGAACACTCATATCTGGGGATGTTATTGAGTTCAGATACTTCACATGCCTGCTTAATGATCTGCAGGGCTAATATAAATTATACTTACTTTACTTTTAGGTTGCAAATTTGGAAAAGGGGTCGTACTTTATTAACAATAGAATATGTTTTAAAGTAAAGTAATTTAGGAAGACGCGTTTTCTTGTTACATTTAATTAATATATATATATATATATATATATATATATATATATATATATATATATATATATATATATATATATATATATATATATATATATATATATATATAATTATAATATCCAAGGGCGTAAACTAGCATTAACTATATTTAATTAGGGTAAAATGGGTTAAAATTAGGCAAGTTAGCGTTAAACAGTAATTTTCTATTCGAAATTCACTATTTATTATCACGAAAGAGTCAACAGATGGCGATATTTGTCCACAATCTCGGTAAACACAAGAGAGTGAGTAACCTTGATTACGACTAGCAGAGGATATGACGTCAACAACCGCGTGCCCCTAGAATGTTCCGGGTACATCTAAAAACATGTGAGTATGAACCATCGGTCATGCGACGCTCAACGCCCACGAGATGCTAACCGCAAGCTAAAAGAACAAATTAGACCGGGGATTTCGATTATGCGAATAAGAGTTGAGAAAACCGCTCCGTAAAACTAGGCGGTAGTCGGCTATATTGAGGGGTAGACGTGTGGAGCGATAGTGGAGAGATGATTTAAATAAATGGATTAAACGGTATTAAGACTTCTGTGTTATTCTTCGGCCATGAACTGCATCAACTTCGATATCAGCGGTGGTTAAGATGATAGATGATGGAATTCTCAGGACTGTACGAAGCAGGCATGTTATATATATATATATATATATATATATATATATATATATATATATATATATATATATATATATAAGGATTCGAATAACTATAACATCACTGTAAAATATAAATTTGTGGGAGTTGTGATATACTGCCTGTATGTATTGTAGAAGCCATTTTTGATGTGAACTTTATTCTTTATTTTCTTCCCTTTTTGTTGGTGGTCTCCTCTATACTGACCTACCGATACTCATTATTTCCATTTTCTGTGGATGATTCTTCTTCTTCATTCTGTACCCTTTTTTGAATTTTAATTTTTTAATTTTGAATCTTATCCTTCAAATACGATATAAATAAGTATACTAACGTCATTGGGACTGAACATTATAATGTATAATTATAAATAAAAAATGTAAATCCTCTCTAGAATGTATAATTGTCTTTCGAGACGCTAACATTTACAGTATTTTTTACTTCAGAAGTTCCTTGTGAGTACGAAGTTGAATGACGTTTGTCACAACTACCATTTAGTATTATCGTCTTGTGTTTTCTAGATATCGCAATGCATGGCAAACTGTCAATATTCATTCAATGATATTTTTAGATATTTAGAAATAAAGTGTAATCCAGTCGTACTTCTTACCCCGCTTTCAAGATGCGTAACAGACAAATTTTTCTGCCTCTTTAGCTCCATAGCATCGTTTCCGTCTTAATTTTTTACGTTACCTCCACACGCCTTCCATTCTTTGGCCAAACTCATTAACATAAACCGAATTATCCCTTCCATCACCGACGCTGTATTAGGAGGGAGAACACTTATATAAGTCTTTATACAATGCCATCCCACACTGCCATCCTGCGAGTTTATAATTCATAAACTCTCCTACCTAAAATATGTTTGTCTAATTATCCCTCGGGCAGCAAAAATAAATAAATAAATAAATTACTGAAGCGCTCTCAACCAACCAACCAACCAGCCAACTTAAAGTACATGTTTTAAATTATATATGCACGATATGAAATTCAATATTTCACCGCTGATCTTCAGACTTCTCACGATCGTCGTTCCCGTTCAATGCTGTGATAACAAAAAGGTAACCTCTTCAGCCATTGTGCCATATTCACTAAGAACTCTGCTGACTAGAGAATGCAGGGTAATTACTAAGGTTTTAAAGAAGCAAACAGAGTTGCTAGGTAAAAGAGGACCAGATTTTTTTAATAAAATATTAAAAGAGTAATACATTTTGAAATTTTTATCACTCTTTCAGATTCTAGGTTAGACTTACAGACAGAGAAATAGGGAAAAAAACTGCGTAAAATTTTCATTTAAAATATTTACAAATGCGTTATTTAAATTTAATAGTTATACATAACGTAAATCGCGATTTGTTCCCTTTAGAAACGATCTATCTTCATTTATTTATAACAATATGTGGGAAATTTTTCTCTGGTAACGACTGGGTAGAACAATAAAAATATTCTACAGAATTGCTGTGACCGAAAAATTTTATGTGAAATCCTTTAGTTTAATCGTCTCTATAGAGAAAGATATAGATTTAAACTGTAAATACTTTCTTCACAGTTTAGTAAAAGAGGGGAATTTTTGGGAGAGAAGGAAAATTATTCTACAGAATACCCAACCCTATTCTGTATAAACAATTCCTTCATATATTTTTTAAAGTTGTAAACCGTTAAGTATTTTTTTAACAATTTACTACATTTTTATAGTTTTTTAGCAACTTTTTTTAAACTTATGTTAATTTAAAGGAATACCAAACTGGAAATTCGAGCTTGCTTGTGTCTATATATGTGTAAATAGTTTAATGAAGAATGGTACTGAACACCTGATTAAACGATAAAATAACGATAGATTCAACCAATGAAATTATTAACTATCGTTTTCTCTTCTTCAGAAGCATCAAAAATGCTAGTAAGCTACAAGTTGTGTTTCTGAGTAGTCTGATCTATAAGTTATTAAAAGGTACGACTCTTAAAAATATCCCCCAAATTAATTCGAAGTCATCCTGTCTCTGTTATGGCATTCTTTACACAACAAAGAAGCTTCCGACTCTTTTATTTTTTTAAATGAGTTGCTTGCGTTTAAGAAAATTGCTGCCAAATCTGATTAGTTGTTATTCTCCATTGTTATTTATTTCTCTCATTTTCCTTCTTTTATTCTTTTAGTATTGAGAGACACCGGTCGGCTAAAGCCATTATTGAATTTGGGAGGAATTGTTTTCACAACATGAGATTTCCCGTGTCACCAGGATAATTTAGTAGCCAGGTTGTCAGTTCCGAATTTCAGAGACACGAGGTTCGACTCCCGCTTATAACAGATGGTAGTTACAAATTTTGTAATCATTTGCTATGTTTGTTGAACATCTTCCGAGCAAATAATTTCACGTGTAATAATACGTCACGTGTGTCAGTAGTCTCGTAACGAAATACAGTTACGATATCAAGTACCTATTTTTAAAATGTAACTATCAATGTAGATCTGTTTTAAACTAGATGCATAATAAATAATTACTTAACTTTCGTTGTTCTTTCCCTTGAAAAATAAACTGCTCCAGTTCGAAAACTTTCTTCTTCTAAATTATACTTGTTATGTAACCCTATATTTCTCAAACAAATATATCATTTTCCCCGTATGATTTCCATGAATTTCCATAGCACATATCTAAGAAAAATTTTTAAGTAGTATTAAGGCTACGTATATCTGCGCATTTCCTGGATCATAATATTTTCCCGTTATTTATGTCTCTTGATATATTTAATCTTTTCAGAGTATTTTTGTAAGAACCATCGCAAGAACGCATTTTTTTGTATATGCAAGTGACCCAAATGATAACGTGGAATACATAAAGACAGGTTATTTCAATGTCACTTTAGTATAAATCAAGTTAATCCTTTAAATAAGGCTAATGGGCTTTTTGCAGCTGTTGGGTTTTTTTCCCGCTCTTCAGACATTGATAAGTGTTAGTTCAAGTTACTCAGCTCCGACCCATTAATGCCTTATTACTGTTGAAATCGTCATAAAAACTCTTGAAGCTTTCTTTTAATTTGGGTTTTATCAAGTGCGAAATGACAATGAAGGAGGAAAAAATATGTAAATGAAAAGGGTAAGAGTTAAATGCTGTTTCAGCTATTTAGACAGTATTATTTGAAACTTATTGAAGGGAATATGAGACTACTTCAGTATTGTTTGCTTTTTAGGAAACACAAATACAACTTCTGGAAAAAGTGTGTCAGTATGTCCAGAAATTATCGAGGATGCGTGTTGTAAACACATTTTTTTTCTGATACGTGTAAACACTGTGAAAGGCATCTGTATTTTTTAGGGGTTTTCCAATGTAATTATTTATTATACAAATGAATCTGAAGTAGATTGAATTAATTATTTAAATCAATATGATTCTGTAAGATAGACTTCCGCATTATTCCTCCGATAATGAATACTGGCGTATTGCAGTGTATTTTATTGTAAAAAAAGACGCAGAGATTTAAATAAAAGATTTGTGTTTCAAAGAGGAAATTTACATGACATGTTTTAAAAATGAAGAGAAAAAAAATTATCACAAATATCCCATCGTAACTTATAACTCAAGGATTAAAAGATAGTGGGAAACTATCTGAGTACTTATTTTAAAATGAGAAACAAAATCACTGGAAGAAGTGAAAGAGAGCGAATACATGTGTTTATTGAATTTATTTGAACTATCTTGTACAAGCGGATGGTTAATGTTTTTTGTATTCTTTAAAGCTACATACTTAAAAAGTAAACTAAAATTCGTAAAATTGGTAACCTTTTTAACTTTATGTAATAGAAATCTTATAACTAATTTTCATTTTCTGACTGCCGATATTTTTTAAGGTATCCAACTGCCTTTAAAACGTCGATTTTGACGAAAATTTCGAAAGTGTTTTTATTCCTTTTTCTTAAAGATTGTAAATTTCTAAATCTGCTTTAAATTTATCTGAATGATCGCTAGAAATGAAATGAGAGTGATTTAAAGGTCAGCAGCAGCTATAAATTTCAATACAAGTTGAAAACTTGTGTTGAAGATCTCATTTTTCAATCAAAAATGAGTTAATCGTGTTTTCTGATGAACTCATTTTTCATCAAAAATGTTGTTGTTGCTTATGCCCCTTGACCAACAGTAATATCAGATCAAGTCCCGAAGGCTATGGGCGATGAAGGTGCTGCTCCTGTTTTGAATTAGCACCACAAGGGTCGGAGTCCGACTTGGCTAAATGACCGGTCCCGTAATTTTGAACCGAGTCAAGTGACGAGACCGGAACACTTGACCCCGCACCTCCAGAGGTAAATTTGAGAACTTGGAGGACACTGTAGCCACGGCCTATTTTACGTGCTCCGGCCACGATTAGCGAACACGGCGGTAGATTTGCAGCAACGAGCATCGAACCAGGGACGTTCAGATCACTGGCCCGCTGCTCTTGCCAACTGGGCTATCGCTCCCCCATCAAAAATGTGAACGACTATTATGATTACTCAAAATGTAAACGACTATTATGATTACTCAAAATCTAACCATGTTATGTCTATGAAATATTTTACGTATGTTTTTCATAATATTCAAAATGTAAACGACTATTATGATTACTCAAAATCTAACCATGTTATGTCTATGAAATATTTTACGTATGTTTTTCATAATATTCAAAATGTAAACGGCTATTATGATTACTCAAAATCTAACCATGTTATGTCTGTGAAATATTTTACGTATGTTTTTCATAATATTCAAAATGTAAACGACTATTTTGATTACTCAAAATCTAACCATGTTATGTCTATGAAATATTTTACGTATGTTTTTCATAATATTCAAAATGTAAACGGCTATTATGATTACTCAAAATCTAACCATGTTATGTCTATGAAATATTTTACGTATGTTTTTCATAATATTCAAAATGTAATGAATTACAGATTTAGTTCTAGGTATTTTATTTGTTGATTTATAGTTACATTTATAGAAAATCTCATGAGAAATTACTAAAATTTTACATGTAATTGCATATAATGATCTGTAATTTTTTTAGATTTCACGATATCGATTAGTTTATAGTTCATTACAGTCAGGAGGTACCTTAATAGGCGAAGTTAAATGCATATTTATTTTTAGAGCTAGAGCTGTTTTTGTAAAAATCTGCTAAATTTCAATCCAAAATCATAAATTTTTTAAAAAGTTGCATAGTCATGGTCTATTTTTTCATCATTTTCGTGGTTTGATGTTATATCCCTTCGAAAAATAAGACAGAAATTTAGGCAAATATAGTTTTTGAAAACGGCTTGTGGCAGCCTTGTGGTACAGCGTGCTGGTTTCCGGTGCTGAGGGTGCTCGGTTCGAATCCCGGCGTCGCGCCACGAAAAATGCCCCCATTTGTGTCGTCCCTTCGTAGGGGTAATGTTGTCCGCCTATATGGTGCCCCCATAATAAAATGGACAGTAAACTGTGACTTAGTATACGCAAATGTTTGACGACAAGTGCCTCCGCTTAAAAAAAAAAAAAAATATGAAATAAAAAAGAAATATTCTCCGAAGGTAGTCGGATACCTTAAGTAAACTGTTAAAATTTTCCCGAGGATATTATGTTTGCTGTGTCTTTACGCAATTTAATTGGACTTTTCATTTGTGGTAGTTCACAGGAAGAAAAATTTATCTAGGAAAGTTGAATTGTATTTGGGGTGAATTTAAAATTAATTTATACAGAGAATTTAAAACTGACTCTTTTTATTTTAAAAAAAGTATCCCTTAAATCAACCATACAAGTAAAATGCAATCGTTTTAAATTTCACAAAATGCGGCTTATTTTAAGAGAAACTTAATATTCAGTTGACAAAAAATAAGAACCATATATGATGTATAAGAAACCTAAAATTTTTACTAATTTATTAAATTTATTAATGCTTGATTTGATTGACCCAAATAAAAATAATTTAAAGTGGTAATAAATTCACACATTCATCTATTCAGTGAAGAAGTCTTAATTTATCTAATTTTTATTACTTGACTTAGTAAACAAAAGCATGTTGCTTTTTAGTTAACATTTAAAATTAATTTTTATGGAAAGTTTGTCATTGTAGTTGTGGGAGCTATTTATTATTTGCTTATGAAAAACAAACAGTTCTAAAGAATTACTCAAATTCTCTGAAACTTCTCGACCCAGAAATTTTTTTCCGTGTGCAAAATTGATACTTTTTTGGAGGTATTATTATGAATAGAACGAGAGGAGAGGAGCGCATTGGAGACCAGAAGCCAAGTCTTTAGATCAGGGGTACTCAAACTGCGGCCAACCAAGCTTGAAATTGCGGCCCGAGACACTCCCACTCATTAGCGCCCTTTACACGTACGCTCTTTCCCGCGTGAAACCACGATCCCGCGCGATTGAGTGCACGTGTGAAGGTGTCGCAAAGGAAGGGAAAGCTGCTTTTGAGCGTACTGCAAGTTTTCCCGCGCGCAATACCGTACGCTCCAAGCACTCGCAAGTGTTAAAGGCGCTATTATCAGGCAGGTGCTTTTCTAAACATAATTTTGGAAATAAGTACCTGGAAATATCAAAACTGTACAAAAATGGGCCACCTGCCGCTCACGTTGTTCGCATCAGTGTATCTTTGTGGATCATGCAATTCCAAAATTAAATATGCGAAGAACGTATATAAAAATTGTCTTAATTATTCTTACCTCCATAACGTATTGAGAATAGTGGCGTGTTCACATAGAATACGTCAGCGTCAGCATTAAAGATTCCGTTGGCGCTGATTGGTTAAAGGGGACAATGATTGGCATATGATTGGTTTAAAATGTTAACGCTGACGACGGATTCTATGTGAATAGGCCCTAAGTAGCATGTAGCAAGTATATAAACCTGATTTGTGTAAAGTAGTCAAAAGTTTGTCTCGACATAAAAGATCCAACTCGTGTTTAAATAAACTTTTGAATACATTTAGGTTTTGAGTTTTATTTTTATGTTATTATATAATGAGGTATAATGTACTATGTTGCAGCCCGCGTAATGTAGCAAACCTGTTCATGGGGCCCGAGAGATAAAAAGGTTGCGTATGTCTGCTTTAGATAATACGCAGAAAGACGTGCGGTGGATAATGGTGTAAAGCGATATGCAAAAGAGTTGCACGAGGCTGTGGCATAGCGTCGTTTAGATAGAACTCTATCATCGGCATCTAAATAGCTACTAAAAATTACTCACCAGGAAGGGTTATCTTTGCGTTTATACGTACTAATTGGTTCCTTATCTGGTCTACGAGCAAGACGTTTTGGAAAACAAAAATCAGCCCCAATGAATAGTGTTTTTGCCTGAATCAAAATAGTCAGTTTAACATAGGCTGGACTCAATGCATCTATTCTAAAACCCCAAAAAGAACATAAATATGAAAATAGACTTTCATATCTATCGATTGCAGATTGATAAGAATATGATAGCTGCCAATTTTTCATGAGCGGATGAACGAGTACGGATGAATAGTTAGACAAACCAGTATTCACGAAAATGTGAATAGACATTATTACCTTAAAAATTGCGTTTAAGTACATCAATTTAAATTTACGATAGATAATTAGGATATGAACTTTCTAAAATTAGATGAAACGTATTCATGTTGCGAGACAAGAAAACTGCACATTTATCGTTTAATTTACTGGTTTACGAACTATCGGAGAAAACATCAGACTAATCTGTTTAAGCTTTTTACTACTTCCGAGTAAAACGCTTATAACAGCAAAATTATTCACAAGATATTTTGTTGCTACTACATAATAACCCCCTTTTTTGCAAAAAGATGCAAAATTACATTCTTGAAAGTAAATGACATCTTAAACTATTTTATTCACAATTGTGTTCAATGCTACGAATATAATTGTAAATAACTATTTTTTTCAAATATCAATCGGTTTTTAATATCCATTTTAATTAAAACTTTTAGATAAAGAATTAAGGATATGACAACAAAGAAATCCCTTTGTGTCAGTTTCAGAATGTTGACAGTTCAGAACTATCTATATATATAAAACGCGTAGGTATGCGGCACAAAAATCAACGATATTTCTACACTCTGAATGGCAACGACTACAACTACCAGATGTAAACATTAGTGGCCATCTGCAATTTGCAACCGCGTGTCAACATGGATTTACGCACTGAAATCAGGATTGCTCGAAAGCGAGCTGTACGATCAATTGGAAACATTCTTTAGAAAGAAAGCGAAGAAGAAATAATTCATTAACCTTTTCCTTACGGGGTGGGATAGCATGTATCCCAAGAATGAATGAATATATATATATATATATATATATATATATATATATACACATGTACATATATATATATATATATATGTATGTATATGTATATATATATATATATATATATATATATATATATATATATGTATATGTATACATATATATATATATATATATATATATATATATATATATATATATATATATATAACCCCCTTAATGGCCATCCTTACAAAGGGGGTATGAAATTTCCCGTTCTAAAGAGGGAATTAGAGAAATGGGCCCCGTAAGCAAAAGGTTAAAGGCCGCTCTAAAGTGGGAATCGGAAAAATGGGCCCCGTAAGCTAAAGGTTAAAAGAGAGCATAAATAATCGCGAGGTTAGGCTTAACCGTCGCCAGCATAGCAATCGATAGCCAGTAATAGTTAATTTTCTACACTTTTATCAGTACTTGCTGAATTTTATAATTGAAGAAATTTTCCAAATAATTTATTATTTGATATGATTAAGTAGAGATATCTAAATTCTGAACGATAGTACATACAGAGAGTGATGTAATCCCCACTATATTTTAGTACTTGCTGAATTTTTAAACCATTTTTTAAGTGAAAAATTTTTACCCCAACAATTTCTTATTTGATGTAATGATAAAGTGTAGATATCTTAATTTTGAAAAATAGTACATACAGAGAGGGATGTAATTTTTAAAATCATTGGTGTTGGGTTTCTCAGTCTTATCTTTAAACTCTGTTCTGGTGTAATGGAATTTTTTAACCACGATGTTTTAGAATCAGCCTTATGGAGAATATCTCTTAACAACATATATTTATAATGACATGTAATGGTAACATTCCTTACATATGTTACTTTCAGTTGAGTTGTTTTGCAAAAGAAAATATAAAACTTAAAAGAACCATGCTGGTTGCGCAGCGGCTAGTTACTAGTAAAATGTAAATAATTCAACAGAAAAAGATATATAAAAAGGAATAATGCAATGACAGTCAAACGAAATAAACAGAACTCCCGCACTTAGAGCTAAACGTACCATAAATGCAAAATTCTGTGTCTGTAGCAGTAAAAGAACATAAAAACTAAACCATATAATACCATATTTACCTGGGATTCCCAATGGGGTCCAGGTAAACCCCTTGGGGGTCGATGGGAGTTTAAAAAGGGTCTATAGTATTCCAGGGGGTCTATTAGGGGTCGATGATAAATTTTTCTGTTTTAAAATTTAATTTAATTTTTTAAGAATGTAATTATTAGATAATAATATCAGTTTTAATATCTATAAATACAGATTTGCATAGGGCGGAGTGATCCACGCATCTAAAGTCGAATGTCGTGACGCTTTTGTATATGTGTCGAATGCCGCCGTCGGCTTTTATTTGTGTACCAAAACTAGGCAAAACTGAGAAATCCACTGGACCTTAAGGGAGGGGGTGGGGAGATTACTATAAAATGTTCAAAGAACTCAAATTGTTATTATGATTTAATTTTTAAGAGTGGAATGTAATGAATCTTTTAAAAAAATGAAGTCGATACTACAATTAGAAATGTTTTTATGGCCAAATGTATAAAGCTAATAGTAAAGTAATTATGTTGCATGCTGTATATTATAGAGAAAAATGTTAGGGGGTCGATGAAGAAAATCATTCTTTTAAAAGGGGGAATGTAGGAAAAAGGTTGGGAACCCCTGTTATAAACCCCTGTTAGGCAATCAACCGGTCTCTTCATCAAGAGGCCTAACCGAATCAGTTACCTCAAGGGGGAACTTTCTGAATAGAATGCAGGTCTAACCAAAAAGCATCCCAAGGCGCCGAGATCCCCGCATGGAAACAGATAGTCAAATCAATAGAAAATAAACAGAAATCCTTCACTTATGAGCTAAACGCACCATAAATGCAAGATTCTGTAGCAGTAAAAGAACATCCGGTCCTAAAAAGAACACAAATGAAAAAACAGAAATACAAAAAGTACACTCACCCTATGCCGATAAATTGTGAAGTGATGGTTGTAACTAAAAGTCAGCAATTTAATCTTAAGAGCTGCACCATTGTAGCATGACTACAGTACAGCGCCACACCCAAATGAAATTTAAAGCAACAAGTATTGGAAGAAATTGTGAAACCAGAAAACCCTACCTTAATTATTGTCCTTAATATACACCCTAGTTTAAATATCATTTGTTTAATAATTTTAGAATACAAAAGTTATCCGGGAAATTGTTCTTGCGTAGGTTTTCCTCGAAACTATTACACGCCTCCAAAAAATCATCACTTTTATTGCAAATTTATTGCAAGAGAAACTTTTATCGCAAGAGAAATCCGGCACTTAGAGCTAAACCCACCATAAATGCAATATTCTGTAGCAGTGAAAGAACATAAAAAAACTAAACCATATACCGAGGTATCCGACCGGTCTCTTCATCGGGAGGCCTAACCGAATCAGTTACCTCAAAGGGGAACTTTCTGAATAGGATGCAGGTCTAACCAAAAAACATCCCAAGGCCCCGAGATCCCCGCATGGAAACACATAGTCAAATCAATAGAAAATAAATAGAAATCCTGCCCTTACAGCTAAACGTACCATAAATGCAAGATTCTGTAGCAGTAAAAGAACATACAAAACTAAACCATATACCGAGGCAACCGACCGGTCTCTTCATAATTGATTTGACTATGTATTTCTCTGCAGGGATCTCGGGGCCTTGGGATTTTTTTGGTTAGACCTGCATCCTATTCAGAAAGTTCCCCTTTGAGGTAACTGACTCGGTTAGGCCTCCTGATGAAGAGACCGGTCGGTTGCCTCGTTATTTAGTTTCTTATGTTCTTTTAGTAGTAGAGAATTTTGCATTTATGGTACGTTTAGCTCTAAGTGCAAGATTTCTATTTATTTTCTATTGATTTGACTATATGTTTCCATGCCGGGATCTCGGGGCCTTGGGATATTTTTTGGTTATACCTGCATCCTATTCAGAAAGTTCCCCTTTGAGGTAATTGATTCGGTTAGGCCTCCCGATGAAGAGACCGGTCGGATACCTCATTATATGGTTTAGTTTTTCTATGTTCTTTCACTGCTACAGAATCTTGCATTTATGGTGGGTTTAGCTCTAAGTGCATGATTTCTGTTTATTTTCTATTGATTTGACTACCTATTTCCATGCAGGGATCTCGGGGCCTTGGGATGCTTTTTGGTTAGACCTGCATCCTATTCAGAAATTTCCCCCTTGAGGTAACTGATTCGGTTAGGCCTCCTGATGAAGAGACCGGTCGGTTGCCTTGTCATATGGTTTAGTTGCTTATGTTCTTTTACTGCTACAGAATTTTGCATTTATGGTGCGTTTAGCTCTAAGTGAAGGAGTTCTGTTTATTTCGTTTAACTGTCATTGCATTATTCCTTTTATATATCTTTTTCTGTTGAATTATTTACATTTTACTAACTGTCTGTTTTTTTCAGTATGAGGATTTGTTGCAACTGCGCAATCTTTTATTGAATAGTTGTAAATTAATTTAATACCGGTGCAGTTTTCTGGTAATTTCTTTCGGCTGTCAATGCGTTCTTTAAGTATTTTACTTTCTTGTTTTCTGTTGAATTATTTACTAGTTTTCAGAATGTTGAATTAGGAATTTCATCTCTACGTTAGATGATAATAAATTATTACAAGGTATCACCCCCGCCCCTTTTAGGGTCTCTTCTCAATGAATAGAACCTTATTTCTGACAATACACAAGCATAAAGCCAAAGTCACCTTTTTATTCATGTTATATTCATATTTTAAGATTAGGAATGCTATGGATAAATCAATGTAGGCAAATAAATGCAATTACCAATTTCGAAAAATGTACATCAAGTTTTTTTTTTTTTGTAGGTTTCTTAATATTTAAAATAAACACTTTTTTTACCTCTTACGAAAGACGAAACAATAAGATTACATCCGCTACAGCTCTTATAAGCATCCAAAGCCCTTAGCAATTAGGTAATTGGTATTGGATTAAAAAGTTTTTTAAAGCTCTCAGGCTATTGAAAGTAATTTTCTCAATAACAGAACGGCTACGAACAAAAGTTAATTTTTTATAATAAATTTAGTATTTAGTTCAATTCTTCTGTGTTATTGATGTATGTGTCATAGATAGAAATATTGTTAGCATAGCATGCATTTACATCTGATAATTCCGACCTCTATTTTTGTGTTCAAAAGCATGTGTCACTATTCGTTTTCGTTGATTAAAATCTAAAACTATAGGATGGCTATATCCGGTGCAAACACTTGTTGTACTGATAGCAAGTACAGGTAGCCCTCCTACAGCACGGCATCTTACAATACGGTTTCGCTCTAACACGATAAGATAAATTGCGCGAACCCTCGTATAACACTGCAACCTGTAACACGGTTTCGCTCTAACACGATGAAAAAATTGCGAAAACCTTTGTACAACACTGTACTGCTATAGCACTAGATAACATGATTTGTGTTTAACACATTTAAAAACTAAATTACCGTAAGGAAATGAATAGGGAGGGAATAATGAACTATAGTGGATTTACATATAATTTACTCATTTATAACTCTATAAAATTACAAGAAGGCCTAAGCTTAGCTGAAAATCTTGAATCATTTTTCCTGAATGCAGACCCTTCCGCTGAAAGAAGCCGAAAATTCAAAAGGGAGCTGCAAAATTGTCTATATCCATACCGTGAATCTACAATGACCTTGTAAGAACCAGCAAATAAACCAAAATTACGGATTTTTTAAAGAGGGTAGAAGGTGCGAAAAATCTAAATGAAGAAAAAGATTCTAAAAGTGAAGGTGATATCGTTCAATCCAAAAAACGCTCTCGCTTGATTGTACTGAGTAGTGATGAGGAAGAAATTTATTAAATTAAGGTCGCATTAAATGAAAATAATATTTTTTTGTTTCTCTTCGTTTTATGTTATACATACATTTATATTTTTAATAAAAATTAAGTTGCTTATATGAAATTTTAAAAAAATGTTTGTTTTTAATAAGTTTTCAGAACGTAACCCCCTTTTTTGAACTGTCTCTGGGTCTCATATAACACGGTTTCACGCAACACGACATTTTCTAGGAACCTATCTACCGTGTTATAGGAGGGTTACCTGTATTGGAAAAATCAGTCTCAAGTGCTTAGAGCAGCGGCTCTCAACCTGGGGGGCACACCCCTTTGGGGAGGCTTTAGTGATATTCAGGGGAGGGTAGATAGTTAGCAAAAAATAAGTGTAGAATGTATTTTACTAATGTTACTTGCGTTCTTAGGCCTAGGGAGAGTAAAGGGTATGAACGCCATCCAAAGGGGGGGGGGGGCTAGATATAAAGAGGTTGAAAATCACTGGCTTAGCTTGTAAATACATTTTAAAAGTCGTGAAGTGGATTTCTAGTAGAATTAAAAGTGAACTCATAACCTTCTATTCGAGGAGACCACTTATTGCGCATTTATCTACTACTTCACCTTGATTGATACTCACTACACAGTAGTCTCCATATATTTAACATGTGTGAACGAGGAAATATCAGGAATAACTAACTAAAGCTTAATTTTGCACTTACTGCGTTTATTTTGGGATGCTTTCACTTGTGAAGTATTTATGTCACAGTGAGTAAGACTTGTGTATATATATATATACAGGGTGTTTCAAAAAGAATCATCCGATTTTTAAAAAATCATAACTATTCATATTTTAATCCGTTTTGATCGAATAATGTATAGGCAGAATGAGGGATATCTCGAGTTTCAAGCTGTTGTCGACAAGTAGCGCTAACGCTCTTCTTTCGCAGCTACTTCATTGTTTGTAAAGATGACGACTGCACAACAGAAATCAAAGAATCATCCGATTTTGAAAAATCATAACTATTCATTTTTTAATCTGTTTTGATCGAATAATGTATAGGCAGAAAGAGGAAAATCTCGAGTTTCACGCAGTTGCCGCCTAGCACTAACGCTCTTCCTTCGCCCGCCACTTCAGTGTTTGTAAATATGCCGACTACACAACAGAAATCATTTTGTGTTCTACGCTTTGCGAAGTGCGAGTCCGTAACAACTGTTTAGAGTGATTTTCGTCGATAAAACCCTGGTAGATTAAAGTTCCTACCTCTCAGAGCATTAGGCGATGCGATGGTATAAACAATTCCAAAACACAGGTTGTCTGTGTACGCATAACAGCCGTGGAAGCAGTGTATGCAGACATGCTCGCAAAAGTTTGAGACGAATTTGCCTACTTTATTGACATATGTCTTGCATCCAAAGGTGGGCATATTGAGCACCATTAATTTGGTTTGTAAAAAAACTTTATGAATAGCCATGTAATAAAAAATTAATTTTAAGTTTCTATGTTCAATATTTTTCATAGTATAGTCCTCTCAAATCGGGTGATTCTTTTTGAAACACCCTGTGTATATATATATATATATATATATATATATATACAGTGGACGCTCGTTAATTCGAACTCGGTTAATTCGAACTTTCGGTTAATTCGAACTAATCGAAAGGCCCCAAAAAACTTGTATTGGAGTTAATGTTAAAAATATCTCATTAATTCGAACTAAATTTTTATCACTTCGGTTAATTCGAACTAAAAATTTGACAAAAAAAAATTCTTTCTCCTCTTTTAATGGAGAAAATACACACTGTCTTTATTATTTTGTGTGTCAAAATTTCTTTTCTGTGTAAAGAGGCACATGCCTGCATTCCTAGACTATTGCATGTCCGCTAAACGTTAGTAGATATTGTCCTTCTTATTAGTGCTAAACGGAAAAAGCAATTTTCCTTTATTTGGATCGATTTTCTTAGAATTTCAGAAAAGCTAGTCTTTACTACAGATTCTAGGGAGCTGCGTCAGTTATAACTGCAGTGCAGACAAGTTAATGTGGTCTAGTTTTTCTTCCTCACTGTGTGGTGTGGACGTAAAAATTCAGGATGTCTACACGTGGAAAGTACAAAACCCTAACTTTGGAGACAAAGGTAGAAATTTTAAAGAAAGTAGAGAATGGCGAATGTAAAACAAAGTTAGCAGCTGACTATGGAATTAAAAAAAAATGCCTTGTCAACTAATTTGAAAAACAAGGAGTCAATTTTAGATTCATGGGAAAAATCAAAATTTGCTAGAGGAAGGAAACGCATGGGAAATTCGTCCCAAGAAGTTCTAGAAAAAGCTCTACTGTTTTGGTTCCAAGATGTTAGATCTCGAAATTTTCCGATAAATGGACCCCTAGTGCTGACGAAGGCTGATGAATTGGCAAGTCGAATGGGTATTGAAGATTTTAAATGCAGTGATGGATGGCTTTCTCGATTTAAGTCAAAGCAAAATATTTCTTATCAAACTGTATGTGGCCAAAGCTCTGGTATAAACGAAGACGTATGCACTAATATCGGTAGGAAACTGCCAGGGCTTTTCTCTACTTACCTGCTGAAAGATATTTTTAATGCGGCCATAATGGACAAAGCCATAATGAACTTTATTAAAACTCTGAAAGCATTTATTCACATGGAACCTTCCTCTGAAAATGAATTGAAATGTTTACTTCAAATCGAGAAGCTGGCTGATCAATGTAGGCATCATAAACAGCACCAAACATCCATTTTACAGTTTTTCCCCAAAGTGTAATTCATATTTTTAATAAAAGTTTACTTTATACTGCATATTTTCTGCTTCATTTTATGATTAAGGTAAGTCTGTATTGCTTTTTAATATGTTTAACTTTAGATAACATAGTATAATATATTTTCTGGGGTTATACATACTAGGAGAGTTTCTTCTTCAGTGATACACATTAAAAGTGATATATTTTCTCTTAACGTCGGATAATTCGAACTTTTTTCTGAGAACCTTTGAGTTCGAATTAACGAGCGTCCACTATATATATATATATATATATATATATATATACACGTATGTGCGTGTGTAGTAATACACAGTGAAGGACAGTCAGTCGTGGAGAGTAGAACATAATATAGAGAGAACAACGGCCGATAGAAGATACGGAGAGCGATAGGGAGAAGCTGCCTGTTTACAAGACGATACTCAGAACGAGAAAGCGTGTTTTTACACGCTTTAGTGATCGCTAAACCTAAGCGCGAGAAAATGCCTCCCTTCAGATATGTATAAAATGTGCATTTCCCGTTTGACCACTAGGGGTTAAATTTTTTAGGTCCGAATGATAGCGATGTGTTTTGAGGCTTACATGCTCTATGCCCGCGTGCTACTAGGTATTTACAACTTAGTTTAATATGATGCTGACTGGGGCAGGAACGAGTTACAGCGGTTCGTTAGTGGATAATTGGCTGTAAACAGGGCTAATTTATTACTACTTAAAGTTAATGGGGTATGAACAGAAGAACGATTTTCTTGACTATATATGGTAAAGTTGGGGAAAATGATCACCGATTTTAGAGTTGCGGAATGTCCAGTGCCTGAGAGAGAATTTCTGTACATGGCTTAAGGACGGTTATAATTTATCATATAAGCTACCTTTAGATTGCGTATTAGAAAAGGTGTTTTACTTTATTAGTAAAGGGAATTTTGGAATATATATATATATATATATATATATATATGTGTATACTGCTGGCCATTAATATTGCAACACCTGGAAGGAAAGTAAATAACAATACTTTACTTATTGTACGTATACAGCATAGTAGGAAGAAAACGTGAATAAATGTGTAAGCAATTTGGGGGTGTACAGGGTCCGAAATTAGTACACACAACTGCCGCCTCTGGCAGCTAAAACGGGTCTAACTCGGTTAGGCATCGAGTCGAACTGGGCTTGGATGACAGATACGGGCAAGTCATTCCGTGCTGCTTCAAGTCTATGCCACACTTCATCAATCGTAGTGGCTGGATAGCGATGGCGACCCAATTTCTCAGCAACCCATGACCAGATGTTTTCAATGGGTGAGAAAGCTGGAGAACGTGATGTCCAAGCCAACAGTCGAACACACTCTGTGTCGAGATAGGTTAGGACACGACGGGCAAACATGACGTCTTGCGTTATTTTGTTGAAAGATGACGTCTCTGAAGCCTCGAAGATAGGGCAAAGCTACCGGCCTTAAGATCTGATAATCTATATAATCCACCTCGGCCCCCCCTCCTCTTTCGAGTACCGGCCATGAAACACCTGAAGACCAGTCACTACGTAGCAAGAACCTGAATACGCAGTAGAGGGTTAATTTCCCAAGTTCGGATGCATTTTCAATTGCTGTGGGGCTGAAGGCTGCCGGATATACAGTACAGATCTGCAATCCACTCAAGGCACCCACAGCCACTAAAATTTAAGATCTGATAAATGTAACGCTGGCTCTTTAGATTTCCGACGACGCGAATAAGAGGTATTCGTGTACCCAATGGCTGCCCGTACCATCACACCAGGTCCAAGGCTCGTATGACGATATCGAATGCAAGCAGGCCACGTGCGTTCTCCTCGGTGCCTCCAGACGCGGATACGTCCATCATGATGCTGCACGCAGACCCGGGACTCGTCTGAAAAGACGACATGGTGCCACTCCTGTATCCAGTTTTGTCGCTGGGCGCACTACTGTCGTCGCGTGTCTCTATGCTGCAGTGTTAAGGAAGCCGCAATAATGGTCGCCGTGCAGACAGTCCGTGCTGCTCCAGTCGTCGTTGCACTCTCCGTGCGGATACTTGTCGTGCTGCAAACAAGCCCATTTCCTGACTAAGGTCCGTGATGTGGCTGGACGATCTTGCAAGGCCGACCTGACGACATGTCTGTTCTCTCGGGCGTTAGTGGCGGGATGCGGTTGAGATCCTACATGGCGTTCAGTATGACCCTCCTGAACCCATCTATTCCATATTCGCATGACAGTCGTTGGATTCCGATCAATGTGAGTAGCAATACCGTAGAACGATAAACCACACTCTCGATAGGCCACGATCCTGCCGCCATTGAATTCTGACACGTGCTGGTAGCCGTTTCTCCTTCTTATACGAGGCATAAGACGATCTTCTCACAAACAACCAACATTCAAATGAGATTTCCGACTGAGAAACCCGTTGCGTAACTTTACTTTTATACAGAGTTTCAGATACCGTTTCTTCCTCCTGCGTCGTTCCATTGCGCTTAAAGGCTAATCATTTGCATATCCCAGCATCTTTTTCCTTTCATGCAAATTTGACGTTTGTATCATCCCTTCTTCATGGTGTTGCAATTTTAATGTCCAGCAGTGTATATATGGGAACCTGCTGTACTTCGGACTTACTTTAATGTTTTAATTTTTTTTCCCCATGCAGTAAATAAAAATAATCAATTCTGCTCTTCGATATTTAAAAATGTAAATACAGTGGAATATCGATCGATCGTTTTCGAATCCATCGTTTTTCCGTATGTGTCGTTCATTTTATCCAGTCTCCAACGATCATATTGTTTTGTTATGTTTCCGCATCTATCGTTTTCCCGCATTTATCTTTCATTTCAATCGGTCCCTTGAAAAACGATAGATCGAGATTCCACTGTATTAACCTGTAATTTATTTTTTATGTAATTATTTTCGTGTTTTATGGATAATTTAGTTTCGCTATATTTGCTTGCGAAATTTACTAGACTGGAAATACAGATTTTAGGCAATACCATACCGAGGCAATAAGTTGAGTTGAAAATGCCCCAAAAGTTAAACGAAAATATATAAAAGGTAATAAACCTATACAAAGTTTTAATTCAAAGAATACTACAGTTTGCAAGAACACTACAATTTACCCGTCATTACCATAGTATTTATTATCATAGTTCAACAGGGGCACAAAATTTCTTAATATCCACAATAAAGCTTATTAATATAGTTTTTAAGACCGATTCGAAATAAATTTGTGTAAAACTACTTGCCTCTCTCTTTTTATTCAGGATATTACGAAGCAGTGTGGCTCCTGCTATGTGTTTTGTACTAATTTCAAGTATTTATATTACAATTACTAATATCAGGTATTTATATTGAATTCTTGGGGGAAGTTTTGCAATGGGTGGATAAGCAACACATTATATGCTTTGTAACCCCTATTCTTTTAATGCTTTAATGTGCATTACCTCATTTATATCACATTTAGTCCATGAATATCGTTGAAATGTTACCTGCTAACTTGCAACTTGCAATGATTTACTCTTATACACTAAAAATACACAGTAATGGACTTTCATGATTAAAAAAAACGATTTTGTGATCAACTAAATTCATGGAAGTTTTTTATATTTCCAAAGTAACAACATGAAATTAAGTAATATACTTTAAATATGATTTACTTAAACTTAATGGTTCACCAATACATATTTATTTTTTCTTGACAACTCTAATGAGATTTTAACATTATAATTTCAATTTCTAAATATTTCGATTACTTCAATAATTTGAATTGATATTTGTTTTGGTACAAAATTGACATTTATTAAGGATTTTATCAGTTTTCTGTTTTTCTTTGTTTCATCCTAAGAACTTTACCTTAATACATAGAGTAAGCTACTTTACTAATCCACACTGTGGTTTTGAATTACGTATTTGTATTGTTATATCACTTGAAAGCCGAGAAAATTAGCTGTCAGAAAATGGAATTAATGGTTGGTTGGTTATTACAAATGCCTATTACAAATGCCTTACAAGCCTATTACAAATGCCTTCGACCTAGCCTTTCAGCCATCATTCGGCCAAAATATATAATAAATATGTAATTAAAAAGAAAAGTTCACGATGAGTTTTCCTCCAGAAGAGTATTGAACTCTTGAATTAGTAATATAAATTTCTAGTGTCGATTTATTGGCGACTTGTTGGCCATCCCTGGTACATCATATAAACTTTAAGTTCAAACTTGACGAGTGTTAGTAAGTGCTATCTGTACCAGACGTTAACTGAAATCCCTATGTGTCTCAAAAATTGTATCCTATCAAAAATCTGCAACTTCCGATTGTGTATGGATAAGTTCTCTGCAACAGATGAGCATAATGCTCCAAATCATCATCCCATCGAATGTATATTAAAACATCGGAACAGAACTTTATTTTCCTAATGAACTGCGTCATTGATATAAAGTTGTCTATCTTTCAAGAAAATACTTTAACAATCTTTCAGTTTTAACTTTTTCAGAAATGATATATTTTAGCATTAAAGGAAAAGAAAATTATTGTTTTTAAAACTGATGTTATTTTGAACAATATATAATTAAATTCTGTTGCGGAATTAGTACTGATATCGCGTGTTTGTACCACGAAGGAAATTTAGTTTACTGACATGGTACAAAAACAGTTTATTGCTATCCGTTTTCAGTAGTTCAATTTGATTTGCTTTGAGAAGTGTTTCTCAGCTTTTAATTTAATCGTGATCCCCTTCCCTTATTTACATAAACGGGTATTTATTATAGGTTAAGGAAAACACTGTAAAAATGGATTAGTCAAAACATAATGCTACCATTGTAGTTAAATAATCTGTTATATCAAATAATCGAAATAATATAGTTCATATATATACTATATACAGTGCGGTTTATTATACATTTTAAAAGAACTCTCGCCGCACAGTGACTAAGTGGTTAAGGCATCAGCCTGCCACGCCGGGGGTGCGGGTTCGATTCCCGTATAAGACTTGGCTGTATTCTGGGGAACCGGTCAGTCTTCCGCCTGCAAATGGAGCGCCGTCTAGAAAGGGGAGCTGTAACCCATCGCCCATCGCCGGTGTCATCGTTTGTCAATAAAATTCTTCTGTGATTGTGTCATTTGTCTGTTTCTATCTTCCTTGTATTCATATGTACACCGGACTAGGGTGTAATGTCGTCATCCCCCTGGGAAATTAGCCCCCCCCCCCAAAAAAAAATGAACTATCCGTGAAGGACTTTCAGTCACTCATCAAAATTCTTTATTTATTTTAAATCATTGGTCCAACTTAAATGTTACAGTCCCTTATAGAACACTGTTGTTAACCATGCTGAAATAAGTGTTGAAATCCATCATAAAGAGAACATTTCCTGTAAAAGTTAACCCTAATGATCCGCGACCCATAAGTTAGAATTCTGAGAGTCAGGGCCGCCCAGAGGGGGGTGGGGGCAACTGGGGCACTTTGCCCCAGGCCCCCAACTGCCGGAGGGACCCCAAAAAATTTTTAAAAATTATTTATTAGATTTCTTCCGAAAGAAAATTCTGAAACTTGTACCGCACTTCAAAATTCAAAATAATCTCCTGAAAAAGCCCCCCCCCCCCAAAAAAAAAAATAAATAAAATAAATAAATTTGATTAATCTGATTTGTTGGGGCCCCCAACAGAAGTTTGCCCCCCCCCGTAAAGTCTCTGGGCGGCCCTGCTGAAAGTAACAGTTTGTCGTAAACTAAATTTTCTGGCCCCCTGAAGGGTCTTAGTTAAGTGAAATTCTTCCTGAACCTTATTTATTCAATTTGCTCAGTGCCCAGATCATAGCTTATTTTTGACATAATGTTTAAATTTGGTATCTTCTATATATAGTATTTTAGAAGATTAGATCTGTAACATTTTAAATAGATTCAAGAATTTGAAACCTACATTTATTCAAAAGAAAAAATGGAAAATCTCATTATATAGTAAAAAAGGTTCCGGAATTCACCATATTATTGTGCCTAAAATTACTGACAAATGAATTTTGAAACTTCAATTGACAAAAAAAAATTGTGCTAAAAATTAGTTGAAGTATTAAATCTATGTAACATTTTATATTTTAGCAATGTTTTTTATTGAATAAAATAGTAAAACTAGCAGTTTCATATATAAAAGGAGTCCGGAGCGTTCCGTCAAAAAATAAGCACTATATATATATATATATATATAGATAAGAATAAGATGAAAGAGATGAATATTTATATATATATATATAAATATGTATGAATAACAAGGCTTTGAAATTGACCATACATTAGAGTATAGGCTTAAAAGCCAAAACATAGATGAACTTAAATCAATTAGTATTGGACATTAAAACAAATTACTTTCAAGTAATTTGTTATATATATATATATATATATATATATATATATATATATATATATATATATATATATATATATATAACAGTATAATTTTATATGTTAGAGTTATTAAAATATAAAGCAGACGTCAAATCTTAGCGACTGACAAAAGGAAAGAACTCACAACTCAGGCTTAATAGAGAGTCGATAGTAAATAAGTAGTGGCTGTCAATTTTCACTTCACAAAACCTCTTAAAAATGATTCGCTCTTCAGAAAAGGAAAGTAATCAAGTGCCCAAAAAATAGGGTCATCTGCAGTCATCACAGTGACCAGGCATAACCGATTTGTCCGTAAAATTTACCATTTTTGTGCTCCAATAGCATCGACCTACATTCGAGAAAACTTGTTCCCACTTTTGAGTCGCCAAAGAGGGGATAAAGAGCCAAAAAAAGTAGGGCAATAATCTTCAAGTAACCGCAAGCTTCTTATGGGTTGAAAAACGTGGTGGCGGTTGTGTTCAGGACGGAACACATTACGGCAATGTTTACTGACAAGAGCAGTCGGCGTTCTTGACCCAGACTTTCAAAATGGTCAGCTGTAGTGGGATGTTACGAACCGTTCTTCTGTGGATACGGCAACACAGTATTTTAGTAAGTTCATTTATTTGTTTACTTACTCCCCTTCACGAAACCCGGGGCGTTGTCAAAATTATGAAACTATCCAGATGGCAAGAGGAGAGTAGCGGCCGCGAGAGGTTAAATTTATCTACTCTGGTGAACTTTTGGTGGATTCAACTAAAACATAATTTTAGTCACGTGTTTAAGAGAGGGAAATACAGTTTAGTTGGAACCAGTTGCACCTTTAAGAGCCGGTAAAAATAGGAAAATCTGAAGAATTAAAATATCATCGGAAATAGTCGGTTTTAAGTAATTCACGGTGCCTTGCAAAACTAGCCTGAAAACATATTTCTCAGATGACTAGTACAAACTAACTAAATTTGTAGATTGGTGTACTGGCTAACTTTTGAACATTTATGTATTTTCTTATATTCTGTAATGCAGATTTAGAAACTGAAAGCTTCTAGGTTTATTTAAAAATATAATAATTACATTTTATTTAGAGTATAATCTGTATGATTATCCACTCCAAACGCCTCGAAACTTTTATTTTGTTTCGAAACATAGATGATCACATAGCGAAATACATTTAGACTCCCCAATTCGATTGAATGATCTTGTTAGAACATTCAATCGAAATGTACGAAAAAGACGTTCATAGTTGTCGATGTTCGTGGTCAAAATTCTAAGCTCCTAATGATTTTCTGTCGTGAGTCCGGGTGATCATGATATAGTCATCAGATATAGTCATGATATAGTCATCAATAAGAAACAAACTCCGGAGTCTGGAGTTTGTTTCTTATAGAAAATAAAAAAATCATCCTCCCTGTATGAGTAAGCGTTTTGAATTTTACAAAAATATTAATATTGTGTCACGGTGCATGTCATGCATCTTTCCATAATACCTTTACACTCTGATATAAAAGATAAATCACAGAGATTTGTTAAGTTTGTAAATCAAAATTTGCAAAATTATAAGTAAATGTCTAGAATAAAATAGCACATATCTTTCCTACTCATTAACATTTTATGTAATTCTTATCCAAGATTGTGTTAGACATATAATTTAATTCTAGTTTTTTTTCAAATATTAAGATTTCTACAACCCAAATTCAAATGTACATACATATATAGTCACTGTTTTCGTTTGTAAACAAAGCGCATGTGGTTAAGTCACGAGAAATTTCCTGTGTGTTGGCAAAAGTTTGTAACTGAGGTGGAATGTGTATACTAGGTTTGTCAAACATGTTCATGTAAAGGCAATATACATCTCATTTAAAATTCTACTAGGGGTGGCGCACCCATTCAGAATTAATACCTTTGATTGAAATATCACAAAGAAAACTGTTTAGAAAATTGCCCATGCAGTCGTTAGCATTTTAATACTTTAAATTACTTTATTTATGCTCTAATTTATACAACTTTATTACTCATCCTGAGTTCTTTTTAAATGAGCGTGATTATGTTTCTTTACCCTATAATTTAACGTTTCATGATATGGTTAGGGTCTCTGAACACGGAGATATGTGTTTATTCTAATTTATCCAAGTAAATGAGGTTTATCCTCTTTAGAATTTCCTCTAAATGACGCAACCTTTCCTCGGATCAAATTTTCAAATGAGTGGTTGTACTTTTGCAACGAATGAGTTATTAGCGGCATTTAAACATCAGATTTTCCTTATTTAGAATCACTCATTTTACTGATGTTTAAAAATACAAGAACATTTTAAAGACGTATGAAAAATTTTTCACGTTTTTATGAGCTGATTGACAGCATTCATCATAAAATTTCACAATTAAATGGCGTTACTTTCTGAATACTAACTTCGATTATGTTGTTCTTTCAGTAGTTTACAATAGAAAGGTCTTTGATGAATAATTTCTATAAGCTAAATGACGTAATGCAAGTTTAATTTCTATGGTATGCTGTGAAAACACAAAATAACTAATATAAAATGCGTGTGTTTCAGCAACCCGAATCGAAAAGTCATTTCTGAAAATTTAGAATCAAATGAGAATCAAGGGTCAAATCTAGATCGAATGTGCTTGATTTACTACTCTCCTATTCTCGCAATATCTATACATGGTTGACATTCTTAACTGCAATGGTACGAAAAGTTCTAGTCTCTTTACCTATGTGTCTTTGCCTATAACTAAAAGAAAAATGCTGTAGAATTAAATACTCATAGAAATGTACCTTTGCAATAAAAATATCAATAATCTTTTTCAAAACCTGTAAAACAGATAAAACTGCTTAATTTTATCGACATCTGTTTTATACTTTTTCTGTGTATTAATCAGTATTGGAAAAAATGTTTGAGATAACTTGAAGTTATCATAAGTTCTTTTAACCTTTCCTTTGGGAGTAACTTTTAAGGAAAGGGCAGCTAGCTGTACAATGCGTACTTGAGAGCTTTTTTTTTCCTCTTTAAATAATTACCCACAGAGTTTGTAGTTAGCCATGTTTTCTGGATGTAATAATAATAATAATAAAATTATTGTAATTTAAGAAGTTTAGAATACCCTGGAGAAGCACTTTAGGAGGTGTTAAGGGGCGTCGAGAGCCAACGCCGGTCTCGGGAAAGAAATTCTTGCCGAGTCTCAAGCTAGGCCCCATATACTGAACCTAGCCCTGGCTCCTAAAGCTCACAGCCCCAGGGAGTTTTACCCCCTCACCCCCCCCGTCTCGTTGAGCCTGTTACTCGTCTCTTAGGTCCCTGTAATGGGGCCCGTCCAAAGGAAACTTACCATCCTCCCCCCCCCCCCCCCCCACATTTGGTTTTGCTTTAAATAATAATATTAGCGGTTCTTTCCCAACTATGGTAAGCGATACTAAGTTTGCGTAATAGAGATCTACTCTTTCAGATAACTGTAGAGATATTTACAGAACAGTTCAACACTTAACAGAGAATCTAGTCTAAGAATGTCAGTGAATGACAACGAAAAAAAAATTTGCGACAGTTTGAGAATTTTTTTTTTTTTTTTTTAAGCAGCATTTTCGCAGGGTATTTCGACAGTCTTCCTGCAGTTCAGAGTGTAACGTTTATTAAATGTAGCTATATTTCGAAATACGAATGCTCTTCGATTTCAAACAATGACAATATGACAAATAAAATTCGTCATTTTACTGAAAGTTAGAAGTTGTTCATGCCATTATTAATTTAGCAAAAAGAGCATCAGTGACATGGTGAAATTACTTCTCGTTACCGTTTAAAATTTGCTAACGATAACGAAGGCATTGTTGGCCCTTCACATTCGTGATGGTTTAAGGGCGTAGGACTTCTGCAAAAGTGGAATCTCTAGCCCCCCCCCCCCCCCCCAACCCGCCACTTAAAAATAAAAAGAAAAGAACTACTCTGAAACTCTTAGTACACTTGATTATGTTTAGCATACAAAGTAAAAAAATCCTCTTGGTTGCAGGAGAATGTTTTATAAATTAAAAATTCTAGTATGAACAATATAAGGTGCATACCCACACTCAAATTATGCAATATAGGTCCTGTATGTGATGCAATAAATATACAGAATTCAGGTTGCAGTAAAATGTTTCGTGTTTGAAAACAGAGTTATATTTAGTCCAATACCAATATACGTAGCAGAGTATATTATGTTCAAAAAACGTTAATAATATCCTTATTCTTCAAAAGCGATCTTTGATTATATCTACAACTCAACATGTTTTCCGTCTCTATGCTTACATCTGTTACAGAACGTGTAGTTCGAGGGGTCATAAATTTATATGGCTTGAAGTGCTGTGAAAAAAAGAATGGCAGAATAAGATAATCTTTGTTGATAACTAAGTTTTGTGGAACTAAGAATAATAATTTAAATTCCCCTCTGACATACTGACGCTTACCCTCGCCTGTATAAATAATACATTCCATTTTTCTAAATATGCGTGAACTAAAATTAAACAATGCTTTGTCATTAATACGTTTTTAGATACATGTTTCATTGTGAGTTTGTATGTTTGTAAGTCTTGAAAATGCTATAATCAAGCGGAGCAACTGGTCTAATTGCAGGAAGTCCTTTGGTCATGACTTCATCTGACAGAAAATTTCTAAAATGCAAAAAAGCTTATTTTATTAATGTTACCTAATGCTTTATCAATTAAAATTTTTTTACGAATTTTTGAAAAAACTAATTAGCAATGAATATGGACAATCACAGATACTCTATAACACGGTTTGATATAACTTTAATTATGATGGTTCTGCTTTCCGCATAAAAATACTTTCTTGTCATTACTATACTTCCAAAAAAAACAAACAAATACCCACCATTTTCTTATTTAATTGTACACATAAATGAGCCCTTTATCTAAAAAAACTGGCTGTTAAAAATAAAAAAAATATTTCTTTATATAACAAGAACCGAAATTTCTAGTACTTTACAGATTACTTTTTCAATAGCGAAACTTAAATTCGTCCAGTTCTAATCCGAACACAGTGATTAAAGAATTGCAGAAGATGAAACTTCCGTGATTAATGCGTAGATTATGTAACACATTCCAACCAGATATTCAAGATAAACCGCTCAACTCAGAAAATTAGAAATAACCAAATATGGATCACAAGATGCACTCAACATTCCATTCACTCAGTAATAAGTTTATTCCACACTGCTGCTTCCTCATAATTAGGTAAATCAATGAATCTAACTCTCTTAAGAAAGTTTAATTGAGTTTTCGTACTCTGCAAAGAATAATGAAGAGCGAATATGAATTTTGCATTCCTATACAACGAATACCGTTATACTACTTGACTACTTTTATCAAAGCTATAATTATTTATAAATATATTTTCTACGTTGATCACTGTTTTAAAAACCAGTTTAAAAAATGCTAGCTGTTATATGCTTTTGTTCACAAGAACGCAGAAAATAACTAATAAATAGTATTAAAATCATCGTATTAAAAACATTAAAAACTACTGCAACTGAAGCTATTTTCATTAAACTTCCCACTGTCTTGGACCGTAACTAAAATATTAGGAAATAAATTAATTATTAGAAATAAATTAACGGATTAGGAAATAAATTAGCCAGTTTTCCTAATTAACAACGTCACAATAGTTGAAACGATGAGCTGAGAATTACCAATACCGAACTCCGAATCGACCACCTCTCTTCTGTTAATCTGTTGTCGTTTCATCTAGTTAGTAAATATACGAAAAAAAATTAATCAAATAATATACAGAAGGTCGTTCGCTCTTTATGGAAACGATTTTGTAATTTGTTTTTGGCGTTTGCATTTTGAGATAAAAATTTGACAACTTCAGAATAATCGTCTGCTATTGTTTTCCTTTGATTGGGATGTAAAATAAAAGATTTATTTTGAAAATGACTCCTAAAATTGATAAATTGCTCGAAGGTTACGGAACTGCACTTTCCGGGGAGAAATATTCGTATCAACAAATTATAAAGCGGTGTAAAAATTGCGGCTGACATTTAAAAAGTAGGTATTTATAATATATTAAGTCTGAAAGCGAAAAAACGTGTAACTGAAAGTAAAAATGAAAACATGACCACTAAACCTCATCCTAAGACTTTTCGAACGCAGGTAAATATCAAGAAAGAGAAGTCTCTGATCCTAAAAGAAAATACGCCGACTCAAAGATCCATTACATCGAAACTAGGAATGCCGCCTGGAACTGTAAGTAAAATCATTCATAAAGATTTGAAGTTAAAAAAGATGTTTAAACCTAAAGTTCATCTGCTCTTGCCAAAGCATATTGCTGAAAGAAAAACAAATTGTAGAAAATTATATGAAAAACACCTAGCTGCTGAAAAATGAAAATTTGTGGTAACACTCGATAGGGTATGGGTGTATTTAAGTGACTGTAATAAAAAAAAGATCAATTTTCTATTGATTAACTGACGGGAATGACCGTACGAAATGGTTACGTCAGTGTACAGAAAAGTTCTCAAAGGAGTTCATGATAGTAGCAGAATTTTGTTAGAACGGCAAATTAAAAATAAAAAAAGTCTGAAGTATAGCCAAAATTAATTCACTCTACTATCAGAAGAATATTTTAGAACCAATTTTTGAAGAAATTCCAGCCTTATATGGAAAGGACATTGATAAAGTTGAGCTTCATATGGACAAAGCCTCTAGTCACACGTCTAAATCAACTGCCGCTTATTTAGTAAAGAAATAATCAGAAACAGGAATAAAGTGAATCCCATTTAATGAAATACCTATAAAATTACCTGACTCTTCTCCAATGGACTTTTGCGATTTCGGTTTTTTATTACGAGCCTTAGGAAAACGGTATCCAAGAACACTGAACGGACTTTGGAAAACGGTCTAAGAGAAATGAGGTAAAACTGACATGACAGCACTAAGCAAAAATTTACTTTCATGGAAAATTCGAGCTAGAGCTATTGTCAAGAACCATGGCTATCAGATAGAAGCAAATAACCACATAAAATATGGCATGTATACATAAAAATTAGCTATCAAAATTGTTTCCATAAAGTGCTAACGACCCTCTGTATATTATTCTATTTTACTAAGAAAATTAGATTTTTTTTTTCATCTGACATAAATTCTGATACTCGAATGCTTTAAGTAATGTATTATATAATTCCTTTGTTATAATTTAATGAAATATTCCATAGATAGTCACATTTCTCTTTTCAGAATGTTAATATCTTGAGTCTAAACGAGTTTGCCATAATTTTTTATCAAAGAAAATACAGCGCATTTCACTTTCAAAATTCATCTCGGAAGGCGTATTCCATTCTCACATATACAGTGATTTCCGCTTATAAGAATCACGTTTGTTATTACTGTTTTTGATTCTTATAAGCGGTTGATTCTTACAGCCGAAATTTAGGTTTTTGGACAAGCACACACGCACACCTATTTATACATATATTAGATAATTTACCATAAAATACTCTAATTTACGTTAATTATCTTTCATTAAAATTATTTTTTATAATTTTAAAAATACAACTTAATTTTTAGACATATAAGTAGATACACATGATTATAGTAAGAGAAGAAAAAATCCAATATTTGTTACAACATACCTGCTTAACAGTTTTAACATTTCAACTACAGGAAGGGAGCAAGAAAAAGTTTTCTATGGTAGTTTAACGTAATGAAGTTTTCAGGAGGTATAAACAGCGTTTATACCTCTTTCAATACTAATAGTCTCAGACGAAGATTCGCCATCCAGCTTACGTATCATGGTTTGATAACGTGCTGAATCTACTAATGTCACGTTTGCCTAAGTGATAGTGGACACTTCGCCGAAGATTTATGTGTTTCAGGGTCCAGGAAGCCGCAACCAGGATGTGGAATGTGGGGAAAAAGAGTCCCTATTTTTGTTTGTCAGTGGAGAAAAGTGAAATCTAACCCGGACGGGTAAAGATGCTCCCGGGTCAAGTTAATATGATAGTGTTGTACTAAAGCTTTTAAGGGGAAACTAATCTGTTATGTCTAACAAAGAAAGGGAATAATTTTATGACTATATTCCATCCCATCTTATCAATCTTTCTTAAAAAGAAAAAGAAAGAACTTCGTGCCTTTTGAGAGTTTAAATGGCTTTTTCGGAAAAATGAATGGAAAGCGAAGACTGTAAACTGATTCTTAAAACCGGTGGATTGATTCTTTAAAGCGAAAATTTTAACATGGAAATAATACATTTGTTTTTGTTTTCGTGATATTGATTCTTATAAACGGTTGATTCTTATAACCACTGAACACTATAAGCGGTGGTTACTGTATATATTTTTTAATCTACCGCGGCAGACACTTATTTTTTCGATATTCGCCCGTTCCACTCTCTGGATTTATTGGCTTATTTATTATGGTAGCACCGTAGAGGTGAACCAACATCAGCACAGGTCTTAGTCCGGATTCGAACCCTAGCCCACTCTGTGGAAGCTCGTCACGCTAACCACTGTGTGATGTGGACGGCCTTCATCCCATTATCTACTTGTATCCTACGTTTAAGTTAGATCTTACTTAAAACAGCTTCAATAGTCTTCATGATATTGAAAAATTCGTAGAAAAAGTATGTAAATATGTGATTTATTTTAAATAGTGAAGAGACTCATAATTTTATATTTGTTTGCTTCATATCTGATACTTAATGTTTGAAGAAGACTTTTAAGATGCGAATATAAATTAAGAAATGAATGAAATTATTGAAACCTCTAAGGAGCTGAATTTATGTCGAATGGAGTTAATTTCATAAAGTATTCAGTATTTTTTGCTCTAACGCAAGAGTGAGCACTTAGATGAGAACTTAGATGAAGAATTAACTTAGGTGAAGAACTTAAATGTAGAATTAACGATTGCGATTGGAAGAACTGATACTCTTGAATCTACCGGTCTCTTGTCAAAAAAATGTAATTTCTGAAGTGCTCAAAATTTCAAATATTTCGAGCATGGGTGTTACTCCCAAGTGCAAAAATCCTACACCTGACCTCTTTTATTACTGTTGTATTAATGGTGTGTCATATTTTGTACTTATGGTGAATGAGTGTAAAGTAAATCGTTGCATACTAGTAACATATAAATTTAGAATCAAGAATGATAATAAAGCAAGAAAGTTTTGCAGTTAATCCACAAAGGTGGCTAAGAATGTGACACATTATCTCTCTAATGGCTCACTACATACAAACTTTCTTTCCTGCACAAAATTATTTTTAAGAAATGCATCCATTACCTTCAGGCACTATGAACAAAGAGTACATGAAATATAAATGAATATTATGTTTAAACAGTTATTTCATCCAGAAGATAAGTATGAAAAAATGCTGTCTGTTGTATACTTTTTGCATCAACTTATGTCCGCCGTAAGTAATTTATAAATAATACAAGGTGCAGTCATTAATTTCCAGGACTGATCTAATAACCCCAGAAAATATTACATGAAATACATACCCATTTAATATGTTTCAAAGTAACTCCGACCTGCCGTAATGCACTTCTGTGCTTTGCTGTATAAGTTTCGGAAACAACTTTTAAAGTCCTCTTTCGGAATGCATTTAATGTGGACGTCACCATTTTCTTAATGGCTTCGACATCCTCAAATCTTGTTCCCTTCAGAAAATTTGCCCAGCATGAGGTCGTGGAGATGCAGCATCCTCCATACTCTCCAACCCTAGCACCGGAGACTTTTTCTCAATTCCAAACCAGAAAAATTTGCTGAAGGGAACAAGATTTGAGGATGTCGAAGCCATTAAGAAAACGGTGACGTCCACATTAAAGAGCATTCCGAAAGAGGACTTTAAAAGCTGTTTCCGAAACTTATACAGCCGAACACAGAAGTGCATTACGGCAAATGGGAGTTACTTAAAAATATTAAATGGGTATTTATTTCATGTAATATTTTCTGGAGTTATTAGATCAGCCCTGGAAATTAATGGCCGCACCTTGTATTAAAAATATCGCTGTCTAACCGTTCAAAACTGTTACGACTGTTGTAAATTTTTATTAAATCACTCAGTTGAGTGTATCTAAAAAAAGCAATCACGATGCTAATGATTTCTTAATAATCGACGAGACGGCGAGAGAAGAATAACCGATGTCCATGAAGGAACTGCCCATTGCAACTTTCCATCTTTCTTTGTGTGGTCTTTTGTAATTTCTTGAAAGCAGTACACTCGTATTACATATCAGAAAAAGTTCGAAAAATCGGAAAAATATGAAATCGCAATAAGTTTGTCCTCACGGATTTCATATTGCGAATACTCAACCAATAACATTGTATATATTGCTCAGTTTCCTATTTTGTTAAATTTCCCAGCTATGTATAAAGTTTGGGCCAAGTAAAAGTCTTCCTCTGGACTACCTCCGCAATATTTATATTTGCATAGTACCCAGATAATACGTGGATTTTAAAATTATTGCCCCCTTACAGCTCGAAATTTTCCCCAGCATGATTTTTTTCAAAATACTACAAAGGTGGGGGGTTTCAATGGTTCATAAAGAAGGGACTTCCCAATGTACAAAACATGTGCAATGAACTCAGGTATCAAGTTGGATGAATCATTTTCCATCTCAATTATTAGAGCATGGATAAAAGGAGAAAAAAACTTTCACGTCAGGTATTAAAATCAGTGGGATGTAGTTTGTTCAGTATATTTCCTTGCCCTTATGAATGTTATGAGACCCTTATGAGGCTTTCGATAGATTAAACTAAGATTAACCGTTTTACCATGGAAGAAAAAGAATTAAATAACAAAGACCTAAGAGATGTGTTAGAACTGAAAGCAGTCACATGAGATTAGGTAAAACAGCTTAAAGAAGTTACAGTTTAATAAACATTCGATTAATAATAAGCCTTAAAACTTTGCACAAAAAAATGCGTTAGAAAATAATTATAAAATTGGACTAACCAAGCAAAATATTTCTGTTTATACTTAATCTTTTCAGTGTATTCTCAAACTCTTTTTGTCTTTAGCTTTTCTAATATACTAGGTACAAAAAGTTTAGAGGATTTTTTTTCCTTCAGTGTGATGACAAAAAGTAATTTTTTCCCAAACTTCGGTTACTATTCCATGCAAAATAATTTTCGGCTTAGAAATTCAGTTGAATGTTTTACTGGAACCTGAAACCTAAAGAAGAGTGTCTATGCTTCCAGGAAAGTATTCGTTTCGCAATCACTTTCCATCTGTTAGTCTAGTTAGTTAATACTTACGGGGAAAATATCATGATTGCACATGTTTTAAATCCTCCTAAACAGCAGGAGGAAATTTTTTGAACTTGTTCAATAGGCATAATTTTAGATCTAGAAACGCGAAATAAGAATGTTTGTTTCTTTAATTTCAGTGATTTCTTCGCAGAAGGAACTGGAACCACGTTAAAGCTTACTCTATAATTCACCAGATAAAATAAAAATCTTAAAGTTTCTTGGAAAAGTATACCTCCATTGCTTTTTCAATGCAATCCATTGCTTTTTCATTGCTATGCAAATAAAAATCCAGGAATTCAGTCTGTATATTCGTCTTACATATGAACAAAGGTATGATTTAGCGGCAGGATTTAATGAAATATTTATTTTCCTTTCAGTTACATAAGTAGTTCCATAAGTAAACAATATATATATATATATAGTCTGATAGACATATATATATATATATTGTCATGTGTGCGGGAGACATCGCCCTGGCTTTTTAAACTTATGAGCCCTAGCCACACAGTTTATTAAATATTTGGGATCCATAGCACTCATTTCTAGGTCCTATTTTCATAATTTGAGAAAATAAATAATGCAATATATTTTTAATGTTTAATTCCTTGTATTTCTAATAATTTATTACATAATTTTCATCTTTTCTCTTTTTCGTATGTCAAAAGTAGACATGTCAACTTCTCATAAGCTCCTTCTGGGGTCAAGCTATTAAATTTGAGTTTTAAAACTTTCTTCAGATGGAAGTACTGATGTTTTCAGTTTTTCCCTCGTACAGACCTTGTACGTACCACATGTCCTTTAAACGGCCATAAACGTATTTATATGCATTTGCCCGAGTGTAGATAAGTTTTTTTAGTGATTATTTTTGGTAGAATCTTTGCGGCTTCAATGAATTTAAAAGTTAAATTTGTACGCTGCGGCTTATATGCTAGTGTGGCGTGTACGATGAGAATTTTCTATTCTAGCTTTCATAAACCATACCTTAGGCAATTTCTAACTTTCTCTAATTTTAAACATAACTTTCCCAAGGAACAGATATAAACACGCTAAAATGCCGTAAATTCATGATGCCAACAAGATTTTAGATTTCGCGGGATGGCATTAACGATTTATTTCCGAAGGGAAATTCAGTATTTACACGTGGAGTAAAAACTGAAGAATAAAATTTTCCTCTCTTTTTTTTTCCTTTTTGTTGTTGTTGTTGTTGTGTGTGTAATTAACAATTTCCGTTTTTTTAGTTCCTTATTTCCATAACTGTTACGCGCATTTACGAATTTTGATTCCAAAATGTAGAGCATCTCGTTCAGAATATCCAGAGCATTCGGTATGTTCGCAAAGTTTTTACACTGATAAAAGTTGTAAGAGGAGAAGTAAGTTTCTGTGATAAATGTGTTAACAATCGCATTTCCTCGCACGCATTTCTAAGATATATGAGTAAACAATCCCATTCCCACGCGAGCACGTAGACACGCAGGAGAAACAAAATGGTTCAGCGGAGATGAAAAACGGCAACCAGAGTGATTTTTAAACAACGAGGACTTTTCACAAAACGCGGGTAAAATACGCGCTATACCGCGTCAATACGATTCACGTAAATGATCTTCTTTGTAAATAAAAGTCCTATCAAAAGACTATCTTTTGTTATGTAACTTTAATTTTTTCCTAATCATGTCTTGCACAAAAGAAATTTTACTCAGAGGGTTTTCTTACAGTGACGTAGCGAGCATAACTGGCGCCCGGGGCAAGATACCTTTTTGGCGCCCCCTCCCCGAAAAACATATAGTAATATTATACATAGAATTAGTGAAAAGGACCATTTGGCGCTCCTCAGCGAGTGGCGCCCGGGGCATGATAGACCCTCTTGCCCCCCTCTCGCTACGCCACTGTTTTCTTATAAAGTCCAAGAACTTGACATTTCCCTGTTTCATAATGAAGTTGTAATTTGAAATGAGAAGAGATTATTACGCTTACATGCTGTTAAACTTCTCACTGTATATGTCCATTGGTCCTGTTCTAAAAGCACACTTGTTTTCCAACAAAAGAAATCCAACTTTTGGAACTTCTTAATCTTTGTGAGTTCGGAAATTAAATCGCTTAACCACATCCGAATAGATTATATTTGTTCTGCTGTGCGGAAGACGTTTTCATAGAGACGTTCTGAAAATTCTCGAAATTAACTCTTTTCATGGGCATCGAAATATATTCTTTTTTATTCGAGAAGAGAATGCTTAAAGAGCTGTATGTATGTAGTTTTTATCTTCATTGTTACTATTATTTACATAATTTCTGACTATCTTTTATGGACATATCTCGTTGGAATCTGAAGTTCTTTCAGACTTATCTCAAGTTGTAACTAGCTACCAACTGCAGCATTCAAATTGTTTTAAACTTCTGTGTGTAATCACAGAACATTGTGAATGAAATCATTCGACAATTAATCTAGGATATCTAGGAGAGATAATTGATTCAACTGATATTCTGCCATAAGTAAATTTGATCCTAAAGGAGTTCAAGAGTACTATTTGCATCTTAATGATCTTCAATTTGTCCTAGATTTCCCATTATCAACATACAGAAACTTATTCAATATCTACTTTGCTTAAAAATTAATTACAATTATACTTTCACGAACACTATTTTGCTCCATTGCATTAAAAATATTCTCATGAGTGAGAAGCTGCATTGGGGGAAATTATCGCCAATAAAGAAGTTTAAAATACGCATATAAATATATAGAAGGGATTTCCTTTGGCAAAACTTTTCAGAAGAAAATGCTATTTTTTAATAGAAATTTTAGTATATGTTCCTTATTTTTAACTTTAATTCAATATTTTACATCGTGTATAAAACGTAGACAAAGGCTGGCGTAACGTGACACTACACTAGAATAACATAGTTTCTGTTTTGAATACATTCAATAACGTCTTTATGCGCTATGCTACATAATATCTGTATAAAGATAAAATATATTGTGTGTATGATGGGAGTTCTTTATTTAACTTCTTCATTCCTTTGAATTTTATTTAACTCTCTGCTGAAATATGTTAGAACTCTTTGTTTTGTTTCATTCACAAAATCAAATCATTTCAACCTTAAGCGTCAGTCTGAATTTGCCCATTAAGAACGATGCTATGGAAAATTTAAATTTTATTATAATTTCAATGTAAAAAAATCTTTTATTATACTATAGGCGTCCGTACTGTTTGAGGGGAAAATTTCACTTAAGAATGTGTAATATTTTGCCAATTATAGTATATACCACGCCTAAGTTTTGAAAGTACTTGGAAAATATACGTTAACATTTATTTATTCATTTATTACAAATGCCAGGAAGATTGGCTATGACGTCATTTGTTCTCAGTAAAGGGCGAGACTGTTGGCCATTCATTTAAGGGGGCACTGTATAGGTGGCCAGCATTACCCTCTACAAGACAGTCCCGTAATTTAGAACAGAGTCAAGTGACGAGACTGGGACACTTGACCCCGCACCTCCAGACGTAAATTTGAGAACTTGGAGAACATTGCAGCCACGATAGATTTAAAGTGCACCGGCCACCATTAGTGACCACAGCGGTGGATTTTGTCAGTGACCGGCATCGAACCCGCAACCCTCAGATCACTGGCTTGACGCCTTTGCCAACTGGGCCACCCCGCTGCAGTAAAAAAAATACAATTGGAATTCTTATGAGTATATATCAGCAAAACTGAGTCGTATGAATGTTTAAATATTGACAAAACACATGTAGTTTTGGATACATATTAAAATACAAGATGCTTATAAAATCCTCAAAGTTCTTGCATTTTTTGATCTAAAATATTTTTGATCTAAATATTTCCTTGCATTGATTAGCCCGGGTAATCGGGAGTTTAGCACATGAATCCAAATTTTCATATTCCTTTTCATGTATTTCTGAACCATAATTCCACTAGCAATGCAATATTTGGGTTACTTTTTGGAATGACTCCGCCCACTCACCAGGCCAAGTAGATACACTCACTATAATTTTGATTCTGCTATACCTCTGATCTTCAATCAAGCGTCGCGTGTTTTTACTCCAATTTTTTTCCCCATATAATTTTGAATAACGTTATCTCAATATTTCATGAATAAATATAGTTTAATTAATATAATTTTGAATAACGTTATCTCAATATTTCATGTTTTCTTCACGTTTGACGGGAAAAAAAATCAGCAGCGAAAGACTGAGTAAGGATATGTAAGGTAGACTTGCTGTATCGTTGGAAGGAAAAAGGGAGATGTAAGGAATGGCTTTCACAGACTGACTGTCTCTTTCCACCAGGATAGCATAACTGACTGAATTATCGCGATTTTAATATCGGAAGGTCCGAAACCCCATTCTGGCAGCTGGTTGTTACAAGGTTTAAGGGGACAAAGGACCTTCAACTCGTTTTTTAAATTTTCAATATTTTATTCCATATACGAAATTATTATAATTAATATTCTTTTTTACTGCATTGAATTCATTTAGAATTCCCAAAGAAATATTTTACGGAAGAATGAGACTTGTTTTTCAAAAAATTCTTCAAAAATGCTAGAATTTTTCAAAATTTTCCATGCGCATTAATTTTTTTCAGATTTCCTCCAAATTTCTCAGGACTGTTAATTAAAGTGCTTGCCATAAAACTGTGCACAGTTCTTTGAAAACTCAAATATTTTTTAAATTTATAGACCATGAAATAAAGTAAAAACATGCAAAAAAATAAAAGATAGTATAAAAAAAAGTTATTTAAGACTTTAGATTCATACAAGAAAATAATCAATACACAATTATTTTTATAAACATATGGTAAACGTATATTAAAAAAATTAAGGTTATTAAATGATATAGAATGCGCATGGAACATTTTGAATAACGTTAGAACTTTTGAAATAAAATTGAAAAGCAGGAATTATTCTGCCAAAAAATCCTTATTTTGAATTCTAAGGGTCTTCAATGTAGTAAACAAAAATATTAATATTTCTTTTTCTGTATATAGAGTTAAAAATTGAGAATTTAAAAAAAATTGAGGTTGAAGGTCCCCTTAAGATTCAACATGCTTTTACAGACTAATAACGTATTTTGCCACATTACCCTCACTTCATCTGCACACTTGAAGAATTCTTTCGAACCGGAACATTCTGTTCCGGGCACTCTAGTTCAGGCCTTAGTCAACGGGACACAGTCCCACTTTTAGAATGAATCTCACAGTTTAACAACAATACTAATTATATTGCATGAAGTAGCAGAAAATTGCACTACCAACGGGACACGCTCACACTTTCAGAATGAATCTCGCAGTTTAAAAAAAATACCAATTATATTGCATGAAGTAGCAGAAAATTGCATTTACTGAAACTTGTAGGTCTGATCACTTGGAGATCAGTGTTGTTTGATCTGTTTTGTTCATTATCAGTGCTACCATAAACAAAATTATTGCTTTTGAAAACAAATTTTCCGAAAGAATACCCCATCTCTCGTAAACAAGTGAATACTGCTGATTTTTTCAGAAGGAAAAAAAATGAATACTTGTCAGTTTTAATTATAAATTTTTTTATTTTGTTCTAAGCTTTCCTTGCATTGATTAGCCCGGGTAATCGGGAGTTTAGCGCATGAATCCAAATTTTCATATTCCTTTTCATGTATTTCTGAACCATAATTCCACTAGCAATGCAATATTTGGGTTACTTTTTTGAATGACTCCGCCCACTCACCAGGCCAAGTAGATACACTCACTATAATTTTGATTCTGCTATACCTATGATCTTTAATCAAGCGTCGCGTGTTTTTACTCCAATTTTTTTCCCCATATTGGCCCATTTTTGCATGAAACCGCGTGTTTACCATTGTCTTCTGTTGGAATAGAGGAGCTATATAAATCCCTGTAATCCTCTTGTAGATCCCGTGTATCTGTTCCAACATTCCACTGTTTTAGTTCTATTCTATTCTAACATTTCCTCATTTATTTTTGGTATTATGTCCATATTTTTTAAGCGTAGTTTGAGGAACAGCTTATTCCGATTTTTAGTTACGACTCGTGCAGCTAATTACTTCCTACATTTAGAAAGCATAATCGCTACGTCTCTCAAATCCGATTGTAACATTATTGATTCTGCACTTCGTTAAGCTTCTTTTTTAATCTCGTGGAAGAATGGAATGCATTTTGTGATGACTATTATCACGATATTATGATGAGCTTTTTCTGAACTTTCTATTTGTGGAGTTTTCTACTTTTGTTCCATTGTACTGAAGAATGTCATTAGTGATAATTATTGAATACTATAATTCCGTATTTTTTTTTGTTTATAGAATTCCGTATTTTTTATTTAACTGATTAAATATATATGCAGCCTAGCTAAAAGAAATCTCTAATTTACGTCCTAACGGGATGCAGGTGTGTCAGCAGTTTGCAGTCAATAATTTAATTATTTTTTTCCTTTTGGGATAAAAATAAGATTTCCTTTAGAAATAGCAGTACAAACAGAATTTTTTTTACAAAATCTTCGTAATGTTGTATATTTATGAATATATATAACCTGGTGTGTCAGCAGTTTGCAGTCAATAATTTAACTATTTTTTCCGTTTGGGATAAAAATAAGATTTCCTTTAGATATAGAATTACAAACAGCATTTTCCTACAAAATCATCGTAATGCTCTATATTTATGAATATATTCAATATTTATCAATTATTCCTGAAAGTAATATTTTAAATTTAGAAATATAAATATACGCATCAAGATAGTAAAAAAAAAATAGGAACTGAAATTTGCTTGTAGCATTTTTCATAACGAGAGGCCCTGTATGTAACCCTGTAACCACCTTGTATGTGATCTACTCTTTCTCACCCTTTTTTTCTGTACTTGCTTGGTTAAACTAGTGGATCTTCCTTATTTATTGTAATCAAAATCTCGGGCGATTAATATATATTTCTGGAGCTTTTGTTGATTTATCAAGCTAATGCACCGGATATTAGAGAGAGAACAATGGGCGGAAATGGATTTTTAGAGTTTTAATACCAACAGAAGTTAGGAATATTTAAGTAGAAAAACTGTGAAACTACAGAGGATTTTCTGAAAAAATAATCCGCATTTCCTGTTTAATATTTACTGTCAGTGTTTCTAAGTTTCGTGTCATTGATATCTAATAGTATTAAACCTTTGTAGTGACTGCTTTTAAAAAATTTATAGCAATTAAAAAAGCTTTGCTATTCTTTCTCAAAAATGTGACACACACATACCAGAAAGGCACCTGATGCGCTACTGCCAAATAAACACCACAGTTACGTTATAATTTTTCTTCTTTCCTTTATTAGTGTCAAGAAAACTCAGATAAAGTTCTCTGTAAATATAGCTTCAAATCTACAGAAACAAGACGGGATAAGAAAAACCTTAAAATATTCGCTATAAATTACTAAGCATTAAACTCAATTCGCGAGCAAAGCAGGACATTTCCTGCACAGGAAGCCAAGGCTGGCGAAATGGCCAGATCGCTATACTTAAGAAATTAATGGGTGTGCACTCGAGGAAAAAGGACCATTCTCAGAAAAAAAGTGGAAAAGACCTATAATCAGATGGCAAATGTAGGAAACGCTCATTTTGACGGAATCTTTATTTAAAAAAAATTGAACTTTTTCCAAGGCCTGACTTTATCCGAAGAAAATAAACTAAAAGAAATTGTTTTATTTTTTTTTTGCTGTGTTTAGTGAGATGAGAAGGAAAAAATATAAGCAATATCTCTTCAATGGTAAAAAGAAAATCTTCCTTTAAAACCGACCATAAAAGCATCTTAAATAGTGGAAATATTTATAAAATTTCTGGAATTTTTTTACGGATTAAAATGTTTGGCATTTTCGAGCTGGTTGGTCTAAAGCGCGACGATCAACACTTTGCTACACGATGACTAATTAGACCGAGACCTACAATGTAAAGCTAATCCCGGACAACTGCAAAAATCCATGCCAACAGCAGGACGCTAACTCTAAAACTCTGGAACGGAATACACTCTAGCCACTCGGCCATAATTTGGCTGCATTCTGGAGTCATTTTACGTTGAAGCACATTTTTCCTAGGCCGAAATCATGGTTTATATCCTCTTCGTTAGTTTCTAAGAACAGGAGAGGATTAAATTACTTTTCTAAAAGACAAAGATAGTATTAGTTTAATGGAGCTGCCTTCGCCCTAAACAAACATCGATATTGCCTTCTGGTTGGTCCAAATAACTACTTGACACGCGTATTTAATGCTCTGGCACAAAACCTTCAAAATCTTCAGTCACTTGCCAGAGTTCTCATGCTCTACCACACATCAGTACTACACTTATTGAAGTAAATTTCACTAAAAAGGATATACCAAGGTAAAGCTGAAGAGTTTCTTAAAGTAAATTGGGATTCCCTTCCTAGCTAAGGTGAAACGTTTTTTATAAATATATTCGTCTTCTTTGGATGATAGAGTAATGCGCTCATCTTCCTCGAGAAATATTGTGTAACAATTGTTACTAGACTACTAACAAAGTTTCAAGATATTAGGAGGAACAACCTCGTTACAAAAAAAGAGAGGACAGTAAACAGTAGTATATCTCTAGAATTAGCCTTTTTCTCCATTGACAAGTTTACCCTTAGTTATGACTGCATTTTCCTGTCATGTTTTTTCTATTTCTAATAAGTATTTTAACTCTATTTTTAATATAATTTACAACTGTATGAAAGTCTTCAACATTTCTCCTTAAGGGGTATGTTATAAATATGCTGCAATCAGGGAGAGTTACCCTCTTAACAAAGGAATTGAGGACGGTAGACTAATTACATCTCCGGACTTGGTCTTTTTCATCATTAACAACTCGACCCTCGTAATGATAAACGGAATGACCGTCAAAGTACATCTTTGGAGTACTACGACCTTCTAAATGAGGAGGGGGTATAGATACTTCTAAAAATATCAGATGGGTAAAACGTTTGATGTGAGCCGCTTTTAGATTAACTGGGGAAAGTAGAGGATGATTTTACAGACACTAATTTTAGTTCAGATTATCAGAGGGGATATAAAATGAATTTTAAGTGAGGATTTTTAAAAATTATTTTAAACTTAAGTATTAGACACACTCATTTTAGTCCAAATAAACTGAAAGTTTGGATTGTCAGAGTGAGAATTATTGTTAGGGCATTGTGATAGCAAATGTGTTAAGCTGATATTCTAAATCTTCTACAAAATAAAAATTATAGCAAATTTATTCATTCCGTCAGTCAAGTATACCATGTTAAAAATGTCATCTTTGAACAACCCATAGAAGTTCACAAAGTTATTTCTCACAAAAAAAGGCGTAATTCTTTTACTTTTATGCAATTCGTCTTCTCTTTGTGGGAAATTCCACTGAGTGTAGGATATGAACTGAGTCACGCATTTTTTTGTGTCAAAGTATCAAAGGCGTGAAAGATAAATGGTGTGTCTAACACAAGAAAAAAAAATTCCGTCCTTCACAAATCAATTAGTATAATTACCTATAATGAGGAAAATAGATTTTTTTTAATTATCGACTTTATAAATCCTGTATTGTAGAATATATGCATAAGTTGTTGCAGAATTTTATGTGTTTTTAAATTTTCACCAAAAATAAATATTATTTGAAGTTCTCCCTATTAAAATAAGTCCCATGTAGTCTTATACGTTTATTATGAAAAAAAATTAATTGTCGAGATTTGGTTTGCCTTTAATGTTCAGATAAGGCCCAACATGAAGATGTAAAATTTTATATCTTTTATAGGAATGTATTTCGTTCTACATGAAATTGCATCAACTGTTTCATTAAAATATATCAAATTCCGTGAAGCTTGAATCTGTGTATTACTAATGCATAGTTGCATTTAAAAATAACGCTTTTATATGTTCTGTATTATAAATATATACTCTGAAATATGTTAAAATGTAATCCATTAAACTTTCAAACTTCTTGTACATTAAAGTTTTCATCGTTGATAGAGTTTGTATTATACTGTGTTTATTTTTAAAAAAAATTCTGCCAAGTGTTTCGGATAGTGTTTGTAATCATAGAAAGTCTTTTCGCTCTTGTTTGCATAAAGTGCCAGATATGTTTTAGTTGTACCCCAACTTCGATCCTGTTGATAAAGCTATTTCACCTGAGCTTACCTGAAGTTTATTGTTATAACGTCTTCAGCGATGAAATTGTCTAATTCTTTCACCAAGATTTCTCTGATGCTTTCTACGAAGTTCTGCATTAGCTGTACGTCCATTTACACGCTCTCTTAAGGCTCATGATAGATGTTATTTGATTACTTACATTGTGCCGCACGAAGGTCCGCACGCTCTGTAGTTTTCGCTTTTGAACATGTTCTCATTCTTTCAAACCGTCATTACCTTATAACAAGTCCTTTTGAGGCCACAAGTGTAATGCACCCGCACGTCATGTAAGCATATTATAATTTGAATGAAACACACCGTAATTGAATTCTAGACTTTCTTGACAGACTTCTCCTGGCTGGAAAATTCTCCTCTGGGAATCCAGCCCAACTCCTCTTGGAATAGTGATATAAGATTGTCTCTACGATTTCATACTAAAGCCGCGATGTACAGTTCAAATAATAGTGATCAGGCTGTCTACCGAGAGTATTTTCTTTTACGAGTTCGAGTGCCTTTGGCAGTCTTTTATAAAGAAGTAGTTAACAACTAAATAGTGTGCTTATGTCTCAAAGATTTGACTGTATAACTTTCTATGTTGCTTTTCATTCTCTAGACATTTTCTTAAGGGTTGTCTAGGGTGAGGTTGTTGTTGTTACTAATCCTTCCTGATCTAGTGGCGCTAGATCAGGTCATGAATCCATATATCCTCAGTAGGTCCATCAAATGGCGAGGATCGGTAATAAAATCCTGCCTAGAAAAGTTTAGACAAGTTAGGATGTGACCAGGAATGTCCTGCGCATTATTACACTTTTATAATGGGAAATGTTTTGTTTTGGTGATCAAATTATAGGCACCTCAAGTGGCCACTTTCAAACCTAGGGATAGCAGTCTGCTCAGCGCTATCAACCTTTATGGCAAGAGTCCTACCAGGGCAGACACCAATGTACCAGTCGTGTACCGGGGGAGATCTCCAAGTACTCTGGATAATAGATTTCCTTACGGAATATTTAAATTTTTTTAGATTTTCTGCGGGCGGGGAGTGTACTATATTGACACGTATCTATTGACAATTAAGATAAACCTATTTCTAGCCAATGTAAAACCAGCCATTCAGACCGTCTTGGTAGTTCTAATGTAAAGAACACACACTTATGGCGAGTTATAAATCTGTGAGCAACCACTTTTGTCGGTTCGTCTTTCATCAGAGAAAAGTCATCTTTTTCTTTTTGGCGATTGACTAATGTGGTTAGTCGCACAATCCAATAACTGGTGTGTTTAACCGCAGTTTGCTGGTTTGATGATACATTCATCTTGGCTTCATGGATATATCCAGAGCGAAAGATTAACTCTGTTTGCGAAAGATTTATTTTTGAACAAATAGGGGTATTATCTTGTAGGAAATGTGTGATGCAAGTGAATTTATACTTAATGATTATGGCGTCTGCTTAGATACTTTGATTATTGGTAATTCCATGAGAATCCATGCGCTTATAAGTTGGAAGTAGTCACTTCATGAAGGATACTGATTTCTTACCATTTCTCTCACAAGACGTAGTTTAATATGCTGTAAAATAGAAGCAATCACGTTCCAACCAGATTAAGTTTTCTCACAGCCTAACAAAGTGGATTTAGTGCGTCTTGTTCCCTAGATTGTAAATTATTTTTCTGAAATATCTCGGAGCGTTGTGTAGCTCTCTACACTCTAAAAACTGAAAGAAAGACGTATAAAGCCTAAGAATGTGGTTAAAATTTGGCTTGAAAACTGAGATTAGACTGCAGCAAGATCTTTCTTCCAAAATAAACTTTTATCATTCGACTCTTTTTAAATGAACTTTATTGAAAAGGATCAAATATTTAATTTAAAAGTAATTTTATTTCATAGCTATAAAGATGCTTAACGCATAGTATCACTGCCATAAAATCTTTCTTTTAAAGGTACTCTCGTACCCTTAATTTTACAAAAAAAAACAAAAACAGAAACGTTCAATTTTTTGTTCTAAAATTATACCTTGTCTTCTCTAGAATATCTTGACGAATTTTTTAGACAATATATAATTTATAAACGCAGTCTAATATTTTTTTAATCTGACTTTTATAAACTTTTATTTAAAATTGGAATCTTTTAAAGTTATTTTTTATTTGCTTCTATGTTCAAACATTCAAAACTTTAAACGATTTATTAAAACGTTATTTCCTTTTTAGATAATCTGTACAATCTATTTAATTGAACTCGCCATGGATACTGCGATAAAACATTAAAAAAGTTTTTGAAAATGAAAATATAAAATAATTAATGTTTTTTTAAATATATTCTTTATTTTTCGCTGAACTACTCAAGTTATTGGAAAAGGGATCCCTTAAGTTCTAAAACTGAATACTCCTGTAAACATAGTAAAAAACCCATTAATTAACATCAAAAATTCAAAAACAAAACCAAATTCTAAAATCTGATACATTTTTTAAATGTTTAAAAAAATTTAGAATCTATCATAATTTTCAATAATATTTTTCAATGAAAATCATTTCGTTTCTCTATGCCACTTTATGACACGCAAAAGAAGAAATCGAAAAGACGTGAATTTAAAAGCAAAATTGTAAGGATGCCAAATTCTCCTAAAGAATACATAAACAAATTTTATATCTCTCCATTTATACTCGTCCTTTCAATTACCGTTAGAATGAATGATTCACAAAAACCGCAGGCCTCTGACTAGCATGAAACTTCCAATTAAGCGCGATTTTTTATTAATATTTTAAGAAACTCTTGGGAAAAGTTGAATGACGATGACCTTTTAAATATTCATTAGCTTGCATATGTAAAACTCGACACCCTTAAAGATAGTAAAGACGGAATCAATTGCTGCGGGCCAAAGTCATGTTTAAGAGCCAAGATGTTCCCGCGTGTCTTTATTTTTAAACTCCTTTTACGTGTTAAGTCAGATAACTCCCTGCTACAAACTGGCATCAGCACCTAATAAAACTACTGGAAAAGCCTGAGTATTTTTAAATCCAAAGAGGATAATAGCTTGGATTATTACTAAAGTGGTTGAACGAGTTTTACTATGTTTGCAGATCCTAGATTTTGACCTGTTATACTCTTATCGATGACTCATAAAATCATGAAATTTCAACCACAAACAGCACGAGACCTGTTCTATAGAATAATATATTTTCAAATCCGTGTACTTAATAGATGTAGCTTAGTAAAATATTTCTTTTAAAACAAAATCTTATTTCAAAATTATTAATAAAATCTTATTCATATCGTTTATTGTTCCCAAAAATTCAAATTTTAAAAATTCGTGTTAAAACCTGATAAAACGTTTCCAATAATTTTCTTAAATTTTTATAACGCTTTAAACTCAAGTATAATTTCAATATTCAGGTTTTAACATAACTTTTAGCTGTAATTTTGTTTCTAAAGACAATATTTTTAATACTATTTCCCCATGGTAAAGAGAATAATTAGACACGGAAAAACGGTAATTAAAATATCAAGTTTGTATATGTATGTCCCGCTCTAGTTAGCCTTTGTGTGGCAAAAGTTGACCGTAGCGCTTGCAACTAACTATCATGCTTGTATGAGTAATAGAGAAGGAGTAATGATGAGATACTTGAGATGGGAAAAAACTATTAAATTAAAACTCCTTCGACCCCTTAATGAAATTATTTTATGAATCAAAAATTTTTATTTAAGGGGAAAAGTCTCATGGTAAACTTTATATTCTGTATACGCAAATTACATATTGCTTGAGTTGTTTAAATTTTATGGATAAGAAAGATCTTCTTTGTACTCGATATTATTCATCATCATCATACATCGATTCATTCATAGATAAATGTAGAATAATCCGCAAAGTGTAATTTGCGTTTACTATGTAACATTCTCAATTTCCGAAATGTTTAAACAAAAAATAACATTGGACAATTTCAGATTATTGGGCTCAGTGAAAACTTTATTAATTCGTATGTTTATCAGGTAAGTAAATGAGGAAAAATTTAATTTTCTCTCAGATCAGCCTGTTTCAGATTTCTCTAAGACTTGAAACAAATAAGCAATACTCAATCCATAATGTAAATCTGCAATCCGAATTTTACCCAGTTTCTTAGACTATGTATAAACAGAAACAATGAACAAGAACTCACATTTAATTTCTACGCCTTTTAGCTAAATTTAAAAAAAAGCATTTAATCAGCCCATACTAAACATTAGATTATAATCTGAAGATAATATATTTCAACAAGCCATAAATTGACGAGCAGTGCTGCTGTTGAAAAACTTATATCCTGAATAGTTTTACTTGCCACATAATTGGTAGATTTGAACTGTGGAATAGTATTGCTTTCTCGTTTCTGACCCAAGGGAAATCTGAAAGGGATAATCTGAGAGAAAAGCATTTTTTCTTCTCATTTTACAGTTGGGAAAAAAATACGGATTGTTAGCGGAAAACTGTGCCTTATAAGTAAAGTGTTCCCTGGTGTAAGATGGTGGTACATTAAAGAAGTATATCTAAATCTCTGATTTCAAACCTCCGATGTCATCACTGGTAAGTGTAGATGAAATGATGAGACACATAAGTCAGAATGCAGAAGATAAGTACTATAGTAATAAGCAGACCGCTGGCTGCGCAAAGCAAATTACTTTTACAGATGCATTAGTATGGTTAATGATATGAAGTAAATCACCCTATACTTTCCTTTATTAATTCTGTAAAATCTTATTTAACAAAGAATAATTTGAATAAAAGCATAAAATTAGCTATAATAACGCGGTACAATGAAAACTTTCTAAAAAGCCGACAAATTTAGAGTATAAGGCCTGGACTCCACTTCACCAGAAAACGCGACAGAAACAGAAAACAGAATCGGAAAATCTACGCACTTCCGGTTTTTTCCGTTGCTGCCTAGCAGAATGACGGCGGAAAACAGAGTTGAAAATGTTGAACTTTTCTGTTTCCGTCCGCGGATTCCGCGTGTATGACAGCCAATAGGAATGCGTCTTGATCCACGAAACACAAAACAGCAATGGCGTCTCGGTTTGACATGGAAGCGTTTATTTATGAAGTTACCCATTTCTACCATCACCTCCATAACTGCAAGCTAAATAAGTCAAACAGTAAATTCTACTAGAATAATTTGTTGGAATAATGATTTTCTATTACCAGATAATGGATTTAGTGCAAACTGATCTGTAATCCTAAGATGTCACTTTGTAAAGGTCTGATATTTTTAACTATCCAAATGTTATAGAGATGATATACACTAAATATGACAACTAAAACTCTCAGTAATATTTTGTCGAAATTTCTATTACATACTATTTGTTATGCACTACTGTTTTTTCAACAAGACTGTTTTTTTCAGAACTCCTGATCGGTAGTTCGAAGATCTCTAATTAAGGTGTTGTGAATACCATGTTTTTCCCTTTCTTGGAAAATCTTTCGAACCCAGAATCGATGTTTTCTTTTTTTTTGCTTCAGAGGTTCTAATTAAAGACAGCAGACTTACGAAGTGCAAACTCGCCATAGCAAAATCTGTGTCATTTTCCATACTTTCTTTTTCTTAAGTATTTTATGTCCGAATCACAGCCAATGTAAAACAATAAACAAAAAAACAAAAAACGACGACAGATGGCGCCAGCTGAGCGGAATCTGGTGAAGTGGAGTACAGAAAGAACGGAATCTCAGCAGAAGCAGAAAACAGAAAAAAATTCCGTTTTCTGTTCTGTTTTCTGTTTCTGGTGAAGTGGAGTCCTGGAAACTATTTTATGAGGAGTTAGCAATTAAAAAGTTCACAATGTTTAAAATTAATTTAGAGAATTGATAAAATATGTTTTGTGGATAAATTTTAATCCAGATAAATAATGCAATTTTTTACCGCGATTTTATAGAGAAATTAGTCTATGTCAGGCCAGCACAACATACGGCCCGCGAAACCTTTTGTGAAGCCGCATAAGATTATAAATCTAAAAAATACGGAACATTATTTTTAGATTTATAATATTACTAGCATTGTTGCCCAGCGTTGCCCGGTAGATATATAGATATAAAAATTTTCATGCATTCCATCAAAAAAATACTGGGCTTGACGACTCCACTAAACGTAAGAAAAATAAAATAAACACTTCGCCCTCCCACCCCCACGTCACCCCCAGACCAACTCTAACCTCAGATCACCCCTCAGAACAACCCTCTTTTCCCCCACGTATCGAATTTGACTGATTGTGGTGAAGGGGCTGTATCCACATTTAAGAAGTGCGCTTAGGGGCACACAAATCATTGAAAAATTAATTTTAAAACAAAATAATTGAGCCCCAAATTTCGTTTTTGCTGCGTTAAGTTTCTCGGGTCCTAAACATTAACTGTACCGAATTTGGTCCCGGTGAGTCCAAATTCGGCACAGTCTATGATTCTATAGCGGACAAACAAACAGACGAGCTCTTTTATATATATAGAAGACAGGAATATCTAAGAAATTAATATTAATATTTATTTAATTTTTTAAATAATCAGTAATATATTTTTTGTTGGATAAAATATTTTTCGCTTTACTATATCCTTCTTTCTTACGGCCCGCAGCAGCTTTCCATAAAGTAATATGGCCCTCATCACATTTCGGGTTGTGCAGGTCTGGTCCGTGTAATTCAGTCGAAAAAATAATAAGTCGGATAAATCAGTGAATTAGAATGTTGGGACGAGTAACTTTTAATTAGTTTTTTTTCCTGGTAGAAATTCTTCTCTTTTGGTATGATTTTTCATTGGTCTAACACCAATCTAATTTGAACTCTAAATAACTCTTATTTAAACTCTAAATAAGCTGTTTACGGATTTCAAATTCGTCGAGAAAGAAGGCTCGCTAGAAATAAAATACATATTGCCTTCTTAAGGGGAGTGGTCACTTTTACGTACCTTTAAAAGTATCATTTTTAGACCTATGTTCGATTGTATGTACTACTCATGATTTTTGCTTGATTTACATGACATTTTTGAGTAACTGCCTATAATACTGTTTATTATAGATGCAATTTTTCAAGGTAATTAATAAAAATGACTTTTTATGCATAAAATGTGAATAATTTTTTTTTAAATCGAGCATTTTGCAGTCAACTACTGTGCACATTCTGTCAAAATAAATTAAGGTACATTAATAATTTTTTTACTACATGTGATTACAATACTTCAGGCAACAATATCCAGCAACATTATTCTAAAATATATTAAAACATTTTAGTATGTGCTATTTTTAATTAGAAATTTCAAAAATGACTGAGTAAAAGCTTATAGAAAAATTCTTTAAAAATAATAAAATATATTAAGGTTAAAACATTTTGGGGGATTTTGTTGTCTAAAGTGTTGTAATCACATATAGTAAGCAATTATTAATGTACCTTAATAATTTATTTTGATAGAATGCGCACAGTAATTGACTGCAAAATGCTCGATTTAAAAAAAATATTCACTTTTTATGCATAAAAAATCGTTTTATTTTTTTATTAATTACCTTGAAATATTCCATATATAATTAACAGTATTATAAGCAGTTACTCAAAAAATTTCATGTAAATCAAGCAAAAATCATGAATAGTAGATACAATCCAGCATAGGTCTAAAAATTATACTTTTAAAGGTACGTAAAAGTGACCACTCCCCTTAAAGAAGGAAAAACATGGCTTGCAAATAAAGGAATATATCCCACTTTTACCTGAAGAAAAACAGAAAAATCTTTATAAATCTTACTGTTTTAAATAAACATAATTTTAAAAAGCAATATCTAATTTATTTAAAACCTCTGAACAACAATCCTCATCGCATTAAAATATAGAACAGTGGTTCTTAACCGGGGTTGCGGGCACCCCTGGGGCTGCCAGAGAACATTTCTAAGGGTGCGAGAGAAGGTTAAAAATTTTTAATGAAAATTACCAATTGAGTGAATCATTTGATGGATTCTTTTCCACGGGAAATATAAGCAAAATTAATAGATGGATCCATTTTTGTTTGACCTAAATTCAATGGACGACAACGTTTTATTAAAAGACGATCTTATCGTAATACCAGCTATTGCACGTATTGAAATGGAGTTTGAAAAACTGGACTTGAGACAGTTCTAGTGTACGTAGTTAGAACTTTATCCAGAATTTGCAAAAGCAGCATTAGAGACACTTTTACCATTTGCCACCACTTACCTCTGTGAAATGAGTTTTCATCACTTTTGCACATCAAAACAAAAGCCAGAAATCGCTTAAAAGCATATGACGACTTATGTGTGGCTCTTTAAAAAAAAGAGCCTCGTTTTAAGGGGACAGTGGACTTTCAAAATTGTGAAATTTGTCTGAAAATTCGATTTTTTTTATTTTATTGAATTGTGAAACTACGCACGAGTAGGAATGTGTTGCAAAAATAACTTTTAATTTCTGTGAATACTTTTCTAGTTATAGGCATTTGTATTTAATTTAGATACTATGTGGTTACTAATAGCAATAACTTTAAATGTGTTTTTCTCAAAATAAAAATTTTCATGTCATACGAATATTCAAACTGCTCCAGGCGCATTTCTAATTATCGTATTGCTTTGAAATTTAAGTTTTATATACTTAACTGTATATCGAATAAATCTTATTGAAAATAATTATGCTTCGTAGCTCAGAATTTCTAAATTTTGTACTTGAAAAGATGATTTATAGGTATTTTGCGTAATAAAAAGGGTGTTTTCACTATTATTTTTTTCTCTTTATATTTTTAATGAATGCTTAAAATAAGCAATAAGTTTCATTGTTAGTTCTATAAGGTATCCTGTAAATAAAAATTACCAAATTATATGCAAAAGAAATGCGCATGGAACATTTTTAATTAGGCTAATTTTTGATATAATTAATAATTACTAATTGATAAATTATTAATATTTCATCATTAAATTTCAACCACTTTTACATATCAATGGTACTAATCACATATTCAAATTTCAAGCAAATCCATTCAAAACAAAAAAAGTTAGGTTTGAAGGTCCACTGTCCCCTTAAAAGGATAATTATGAACAAACAACAACGTAGCCATTAAAAATGCAGATATTTTTTGTATATGTAATAATATAGTATGTATTTTAAATGTATTAATTTTTTTATGCAATAAATAAATTATCTTGAAATAAATGTATTTTCTTAAATAAAAAATACAAACATTTTCTAAGGGGGTGCGAGTGCTTATTTTCAGATTCAAGGGGGTGTTTACTATTAAATGTTTCGAACCACTGATATAGAATAAGAACAATATTGATCCAATCTGTTCGAACTCAAAGAAAATGCAATATGAAAGCTCAAGACTAAGAATGTCACATAATTGACTACTTAAAGCAGTGGAGTGCAGCAGTTTTTCTATCATCATGAACTGCTTGATAACTACGGTACACAAACCTATGAAGGTTATCCGTATTGACCGAGCATTAACTGTCACGAGTAACCGAGTATTCGTTCTACGTTAACAGCTATCATTTTTTTTCGCTTCTCCAGTACCGACGATGACATATAAATGACGCATCGCTGTGTATGAAATATATTACTGTTGGTAGATGTCGAAGGTTACGTTACTGAATTACATTAATCTCGAAAGCTGAGTAAAATTACGATTTATTGTGACACGTGCTTTGAGAAATTGATTATAATTAATCGTCACTCTTAAAATAAAAGCAACGTTGAGTGTTCATAGGTTGGGATTTTATTGCAAGATTGATTACTATCAATACTTTCCCCTCTCTTCGAATCTAATAAATTGTCGTCTCCATTTACTATGATGTTAAAATTTGACTGTCACACACTTCAGTGGTCTGATAAAAAATGTCTTACAAATGCGTTCTATATTTACGTCTGTTTGGACCTTGAGATTTGGGTAGATACATCGCATTCGTTTAATATACAGTTGGACCCCGTTATAACGAACTTCAAGGGACCGAAGTTTTGTTCGCTTTATCCGGTGGTTCGCTATATCCGAACCGTTGAGAAAAATGCTAGAGTTCATAAAATGATTAACTCGTTAGTTGTAATGTGTATTCAATAATGATGTATTTAAAAATTTGATAAAATCTATTAAAAATTATCATTAATGAATTAAATCGACTAAAATCGATTACATTAAACTGACATAATACTAATTAAATTACGTACAATAGGAAAACGGCGGGACCAAAATTTTCGTTCGTTATAGCCGTGAGTTCGTTATATACCGGGTTCGCTATAACGGGGTTCGACTGTATTAGTTTTTGAGTGACGTAGTTAATAATGATGTGGCATTAGACAGTTATAGAATTCTTTCATTGAACATTATTTGAGCTTTTTAGAAACTTAAATACGTTTAAAATATTAAGAAAATTATGATTATTGAAAAATATCCTTCATGGAAAAATAAATTCTTTTTGAAGCATATTCTATAACTAATTTCTTTTTAAAAAAGGGAAGTTTTTTTAAAAATTTAAATGCTGGAATCGGGCCTAATCATATTTCAACTTCAAGCAAAAATTAAAGAAATCCAGAGAGCTCCAAAATGGAATCCATTAAATCTATTAATAATATTATTAACAACACCTTATATAGATATTTAATGACATAGTGAATAGAAGTAATTATAAAGTAAAAAGACAGATTTTTATCCCTACACTCTATAATTTCAGCCTATTTTACCCTCCTCTTAATGATGTTTATTTAAAGTTCAGTATCGGCAAGCGTAGTAAACAAGAGTTATCACTTCAGTCGTTCGATGAAAGATCTGATAATAAATTTAAACTGTTAAATTGTAAGACATCCGCCCTTGCTATGACAAATCAATAACTCAAAATAATGTAGTTCATTAGCTAGCTCGTACTGATCATGTTCTGAATGCAGAGATCAGCGATAATCGGACTAGATTAAGCTTTGGTAATGGAAACATGAAAGAAAATTTACGAGAAGTGCGCTTGAAAACAATTAGCCTAATATTTTTATCCACCATTTAGTTGATAGTTTTAAGTTTCCTGATCAGTTTTGCTTTCTTGTGACCAGAATATCATCTCTAAAACAAATTCAAAGTAATAATCTGACACACTGTCATAATGCATCAAATTTTGAACATAATCGCAATGATTATTTATTATTTATTTTTTTCTCTTGTCTTTATATTTTTTCTTTTATCTTAGTTTCCCTTGACTAATATTAAATTTATCTATGTTAAGCTGGTAAATTAGTTTTATTCTTCATAGTATTTAATAGTCTTTATTTATTACATGGAAAGTTTTAGAGTTAAAGTTAACCAAGTCAATTTTTGGCCATTTTGTATTAACACTGCAATGATATAGTTGAAAACATTTTTCAATGCGATAGTGAACCAAGTTCGTAGCGTAAATTTTACGTTACTGAAGATTAAAAAACAAACATAAATCAATGGTTAATTAATTACAGTTGTTCAACTCAAAGATCAGTTTTTCAAAACAGACTCTCGTGGACTTGGTTTATTGCATCACTACATCCTCCATATCATCACTGGCTTTGAACACAACCATCAAGTAGAAATATTTCTTTTTCCTTTAACTGTTTTAACTAAATCGAAATTGTTTATATTAAAAAAAGGATCTCTTTTAAGGATTTTTGGCCTTTTTTAAACTACTTATAGTATGTTGTCAGTAAAAATATTGTTGCTTTATTGCCTGTAATTCTACACTGTTTTTACTCCTAGGAGCGTACCGCTTTACTATGATTTTCACTAATGTGCTTAGGGCATTGGCAAGGCTCACGTTTCCTTGTAGTTTCTTTAATCAGTTTGTTAAATATTTTTGACCAAATGTGAAGAAATTTCCCAGTTCCAGGTTATGTTTATCTTAAACATCACAGAAACAATCCTTTGTTCAATGGTAATGTTGGCACTGCTGAAATGCGATATTTTTGTTATACTTAAACGTTAAGGATTTCTTTTCTGGTTTTGGAAATCAATAGCAATTTCTTTTATATATTTATAGGCATGATATTTTATTTATCCTTCAAAAATTCCTTTATAAATCTCATTTTCTTCAAGTAAGCGTTGTTTTTTAATTTTAACTTTTATCATTTTTTAAAAAATTTTCTTTGCTGCAGTGTTTTATCTGGTATATCATTCCTCAGATAATAATACTTTCTAATTTTATTTCCCATGAAAATTCTCTTACACTGTTGACCGTAGAGTTGGGCAAATTTTTGCTGACATTGCAATCCCTAACACTCCTTTAGGGTATTAAAACTAAACTTCTTAATATCAAAGAACAGCATTCCTTTTTTATCTAGTAATCACTCTTTATATTTGTACTAGCTGAATACCCGTGCTTCGTTACGGAGTACATTCAAATTAAATACAACGGTCAATGCATGCAATTAATTCCGGAATATATATATATATATATATATATATAAATCGTAACGGATATTTTATAGACAAAATAATGTAGAAGAAAATATTCATATTAAATCTAATAGAACATATTAAAGAATATAGTACAGTTAATATAGTACAGTTTGAAGAACATTTCTTTCACTATATTTTAATATTTTTTTGGATAATGTCCAATCGTGTACCGAATTAGAAAAAAAAATATTTTTTTGTCAATTTATTTCGCTGTTATGCACGTGACGCAAAATTAATGTACAGTATCATAAAAAGAAAAGAAACCATGTGATCAGCATTTAATAAATTAAATTCTAAAAATTAATCTTTAAAAATAAGTAATTTTTGGGATCTTTCTCGTGATATAAATTTTATAACCCTCAAATTATTATTTTAAATGCAAACTTAAAAAAGTTACTAAAACAGCTTAAAAATTTAATTTTAAAAAATCTTTCTTAGTGCACTCCTACACTTTAAGAAGAATCGCCATGCAAAATTTCAACCCTTTAGGTCCAGCGGTTTGGTCTGTACGTTATATTTCAGTCAGTCTGTCAGTCAGTCAGTTACGGAACTGTTTTATATATAAAGATAAGACTACCTAAACAACTGTTTACAGTAACAAACAAAAGCGCGTGTACTATCATACCTTCCTTTCCCAGATTCGCACTTAATAAATCTGTATGATTCTTATTCGGTGACGATAATTTTTTACGCTTAGAGATATGATCAGTTGGAAGTGAAGTCTTGCAATGATGACACTTTTTTTCTAAACGATAAAGAAGCTTGGGAAAACGATTTGCCATATTGTTAATATTTAGTTTTTTAAGTCAATAAAGTCATTCACAATTTAGGTTTTGTAACGCCTTTATATAGTTTTGTTTCACATATGTGTGTAGATGGTGTTTTGATAAATCTGTGGTGCCCGGTATAAAGGGCTTAAGTCAGAAAAGGGATTTTTTGATATTTGTTAGCATTTAGTATTGATAAAAAAAAAAAAAATCTTTTGACTTGTATAAAAGGCTTAAGTCTATCAATTTTATATACAAAAGTACATTTCTTTGTGCAAAAGACTCAAGTCGGAATTATATTTCTGCGATTGGTATAAAAGCCAATAACTTGGTATATTTAAATCACTGATTTTTACTTAAGACCTTCATACCGGGAGCCATAGAAATATCCTCAGTCAGGTTTCGAAAACACCATAAAATTGCATGAAGCACTAACTATGAGCTCATCATATAAGAACTGTGGAAAATTACAAAACTGTTCTCGACAACCCACTATATTATTATTTTATGACAATACTACTCATAATCTATCCAATAGTTCAACAACTGATTAGCATTCTACATTTTCCCGAGTGAAATTTTCAGGTTGCCAACTTGGCGAAATTCCTAGTGTTACCTATGTAAAGGAGGCCACTATACAATGCGGCCGGGGCTGAAGCATATATATGTCACTACTAGCTGAAAACCCGCGCTTCGCTACGGAGTACATTTAAATTAAATACAACGGTCAATGTATGTAATTAATGGAAAATATATATATATATATAAATACGACGATTAATATATACAACTGATGTAGAAAAAAATATATATATTTATGAAAAAATCGTAAGGGATATTTTTATAGACAAAATAATGTCCAATCGTCTGCCGCTTTAGCAAGAAAAAAAATATTTTTTTTGTCTATTTAGTTGTTATGCACGTGACGATAAATTTATTTAAAGTACCAGAAAAAGAAATCACGCGATCAGCATTTAATAAATTAAATTCTAAAAATTAATCTTTAAAAATTCACCAAAAATCAGAAAATGGAGGTAAAGATTCGAAAAAGATTTCATTTTAAAGGAATTTTTAGGATCTTTCTCGAGATATAAATTTTATAACCCTCAGTTTATTATTTTAAATGCAAACTCAAAAAAAGTTACAAAAACAGCTTAAAAATTTAATTTTAAAAAATCTAAGAAGAATTTTTCAAAAATCTCTCTTAGTGCACCCCTACACCATATGAAGAATCGCCATGCAAAATTTCAGCCCTTTAGGTCCAGCGGTTTGGTCTGTGCGTTGTATGTCAGTCAGTGAGTCAGTTACGGAACTGTTTTATATATATAGATTGGTACTCATACGTTCCCATTAGATTTTGTATCTTTATGCCATAGTATTTTCAAAAGCACAAAGTAGATTCCATCACAATAAATATCTCTCTTCCAAAGACGTGCTGTGGATTGCACTATTAAACTACGAATCTACAATTAAGTCAACTTTATAATGGCTTGAGTGGCTGCACTAGACTGTGTAATATAATGCAACACTATATGTAGATAGGCATTTCTCGAAGTGTTATGTTTGCGAGCATCATTATTATACGCCTTTCTATGAAAACAGGAGGAGCCAAAATGTTTAAAGAAAAAGAGTAATTATCATTTTCTTTATCACCGAAAACAATGGACTAGTTCTATGTCAGGGAAACGACCCTGACATGGAAGACACTGAGGAGGATTGGGTTTGGCGGCAACCATACTCTCAGGAAAGATGCATAATTTAGTGCAGTGGTTCTCAACCTTCCCGCGATCGAGAGCACATCGAAGTTTTCAGAGAGCATGGCGGGCACAACCAATAGTTTTTGTATCACCGATGACATATTTACATAATAGAAATATTTTTTATTCAACAGTACGGGGTTTTTTATTCAACAGATGGAGAGGTACCCTTTTCAGGGTGTGGGAAATTGTGATGCTAGATGGCGCTCCCACTCTATAGTTTTGTAACCCCACTCGGACATTCAGATGCGACGCAGATTCGAAGCGAAACGCGGTAGCAAGGATTAGCACCGCACTGTACTGTACTCAAAGGCATGCGTGTAAATATTATGTATAATAAAGGCGTATTATGTGCGAACCCGTGATCACAAATTATTGTGTAATAAGGTGAAGTATTAACAAGAAGAAAGAACCAAGAAAATACTGAACCACCAGCATTCCCCATATAATTTGGAGCATCGGACGGTAAGCTGTTAATATCACCTTTCTTTTGGATACACAGATCAGATACCCATTAGAGGTAAAAATTTTGATTGAAGATCATCGGGTAAGTGAATTTATTTCTGTTTTCTGAAATTTGTAGAAGAATAAAGATGAGTACAGAAGATTCGCTAAAACGTAACAAAACGAAAAGGGGAACAATTAGAAGTTTAATTACTAAATTAATTAAGAAAATTGATGATGAAATAAATAAACAAGATTCAAACCCAGAAGTTGTTCAAGATTCCCTCGATGTTCTTTTAGAACACAAAACTGCATTAACTGGTTTGGATGAGATCATTGAAAACCAAACTGAAACTAAAGATTTACAATCGGAAATAGAATATTCGGTTGAATATAATCAGTCAATTGTGCTCTGTAGATCGCGTGCAAATAGGTACTTGAGTAAATTAAATAAAGATTCGATTTCAAATCAATGTAATACAGATCTAAATCGATCTAGTACAGAAACAATAGGCGATACAAAATTGAAAACTAATACGAAATTACCTCGTATATCCCTAAATAATTTTACAGGCGACATATGTAAATTTCAAGAGTTTTGGCCTCAATATAAAGTCGCAATTCACGAAAACGAAACACTTCAGGATATAGAAAAATTTAACTATCTTAAAACGTTGCTTAGCGATTCAGCGGCTACCGCCATAAGTGGTCTGCCCTTAACTGCTGAAAACTATAAAACGGCGGTCGATATTTTAACTTCTCGTTATGGGAAAAAAGACGTATTAATTGCGTCACATACCAATCGTCTTCTAAATTTAGAGCCTGTGCGTAGATCAAACGATGTAACTGCATTAAGAAAATTATACGACGAAATATCTGTACAAATACGAAGTCTTGAATCCCTAGAAATTAAGTCTGACTCGTACAATTGTTTATTGTTGCCTATATTGTACAAATGTATTCCAAATGATCTTGTCTTGCAATTCCATAGGGAGCAAAGTGATAAAAAAGAAACGAATGTAACCGACTTACTAAATTACCTTAAAAAAGAAACTGAAGCGCGCGAAAAATCTCTAAATGTAACAACTTGTAACTTCGAAAGCATAAAGCCTTTTGAAAATAGAACTAAACAAAACTTTCCGACCAAATATTCTTATCAGGTAAAAAATAAGACCCCATCTGCATTTACTTTAAATACTGTAACAGTAAATCATTGTGCATTTTGTAGCGAAAAACATGAATCTGAAAATTGTAACTTAAATTTAGAGCAGAGGAAGGATTCCTTACGTAAGCAAGCGAAATGTTTCAAATGCTATAAACCATTTCATCGTGCAAACCAGTGCCGTTCGACCCATATTCAATGTACTAATTGCCTGTCAAAGAGGCACCAAAAATCCTTATGCGAGAAAAATATGCAGACAAAACATCCAGTTAAACCTTCCACGAGCGAGAAACAAGTGATAGTTTCGTCTCTGATTCATCAACAACATAATAAAAACAAGTGCGAAACCGGCGACTCTTATGTTTACTTTCAAACGATACGTTGTAAGCTTGTCGGCAGAAACGAAATTGTTAATGTTCGTTTATTACTGGATTCCGCCGCTCAACGGAGCTTCATAAACAAAACTGTTTCACGTAAATTGGAATTGGAGGTGACAGGTCATGAGTCACTCAGAATTCATACTTTTGCAGGCGGTTCAAACCCACCAGTGAGCTCTCAAAATCGAGTACGTGTGTTATTGAAAGATACGAATTCAGATTATATGTTTAGTCTAGAAGCTTTAGAATCAGAAAGCATTTGTCCGGATATAATAGGAGTGCCTAACGTTGAATTGCGCGCTGAAATTAAAAAATTGGGGATTGATTTGTCAGATGTTTCTGATGAATTAAACGAAGAAGGAAATAAAATAGACTTATTAGTAGGTAGTGATTATTATTGGTCAATTATGACAGGAAAAATTAAACGTCTTTCACCAACTGTTGTTTTGAACGAAACAAAATTTGGATGGACACTTCACGGAAGATTTTCTAATGAAATTAATTCGAGTAATTTAGTGGGAGCAATGTATGTTTCTATTTGGGAGGAAAATAACGATGATGATAAAGCATCGATTGAACTTAAAAGGTTTTGGGAACTTGAATCATTAGGAATTAGGGATGAACCTATAGACACAAAAGCATGCGATAAACAAACCTTAGAAGAATTTAAAAGAAATATTAAATTTGAGAATGATAGATATGAAGTCAAGTTACCTATGAGATTCGGTGCAATTGATCTTCCAAATAATTATGATCTTGCAAAAAAGAGATTTGAATTTTTAGTTAAAAGATTTCGAAATAACCCTACTTTATTTAAAGAGTACAAAGCTGTCATTGAAGATTATCTGTCATCAGGAATAGTAGAGATAGTTGAACCCCAGGATGTAAACTCAACTAATGGCAATTTAACCTACTATTTACCCCATCACCCGGTAATTCGAAAAGATAAACAAACTACGAAACTGCGCATTGTTTTTGATGCTTCGGCACATTCTCCTTCTCAGTTATCTCTAAATGACGTACTTCTTCCAGGTCCAAATTTAAATTCAGATTTATTTGATTTAATTTTACAATTCAGGAGTAATAACATCGCAGTAGTGGCAGATATAGAAAAGGCATTTTTACAAATAAGCCTTGCAGAAAGTGATAGAGATTTGACCCGATTTTTGTGGATTGATCAACTTCCACAAAATGCAGATTCTCCGTTGGAATTTGTAATAATGAAAATGACGCGTGTATTATTTGGTGTGACATCTAGTCCGTTTCTGTTAGGAGCTGTAATTAAACACCATGTAAAACAGTTCGAAAGTCAATATCCCGAAACTTGCTCTGTAATCAATAATTCAATGTATGTAGATGATTTGTTGTTAGGTGCATCTACAGTGGAAGAGGCATTAAAGCTATCAAAGGAGTCATTCGACATTTTTCTAAAAGCTAATATGTCCCTACGCAAATGGCAAAGTAATTCTCCTCTTTTAAAGGAATATTTACGAACATCAAATTTGGATGTATGCCCCGACACATCACTTAGTGCAACCCCATTTAAAATTTTGGGATTAATATGGGATACCAATAAAGATATTTTCAGATTAGATAATCACAATCTTTCGGAATTTGTTAATTGTCAAGAAAAAACTAAAAGAACCGTAATTCGTGCGGCTGGGAGAATTTTTGATCCAGTTGGATTCCTAACTCCGTTTACAGTCATTATAAAAATTATTTTCCAGTCATTGTGGGAACAGGGTATCGATTGGGACCAAAATTTGCCAGAAAGTCTAGAGACCAAATGGGATAGCTGGTGTGCACAACTTCCACACCTTAGTAAGATAGAAATACCCAGGTACTATTTCCGAGATTTACAGAGCACTTATGAGAACGTAGAAATTCACTGTTTTAGTGATGCAAGCGGAAAGGCCTTTGGTGCTGTGATTTTTCTTAGATTCGAAAAGGATAACGATGTGAAGACAAGCTTTGTTACTTCAAAAGGCAGACTAGCTCCAATAAAACGTTTGTCATTACCAAGATTAGAACTTATGGGTGCCTTGATTGGCGCTAGGCTGATCAACCGTGTACTGTCAATCCTTAAGTTTAGTGTTAAAAAACAATATTTGTGGACAGATTCGAACATTGTTCTTCACTGGGTTAAGAGCTCCTCTAGTACATGGAAACCCTTCGTGAGTAACAGGATTGTTGAAATCCAAACTCTAACTAACCCAAAAGACTGGAGACATTGTCCTGGTCGTGATAATCCTGCTGATAGACTTACAAGAGGACTCAATCTTACGGACCTCGAAAATGATAAGTTATGGTGGTCTGGTCCTCTATGGCTGATTAAAGATATTGAATTTTGGCCCAGAGAAGCAAAAGAAGCAGAAGACGAATTTAAGCAGGAAGAAACTAGAAAGATAATTTCTCAGAATTTTTGTACATCAGATTTTCAAGAACAATTTATAGAGATGGAGCGTTTTAGTTCGTTACTGAAGATAATTAGAATAGCAGCATGGATAAAAAGGTTCATATTTAACTCAAGAAATTCGACTAAACATGAAGGAACCTTATCAGCTAAAGAAATGACAGAAGCCGAAGAGTTCATGATAAAAGAAGTGCAAATGAAAGTTTATAAAGAAGAAATTGATTCCTTAAAAGGTAGTGAGCACGTTAAGAAAAATTCAAAAATTTACAGTTTATACCCATATTTAGATGACAATAATTTATTACGAATAGGAAGTAGACTCAATCAAGGTAATTTTAGCCCGAGTGTAATAAATCCAATTCTATTACCTAGAAATGAAAGATTCACAGAATTGTTGGTTATGCAAGAGCATCAAAAAATGATGCATAGCGGAGTTACTTTGACCCTAACAAAAATAAGAAAACGATTTTGGATTCCGCAAGGACGACAATTTGTCAGAAAAACCATCGGAAAATGTCTACTTTGTAAGAAATATAATGCAAAACCATCCAACCAATTAACAGGTCAACTCCCAAGAGACAGAATAACAGAATCACCACCATTCAGCGTAATCGGGTTAGATTTTGCAGGACCGATTTTCATAAGAGACAAAAACGATACCTCAAAATCGTACATCGTATTATTCACCTGCGCCACAACCAGAGCTGTCCATTTAGAACTATCCACAGATATGACCACAAAATCCTTTCTTTTGGCCTTTCGGCGATTTCTGTCAAGACGTGGCACTTGTAAGGAAATATACTCAGATAATGCTAAAAGTTTCAAGGCTGCGGATAAAGAGCTTCAAAATTTTCATAAGATCATAAAAGAGCGCGAACTACAAGATTTCATTTCCAGCCAAGGTGTGAAATGGAAGTTCATCGTGGAACGTGCCCCATGGTGGGGAGGCTTCTACGAGCGAATGGTAAAATGTGTAAAAGACCCATTACGGAAGATTTTGGGACGATCTCTCCTTTCATTTGAGGAAGTAACGACAATTTTAACGGAAATTGAAGCCGTTCTCAATATGCGACCTCTGACTTACACAACCAGTGAATTTGGAGAACCTGAGCCCCTCACACCTGCTCATTTCCTCCATTTCGGTAGACAGGACTTTAGTTATCCTCTCCATTTTGCTGAACTGGAAAATAAACTTTCCACTAAAGAGAATTTAATTCGAAGGAAGATTTATCAAACAAGATTATTGAAACAGCTGTGGACTAAATGGAAGGAACAATATTTATTCCATTTGAACTCTGCCCATCATTATAAAACTGCAGAAAAACACCGAAATCTCCAGGTCGGAGACATTGTACTGGTAGACGGGACTTCCAAATCCAAACTGTTATGGGACTTGGGAATAATTCTAGACATTATTCATGGTAGAGACAATCTTATTAGAGCATGTATGGTAAAAACTTCAAAGGGATTGTTCAGAAAACCAGTACAACTGTTGTATCCTTTTGAATTAGATTCTACTTGAATGATTAATTATGTAACTTTAAGTGTTTAAAGCTGATTTTTTATATGTTTTTTTTTCTTTTTTTGCATTGTTTAAATATTATTTCTCTGCATAAAATGTGTAATTTTAAAATTAATTTTTTTATCTTATAAATAGTCAATTTGCATGAAGTAGTTTACTTTTTACAATTTAAGTATGATATGCGATAATTTAAGTTTATTTCTTTGCAATTGATTTCCTCATATTGATATGTGGATTTAATTTTGATTTAATATTAAAATATATATATGTTTAATACAATTTCATTGAAACATTTGAATTTGAATATGTTTCTATTAGAATATTATTGTACTTGAATTTAGATATTGTTTATTTTGAAAAGTGTTAAATATTGATTGTAATAATTATGTACTCTTAAAAGAGTCCAGGTGGGGAGTGTGTGGGAAATTGTGATGCTAGATGGCGCTCCCACTCTATAGTTTTGTAACCCCACTCGGACATTCAGATGCGACGCAGATTCGAAGCGAAACGCGGTAGCAAGGATTAGCACCGCACTGTACTGTACTCAAAGGCATGCGTGTAAATATTATGTATAATAAAGGCGTATTATGTGCGAACCCGTGATCACAAATTATTGTGTAATAAGGTGAAGTATTAACAAGAAGAAAGAACCAAGAAAATACTGAACCACCAGCATTCCCCATACAGGGTACCTTTCCTTCCTAAATTTGTTGGGAATAACGAAACTTGGCCTATAATTATTATTTATAACTATAAGGGTTATGCTTATATTGTTTGTAAAGGTGCTTTTTTTAGACTTAAAGTTAAGTTTATAATTCTGGTTTGTTGTTTATATTTGAAAGTAAATTTTGTATTTTTGCATAGTGATTCTATAAATTGTAGCAATTGTATATATATGATTTTGTAGTTGGATGTATTTGAGTTTATCTCGTGTATTGAGCTGTGAGGCTTTTGAGCTTTGCTGATTTGAATTATGAAAGAAATGTAATTTAATTGTTGAAATTTGTAAGCCATCGCACCTCTAGTCGTCAGTCATTACTTACCGTATACCTTCGGGCATGGCCGGTATTGCTTTTGGATTATTCAACCTTACGTTACCAACTTTCTAGATATACAAGCATTGGACCCAGTTACCCAGTCGCAGATTCTGTTGTTTCTTATGAGAAATAGTCCTGGGTGGTCCACTTATCCCATTTATCAGGGGGAACTGGGCCCACCTATATTTAAAAATATATACAATATTAATATACAATATATACAATATTAATATACAATATATACATAATAAAAATCAATATCATAGCTTAAACAGACTCCCTAAGACTTACTAAAATGCATGTAATACAAAGATTCTTGAAAATTATACATGTTAGTATAATTTTAATGTGTTAAAAGTATAGTATATAAAAAAGTTGAAAATCTACTGCCCCAACTTACCCCAGTATAAATGGGTTTATTACTTAAAACTACTTCATTTAAAACCTAATGATATTTTAGACTCTGAACTGAATTAACAAATTTTTCATAATGGGAATATAAGATGATATCCCCGTTCTTAAGCAATCGCCCAGATGTTTATCAGTAAGTTGCCGCCGAATTAAGACCAGTGTGCTGTTAGTGGTATGTTGACCGTGTATTACACATTTTTACTGAACGCAGTATATAATGAAATATCTAAAATAAATTTCAAAATAAATTCGGGCGTGTTCCAACACCTTTGCGGGCGCACGGTGTAGCATAGGATTGAGAACCACTGATTTAGTGTATATGATACGAGTTTCTTTGATATTCCTATAATCTAACCGCGATAACAGTTTTAAAGTTTCAGATTTAAATATATTTTTAAAATTCATTTAAAGACTTACCAATCAGCTATTTAATTTTGGAGGCTCCTTGTGCGATTATATCTAAATCTGTGTTTGCTGTGCAAAGGGTGTTGAGTCCAAAATGGGCTAAAATGAGTTATCAAACCAGGCATGTTTGAAAAATCAAGGGCTACTGCAGGGTACAGAAAGCTAAGTCCAATTCCATTCCTAAATATTTTTATTCATCAAGGAAAATTTGGAATATGTGAAACAAAACACAAACCTGTTAGTGTTAGGGCCTGTTCACATAGGAGTCTGTTGCGTTGCGTTAAGGAAAAGATGACGTTGAGACGAAAATAAACCAATCATAGGCCTCCAAACGATTAGCAATGAAATTTTTAACGCCTATGATTGGTTTATTTTCGTCTCAACGTCATCTTTTCCTTAACGCTACGCAACGGACTCCTATGTGAACAGGCCCTTAAAGGGGTTATGTCCCAATCAAGGACTTAACACTCTTTACTCAAGAAAAATAAAATTGGAAAAATTTACTTTAAAAAAATTAAAAATTAAACTTAAAAAACTGACTTTGCAAAATCCATTTTTTCTTCAATCCCGTTTTTCTCAAAACTACGATTTTGGACTTGACACTCTTTACACAGCATAGATATGAGTGAGGGTATAAAGCGTTCATGTAATGTAGGAAAATTATAAGTTGGATGATAGTTGGGAGCAGCCTGATCAAATTTTGCTATTTGGGGATTAATATGACCGAGACCTTCAGTTTAAAACCACTTATGATGGGCTACTAAACATCGTTCCAACTGCACAATTCGAACCCGCAGATTCTGGTACCGAATGCACTAGGCCGCACTAGGATGCCGGCCCCTGGCCTGTAAAAAGTAAAAAGGTTGTAATGGCATGAAAAAAGTTTGTAGCGAGGCATAATTGAAAGTGAAGTTACTCTTAACTACATGTATTAAAGTATCGAAATTGAAACTGATTCATAAAATCAGCCTTTTGTATTTTCCATTGTAATGTAGTACAGGTAGCCCTCCTACAACACGGCATCTTACAACACGGTTTCGCTCTAACACGATAAGATAAATTGCGGGAACCCTCGTATAACACTGCAACCTGTAACACGGTTTCACTCTAACACGATAAAAAAAATTTCGAAAACCTTTGTACAACACTGTACTTCTATAGCACTATATAACATGATTTTTGTTTAACACATTTAAAAACTAAATTACCTTAAAATAATGACGGGAAGAAATAATGAACTATAGTGGCTTTACATGAAAATGTATAAACAAATTATAATTTATTCATTTATAACTCTATAAAATTAGAAGAAGGCCTAAGCTTAACTGAAAATCTTGAATAATTTTTCCTGAATCTAGACCCTTCCGCTGAAAGAATCCGAAAATTCAAAAGGGAGCTGCAAAATTGTCTATCTCCATACCGTGAATCTACAATGACCTTGTAAGAACCAGCAAACAAACCAAAATTACAGATTTTTTAAAGAGGATAGAAGGTGCAAAATATCTAAATGAAGAAAAGGTTCTGAAAGTGAAGGTGATACCGTTCAATCGAAAAAACGTTCTCGTTTGATTGTACTGAGCAGTGATGAGGGAGAAATTTATTAAATTAAGGTCGCATTAAATGAAAATATTTTTTTGTTTTTTTCGTTTTGTATTATACATACATTTATATTTTTAATAAAAATTAAGTTGCTTATATGGAATTAAAAATAGGTTTTTTTTTTAAATAAGTTTTCAGAACGCAACCCCCTTTTTTGAACTGTCTCTGGGGCTCCTATAACACGGTTTCACACAACACGGCATTTTCTAGGAACCTATCTACCGTGTTATATATAGGAGGGTTACCTGTACTCTGTGGTAGCGTCCTGTCCATTTGTAGGAGATAGCATATCATTTCAAAGGGCTGTACTGTTGGATGTTTCAGAATCTATTAAAATTTTTAATAAGCATTAAGAGTTTGAAACGCTTATCAAAATTTTAACTGTAATAAAAATTATTTAACAATAAATACTATTTGATTTTTTTTTATATTGTAAAATTTAGGGGAGGGGGAATGCGGAAATAACGGATAGATATGTACTTTTATTGAGTTGAAAATTGGTTATTTCTTAATTCCAGTGGTTAACTTCAGTACAATAGGACCAAAGTTTTTCTCTCATAGCTTTTTGTTAACAGTATATGTGAATTATTTATATGAAACAGTTGTGCCCCCGTACACGTGGTTTAGTACCGATTGAAAAAATTATAAACCGTTTTATTTCTTTTATTTTCTAAATATGTATGACTTTATCTTTCTTTTCCTTTAAAGGATTATTGAATTGAATGTTATCAATTGAAAGCAATATAGAGGCTTGTAATTTTACATTCATGTTCGCCGTGTATGGATAAGGGCATGATACTGTAATATTTCTGCGAAAATATGGTTCTGTGAGGCAATAAAATCATGTAATAAGTGTAAAACGCATTACATGAAAAGGAATTTTAACTTTGTTGATATACTTAATCATTAAACTGAAAAAATGAAAACAATATTTATCAACTGGTTGAAAAAAATCAATCATGATATTTTTTAATTGCCCATTTAACTCATAATATACAAATTTATCAAAAGCTGTACTTAGAAATCGGCGATTAACTCTCTTTTTCGTTTCAGTTGTGAGAATACGTGAAAGATAGAAGTAAATGTTTATTCTGCTAATTATTTTAATGTTAGATGAACTGCAGAATTTCTGATGGTGCATATACATTGGTGCAGAGTTCTCTGCATGCAGACCCCCGACTCCTGTCATCACATTAGTCACGGTAACATTAGTCACATTAGTCACGGTAACATTAGTCACATTAGTCACGGTAAGCCCCCAAGGTCCCTCGTGTTTCTTGATCTAGTGTCCCCCGCCCCCATTGTCACCATTTGACCCCCGGACCCCGGGTTCTTTGATGCTCTGCATCCGGACCGCGAGGGGAGGCGATAAACGCATATACAGAGTACGGAGTGAACGTCAATCACTGGATTCCCCAAGGCACAGCAGAGCAGAGTGCATGAATGCAAACGCAGCATGAAAACCACACAAACATGCACAAGAGATTTGAAACATTCAGAAATCCTTACTTTAAGTCTTTTCTCGAAACTTTTTTTTTTTTCAATGCGGAGGCACTTGTCGTCAAACATTCGCCTATACTACGCCGCAATTTTACTGCCCATTTTACTGTAGGGGCACCATATAGGCGGACAGCATTACCCCCTATGAAGGGACGACAAGAACGAAGGCATTTTTCGTGGCGCGACGCCAGGATTCTATCCGAGCACCCTCAACACCGAAGACCAGCGCGCTGTACCATTGGGCCGCCACAAGCCCTTTTCTCGAAACCAAAAATAATTTTTAGTCGATTAGCCATATTTAATCAAATGACAGTATCTTGTGCGACATTAGAGTTAAAAATGACTAAAAAAACTTTGAAAGTTTAATGATGTGTTTTATGACAGCGTATACCTCTTAATGCATATATGCATATATATATATGATATACACCAAAATATATATAAGGGTGACTTATTTTTTTCATTTTGTACCTGTTTCACCAATTAAATATAACAGTTTGAATTTGAACTGAATTTCAATTTGTTTTAATTAAATGAGCATGTAAATATTTAGAGACACTTCGAAATTATTTCTTTTGCCAAATTTTTAGTGAAAAAATAATTTTTACTTACCTACTTGTTCATAATATTTTTTTAAAAAATCAACAAACAAGTACGACACTTGTGTGTGTATAAAAATGTAGAAAGAGAATGTTATTTCAGTGGTATAAATCTTACGACGACTTCAAACTATATCTAAAGATGGAAATTTTCTTTCTGCATTTTGCTATTTTCCCTCAGTAACATAACTTAATAAATTTCTTAAGTGTCTGCTAAAAGTTTTTTGAAACAAACAGTTAGAGTATTTACAATTTCTTTCCTTACCCTATTTTTCGAAAAAGGAAATCAAAGCAGTTTGATTTCTTTAGTCAGACGATCGTACTTAGTAGTCTAAATAAAAAAGGTAAACGAATACGACATTTAAATAATGGCTGTCAAAAGAACCTGTTATTTCAGAGGTATTGTAACTTATAAACAACTTATACGTCTGTAAATGCATCTTAAAAATAGAAATTTGCGGTCTACATTTCACTCGTTTGATTAGATGAAACAGCTTGGGAAAATAGCATAATGAAATTTTTAGTACTTACGGAGGACTTTTAGAGAACAATAAAATCGAATTCTTGAATCCACCACAGAATGAGTATATGATTACTAGTTTTGCTTGATAGATAAATTCCTTCTTCAAACTACACTTAATGCTCTCTGACTTTGAAAAGGACTACTATATCCTGACTAAGTTTTTAAAAACATTTTTGAATGTCTGATTTACATTTTTTAATGTCTTAATTAAACGATCGTTTAAAGTCATCTTTTACGGGAGTTACCTATTTCTTAAAGAAAGAAATCAAAGCGTGTTTTAATTAACTAAGCATACTTACTAAATAAAACACATTTAAATAAAAATTTCTGTCGAGATAACAAATTAGTTCAGAAGTGTAGTATATTAAGACATCAATAATCCTTTAATATAAATCTACCACTATCGAAAAATAAAAATTTTTGGGGAACTTTTCACTCGTTACCCCATATTAAAATATGCATGATAGATAATAATTTTTTGAATGTGGAAGTTAAAATTTTTTTTCTGGAACTTGCAAATTATTTACCGTCATCCGTTTTTAAAAGATAGGAGCCAAAACAGTTGTAACTCAGTTGTTTATGCTTTATAGTAAAAAAAAAGTCCTTTAATAAAACTCTTTGTTCAGAGTCGGATATTTTAAGAGGAGTAATATACCAGGTGATTATAATTAAATCACTCCTACTCTGATATCTCTATATACTGAACTACTCAGTGGGCTCTATAGGCTTCAAATTTTGTACACATACTATTCAAAACATGGAGAAACGGATTACACGAGAAAAAAAAAATGTTCCAGAAACTCCGATAGGTGGCGCTGCACAACAAAAAATATGAAAAAAAGACAAAAAAAATAATAATAATCTTAAAAAAACTTATGTGAAATGAAATGTTTGGCAGATTCTGAGGAGCGACGAGTCCCAGTTCCATCTCGGTGGAACAGTAAACAATGTCGCATTTGGGACACGGAAAATCCCCGTACCTTCCAAAAGATTCTACTCCACTCACCGAAAGTTACAGTCTGGTGTGGATTCACATCCACATTCATTCTTGGACCATTCTTTTTCGAAGAAGCTCTACGTATGTCCCTGAGACTTGTACCGTGACGGCTAACAGGTACAAAAGGATGCTCGAAACTTTTGTTGTACCCCATTTGCAACAGCGGCAATGTCTTGACTCAATTACTTTTATACAACATGGAGCACCTCTATGCATTGGACTCTGTGTACAGCAGTTTCTTCAGCAACGTTTCACTAATGTCGGAATAATCAGTCGTGCGTTACCGAAAACCTGGCCATCTTGTTCACCAGATCTTACTCCGTGTGATTTTTGTCTATGGGGACACTTAACAAATCTTGTTTATCGAGGACATCTGGTAACCGTGGCAGACTTGTAAGAAGGTATCACTCTGTGTGTGAAAAGTATTTCAGTCGACCAGTTACGATCTGCAGTTGAACAAGCTAGCCACAGACTGCAATTTTTACATCTTCAAGGAGGGAACTATATTGAGCAGCATTCCCTCCGTCGATAAGGTCCATGTCACATGAATGCTTGATACCTTCAAATGAAATGAGTTTGAAATGTGTTTTGTGTCTTTTCAGTCATGTCCAGTTGTACAGCGCCACCTATCGGAGTTCCTGGAACTAAATTTGTTTTTCGCGTAATCTATTTACCCATGCCTTGAATAGTATTTGTACAAAATTTGAAGCTTATACACTGAGTAGTTCAATATATACAGAGATCGGAGTAGGGGTGTTTTAATTATTGTCACCCGGTACCATGGGAACTTAGACTTCTCAAAATATACATATCTACAACAATCTAAAACAAATTCCCAACCTTTTTTACGTTTGCGACATTCTTGGGAATAAGGTTAGACACTCGGAGCACCCTTGTTAAAACTTTAGTTTTTCAATTTTTTTTCTATATTAAATCAAGGCGGAATTTATATCAGGAACATGTCAAATTTATGTTCAAATAAATACTTACCCCACTGCTGATTTTATTTATTTATTGAAAGATATAAGTAACAAACACTAGAATAGGATATATTAATACAGTTTCAAAAATATCCTTGGGATTCAGTGTAGTATTTCACTAGAGGACTATAATGGAAATCTCTAAGAATAATTTTATTTTATTAATGTGAGACTTGCGATTGGTGCTTAGAAAAGAAATGCTTGATACCAACGTAATATTTATTGTAAGAGGGTCCTACTAATTTTTTGTTGTTGATTTTTTCCAACAAAAATATCGCAGTATACCGGTTGGAAATCGCTGATCTAAAAATTGAAAATATGATGTCTACATTTTCTTCGTTTCACAAAGTAAAATAATATGGGAGTGGTAGAAAATAAATTTATTTCATGTATACATTAGACGCTTTTTAAAACAATCAACATTATTTTTTTTTCTTTTACTTACATTTCGAAAACAGAAATCTTAATTGAACTTACCAAGCTAACTGAACTTAATAACCTGTTGTAAACGAATACGGCACTTGTTTGCGAATAACGAAAGTCTATCAAAAGAATCAGTTAGCTTCTTTTTGGATACCCAGTGGTTAAAGAAAAAGATAAGATGAAAAAAAAATGAAAAACTGCGATTTCTGCTTCAGATTAAAGTGTGTTGCGACTGGCTATGAATGAGCGGCTCGAGAATTGAGTGGGGTGTAATTCGCGTAGGATTCACAGACAGTGTGTCTCTTCTCCGAAGAGCTAATTTAGGCTTTTATTTTTGTGACGTAAGAAGATTGGACGTGAGCTACTTCTAGAAGTCAACAGTTACGGAGCTCTAATGTGCGAGTGTATGAAAGGTGAAAGGGTGTTACAGGCACACCCTGTTTGAGGATTTTTTTTTCGGAAATAAAAAATAAATGTTTATGCATATATTTTTAGCTATTAAAACTCTCAATATTTTTTTTGCATTTTCCACTTTTTTTATATACGTTTCTTATAAATGATTTCATTAAAATATGCGTTGTGTGAATGATCATATTACTATAATCTTGAGATTTAAAAAAGACTATTTAATTTAATACTATTAATAACGGTATTTATCAGTCACAAAATTGTAACTCGTCTATTTCCAATAAGTTAATTAAAATCAACTTATTCACGTAAAAAATTCTGTTCTAACCATAAAAGAACAAAATATATGAAGTATTTAAGTCAAGTATTGTCAGAGAATAAAGTATCTTGATTAGTTAACCTTTTCCATACGGGGTGGGATAGCATGTATCCCAAGAACACGGACCTAAGTACGAATATATATATATATATATATATACAGGGTGTCCACAATTAAAGTCCCACTTTAAAAAGGCTGCAAAAAAAGAACCACTGGTCAGAATGACTTCAAATTTGAACTGAATATACTGGAAGAAGGGGGAAACGATTTGGCATAATAAAAAAGTTCCAAAATGTTACAGTGCCATCTATTGATACATTTTGGAACTTTTTTTATTATGCCAAATCGTTTCTCCCTTCTTCCAGTAAATTTAGCTCAAATTTGAAGTCATTCTGACCAGTGGTTCTCTTTTTGCAGCCTTTTGAAAATGGGACTTTAATTATGGACACCCTATATATATATATATATGAATGACAAAGTTGAAAGTGAAAAACCACTTGAAAGTAATTTATTTTAATGTCCTTTACTAATATGTTCTATGTTAATTTAAATTTATGCATTGGCTTTTCAGCCTTTTATCTATTGTTAGGTCACTAACATATCTTTGTTAATTATATATATATATATATATATATATATATATATATATATATATAAACATGTACACACACACATATATACATATTTATGAAATTTCCCCATAATGGGCCCCGTAAGCTAAAGGTTAATATATTACAAAATCTTTATTTTCTGTTTTTCAGGTTAGATGTACCTTTTTATTTCTTAAAGAGAGCCAAGATACAGTCTGATAAATTTAAGACGAAACTATTTTATGCTAAAAGAAAATCTTTTACCAAAAAAAAATAATTTCAGAATAAGTTATTCTACAAATAATTGGTAGTTTTAATAATCAATGTAAATCTGACATAAAATTATGGTAAAAATATTTAAAATAACTTTTGTTAATTGATATTGACACTTTACCGGCCGGAAGTGTATTAATAGGTTACCGCGAGAGCTTATCGACCGGTAGTCTATTAATCGGCTTTTGATCGGCAGAACTTATTGACCGGAAATCCTGTTAATGAACTGAGCCGGTATTACCAATTAGACAATATGCACTCGGATTAATTAAATTATTTGTTCTACTCGTACGTATGCATTTAATTCTCAAACGGTAGGTAAAGTGTTAAGTCTTATTTACTACTAGAAGGTAACCCGTCATTTTGACGTCATGATACTAATGATGACGTCATAATGGAAAAAGTATATGAAAGTTAAAAAATATCCCGAATTATCTAACAATATTGCATTTAATCCACACCTTGTAAAAGCAAACCCTTTCATTATATTTTATTTATTTAGTTTTTCATGCGATTGGAGTAGTAGACTGCCATCCAACCCGTCATTTTGACGTCATAATACTAATAATGACGTCATAATGGAAAAAGTATATGAAAGTTAAAAAATATCCCGAATTATCTAACAATATTGCATTTAATCCACACCTTGTAAAAGCAAACCCTTTCATTATTTTTTATTTATTTAGTTTTTCATGCGATTGGAATAGTAGACTGCCATCCAGTTTTTTACAGCTCACTACGCGATATGAATACTTCAGCTACTTGATTCATTCACATTCAAGTTTGCTTACTTTCAGAATTAATCGCAAAAGTAAACAGATTTTTAAAAACTGTTAAATATACAGCTAAAAGCATCCAATTTTTTTTAGTTCTGAATGTTTTATAGAAAAATAGGCTGAACAAACGTGATTTGATGGAGAAGATATTAGTTTTTAGGTAAGAAAAAATTCTGATCCATATCGGAGATTGAAATTAAGCCTAACCGGCTGTTTGTTTACTGAGGGCTTCAATTGAAAGATGAGTACAGCCCGGAAGTGTTATACAGAGACAGCGGCTATTATATGTATAATAATATAACTAGTGTCAGTTCTGGATTTTTTTTCTTCTACATCGGATTTTGTGTTTTAAAGCAATTTTTACGTTAAAACACAAAATTCTTCATTCATTTTCGTAGTCACCGTGCTATTTCCATAGTTACTCATATGGATAGGGAGGGATTAATAGAGAGACCGGCAAGTAAATTGACCTAGCTGTGCTTATAAATTGTATTTATACGTTTGTGTTTATCGCTGGGTGATGACACTATACTAAAGGTAGGTTTGATATAACAGAAGGGCTGAGTAGATAGTAAGAAGCTTATTTATAACTCTACAAATCTATTTATTCAATGAAATATCATCATTGAAATATATGTCACTTTTTTTTAGAATAAAATAATCATAGCAATATTTGTAAAATTTATGTAGCTGTTTTAACAAATACAAATATCTATAGATAGTTACTATTACAATTTATTACAAATATATTCACAATTATCTATAGATAAATCGTAAAATTGTGCGTTTTGTATGCTTCAAAAAACATTAAAACTTAATCATAGTTATTATTATCATTATTATTATTATTATTTTGTCTATGACCTCCGAGATCACTAATAACTTTTCGATATAAAAGCTTTTTTTACTTTTCGTGTTTGGTAAAACTGATCAGACACATCGCACCCCGGCAAGAAAAGTGACACAAGTCAAAAAATGACAATTTTGAGGTTATGTCGTTGAAAAATATGTATGCAGTGCTCCATCGTGCATGAAAAGCGACACATCTCTGTCTCGCAATTTGTTCAAATGAGGGCAGTTATATCAGTTTTATTGTAATGCCAGTTCAAGCTGTATTGTATTTTTTAAGCTGATTTTTCTCAAATGCTGCATTTTTGAGTTGTGTCCCTTTTCCTGTCGGGGTGCGACATGTGCTTTCATAACGTGATCCAATTAAATGATTATAACCCAAAAATAAAAGGTTTTTCGATCACATGTCTAATTGTTTAGATCGGGGGTCGGCACCTTGGTGCCTGCGAAGCAATTTTAAGGTCCCCGCCGTTCAAATTTCGAAAATTTTTAGATATTTGAAAAACAAACGCTCGTACTTGTAATGAATAATTTTAGTAAAAAAATTAAAAATCGCAAAACCGTAAAAATCAAAAACTGAGCAGCCTAATCTCTTGACAGCGCCGTTCGCCCCTTGCTTCTATAATAAGTACGATAAATGCATTAAAAGATAAATTGTCGCTCTGGAAATCGCATATTGAGAAAGATAATTTATCACATTTCCCAAATTTAAAATTAGAAAATTGTGAGGGAAATGGTACCACCTATTAGTTTATAAAACATTTTGATTCCTTATTGGAAGAATTTAATAACAAGAATTTATGCTTGTGAATCTTTGTTTTCTAATATGAAATACTTAAAAAAAAGTACCGATCAAGCCCCACTGACACTTACTTGGACCAATGCCTGAGAATTGAGAATTCAACTTTTGTGCCACATTACAACGATTTGGCCGCAGATTTGCTTTGTCAAATATCGCATTAATTACCAAGCCTCACTGACACTCATTTGAACCAATACCTGAGAATTGCTCATTCAACTTATGTGCCCCATTATATCGAGTTGGCCGCAGATTTGCAATGTCAAATATCGCATTAATTATCAAGCCTCACTGACACTCATTTGAACCAATACCTGAGAATTGTTCATTCAACTTATGTGCCCCATTATATCGAGTTGGCCGCAGATTTGCAATGTCAAATATCGCATTAATTATCAAGCCTCGCTGACACTCATTTGAACCAATACCTGAGAATTGTTCATTCAACTTATGTGCCCCATTACATCGAGTTGGCCGAAGATTTGCTATGTCAAATATTGCATTATCAATTTTAAGATTATTTTGTTTAAATTAAAATTTGAATTTATGTATTAGAAATTTATGTCGCATTAACATTTTCATGTTTAAATATTAACCCCCCCCCCTTTCCTCCTCTTCACCCAATAGTGCCCGCCGAACTCCCGCATTTCTGAAATATGCCCTCCTAGTTAAAAAGATTGCCGACCCCTGGTTTAGATACTTTAGACTTCATGTACATTTCAGAAGAAAAATGATCAAATATAAATTGTATAGTATATATCAGAGTAAAAATAGTACTAGTAAAGGCTATTGGTGTCATACTGTTCGAATGAAAATGAAAATTGTAATTTATCTAACATTTTGCTAGATAAACATTAGCTTCTCAAACACAGTTTACCTGTTATAATGTCGTGGCATTTATACAGTAGCCAAAGTTGCACAGTCAATGAATAATGTGTTTTTTGTCATTATCTTGGAATAATTTAAAAGAATTCTTCAGAGTCAGTTTTTGTAATGAGAATTTCAAATTTCGTTTTAAAATTTCAAGATATTTCTATTGATTGGTGCATTATCAATAAACTACAGATTACCGACGCTAGTGGGCGAAACCCATACCATAATTTCTTCTTTACCATACTTTGTGTTTCGAACTGTATTAAGAAGTTATAAAGGTATTATAGCTTCTCATTACAACGATCAACAGTTTGATTTTTTTAAAGTATCCGAAAAGAGTCCAGTTTTCAAAATACATTGTAAATTTTTGTAAGTTTTCAGGTCTTTTCACAATGTAAAATGTTTTCATTGCATCTTGGTTCTTATATCCAGCAAATCTGTAAATAAATTATGCAGTTCTGCGTCAAGTTTAAACATACTTAGTCTTGCAACTTTTTTGTTCATATTTCTAACAATAATGCACCTCTGTATTCCTCATGATAGTCATTTTATTTCCCAGGTTTTCTTTTAAATTTTCAATTTTATGTTTTGCACGGTGATTTATTGAATCAGAAACAGTTGAATAGTTTATAAAAAAATTATTTTATTAAGATTGCGAATAGCCATTCCTTTTTATTGCAGTAAACTTAGAACGAACCTTGAACCCTTTAGATCTAAAATCAGTCATGGCAACAGTGTGGTATTAATAGGTCAATGAAAACTTGTAATGTCCGTATTTGGGGATCGAACCTGCGTCTTTTACCTCAAGGCCCTTATTCTACTCAGGGCCCGATTTAGAAAATTCTGGACTATAGGCACAACTCGGGATGGGGGCCCCCTAACACTGACGTGGACGTAAAATTCCCAAAATTGACGCACGCAAAAAAATAATCATGAATCATTGTGAAAGTACAATTTTACCAAGAATTGACTATTTGAAGCGTAGAAGCCTAGAGCATTATCAAATAACAAAAAGCAATACAATATATTAACTTCATCATTAAAACACCAATACAATGCAACCAGAAAAACTTATTAATCCCTTATATACACTATAGCATACATATGATGAACCAATCAATCAAATTTGAAAGGATATATAAAAAAATTGCTTTTAAAAAAGGTAAAATTAAAAAAAAATTGAATTGGGAATTTGCTCTTCTTTTTCTTTTAAAATAAGTTTTTTTGGGGCCCCCAACATTCGGGGGCCCCTAGGCCCAGGCCTACCTGGCCTAATGGAAAATCAGGACCTTATTCTACTAATTGAACAACCCAGGTACGATGCAAGACATACTACTAAGAAAATGTTTTAACTTACTATCCCTGTATCCGTCCCTATATACACAGTCTTAATGGAGTTGAACTTCATTAGGATAGAGCTAACAGCCGTACAACAAAATCTACTACTAAATTTCTGGAAAAAAAATGAAAGATACAGATTTCAAAGTTATACACAGGGCTAGTATCATAGAGGAGGGAAAATGTTTTAACTTACCATCCCTGTATCCATCCCTATATACACAGTGTCTTAATGGAGTTCAACTTTATTAGGATAGAGAGCTACCAGCCGAACATCAAAATCTACTACTAAATTTCTGGGGAAAAAATGAGGAAAGATACAGATTTTTAAGTTATACACAGGGCCGGTCTCATAGGTAAGGGATAATATTTTAACTTACCATCCTTGTATCCATCCCTACATACACAGTGTCTTAATGGAGTTCAACTTTATTAGGATAGAGAGCTATCAGCCGAACATCAAAATCTACTACTAAATTTCTGGGGAAAAAATAGGAAAGATACAGATTTTTAAGTTATACACAGGGCCGGTCTCATAGGTAAGGGATAATGTTTTAACTTATCTCTTACCTATGAGATCCCTTACCTATGATTTTAACTTATACCATTCTTGTATCCATCCCTATATACACAGTGTTTTAATGGAGTTCAACTTTATTAGGATAGAGAGCTATCAGCCGAACATCAAAATGAGGAAAGATACAGGTTTTAAAGTTATACACACGGCCGGTCTCATAGGTGAGGGATAATATTTTAACTTACCATCCTTGTATCCATCCCTACATACACAGTGTCTTAATGGAGTTCAACTTTATTAGGATAGAGAGCTATCAGCCGAACATCAAAATCTACTACTAAATTTCTGGGGAAAAAATGAGGAAAGATACAGATTTTTAAGTTATACACAGGGCCGGTCTCATAAGTGAGGGAAAAAGTTTTAACTTACCATCCTTGTATCCATCCCTATATACACAGAGTGTTAATGGAGTTGAACGTCATTAGGATATAGCTACCAGCCGTGCATCAAAATCTACTACTAAATTTCTGGGGGGGGGGGGGGGGGAATGAGGAAAGATACAGGTTTTAAAGTTATACACACGGCCGGTCTCATAGGTGAGGCGGCGAGGCGACCGCCACAGGCACCGAATTGAAATAGGCGCCAAAATGAGAGAGTAAAAGTAAGAAATTTTTAATAAAGAAAATATATTAGTAGTTTAATATAATAATGTTGAAATTCGGAAAAATACTCAACTATAAGAGAATATTTAGACTATTTATTATAAACGGCGAAATTTGAGATTATTAGAAATTAATTTTGAATGCCTATTTGCAAACGTCGTTGTAGCTACAAGAATTCCATTACCAGTAGATGAAGCAGCAACCAAGAGCCGTTTTTCATAGCTGTACATTTTAAGGAGTTATCTATGAACAACAACAAATTAACAGCGATGGAATGATCTAGTAATCCTTTCTATGGAAAAGACGGTATCTAAAACAATAAATCATAGAGATACTATCGAGCCATTTACAACGATAAAGGGTCCCGAGGTGGCCTAGCGGTAGCGTGTAGTCTTTCTGTGCTGAGGGTGCTCGGATCAAATCTCGACAAGCGCCGTTAAATACCTCAGTGTCTAGGCTGGATATGGGCACGTTAAATCAGTAGACCGGAAAGTCTATGAGGTCTGAGAGGGTGGGAGAGGGTACGATCCCTGCCAGATGCCGCCCCTGGGGTAGCTCTGTCAACATTGTGGTTGCACCTGGCTAAATCGGACTCCGACCCTTGCGGTGCCGCTATAAACTGGAGCCTCAAACCTCAACATATATGGACCTGGTCTGGAATAAATTCTAACCAGGGAGTATTAGAAACAACAACATCAAGAACAGTGATAAAGGTTCGGAGAATGGAGTAATCATTTTATTACATAGCAAATTATAATCAAATTTATTTACTTTTTCTGCTTTTTTTAGTTCTGTTATTTTTAAAATTTTTCAGTTTCTTTAAAATAAGTTTTCTTTCTATTTAATACATTTTTGCTCAAATGTCCGTTCTTCTGTTAAGTAGACTATTTCTAATAGTGATCCATTCATTACTTAAGTGTCTCTCTGAAAATTCGAAAAGGCACCGTTTTGAAAACTTGCCTCAGGTGTCACGATGGATTGACCCGGCTCTGGTTATACATTTTGCTCATATTCCTTCAAAATCCCCTGATGCGATTACAATGGACTGTTGCGCTTTTGGATTGTTAAAAAAAGCACTTTCTAAACGCAGACCTGAAACAATGAATGACTGTAGAAAACTATGGAAGAGGAGAGCAATAAAATACCAATAATTATTTTAAGAAAAGCTCGTTTATTTTGGAAATCAAGATGCAGAATGATAGGTAAAAGATCCATCAGATAGAACTTTTAAGAAATTAATGCTGTTACCGAAAATCTTAATTATACTGTTTTAAATTCGTTCTGAAAATGTGAAAACAACCTCTGTACAACCTTGGGTTTTTTTTCTTCGTCTTCTTCTTGTAAGAAACTTTCATTCTTGAAATTTTTGTTCTGATATTGTTCTCTCTCTCTCTCTCTCTCTCTCTCTCTCTCTGTGTGTGTGTGTGTGTGTGTGTGTGTGTGTGTGTGTGTGTGTATATATATATATATATATATATAGTATATATATATATATATATATATATAATATATATATATATATATATATATATACACACACATATATACACACAGTGCCGTAACTAGGCAGGTGCAAAAGGGGCACCCGCCCATTGTCCACTTGGAAGGGGGGGGGGCCTAAAATGCTGTATTTGTTTTATTATTTACTCAAACCTAACTAATTAAGGGACCCAAATGCAAATTCTTGCCCAGGGCACAGGAATGGCTAGTTACGGCACTGTGTGTGTGTGGTATATATATATATATAATATATATATATATATATATATATATATGGTCTATCTTAGGTCTTCTAAAATTAACCGTATTGTTTTCCTATTTTTATGAATTTTTTCGTTTTTATTTTGATTATATTTTTCATAAAAAAAATACTGTATTATTACATGGAATAACGAAATCTGTTACCCCTAAAATTTTCATTTTACAGGTAAACTGCAGTTATGCTTGGGTTTTTTTTTTTTTTTTAATTTTCATGACTTATACCATATATTGAATGGTTAACTGTATTTTTATTAGGGAGTTTTGGTTAAGTGTTATTAACGTGTAACTCTATTTCCTTTCAGATAGCATGGCTTATACTGATATCTCTAGTCTTCTGGTCCTCATATTCATGGTATATGACAGACCCCCGGTATTTTTATTTAAGAGAGATAATTGGGGTGAGTAAATTTTTAATGAAATTAAATATGATTATTAAAGTACAATTTGTTCTTGAAATTGTCATTATTCAATTGAATTTTTAAAAAGTAATAATCAAACATTAAAATTAAAATTAATAAACTTGTACATTTATTCCTTTTAAAATATACATATGTCTGCTAATGGTAAGAAAGTTAAAAGTAAAGTGCCAAGAAAATATACAGCTCAGATTCAAAATATTAGAATAATTGAGAAAAAGTAATAAGAAAGAAATTATTTTCCATTTATTTATTTTTGATACTAAGTAAATGCAATTAAATTTCTTATAAATTAAATCTGGAATGTTTAGATAAGATTTTAACATTTACAAAATATAAAATACAATAAATTAGGTATACAGCAGCTTTCTGAAGCAAATCAAAATATTAGAATAAAATTTAGATTGGTTCAAAATATTAGAATATTTTATTTTACGCAAAAATATTACCTTATGAATATGAAGTAAATGGTAGTTAATATTTTGTAGCATCCCCTTTAGCTTTAATAACAGCATACTATCGATCTTGCATACTATATACAAGGTTTTTACAAACGTTTCTATCAATATTAGCCCAAATAGACTTTATACGTGCCACTAATTCAGTTTAACTTGAAGGAGGATTTTCTTGGAGTTTTTTCTTCATTATACCCCATAAGTTTTCGATGGGATTAATGTCTGGTGAGTTTGGTGGCCAAGGAAGTACATTAATTTTACGTTGGCGGAACCAATTCTTAGTTGACACCGAGGTATGCGGTGACGCTAAGTCTTGTTGAAAGATGAAATCATCTTCAAATAAATCTTCTGATGATGGAATCATGTAATATTCTAAAATGTCTTGATATATCTGAGAGTTAACCTTTTCGTAGACGACGCATAACTTTCCAGGTCCTTCTGCGATCATGCAACCCCAAACCATGACACTAGCAGCAAATTTTACCGAACGTTTAAGGCATTCTTTATCAAATGCTTCTTGCTTCATTCTCCAAACTCGAATGCCTTGATTACCATATAAAACACAAAACATACTTTCATCACTAAATAATATTTTTTTCCAATATTCTTCGCTCCATAAACGTCTTGATTTACACCAATTCAATCTTATACGCTTTTGTTTTGCAGTCATGAGAGGTTTTGTTTTCGGTACACGAGATTCAAACTTAAATTTATGGAGACGTCTTAATGTTGTCAATTTAGAAACTTCAACTGCTTCTTCTTTCCGTTTTCGGTGCAAGAATCGCACACTTTTAAAACGGTTTTTCTTAACTATACGCTTCAGTTTCCTGTCATCTCTAGCAGACGTTTTTGGTTTTCGGCCGCCATTTCAGCGATTATTTTGAATTTTCCATTTTTTTAATATTATGTTAGTATTTTACTAACGCTTGATTGCGAACAATGTAAATAATTCGCTATATAACATTGATTTTTACCGTGCCGATACAAATCCACCATACGAAGTTTAATAGATTCAGGAATATCCCTCACACCACCCATTTTAAGACGAAAAAGTAAACAAACTGCAAAAATAATACTGATTTTAAATAAAATCGTCTCAATTTAATCTATGTTGCCACCAGTTATGAATTGGTGATAATTAAAGGAGAATTAATGTGAAATATTCTAATATTTTGAACCACTTGAATAAATATTCTAATATTTTGACTTTCAAAATAATTTTTTTTTTCAATTATCTTTTCAAAATGATATTTATTTTAAGATAATAATAAGTTTAATCAACAATAAGTTCTTAATAAAAATATCATTGCATATTTGCATTAAAAGAAATTAAATTACCAAACAATATTTTCAATTTGTAAAAAAATATAATTATTCTAATATTTTGAATATGAGCTGTACGTAAAAATATTAATATTGCAGTTTTTGTACTTTAATTGAATAGATTAATTCCGTCAAACGCAAATGCCTGATACACAATTTTAAATAGATCGTTTTGGCAGCGCACTTAAGTATTATGTATAAATTCCTTTTTATCCTTTTATTAAGTCCGTTTTCGTAAATTCCTTTTTATTAAGTCCGTTAATAGCTATTTAATTTTTTAAATAGCATTTAAATTCATTTCATTTAAATTCTCATCTAAAACATTAAAGAAATAAACCAACATTATTTGAGGATTTAACAGTAAGTCTTAAAACTCGGGTCCATGCATCATGATTTATTAAAGTAGGGGGGTCTTCAACCCTTGGCCCGCCGCCGAAACATTTTGATCCTGCAAAACGAAAGTTTGATATAAATTTGAAAAATAACTTTGAACGTCAAATTCTCTGACACAAAAAAGATCAAGAATGCACGGGAAAAGTAACCCACGGCATATAGGCTTATCAAAATAATAAACTGGTAACTGTATTTAGAATCGCAAGACGAAATAAACACAAAAGCAGCATGCCAAGGCTCTTTCTTTTAAGTTCTCACGTGTGTCTAGTCTTCCTGCATTTATTCTATTTAATGCAATATAAAGTACAAAGTACATTTATTCAACACCCATTTTTTGTAGAAATGAATTAATAAAAATGTTTTTTAATTAATAATGGTTATAAAGGTACAAAATACATTTTGAAACACAGCATACACACAAAACTTCAGTGACGTGTTTTGAAGGAATTATCCTTCGTCATCTATATATATAAAACAGTTCCGTAACTGACTCACTGACATACAACGTACAGACTAGGGATGCGACATCGATGTCGATGTTTTCAAAACATCGATGTTTTTATAAAAACATCTATGTTCTAAACATCGATTTATTGAAGCCGATGTTTTTTTAACTTCGATGATTTGTGCTCGATGTTTTACGTTGTCTCGATGTTTTTTTAATGAAAAGTACCATAATAAAAAAATTTACCACGTAGCATAATTTTCACACTCAGTAAATGTAAGTCTGAATTCTGTAAAGGATGAATACAAAATGGGGAACGATTCCTAAAGAAACAGACAAATGGCAGTCAACAACCAGTGAACCACTCAGAGCGCTTGGAATATTCTTGACACTCCAGAATCTTCGATGGGGTTTTATTTTATAAATAGTATATACACAAGAGCAGCCATTTTAGATTTTTTGGTTCTGGTTTTATATAAGTTGACGCTAATATTATTAGTAAGATGCCTCCTAAAAGTACCGTTTGGAAATATTTTTGCAAAACCTCTGACAAATTATCGAAATGCAATATTTGCCTTAAGTCCCTCAAACTTCTGGCAATACCACGAATTTATCTGGGCATTTAAAGGCAAAACATGGTGATATTTACAACGAAATTTTGAATCATCAATGTAGCCCAGGCAAAAGCACCAAGTTTTTGTCATTTGTGTCAGCCCAATCAGAGAGTAAAATGAACCCCCCCCCCCGTAATGTTAGAGGTTACTAAACCAGTTTTTTAAAAATGGATGTTCTAAAACATCGATGCTTAAAAACATCGATGGATTTTGGGCGATGTTTTATTAGCATCGATGTTTTAATATTGAATATCGATGTTTCAAAACATCGATGTTTTGTTATCGATGTCGCATCACTAGTACAGACCGCTGGACCTAAAGGGCTGACATTTTGCATGGCGATTCTTCTTGTGGTGTAGGGGTGCACTAAGAGAGATTTTTGAAAAATTCTTCTTAGATTTTTTAAAAATTAAATTTTTAAGCTGTTTTTGTAACTTTTTTTAAGTTTGCATTTAAAATAATAATTTGAGGGTTATAAAATTTATATCACGAGAAAGATCATAAAAATTCCTTTAAAATGAAATCTTTTTCGAATCTTTACCTCGATTTTCTGACTTTTGGTGAATTTTTAAAGATTCATTTTTAGAATTTAATTTATTACATATCGATCACGTGATTTCTTTTCCTGGTACTTTAAATGAATTTATCGTCACGTGCATAACAACTAAATAGACAAAGAAAAAATATTGTTTTTCTTTCTAATGCAGCAGACGATTGGATAATCAAAAGAAAAAATAAATATTCTTTACAGTTTTATTATAAATATATATATGTATATATTCATCAATTGTATACATTGATCGTCGTATTTATTATAAATATATATATATATATATATATAGTATATATATATATATATATATATATATATATATATATATATAGGCATTAATTGCATACATTGACCGTTGTATTTATTTGAATGTACTCCGTAGCGAAGCGCGGGTTTTCAGCTAGTCCATGCTATAAAAAGCAAATCAAGCAACCATCTCAAAGACTGAAGCTCGTTTGCAATAATACATTTTTCCTCTGCAAACTACTTATTTCACAGATGTGTGGCCCGAGAAACTTTGCGAATTTATTGGTGTGGCTCGCGAACAGGAAAAGGTAGAAGACCCTGTATTACAGTATTAAAAAAATATATTTATTTACTTTTGCCTTACTTATTTTCTTTTCCTTGTGAAATAACCCTCGTGTTCATAAACATATTACGTTTAGATCTATGTTGGTTATCAAATTTAAGACGGTACAAGGAAATTAAAACTTTTGATATACGGAAATACACGAAATATTGTCACAGGTAGAAAAATCGCGCGAAAGTTAAACCAGTCTTTACTGAGAAAGCTATTGCTCATCCATTTTGTTATCGAATCACTATGCCACCATCTCAAGCTAAACACGGAGAAGAGAAGTTGTACGTGGTACAGTAAGAGGTAAATAGAATAAGGGATATCACGGAAAAGAAGTTATATTCTGTATATTTTTTCAATTTGTTAGATTCAATGATATTTTTCGTAGAAAATGTGGAACTTTTGTTTGATAAATTAAAGCTACTTTAATTGAGTTGCAATATCACATTTGTAATAAATCAGGAAATCTACAAACAAGTGCTAATTTAGAGACCGTACAATTTTCAAATTTTCCTATTTTTCAAACTTATTTTGCAAAATACAGGGTGTTTCATATTGAATGGGACAAAAGAATAGCATAGTACTAATTCTGTAATTGATTTATTTATCCGAAACAAATTGACTCTGAAACTACAATTATACAAGTTTTATCTGCAACAGCGAAAAATCTTCCGGTTACGAAATTCCCGCTAGAGGCACTGTTAAGCGAAATGGTGCCATCCAAGCAGGAGAAATCGTACTATGTTTTGGAATACGCCAAAACATCTTCGTTTATCGTTCCCTCAGTTGGAAGAAGTGGTTTCCCGGCTTCATTCTGCAGCAAGATGGTGCTCCACCACATTGGTATAAAAACATATGTTAGTACCTAAACGATAGTCTACCTCATTGCTGGATTGGCCATGTTGGGTCAAATTATATGCCATTGCTTTGTTGGCCACCGAGATCCCCAGATCTAATACCTTATGATTTTTTCCTGTGGGGTTTTGTTAAGGACAAAGTGTTCGTGCCTCCAAGGACTTACAGCAACTGAAGCAGTGGATAACTGAAGTGCTCGAATTATTAACAAAGGATATTCTATGACGAGTGTGGCAGGAACTGGAATACCGCATAGATATTTGTCGTGTCACCGAAGAGGCATACCTAGAACATATATAGAAAATTGGATAACTATAGTTTCACTGTAAATTTGATTTAAGGGGAAGTCAACTTTCAAAATTGTGAAATTTGTCCAAAAATTCGATCTTTTTATTTTATTGAGTTGTGAAACTACGTACGAGTAGGAATGTGTTGCAAAAAGAATTTTTAATTTCTGTGAATACTTTCCTAGTTATAGCCATTTGTATTTAATTTAGATATTATGTGGTTACTAATGGCAATAACTTTAAATGTGTTTTTCTCAAAATAAAATTTTTCATGTCATACGAATATTCAAACTGCTCCAGGCGCATTTCTAATTATCGTATTGCTTTGAAATTTAAGTTTTATATACTTAACTGTATATCGAATAAATCTTATTGAAAATAATTATGCTTCGTAGCTCATAATTTCTAAAATTTGTACAGAAAATTTTGAAAAGATGATTTATAGGTATTTTGCGTAATAAAAAAGGTGTTTTCACCATTATTTTTTCTCCTTATATTTTTAATGAATGCTTAAAATAAGCAATAAGTTTCATTGTTAGTTCTATAAGGTATCCTGTAAATAAAAATTACCATATTATATGCAAAAGAAATGCGCATGGAACATTTTTAATTAGGACAATTTTGATATAATTAATAATTCATAATTCATAAATTAGTAATATTTTATCATTAAATTTCAACCACTTTTACATATCTATGGTACTAATCACATATTCAAATTTAAAGCAAATCCATTGAAAACAAAAAAAGTTAGGTTTGAAGGTCCACTGTCCCTTTAATAAATAAAGGTATTACAAGCGTTCACAGGTATGCTTTCTTATTGTCCCATTCAATATTAAACATCCTGTAGTATTTAAAATCAAGGTATTTAGAGAAAGTATGCCTCATGTGATACATAAATAGACTTGCCAGATAAAACATGCAGATTCTTAACTGCTGTAGTTTCTCATCCTCAGTATAACGCATTTCAATATGTTTTACCTTTAACGTGTTAAAACAATTTTTCATTAAAAATCTTATGCCCGTAAATTTGTTAAGTATTGAATCTCCAACCTAGCATATTCAAGAATTTTCGGCAAGAATTTTATCAGCTTTGCGATTCTATATCCAACTAAATCTTTTCGCAAACTCTCAGGATCTTATGCGGCCCAAAACGCAGATACAGGTATTCTTTAGATTATCAGACGTCAGAGTGTGAAATCATGTAAATTTTGTCTCTACTAATTACAAACATGGTTTGTTTAGAATCGGCTTCTGTACCGTTAACTTGAAAATAATATTACTGGAGTTTTCGATCTTTCTTCTTTAAATATTTCATACAAGTTAACAATTATTACTAGTCTAAAATTAAAGAATTTAATTTCAGATTTAGCATATATATGTCACATTTATTTAGATATATATATATATATATATTATATATATATATAGATATATATATATATATATATATATATATATAGTATGGTGTGTGTGTGTGTGTTTATGAACGTTTGATGAGCAATAAAACAGTGTACCACAGGTTTCATAGAATGACAACATAACTTTTACCTATAAGAAACATTTAATGAAAAATTGTGTTCATTAAAAAAAGTCACAGTAATGCCTGGGTAATACAAAAGCCTAGAAGTGCGTCATTATTTGAATAGACAAAAGAAATGGATGCACTTAAATATCATATCTTGCAACCATCGTAAAAATAAAAAGTATTGGTTTTGCAGCTTAAGTGTCACTAAGCGGCTTGTTGTGCAATGGAGAAGATAGTCATCAGCGAGTTCAAGGTCTAACACCACACCTCCTTGGCAATGAATCCAATTTGCCTTAATTCAGTATAACATCTGCAGTAGGTGGAATTTTCGGCTCAACAACTGACCGCAAGTACTCTTCTCTAAATGTTTTTGAATACGAAGGAAAAGTACCATTATAATCCGTAGTTACGAAAGAGAATGGAACAGGTAAAGTTAATTGCATTTTTACTATTAGACATATATGCTCGAATGTATATTGTAGAATGCAGTTATGTATTCTTGCTTCAAAGTCAGTGAATATATTTTCAAAATGACGAAATTCATGTATTTCGCCAGAGTTTGACAATATTACGCAAAACCATACAGAAAAAAGAGTTAGTGGAATAAAATCTAAGCTCATAATGCTGTGTTTGCTGTGTAAAGGGTGTTAAGTCTAAAATGGGCTAAAATGAGCTATCAAATCAAGTATGTTTGAAATATCAAGGGCTACTGCAGAGTACAGAAAGCCAAGTCCAATTCCCCTCCTAAATATGAAGGTCTTATTTGAATAGCGGTCCAACTCCACTTTTTAAAAAAATGGAGTTAGCCTCACTTTCATGTTCATACAAGTCATTTCTATCTTATTTTTAAACTGGTATACCTCCAGCTTATTTCTGCTGCCAACAGAGAGCAAAAATATTAGTTTTATTCATCAGTGAAAATTTGGGATATGTGAAACAAAACACAAACATATTAGTTTTCAATCCCGTTTTTCTCAAAACTACGATTTTGGGCTTGACACCCTTTACACAGAAAACACAGAATGAAAAATTGAACTTTTTCAAAAAATGTGTATGTGTTTGCTTGTGTTTACCATCCTGAGACCAAAAATATAGCGTACTGTCCTGAGGAAGTCACACAAGCTTAGATTACGGCTTGTGGCAGTTATGCTGTCACGGTAACGAGGAGCACTGTTCATGTTTGAGCTTTTCTAACATGTTCTGTGAATGCAACCAACTTTGAAAGGCCACCTTGACAGACATTTCTACTTTATACGTACACATCCTGGTGCGAACTGTCCATATTAAAACCTACAATACAGAATAATGGTGTTTCTTGCTAATACTTTATTTTCCAGTTACTTAAATTTCCACGTCAGGAACGGAGAGAAAAATAATTTCGGGTAGGACCTACATGTCAGTTTCGGCGAATACAATTATTACAAAATAAAATAAAGATAATCTTATAATTCTTATAAGTTTTTTTTTTCTTTCAAACGCGGAGGCACTTGTTAAACATTCGCCTGAATGTAAATTACGAGGCTGACAACGCCTCGTAGAAACCAGACCACCTAGTGGTCAACATCGAATACGGACGGACGCCTTAACTCACACCGCGAGACTTCTGGCCATTCATTTAAGGGAACGGTGGACCTTTATTTCAGCAAATCTCATCATTGTAATACTTATTGTGTTATTGTAAATAATATATATATTTCTGTAGATTATTAGTACCAAAATAATTTTTTTCAAGTAAAAAATCATTTATGAAGCATCTACAAAGTAATTTATAATGGGTAAGTGTAGTAATAAGTTTTAAATCTCTATTTCTCAAACCAGATTTTTCAAGGTTTTTAGATTTTTTAAATGCTCTATGCTACTTAATTTTTCTTCAAAATTCATGAAATTGATAAGGAAGAATCCTGATGCTGTTTACAAAAAAAAAATGGGCATGCATTTTACAATTCGACTTCATTAAGGGAATTAAATTTGATTTATAACTTTTCAAAAGGCAAATTTTGATGAAAATCGGAATGGAATTCAGAAAAAAATCTCTCAAAAAATTAACTATTCAAGGGATTAAATAATTGGCACCCAGATTTGTTTGTTATACGGTTTAAAGAGATTAAAATGTAAAATCGAGGAAATATCTCAAAAATTAAGTAGCAAGGAGCATTTTAAAATTTTGTTTATAAATTTCAAATTTTTTAAAAAATCTTAAAATTATAATGAGATTGGAAATTTCTTTTAAGGTATTCTATTTATTTATAGTGAAATGTGTATATGTACAAAATTTCGTATCTCTATGATGAAAAGTAAAAAAAGTAAATTTTAATGTCCACCGTTCCCTTAAGGGGGCGTGGTATAATCGGCCAGTACTACCCCCCTACATGCACAATAAAAATTCAATGTGATTTATTTTAGTGGATTTTAAGACACTGTTTTTTGTTTAACGTCTTCCATAAATTCCAAATATGTACATTTGTAATAATTTATAAAAGACCGGACCTTTTTTTAACTGGAGCCTCTCCCCTGCTCTTTTCCTTTGTAACTCTCCGGAGCGTTTCATTTAAAAATAATGCAAAAAAAGTTTTGTAATACTTAAGTGAATTCAGCTTAGCTTTCATTCATTCTTTTCTTTCCAATCTGAGCAAAGAGAAAAAAAAATGATTTTCCTGGGGATTAGTTGTTTTGCTTTAGGAAAGTAAAGTTTCTCACTTGAAGGATTTTCTAAATTATAACTGGTATTGAACTCTCTCGATTCCATCTTCTGACTCCATTGTTGCTTGTAAAATCTGGACGAGTTTCTGTGATTCTCGCACGTTTGAAATATTATATATATATAATAGCCGTTGTCTCTGTATAACACTTCCGGGCTGTACTCATCTTTCAATTGAAGCCCTCAGTAAACAAACAGCCGGTTAGGCTTAATTTCAATTTCAGATGTGGATGAGAATTTTTTCTTACCTAAAAACTAATAGCTTCTCCATCAAATCACGTTTGTTCAGCCTATTTTTCTATAAAACATTCAGAACTAAAAAAAATTGAATGCTTTTAGCTGTATAATTAACAGTTTTTAAAAATCTGTTTACTTTTGCGATGAATTCTGAAAGTAAACAAACTTGAATGTGAATGAATCAAGTAGCTCAAGTATCGCGTAGTGATCTGTAAAAAACTGGATGGCAGTCTACTACTCCAATCGCATGAAAAACTAAATAAATAAAAAATAATGAAAGGGTTTGCTTTGACAAGGTGTGGATTAAATGCAATATTGTTAGATAATTCGGGATATTTTTAACTTTCATATACTTTTCCATTATGACGTCATTATTAGCATTATGACATCAAAATGACGGGTTATCTTCTAGTATTTTAATAGTAGATGTAGTGCTATCTATAATGGCCATCGCAGAGGCGGAGTGCTGTATCGGAGCTCTGAGCCCGCAGGGAGGTCTTGCAAAAATTATAGCCTTCGGAAATTAGGTCCTCTGTGAAAACTACCTCTATGAATAATAATAATGTTATCATGACTCAGTTAGTTGATGAGATGAAGTCGAAGGATTGAATCATAATTATTAATTGCGATCAATTTTCTCTGTACATACACGTTGTTCATTTATTTAATTTTCCATTGCCCATTAGCGAAAGGTTTGTGGTGGATGCTCATTATCAACGATAATGTTGAAAACTAATTATGCATTTTATTAACTTACACGCATTTGAAACTATTTTCTAGCGTTTATAGAAACTGAAACGCAAGAGCATTCGATAATGAAGATTTTGCTGATAAATTGGTAAATTCTGTTAGACAAATAATATTTACTATACACAGAGTTTAAAATATTAATTGTAATTTTTGTAAAGAGTGACACTTATTTAAAAATAGTGTTTAACATGTATCTCTCGTTCCCCTTAAAAGTAATTCCAATGGCAAAAATAATTTAATATTTGCTTTTAAATACTTACTTTTATAAAGAATATATATATTTATTGGTTGTATGAATATTGACAATATATACTTGACTGCTAACGCTAAAAGAAAATTTTATTATAAACTCTTTTCCTTTAGTGAAAGAAAGTACTGAAGTTTAGTCACTGTAAAGAAACCACAAATTTTTTATTTACCCCCCACATCTGTGGAAACAAAAGGGGAGGAGGGAAAGAGCTTTAAAACTTATTTGTGCTTAAAGTTTTTTACGAGACAAAGAAAATATTTCAAATGTACTAACAGGTCGGAAAACAATGTATTAGCGATGATAAAGCACACTTTAAGTTGATTCATCAGATCGTCAATCCATTCCCCTATTTTAAGATACAGTAAATTTCTTCTCTGCAATTTACTACTACAAATTAGCAAATGCATATTTTTTAAGTATGTTTTCTTCATTTGAGAGTAGATCTTTAAAAGCGAAGCCGATGTTTTTGAAACAAGTTTCTTTGAAAAAAAATTTAGAAAAATTAAGGTTGAACCAAGCTAAGACAGACTTCGACCCTTGTGGTGCTATTGCAAACTGGAGCCGCACTCCTCAGCCTGCAAAGCCTATAAAGTTGGTTTGGTTTGGAGCACTAAGGTGAACTTTTTGCTACATGAGAGATAATTAGACTGGGACCTACAGTTTAACGCCGATTCCGAACGGCTACAAACGTCCAGACCAACAGTGGGACTCGGACCCACGGGATCTGAAACGAGTGCCAGCGCCTAGCCATTCGGTCATCACCTGGGGAAAGCCTATATGGATCTGGTTTGTAACTTCCGGCCAAGGGGCACTAGCCAACAAGAACAACAAAGGCAGTCGAATGGAATTTCAAGCTTCAATTTTTTTTATTGGTCTCATCTATTGGTATTTGTTGAGAGACAAAGATTTTATTCAGTGAAAAACAGGTTTTTTTTTTCTTTCTGGGATCAGAAAATTAAGAAAACAAAATATCTGGTTTGAACAGTCAGGAAAAAAATCAAAGAAAATTTAATGTGTGAGCAGCATGAAAGCCGATGAAATTGTAAATTTTTAACAGTGTTTCAAAACAAATAATTGACCGCGAGAGGTTTAAAAAGTATACTCAACCATTTCGTTGGAGCACCCTATTAAATTGTGTCACTTCAATTATATGTGAGTTTCTTTTCAAACGCTCGCAAGGAAATTTAAAACAAAAACTTTAACTACCTTTGATATTAATGAATGGTTTATATAAGTAATAGCATTATTTCCCGGCGTTGCCCGGTAGATATAGATATAAAATTTTTCATGCATTCCATCAAAAAAATACTGGGGCTGCACCCCCGCTCTTCATGTTCATCTGGCCAGTTGTGTTTATTTGGGGAGACAGGGCTAAAGGTCATTCCCAACCCTCTTCCTCCCGCGCATTGGAATTTGACCCGCCCCCCCGTCACCCCCCAAACCATCTCTCTTAACGCAGCTGGTTGTGGTGAAGGGACTCCACAGGTGGTCGCGCACCTCTTAGAGGCACAAAAATCATTAAAAAAAATAATTTTTAAAAAACTAATTGAGCCCCAAATTTCGTTTTTCTGATTTAAGTTTCTCGGGTCCTAAACATTAACTGTGCCGAATTTGGTCCCTGTGGGTGAAACAGTCTATGATTCTATAGCGGACAAACAAACAGACGAGCTCTTATATATATATAGATGAATTTATTATATCGTTCTAAATGTAGTGTATTACCAGCATGATCCACATAAATGATAAGAATGTGTAATCTAGAGCTACCGAGGATATACACAAAATAATATATGACGTCCGTTGGTAGATGTTCTTCTAATCTATATTGTCAGGACTTCAAAAATAAAACACATGTCATCTAAATTAAAAGCCGTAATTAGTTCTGCAAGCTTCCGAGCAAGTCATGAGAAATGGAAATCACCAAACGGAATATGGCGACTGATTTACGGGGGCCTTTTCCCCCAATTAATGGAAAACAGTTCACGGTTATGATTATCTAAATAAACTGCTCCCATCGCTCTGCTTCCTGCATTCATGAATCGGATGATAGACGTAGCGTAGGATGTTGAAAGAAACGCAGTAAAAAAGGGAAATGTGTCCAGCAGCTTATATAAAGAAGCCGATCGTGAAATTTTTTATTCATTTTTTCTCCTTTTTAACGACAGTCTTTAATCATATTCTTCCGCTTGGAGACGATTATAATTATTTTACCTATCCTTTTAACGCTTCGGTCCACGAATGTGTAAAAATAAATTTGAGGAAAAATTAGAAAAGAAAATCCGTATCAGCTTTCTATTATGGAAAGAATTCTCGTGCTTTCCTTCAGTGAAACAAATTCTGTGACAATCCTGTAATCTACTTGCATTTAACGCCGAGCAATGAGATGAAACATTTTTAATTCTGCAAATCTTCCGATTTATTTGAAACGTCTAAGGCAGTGGTGTGCAAAATTTTTTGATCGCGACCCACTTTCTTTAAATAAAAAATCTCTCGACTCCCAATGACAATTTTTTGGTAGTAACACAACTTTTTTAAAAAATTATGAAAATGTTAACAAAGAAAAAAAAGGGAAATTCTACGTTTTGAGCACATACTCGTATATATTTGAGCACATACTCGTATATAGCTGAAAACCCGCACTTCGCTACGGAGTACATTCAAATTAAATACAACGGTCAATGTATGCAATTAATGCCAAAAAAATAAATATATATATATTTATAATAAATACGACGATCAATATATACAATTGATGTAGAAAAAAAATATATTTTAAAAAAAATCGTAAGGGATATTTTTATAGACAAAATAATGTCCAATCGTCTGTCGCATTAGCGAGAAAAAAAATATTTTTTGTCTATTTAGTTGTTATGCACGTGACGATAAATTTATTTAAAGTACCAGAAAAAGAAATCACGTAATCAGCATTTAATAAATTAAATTCTAAAAATCAATCTTTAAAAATTCACCAAAAATCAGAAAATAGAGGTAAAGATTCGAAAAAGATTTCATTTTAAAGGAATTTTTAGGATCTTTCTTGGGATATAAATTTTATAACCCTCAAATTATTATTTTAAATGCAAACTTAAAAAAGTTACTAAAACAGATTAAAAATTTAATTTAAAAAAATCTAAGAAGAATTTTTCAAAAATCTCTTAGTGCACCCCTACACTATAAGAATCGCCATGCAAAATTTCAGCCCTTTTTAGGTCCAGCGGTTTGGTCTGTGCGTTGTATGTCAGTCAGCGAGTCAGTTACGGAACTGTTTTTTTATATATATATATATATATAGATAACAATAAAATAGTCTTGCTTACCATTTGCGCACGTTTTTGGTAAAACCGTTTGACACCTTATTAGCAATATCTTATTTTTTAACACATAAAATAACAAAAAAAAATATTAAGAATTTGTAATTATAGAAAATGTAGAGCTTTTTTTTAATGAAAGGGTTCAATATGACACAAATTTACTTCCAACTATCCGCGACTCCTCCAACTTTTTTCACGACCTCTCTTTAGGTCGTGACCCCACAATTTGCGTGCCTAAGGTATTCTAGCAGCCATTTTTACGTATGACCCCAAAGCTCACAAGTATACATTTCAGAGGCGGCATGATATCCGAAATGAACTGGGAAAGCTAAACAATAAAGTTTAATACCAGTAAAAAACGCTTTAAAACACCCACGTCAACTGTGTCAGTACTGCAGAACTGCAGCGGCCGTGACTTCATTGCACTTTCCCTCGTTCGCTAATCAGTCGATGGAGCGTGTGATACCTACCAGCATCTAAACATATTCATAAACACGCTTCTTGCTTTGATTTTTTTTTTTTTCATTTTCATGATATTTTTAAATCTGTTCAAAAATTGATTGTTTATTTCTTCAGATAAACTAATTTATTCTATAACGGGTTCTACTTGTCAAATCATTCATCGCGAATACTGGACTTTAAAAATGAAACATGACATACACTGAATTGACAGAATCATTTGACCTGCTGACTAGCCCGTGAATGATTAATTTTTACTTTTGGTAGTTCATATGCATTCAACTTTGAGTCCTCTTAATTAGTAAAAGCGTCCACAGCAGCATTTATTTGTTTGACCACATCGAGCGGAAGAGAACTTATTGACATCAAATACGGAATGATTGCTTGGAATACCATTGTTGTGAATGATTCTCAATTAGGACATTTCAATCCAACAGTATGTGACATCGCCATTTTTCCGTCAACGCATTTAAAGGTCGTAAAACGGCCATATTGGAAGGTGCCTGTTGCCCGCACCTGCACCGAAGGGTTAGGGGTAGTAACCTATCTTCTTCTGGTAAATAACGCACTATAAATTACATTAGGAAGGGAGGAGGTATCCACCCCAGCAAATTCCACGAAGATACAAAGGCCCTCCAATTTCGCAGAAATTAAATACCACGTGGGTCAACCGCGGGAAGATGTCGCATCTTCCTGCCACGAATTAAACGCAAGAAACATCAATAAATTTGCGGGGAGATGGACCTGGCGGGGGGGGGAATAAGAAAAAGGGAAAAAAGCCCTGAGTTTTATTTTTATTTTTTATTTTGAGAGAGAGAGAGAACGGAACGACGAGAGAGGTAGAGGAGATTTGATGATCGGGAGCTGTGACGAGAATCCCTGATAGATACTAGAACTACATGAGACTTCCTCGATAGAGCCCCGTCAGCAACGGGAGTCACCGAGATGTTCATTGCACTTCCCGCAACTCGCCTCCTGCCACATCATTACTTGCGCTGTGAGCTGCTACATCCTCAATGGTCCCCAGGTTTTTCGTGTCTCCCCTTTTAAAATAATGCCAAAGGAACTGGTACTTTATCAATTTGTAAATTGACTTTATGTCACTCGATCATTAGTGTTTTCCCCACAGGGAGCGGACAGAATATGGGGTCTTTTATACACACATATACAGTATGCCCAATAAAGTCCCTTCCCACCCTCTTAACTTCGGAACGGCTGCTGCTATATTCATAAAAGTGGTGTCTAGGTATAGTAAAGTAGCCATGCGCTACTGAATGAAACCACCTACCACGCCACCTGGTGGAAAACTGGAGTTAGCATTCCTATCTCGAAAACGGAACGAGATGGGGAAAAAAGTGATTTGCAAAGTTGTAGAAAATCATCGATTTAGTACGAAAAGATACCTTGTGGACATTAATGAGAAGACTACAACGTTTAAAACCGCATTTGTTTTTTCGTGATTTCCTACACTGTGACGTGACAAAAGGATCTGAGAAAGAAAAAAACAACTAATTTTAACAATATACCTTTGAGATGTTCAAACTTCTCTACGTCAGCTGCAATACACATTTGGATCCTCGTTTGAATTTCACGTTGCACACTTTGAAGCATAGAGCGTGACACGTTGGCACAAGCGTCCGTAATGCGTCGTTTAAGGTCCTGCAATGTTTGTGGAGGTGTCGCATACACCTTCTATTTCAGGTATCCCCACAGGAAAAAGTCCAGTGGAGTCAGATCAGGCGAACGTGGAAGCCACTCTTCGAAACCGCCATACCCAATTATTTGGTCCCCGAATTCCTTGACGAGGTACTGCTTCACTGAAGATCTCAGCTTTGGAATTCTCAGTCATGACCACGAGCATTAACATACTACAACCCCAAGAAGATGTCTCTTTTATAGCTGTCTCAGGTGAACAGGCGTGACGTTTCTTACGTATTTGCATACTGCAAAAATTTCGAACACCAAGCGCAAGTTGCGTTGAGTTGATGCGACACTATTTTACACGATCTACGTATTGTCTACTTTGTTTATAAAGACAATCAGTACAAGGATGAAACCCTCGAGGTTTGGACCGCAGTCCTTTTGATTGGGTATCAAAAGCGATATACCACTGTGCACATTGCGGTGTCGTGTTTTGCCCGAAAGATAATCATTTCTCCTTTCGTTCAAGTTTCGTGACGTCACAGTGTATGAAAGCACGAAAAAACAAATGCGCGTTTTAACCATTCTATTCTTTGCATTAATGTCCACAAGGTATCTTTTCGTACTAAATCGATGATTTTCTACAACTTTGTAAATCACTTTTTTCCCTATCCCGTTCCGTTTTCGAGATAGGAATGCTAACTCCACAGTTTTCCACCAGGTGGCGCGGTAGGTGGTTTCATTCAGTAGCGCATGGCTACTTTACTATACCTAGACACCACTTTTATGAATACAGCAGCAGCCGTTTGAAGTTAAGAGGGTGGGAAGGGACTTTAGTGGGCATACTGTACATAGCCCAGAATTCCTTCCTGCTATGTTATTTAAATCTGTAAAATAATGTAAATAAATGTTTTTTTAATTTTATTTATAATATCCTATCGACTGGTTAGTTACCATTGGAGTTCATTTCCCAGTTTTTGCACACAACGCAATGGGGTATCTCTTACCCCTCATAACATATTTGGTGCCGTGACCAGGATATGCAACTCGTAACTGGTTGAGCTCCACATGCCTAATGGCCATGTACCATTCAACAATAGACTTTCCATTTGCATTGTATACAAAAATATTTCTAGTAGAACCATCTTTGACCATAGGTAAATTGAGCTCCAATAGAATTTCCGATCTTCTTTGGACAAAAGGTCATATTTAGGTCAGAAATCTGAATGAATGCTTTAGGTTCTTTGTGATTCTTTCATGTAATATTTCAAAGTTCCATCTATTTCACTAAGAACAAATTTCCTTCCTCTTTTCCATAAGAAATCTCCCATGCTACTAGAAGTATAAATTTCACGATCCACATGGATAAACTCCTCACGTTCATACTTGGCTCGAATCCACTGTTCTTTAAAAACATCTGGAGCTGAAGCACAAGGTAATCTGTAACAGACAGGAGCAAAAACTTCATATTTGGCTTTGGCTTTAAGTAGCAATAAGAAACCCACTTTTTACCCCTCTTCTTATTGGCCCCTCCCCCAGGTCCGTCTCCCCGTAAATTTATTGATGTTCCTTGCGTTTAATTCGTGGCAGGAACATGCGACATCTTCCCACAGTTAACCCACGTGGTATTTTATTTCCGCGAAATTGCAGGGCCTTTGTATCTTCGCGGAATTTGCTGGGGTGGATACCTCCTCCCTTCACAAGGAAACAGGAGTCACCGAGATGTTCGTCTCCACTTATCGCAACTCGCCTGCTGCCACATCATTATCTGCCCTGTGAGCTGCGGCATCCTCAATGGTACCCTCGTTGGTTATATCTCCCCTGTAAAATAATGTCCAACTGGTACTTTATCAATTTGTAAATTGACTTTATTTCGCTCTATCCGTAGTGTTTCTCTCACAAGGAGTGACACTTTAGCGTACTCCCTGTACCCATTATAATATGGTCTCTTTTATATGTAGCCCAGAATTCTTTCCTGCTATGTTATTTAAATCTGTAAAATAAAATAAATGTTTTTATTTTATTTATAAAATCGCATGAACTGATTTGTTACCATTGGAGTTCATCTCCCAGTTTTTGCACACATCGCAATGGAGTATCTCTGGTACCTCTCATAACACCCATCAATAATTATTTGTAAAGACACTCGTAAATGACAAGAGTAGGTGGCATTATTCAAAAATAGAAAAATGGCAATTCCACTGGAGTGAAACGTGTTCAAGAAGGATTTAAAAACTCGCTGATAACGGAAACAAAACGCTTCAATACTTTTGGAAATTACCCAGCAATGGAATATGCTGGGTACTTTTGTTGTGGGGCAGGGGTGTCAAACTCAAAGGCTACCTTGGGCCAAACAAACAAGGTTTAACTATAGGTGGGCCGCAAAAAAATCAATATTAATAGAAACGTAGGTTTATTTACCCAATTACAGTATATTCAACATAAATATAAGCATTTTGTTTAATAATAGCAAAAAAAGAGTATCATTAAAAACATTTAACGAATTCCTCCTATCTTATTATAATTCTGCGTCAGTTATTTTATTATATATTACTGTGTGCCAATATATTGGCCGGGCCGCAAAAATGTTCGTCGCGGGCCGCGAGTTTGACACCCCTGTTGTAGGGAAACAACTAGAAAAAATACGCAACTAATGTTTGTAACATTTACACGGTAAGGGAGTTGAGTGCCAAATGACACTCCTTGTGAAGTTTAATGGAGTTTTGCTCACCGTTCTTGAGTTTCTTCCACCTCAAAAGGTCATATGGATCAAAGAATTCTGAAATGTTTCCATCCGATAGACCCGTTTCGATTAGGAAACAGTACAAAGAGCGTTTCTTCTACACTATGATTAACTTCAAGTAGGAACAAAATGAATGCTTGAATATAAGAAAAAGGGTGGATTTTGTCCCATCAGTGTCTTCTTGGTACCTAGATGAAATAATCTGATGTATTTCGGCATAATTTTGATCAAAACGGGCAGTCACAAGAGTAGTGTTACACTATAGTTTAACAACGGGGTGAGACACTTGTACCACATAAACTTTAAAACAATCTATATCCTAACATTTTTGGTATTTGAAAAAACAATTGAACTCATTCATAAGAATGTAAAATAATAATAATAATAATTCATAACATTTAATATACCATAAACACATAAGAAGTTAGGTATTCACAAATGGCGACTTTTTATTCATTAACAAATGTACCGTCTCAAACTTCTTCACATTCTGATTCACGTTCTTTCCTCCACTTTAAAAACAACTAGGCTGACGAGGGAATCCATCTCAGACCTCCCACTGAGGTCATGAACGCTATCCATCAGATCACAGAGCCAGGCTTTGTCGAGCCTCATATACGGTTTTGCCTGTAAAAGACAGGTGAACCTCGACCCCCGGTTCGTTGATTGGTTTAGAGAGCTACAGTCATATTTAGTAACACGAGGGCTAAACTGACGGGGACATAGATCTTTAAGCCTAATCTCAACGGCTATAAAACGACTATGCCTGCGCGTGATTAGTCAGTGGCGTAGCGAGCATAACTGGCGCCCGGGGCACGATACCTTTGTGGCGCCCCTCCCCCGCAAAACATATAGTAATATAATATATAGACCTTATATTGGGGCCCCACCCCCGAAGAACATATACTAATATTATAGACCTTATATTGGCTATTGGCACCCCCCCCCCCCCGAAAAACATAGTAATATAATATATAGACCTTATATTGGCACCCCCCCCGAAAAACATAATATAATATATAGACCTTATATTGGCGCCCCACCCCCGAAGAACATATAGTAATATAGTATATAGACCTTATATTGGCATCCCCCCCCGAAAAACATATAATAATATAATATATAGACATTATATTGGCACCCCACCCCCCGAAGAACATATAGTAATATAGTATATAGACCTTACATTGGCACCCCTCCCCGAAAAACATATAATAATATAATATATAGACATTATATTGGCGCCCCTCTGCAAGTGGCGCCCGGGGCATGATAGACCCCCCTTGCCCCCCCCCCTCGCTACGCCACTGTGATTAGTACCCGCAGACTTCCTTAGTCCCCGGCTATTTGGCCATCGTCCCGTTCGAAAACACTTATTCAGTCGAACTTCTCTAAAAAGGATCACACCCCAGCTTATGCTCTTTCTTTCTCTTAATTACAACTAGATTCACTTTGCAGTTGAACTTGGCCGTTTCTCTCACCGGAAAGATCTGACAACCACTTCCTCACTGAGTTATGCCATGGTTCCTCAAACGGACTTCATTGGAGAAAAACATTTTTTACATAAAAGCGAGGACTTCTAGGTTGATTTACTGGGAAAATGCGTTTATAAAAGTTATAAATCGAGACGTTTGTAAAACTGTTGAGCTTTGTTAAAAGATGAATAAAATAACAGTAAGATTTAAATCCTGTAACCTATTTTCAATCTGTTCTTCTTATCACAGTAAATCACTTATTTTTATTGTCTGATTTGATGGATCACTAATCCGATATAATTAAATAAAATGTCAATGTTCGGTAATGTACGTACAGAGTAGTTTTCTACCCCGTTTTCTACAGGTTTTTTCTAAAAATTCTTAGGGTTTCACTCTAATTACTTTGCTGCCAATTTCCGTGTATTTCTACTTAATTTTTTCATAGACGTTAATAATGTCGACAAGTTTATCGATTATTTTTTTGTTCAATGTCCTAATATTTTTGTCGCTTTTGACCTATTCTTGAAATGGGGTGCATCCGATGTTGCTTTAATTTCTTTACACTCTCACACTTCCTCTATAGGTTTGTCGACCTTTTTTCGGTTTTAAAAAAAAGTTTTGATATATAAAGGCATCTTCTAATTGTTGAAATCTGAGATATTCAATATTTTCAACCTTTTTTTTTCTACAGAATTAATTAACAATTTTATGACTACCATAAAAAATTATGAGATTCGAAAGCTTGCTTATCCTCAATTTGATCAATTGTCTTTTTTACATAATCATGAATATATATATATATATATATACAGTTGGCTTTCAGTTTAACGACGCTCTACTTAAAGACGATATTTCCCAGTCCCGGTCCCTCCGACTTAAAAAAATTCTATTTAAAGACGACGTTGTTTCTGTTTAACGACGAATTTTTTTATATGAGTTTCTTCATCTACAATAAAAAACTGCTTTCGCGTTGCTGGAATTCACAAAGAACTTGTAGTGGAACTGCAAAGTACGGATGTAGAAATCAACAAAGATGACATTACCCCTGAAGAATGGAGAAGTCTTGTTGAAGATGAGGTTGTTTCAATTCAAGATTTCTACAATTGTGATGATCTGTTTTAACAACAGATTACAGAAATGTAGAACATATTTATGAAGATATACATAGCAAATGAAATCAAACGACGAAGGTGAAGATACGAAAAACAAGACACTGCCACCGTCTTACACAGATGCAACTTCTTCTCTAGATGTTCTCCGACGCTATATTACATCGAATATGGAAGATGACATATTTAGCATTTTAAAAAATCTGGAAAAGAGAATAACGAAAACACGGCGAAAAAGGAAGCCATTAACACTTTTTGACTGTTTTAAAAACCTAATTTATTGTATTGTTTGTACTCTTCTTTCAATGTAATTTAAAATAACTTTTTGCGAATAAAATACTAATAATAAAAATAACATTTATAAACACGCCCATATATTAAGAAATATATTGACAGTCCTAAGCCTGTAAAGTGTGAAGGGAAATGTTATTTTTTTTCACAAATTCTACTTAAGGACGATTTTTCACGGTCCCTTGAAAGTCGTTAAACAGAGAGCCAACTGTGTATATATATATATATATATACTAGCATTATTGCCCGGCGTTGCCCGGGTAGATATATAGATATAAAATATTTCATGCATTCCACCAAAAAAATACTGGGCTGCACTCCCGCTCTTCATGTTCATCTGGCCAGACAGAATACGCTTAGCACGTTTCTACTGAAATGATATACAAACAATAAGAAAGAAATAAACTTTGAGCCTGCGGAGCTTCGTCTGATTTTAAGGTCATTCCCAACCCTCTTTCTCCCGCGCATTGGAATTTGAACCCCCCCCCTCCGTCATCCTCAAACCACCCCTCTTAACGCAGCTGGTCGAGAGGAATCCACAGGGGGTAGACGCACCTCTATTGGACACAAAAAACATTAAAAAATTAATTTTTAAAAAAATAATTGAGCCACAAATTTCGTTTTTCCTGATTTAAGTTTCTCGGGTCCAAAACATTAACTGTGCCGAATTTGGTCCCGGTGGGTGAAACGTCTATGATTCTATAGCGGACAAACAAACAGACAAGCTCTTTTATATATATAGATATATATAATATAATATAATATAACTGTTCTTGCAAGAATTTTCAAAGCAAGGAAGAATTCGACTGCCATCAAAGTAATACGTGTATACATATATGGGTTTGGATATGTTGACAGGAGCACATTATGTGCATTTTTCAGTTATAATGGATTCGTGTGGGCGCGTGTTTTGGATAATATAGTTCGAAACTGCAGAAATATCTAAATTAAGTTACTGCTTACTGAATAGAGAATTTTTGCGATAATTTCATAATAATTTGGAGCGAAAAGCCCTAATAATCAGATCTTTACAAACCGAGTAAACAACTGCCTTTGAAAATATAATTTTGAAATGAAAGAATTATCGATAGAATCGGGATGTTTTTCATCGAAGTTTCATTGGCTTAAACGGTTACTTTTAATTAAAATGTAACAAAAAAACAGTTTCACATTACAAAAATGATTGTTTTAACAACTCAAAACAAACTGAAAATTAGACATTTACTCGTCTCCTTTTAGAAAGTAATAGACAATAACAATAAATCATTCTACCTAACAATTATCCCATTTAGCTTGAGAAGTTGTCTGCACGCGAGCAATGATGAAAAAAAGGGGGGGAACTCGCGTAGATTGATTTAAATAATGACATGCATTGCTTGTAAGATTAATTTGAAGCGCAATATAAAAAAGATGAAAAGTACACGCATCCTCCAGATTTTATCAACGTATGTATTCAGAGCACGACCGTTGAACCGGTGACTTCGAAGTACTTTCGATAGCATATGGAGTTCCTTCAAGGGAATAACTGAAGTTCTGGTAATTAGGTTTAGGGAAAATAATAATTTAAATTCTGAATTTTTTTTTTATAAAATTTAATTTCCCCCCTTTTTTTCATGAAATGCAAAATTTAACCCTCAATATTCTAACTTTATAAATTCTCTGTAAAAACAGATTATTTTCTTTCAAATTTTCTTTCTTTTTGTTTCTCATTATAACCCAATATGAAAGCAAACAATTCTCGATGCTTTTTCCAAATGCCAGACTCGCAGAAAAGGCCCTGGTTAGTCGTGAAACTTTGACTAACAACTTTGACTAACTTTGACTAAACTTTGACTAACTTTGACTCTACAGAGAACATAAAGGTCTCTGTAGACGCTGCCTGGTATTTTTCGGAGGCATTCAGGAATGAGAGAGCAATCTTTTGGTTTTTGAATGAAATAGAAATCTCGATTTGCGATTTAAGTCAGTGGCGTAGCTAGAACTTTTGCCGCCCGGGGCGGTCTCCAATTTGCCGCCCTTTGTAAGTCAATCAATTGGTGGTTTTTATAAATTAATAAACATAAATAAATAATTGTAATTGAGACAAACTATAGGTGGGGAACTTTTTTACCATTAGATGCCATATTTAAAATAGGCAGTAATAAAGGAGGCCGCCTAAGTTGATATACCTATAAATGCAACTTTTATAAAGACCCTACATTGACTTGACGATGAGGAAAAATATTCGAAATCATATAGTAATTCATAATTCGTAGAAATCGAATAGTAAACTTATGAATTGAACAATTGGTTTTTTACAACTAATACTAAATAAAAATATGCCGCCCCAAAATATGTGCCGCCCGGTGCGGACCGCACCCCCCGCAGCCCCCTAGCTACGCCACTGATTTAAGTTTCTGCATATAGTTACCGTATTTTCCGGCGTATAACGCACACCGACATATAAAGCGCGCCTATAATTTTAAACTAGATTTTTTAAAAATTTTTATGTATACTCTCCGTATAACGTGCACCCTTTTCTTAATGAAGAAACCTGAAATGTATATGTGCGAAATCTTTTGAAGTCATTCATTCGAAGGATTTTTCCAGTCTTTCGAACAATGCTATACTGAATTGACAAGCGATAAGGGGAACAATATGTGTGTGGGGGAAATGCTTGAGGGGGTAAATAATTCCTGGTAACTTTAAGAATCCAGAGTCTTTTAGTCTGGGCCATGTTCTGATCCCATCTAACGGATAATACGAAGAAATTGATGAAAGATTGTAACACAGACATGGCAGTTAATTCAGGCGGATTAACGCCATTAGTTCAGCCTTTAGTTGTGTGTATCAACAAACCATTCAAAGGAAATTTAAAACGACAGTGGAACACGTGGATGTTCGAAGGTGAAAAAACATTTACAACAGGAGGCCAAATGCGTCATGCCAGTCTAGAAATAGTGTGTGTGGATAATAAAAGCATGAAATTAAATTTAACCTGACATGATTCAAAAGTCATTTAAAAAAATGTAGTATATCTAACAATCTAGATGGAACGGAAGATGATTATTTATTTATGGATCAGAGTAACAGTGATGGTGAAGAGGTAACAGAATTCGATGATGTGCCTGAAGATATAACGGAAGACTAATAGGACGAACTATTCATGTTATCCGATAATTAAAATATTTAAGTTCATGAGGTATATCATTTATTTTAAATAAACAGCATTTAGGTACATGTAAAAATCTAATTTTTTTTTATGTTCATCTTTTCCTTATTTTTAAATATTTTTATATCGGGCGTATAACGCGTACCCGTAAATTTCGACCTTATTTTTTGTATTAAAAGTGCGCGTTATACGCCGGAATATACGGTACTGTAAATATTGTAAAGACTGTACATTACTTTTATATCACTCCTGTTACTGACTGACTTGACAACAATACAACCGTTTTGACATGCTTCGCTTCTGCAGATCCTGCTCATGCAGTTCAAAAATGTTTTATCCAATAATATCTTGCACCTCGATCGTACTCTAGATGAACCGTCCGTCTGGACCAAGTATCCGTCTGATTAATACAGTGAAGAATTTGTTCTCAATGAATGAATTCGGGTTGCTTTTAAGGTTTAAGTGATAAGATTTACAAAACACGTACTTAGTTTAAAACAAAAGGTTTGATTTCGATTCAACTTCAGTTGTTACAGAAAAGGGGTTTACAAACAGTAATGTTTTCGTTTCACTGGCTGAATTCCACCAACAGCTCGCAGCTGCAGTGGAAAACCTGCAGCAAGATGAGCCACTAAACCTATCCTAGATTCAAATAAATCAATTCAACCCATACTAATTCGTGGAGCTTGTGGCTCTAATCCATCTTCGGACTAGCGTTTTAAGCATACATTATCTCAGCATCAGCTCAACTAATCTCACCGTCTCATTTCATTATACCTCTGCTTTTTAAGTTGTACAGGCTGCTCGCGTCATTTTACCGAATTACCATAATCTGGCTAAATTTAGAAACATGCAAGGGTAAACGCTGAAGTGTTGAGATGAAGGTTTGCCTAAAGAATGCCGATTAGGCAACGAACTTAAGAAAGCGGGTTAGAATGTTCAAAAGAACGAATATAATACTCCTCAATACTTTCATAATACATAACCTAATATGTATAAAAAATTATGCTTAAATGTAAGTCTCTCAAGAACGAAAAAAGGACAGAGCCATGTTCAGAACTCTCTAATAGTACACTAGAAATTACCTGAACGGCAAGTGAAAACTGTCAAAATATTATTATTATTATTGAATACACAATGAAGGACCAATTTAATTTAATACATAAACACCCAATACTAAAAAACGATATGAAGCTACAAGCAGTTTGTAATTTAAAACCAGTTCTTCTCGTTGAAAATAAATTCCTAAAAATTATATAAAAGGGTACTACTGGATGTTATCAAATAAAAATTTTTTTATTTATCTATTTATTTATTTATTTATTTATTTTTTACTTTCTAAAATTTTTAATAACCTGCTAGATTGTTTATCATTCTTATTTATGAAAGGGATTTTCTACTTCTTTTAGTTACTACATAAATTCGTGTGTATGTGTGTGAGAGACGTATTTACCCAATAAAAATATGAAAATCTGAAATTTTTTTTAAAAATATATAAAGACATTCAAAATGGCTGGACAACCACATACGTTACAGCTCACAGCCCCTAAATTTTTAAATCAGTTCTAAGAGTCCGAAACTTAAAAGTTTTCTAGTACTGACAGTTTACGTAAGTTGAAAAATAAGCCAAAGACCGAGTTTTCGCTTTGTCCTCTGCAAATCTGATCTAGGAAAATTAACATTAAAATTATGAAAAAAATATAAAGAAATTTTTAACATTGTAGTATTCCCTTTTTTTCTTTAACTTCATTCAGATATGCGGAATTTTCTTTGTGTTCCACATAAAGATAATGTTTGCATAACTTACATCACACTATATCACAAATTTTTATTTCAAATTTTTAGTGTTTCTTTTATCACAGTTCTCACTGAACATATCTCTATAATAAAATAAAGATTAACTCAACAACTGACATTCATTTCTGTAATTTTAGCCTTTTTATTACATTTTTGTTAAATTTTAATTTACAAGGTGATTTCATTTGCTTAACAACTTCAAATATAAGAGTATTTAAAATATATAAACAGACAATCAGTGTTGCGATTTCGCTAACTTAAATCTTAATTTCTTTCGTTGTGTCCAAAAATCCTTTAGTTTAGATCAGGGGTGGCGAACCGGTCGATCGACCAGTCGATCTTCGACATTATTTTAGTCGATCACGAGCCATAATTTCCTAAATATATGGACTATGTTAGTGATAAGCGGCTCATTTTTCATTTAAAAAATGAGAACTAGTCGATCGCCGAATAAAAAAGGTTGGCCAGCCCTGGTTTAGATGATCAAATAATACTCTAATGATATTCAAAATTCTCCTAATAACTAAAAGTTTTGAGACAGCTTCATTTATTTTAGCTTCTTATTCAGTGAATTATATAGAACTTATTTGACAGTAAGTTTTGTGAGGGACTGATCTTGTCTACTAGTTAAATAATAGGTTCATTCCTGTTCCTTGACCTCTGGCCTTCCTTTTATAGTCTTTAAACAAGTCTTTTGTACACACTTTTCTCCCTTCAAATTGGAAAAGCTCCGAACAGGAAATAACTCTCAATCTGTGCACTAGATGACGCTACCTGCCGTGGCTTAAAGGAGTCATGATCGTTGCGAAATGTTTTGAATCATAGGCTTTCAACTCGCTTAATAACCGTGAGATATGTTTAATCGTTTATTGTTTGCTTTTGGTACAGACAAAAAAAAAAAAAAAAAAAATTAAGAGATGCGAATGTGTTAGAATTTCTTGACAAAAGAACATACCATCACTAACAGTTTCCCCTTAAATTAAAATTCTTTTATACGAGTAATATAACTAGAATTTAATACACTTTTTTTCTTCGTAATTAAAATCTATTCCCTTCCCTAGAAATAGTAATATTTAAATAATAAAGGAGCTACTCACAATAGAGCTTCTTACTTATGACTCAACACAACACTGAACTCCAAATCATCCGTGGGTGGATTACATGGAGCTACAGATTATCAGTGAATCAGAAAAGAATGAGAGTAGGAAGAAAATGCGTATTATCCGAAAGAATGTCAACAAAGCTCGTGAACAAAGGAGCATAACGCACTTCTCCCAGAAAAAAAAAAGGGCTGGAATTCAATGCATGTTTTGTCATTACTGTTATTTGACTATGTTGAAATCACTATACGCATTTCATATAAAAACCTCTAAATAATTCAATATATTGTACTGTATACGAAGGTAACTTCCGAATTATCTGTGTAGCCTAGCGCACACCCGTACAATAATTAGCACGGATACTCGGTATTTCAGTGCTCAACGTTAATGCTGGCACAGAATGATGCCAAGATTTAGATAAAAATGGAGAAACTTTGCTTGTGTGTGTGTTAGCCAACTGATTCATAACTTTTACTATTATTATTCGAATATACAGTGGCTCCCAACAGTGTTTGTACACTTACAATTTTCAATGAAATAGGTGTCTATCCATTAATTAAAATGAATATTTCAGAATGGGTATTTAATAATATGATCTATAATCTATTCTTAACAAAACTACATGAAATATTTTAAAAACATAGTAAAACTTTATTTTTAAGAAACCAATAATCGAAAAGTAACAAAAATTTTATCTCACAAAAGTCATCGTACACTTGTAAAAAAAACTCTACATATTAGTAAATATTCTAATTTTTCGTTAAATTAATATTTAGTAGGATATCCTTTAGCATCCACAACAGCTTTTAAACGTCTGGGAATAGATTGCACTAGTTCTTTTGTAATTTCTGCATCAATGTTCATCCATTCTTCCATCATAATTCTTTTTCGTTCGTTTTTCGTGTGAATGTCGTGTTTTCGTACTCTAACCTCCAGTTCTTTCCAAATATGTTCTATTGGGTTTAAATCTGACGATTAAGGTGGCGTTTTCAAAACTTGTGGACAATTATAGAGACACCAGAGGCGAACGTTGAGAGCCGTGTGCTTAGGATCGTTATCTTGATAAAAAAAAAAAAAAACAGTTGTTTCCAATACCCAAATTTCGGGCTGATAATTTTAAATTGTCTCTTAAAATATTTATATAAACAGCATGATTCATTATGCCATCGATAAATACCAAATTACCTAGTCCTGATGCTGACATGCACCCCCACACAAGGACAACTCCACCGCCATGCCTAACTGTTCCTACTAAGTTCTTGGGATTAAGTTCCTCATTTTTTCTTCTCCATACAATTATACACCCATCGGAACCAAAAATGTTAAACTTGCTTTCATCGGCAAAAAGGACATTATTCCAATACGTTTGGGGCATATTTATCATTGATAGTGCGAAGGAAAGCCTAAGCTTTCTGTTTTTCTCACTCACAAAAAATTTCTACGGACGGAACGCCCATGTAATCCAGCTGCTCCGAGAACTCGTCGAACAGTTTCAGATGAAATTGAAGTAGAAAATGTTTCATTAAATTCTGCAGAAACTTTTACAGTGCCCAAACGTGGATTTTTCGCAAATTTTCTAATTATAAATCTCTGATCACGTTTTGTTAACTTTGCCGGACGACCTTTTCTTACCTTGTTTTCGATCCGATTTTCTTCTTTAAAGCGTTTTATCACATACTGCTCAGTAGAATGGGATAAATTAAGTAATTTAGCAATATTCCGTTCTGATTTACCACTGTTATGATGAAAAATAATCAATTTTCGAATGCTGTTTGTTGTTTCTTTACGACTATGAGCCATTTTTAAATAATAAGTGGAATATTGAGTAGAATATAACGGCAAGCAAAAATTAAAGCTAAACGATATTTTAAATGCTACCACATTTAAGAAATTAAAATAAAGTGCCAGACGATAATTTTAATTATGAATTTATCCGAAAATATTTCAGTGTACGATGACTTTTGTGAGATAAAGTTTTGGTTACTTTTTGACTACTGGTTTCTTAAAAATAAAGTTTTACTATGTTTTCAAAATATTTCATGTAGTTTTGTTAAGAATAGATTATAGATCTTATTATTAAATACCCATTCTGAAATATTCACTTTAATTAATGAATAGACCCCTATTTCATTGAAAATCGTAAGTGTACGAACACTTTTGAGAGCCACTGTAGTGTGTGTATCCATATATATATATATATATATATATATATATATAATGTGTGTGTGTGTGTGTGTATGTGTGTGTATTGTAATTGTCAGTGTTGCACCCAGGATTTTTTCTTGGGGGGGGGGGGAGCCGAGATGAATGGATAAAAATATTTATAATGCATGGGGGTCCGAGATGAACGAATAAAAATGCTTATAATGCAAAATCAATATTTCTACTTCTTTGGGGGGGGCAGGGCCCCCTGCCCCCCCCCCTGGGTGCGCCACTGGTAATTGTAATAATTAGGGATACGTAATGTTCGTATTTACGAAATAGATGCGAATAAATGCGAAATTTGCCGATATGAATCAATAAATGCGAAAATTATTTCTTTACTACTTTTCGGTGAAAACTCGGTGCTAAACGGTCTTTTAAGTAAAATTAGATAACAATAGTAATAATTTATTAACATAATTGCTTTACTTAGAACATCCGATTCTATATTTGAGAAATCTCCCTCTCCTTCGGCTCCGAATTTCACCCAGACAGTTTGTCTGTACCGCAGTCGAACCTAAAAATCTAACTGTAAAAATCAACCATCAAGTTTTGTGGAACAATGTAGTAGATTAAGAACGTCTCTTGAGCGCCAAAGTCAAGGGTATTTCAGCTACTTACTGTAGTCAACCAAGAGACTCCTGTTTATGTTATACATATTTTAATTGCAACGAAATGCTGCTACCTTAACTTTGAAAAGGCAGCTACACATCAAAGTAAGTAAAATTGTAATATTTTTTTAATAAACGCGAAATTTTTGTATTTATTTATTTTTTTTTTTTTTGCGAATAAATGCGAAATTTTATGTATTGTATTTTTTAATGCGAAATTTCGATATTTTTAATGCGAAACATGTCATCCACATCCGTGAAGCTCCTAAGAAGTGTGTGTGTGTGTGTGGGGGGGGGGGGATAGATAGATAGATTCATTCATTCATTCATTTTACAGGTAGATAAGCCGCAGTGTATATGATTTTCAAATTCTTAAATTTTGTAGTTCGCAGCGTATAGACCAGCCTGGTTGGGGACGTTTCGTAGTTTACGAGGGAAATGTTGTAGTTTCCTTATTTTCAGAAACCGTTTTTATGTTTTTAACTGTTTTAAAGCAGTCTACTGTGTACAGGTGTAAACTCGCTACGTTGGCAAAAAGTTGATTAAGCGCCCACGTGCCTACGTGCTAATGAAAAAGGAAATGTTAAGTTATGGGATTTCGCCGGTGCTGCGTAAACGCTTTCTTTTTCTGAGGAAAAAGTGATGTAGCATATTTCTGTATTTTTATCTATCGTTATGACTGCTTTCCATGTATTTTAGAGCTCAAGTCGGTTTATTTTACTTATCATCCTTACTTAGGGTATTTTGACATCGTAGTCCGAAGCGACTCTGGAATACACAGAGTAGGTGGCCTCTTTACTATACTTCTGTTATATATATATATTTATATATATATATATATATATATATATATATATATATATATATATATATATATATATATATATATATATATATATATATATATATATATATATATATATATATATATATATATATATATATATATATATATATATATATATAAACTCTACAAAAAAAGCATTTAGAAAAAGTTAGTTAGGACTTTTTAACTTATCAGGGCACATATATATATAATTACAGTGGTGGATGAGGCATTTGAAGGCCCCAAGAGCAACCTAGTTTTGAGACCCCCTTGTTATAAATACTATTAATAAATGCTGTTTATTACTTACGCTATTTTCTCACATCGAAAAGAAATTTTATTGGACAGTTATTAAGCATAAAATACTTACACGAAGCCGTTTGTTGTTCGACGAATAACAAATTGTTCAGATGAGGATAGTACCTTTTGCTTCAGGTGCTCAGATTGTGTCTCTTTTTAAAGCTGCTAACTCTTGCGCGCTTCTTGCGCCTGTGTTATGGTCCGCCTCTGAAAATGTATAATAGTTGAAAACTAATAACAGTTTTTGGACGAGAATTATCAGTGTTGAATGAGCCAGCAATCTGCGAGCGTATTTTATAAATTAATGAGTTACCGTAAGTTGGGGCTACTTGGACCCTAGGTGGTTACTTGGACCTAAACCGAAAAAGTGTTTTAAATTACACTTAGGTCTCTTATCACAATAAAATATAGATATAATTCACAATCTCTCCAACAGATTGGAGCATTAGCTAGGTCCTTATGCACTTTACCACGTCCCCTCTGTTCCCACCTTTTTTTAGTTCAGGTCGGGGCCCGATTTAGAAAATTCTGGACTATAGGCACAAATTGAGAAGGGGGCCCCCTAACACTGATGTGGGCGTAAAATTTCCAAAATTGACACACAAAAAAAAAATAATGTGAAAGTACCATTTTACCAAGAATTGGCTATTTGAAGCGTAGAAGCCTAGAACATTATCATATTACAAAAAGCAATAGAACATATTAACTTCACCATTATAACACCAATACAATGCAACCAGAAAAACTTATTAATCCCTTATATACACTATAACATATATATGATGAACTATACATATAACTGTAGATATGATGAACCAATCAATCAAATTTGAAAGGAAATTTTAAAAAAAAAATCGTTTTAAGAAAAGGTAAAATAAAAAAAATTTGAATTGGGAATATTTCTTTTAAAATAAAAATTTTGGGGGGCCCCTAGGCCCGGGCGTACTGGGCCTAATGGAAAATCAGGGCCTGGTTCAGGTTATGTTTCTTGGTGATAAAAACACTAATTTTTGTGACCGTATAACTCCCACTTTCACTTCTTTAAGGTAAGGATAAATTTACATTTCAAATACAGTCTTTAAGAATATAACAATAGTTTTAGATGAATAGAGAATCAATCAACCCAGTAAAATTTATAAGTATTAACTAGTGTGCTGATAAACTAAAAATGGGGTTACTTGGATCCAAGCAAGGAAGTGGGTCCAATTAACCCCTAGTCACTTTTTTGATTAGACATTCTCAAATTTTACTGCAAAAATAATTAATATCATTACTGCATGTCGGGTTCCTTTAATTAAATGGTTAAACCGGTTCATGTGCATTAATTCGCAGATCTGATACAAAAATGCCCCAAAATTACAAGAGCTCTCCTGGGAGCAGAAAGTATGCGGATTTTACAGCTGAAAAATTAGAGAATGTTTAAATGCTGTGAGGTCAGGAGAAATGTCTCAGAGAGATGCCTCAACCCACTTTAAAATTAGTAGGTCCACTATAAAAAGGAGATTGAAGAATAGTTTATTGAACAAACCTCGACATCCAATCATATTTACTAGTAAAGAAGCGTTGGCCTGTGCCAGTCATTTAGACAAAATTTGCGATTTTGGGTTTCCCGTAGACGAAATGGACTTTCGATTTATTGTCAAGTCTTACCTTGCAATGCATGGAAGATCAGTGAAATGTTTCCAAAACGAACTCCCTGGGCGTGACTGGGTAAAATTAGTTTTGAAGACGCATCCACTGTTAACAATCAGATTTGCAAATAAAAAAGGGTTTTTTTCTGTTTTAATGTAAAATAAATTTTTCATACATTAGCCTCTATTTTTATTTCAAGATCATAGAAGCTACTTGAGCCGACTACCTATTTGAATTGTATATTTCATGTAAAATGTAGGTTGGGTCCAAGTAACCCCAATCAGGGGGTTACTTGAACCCTAATTTCAATAATTTATTAAATATATATATAATTAAAATTTTGGTTTGAAAAAGACCTAAAATCCTGGGGAATCTTCAAATAAGTTGTTCAAATCAGGTTATCAGCACAAATATGTTTCTAAAGCTATCGTTGGGTAAGAAATGTACAAAAATCTTCACTTTTTGGGTCCAAGTAACCCCAATCTACGGTATCTTAAATATGAATGAATCTCATATCCGTGCAAGCCAATGCATATGCATGAGAAACAATAGGATTGAACCGGGTTTTCGAGACCCCCTCTGATTTCCAAACATATTTTAAGCTAAGTAATAGTAATCACCAATGAACAGGGACTGATTAATTGGTTTCGTAATTTTCTGACCATGAGAACAAGAACTTGGTGTAACTAGACGAGTTAGTGATCATTTTGTACATAAAAAAACAACTTTAAATTGGGCAGCATATTAAAGTCGAAATTGCAAATATTTTAAGAAAACCATTATCATAGGTTTAGCTGAAATATCAAGTGTTTCTCTATCTCTAGGAATTTCGTGTTTTAGGCTCACATTTGCGTTATTTAAATATGATTGATTTTGACATATATAATATGTTTAACTGTTTTGTTTAACTTTTATTGGCAATTTTTAAAAAAATAACACAAATTACACAAGCATAGTATTTTTATGTAAAATATTATGCTTATGTAGTTATTTCATCAACCAAACTACAGGGAAACACCAAATTATGAATGTGAGAGCTATAACTGCATTAATTGGCGTTGTATTTTATTCAAAAATATAACACAGAAATTATCTTATATAGGCTCTTAAAATTTCTTGAAAAATTGCTAAATTTAATTTTAAAAATAGGAACATCTTATCGAACTATTGTTGTGTGGATAAATTAACTTTTAATTTAACATAGTAATAGTAAATAATCATTCTAGTAACTGATTATAATTTCAGTTTTAAATTAATTAATCTTAAATATAACAGCTTTATATAACATCTTTTTAAGCCCCTGTTCTAATTTGGTTCAACTGGTTGTGATCTGATTTTTAATTGCTTAAATAATGTAACGGGATTTGGGAAAAGTGTGCAATTTTCCTGAATCTCTAATACATTGCAAAGGTACATTGATAATTGGTCATGACAAATTTTGATTTTTTTTCAGTATTGTTTGGAATATTAGGTAAAGTAGATGGTGAAATTTATTTTTTTCGTTGGCTGGTGAATTTTGTTTGGTTAACTAATGTAAATTTAAATATTAAACTTTTTAGAATTTTTAGAATTTTTCTTAAAATTTGATCTTTTTTGTGTTAATACCTTTTGCTATATTCTATCCTACCCAATACAAGCAGAAAGCCCTAAGAATAAGCCCTAAGAATAGCCCTAGATAATTCAATATATCCTGATTTGTCATTTCGTTCACTTCTCCCCGACTCTCACAGGAAAAGTGGGGCGAAAAAAATTGAAAGCCCCGATGAAATGTTAAGTGATTTCCCAAAGAAGCGGTTGATGATACCTACGTGGAGGGAAAGGTGGTTTTAGATTGTGGTGTTACGGGATCGACATATTAAGCAAGAAAACTTATGGCGCAACAGTACGCTGTGGACCAAGGCCGGCGGTATCCATCTCCGCTTTCTTGTAGGGATGCGATGTCGATGTTTTCAAAACATCGATGTTTTGATAAAAACATCGATATTTTAAACATCGATTTATTGAAGCCAATGTTTTTTTAACATCGATGTTTTGTGCTCGATGTTTTACGTTGTCTCGATGTTTTTTTTTTTTAATGAAAAAGTACCTTAATAAAAAAAAATTTACCACGTAGCATAATTTTCACACTCCGTAAATGTAAGTCTGAATTCTGAAAAGGACGAATACAAAAGGGGGAATGATTCCTTAGCAAACAGACAAATGGCAATTAACAACCAATGAACCAATCAGAGCGCTTGGTCCTGACACTCCAGAATCTTCCATGAGGTTTTATTTTACAAATAGTATATACACGAGTGCATCCATTTAAGTTTTTGTTTTGTTCTGGTTTTATATAAGTTGACGTTAATATTATTAGTAAGATGCCTCCCAAAAGTACCGTTTGGAAATATTTTTACAAAACCACTGGCAAATTGGCGAAATGCAATATTTGCCTTAAGACCCTCAAAACTTCTGGCAATACCACGAATTTATCTGGACATTTGAAAGCAAAACATGACGGTATTTACAACGAGAATTTTGAGTCATCAATGTAGCCCAAAGCAACCAAGTTTTTGTCATTTGTGCCTGCCCAATCAGAGAGTAAAATTAAATCATCCCCTCCCCCCCACGACTAACGGAAGTAACATTAATGTTAGAGATTACTAAACCAGTTTTAAAAAATGGATGTTCTAAAACATCGATATTTAAAAACATCGATGGTTTTGGGGCGATTTTTTATTAGCATCGATGTTTTAATATTGAATATCGATGATTAAAACATCGATGTTTTGTTATCGATGTCGCATCACTACTTTCTTGACCGTGGGCTTGGGGTGCCATACAGCAAATCTCAGTCAGATGGTCAACCTGACGTGGGACCCCAGAGTTCAGTTCCCAAGCATGCTTGGTCCTCATTTTATCGACCCACTCAAGGGATGAAAGGCTGAGTCGACCTTGCCCAGTCGTAGGGTCGAACCCTATACCTGTGGAATGGCAGCTTGACGGTTTTAACCACTACGCCACCGGGCGTATTAAGCAAGAAACAAGATCATAATCGAAAATCAAAAACAACACTTATCCATATGAAATACCCCCTTATGTTACTTCTAATATTTGAAGAGTTTTCAATCCTAAATTCATGGCGCGTCAGCGGACTATGTTTCGTGCATTCTAGCATTACCCCTATGGAGGGACGACACAAACGGAGACTTTTAGTGGCGCAACGCCAGGATTCGATCCGAGCACCCTCAACACCGAAAACCAGCGCTGTACCACAGGGCCGCCACAAGCCCATAGTTTAGGAAATTTAATTTCATAAAATTTATTTTGATTCATAATCCCTACGGATGCATCATTTAGAACCATGTTATTTTTGGGTAATTTTGTACACAACGAATAGTACTATGCATAAGGATGTTTATTGCTCCTTTTTAAATCCTACAAATGATACCATCGAAATTAACACCATGACACTATTTGAATTTGCTTCAGTTATTATTGCTTTACATACATATATAGTCTTCAATATTTGGCAAGTTCATAAAGGATTTGTTATAAAATTTTATTTATGCGTACCACAATTGTTCTCTAAAATCACAGTAATTTTTATTATAAAAAATCAGGAGTATTCGGAGAAGCCCGGGATTCTAAGAATGTTTGTTTGCCAAAACCAATTAAAAATTAAACACAGAATGAATTACATAATATAAAAAAGGCATGCAAAATTATATGCACATCATTAAAATGAAAATCCATCATAAAAATATAAAAATTTATAATAAACTCCTCAGAATTCAGCTAGATTCAGCCTTTTACCATTGTACCACTAAAAGCTGCAAAGGAAAAATTTTCAGTGTTTTTTGGCCTTGTGAATTCTGCATGAAAAATTTATCAGTATAAATAAAATAATCTAAAAAATAGCATGTTAAATGTTATACGCATCAATAATATGAAAACCCAATATAAAAATATATAAATTTATAATAAACTCCTCAGAATTCAGCTAAATATAGCCTGTCATCATTGTCGTAAAAAAAGCTGAAGTTAAAGGTTTAGCAGAATTTTTCAATAGAACCATGAAATGTTCTTACTTCCATCCAGTTCTTACTGGATTGTAAACAAAAGCTGCACCTTGTAATTCTAAACTGATAGATCTCACAACTTGTCTTGTTCTTTCAGCTCTCGTAATAGCATGAGCTGTGAGATGAGCTTCCAGCCTTACATTTTTCCCTTCTTGAGATTCTTCAGCTCTCGCAACAGCATGAGCTATGCGATCAGCTTGCAGCCTTCGAAATATGTGTTCCTCAGATTCCACATTCTGAGAAGGCTTGTTGATTGGCCGATAATATTTAATTCCCTGTGGAATTATTTTTATTTCCACCAAATCTAGCCCCTTTTTTGGTGTCATTTTATTTTTTTCAATTTTATGAATAAGCGAAAAACCATATGAAAATAACGATAGCTTATGAAGCTAACATTCCGCCGGTTGTTGTTTTTGAAAGTAACGTTCCGCTAACTTTCAGAAAATGGCTAATATTGTTTGTAAAGAATTTACCTGTGTTGCCACTCTTTGCTACTCTATAAAGCTCAAAAGAAAACAAGAATAAAACTATTTAAAAAATTTAAATCTATTAATTAAAATAATTAAATATGCACAAATGTATAAATTGCACAAAAGTTTATTTAAATTCTTTAATCTGTTTAAATCTCCAGTAAGGAAATATTTTCGGGGTATTTACAGAACATCATATATTTTACTTTTGAGAACACGCATTTACTGAACATCGTCTCAATAAGAAATTTCTGAAATTAATATGGTAACGAAGAACGTATGTTTACAAACAACGGCGGTAACCGAAATGTCTTAAAATATAAATTTTAGAGTATAAAATCTGACTTCAATTTATTAATCGGGTTATTGTGTTTATTTATTATCCGGGTTTAATATATGACTTGAAACTTTAATTTATTTATTTTCTAGCGTTTTCGCTTCTCGCTGTTCATTAAGCCTAACATGGCTGAAAATTAGTAGAGGGCTGTGAATCCAAAAAATGTAAGAGCGTGAGGCTCTTACATTTTCTGAATTCACCCTTCAAAAATTCTTGTTTTATTAATTATTAAAATTTAACAGTAATTAATTTCGATTCCGGAAGTTCTCAGTTGCCTCCGCTATGTTTAACGACGCCTGTGTGTAAAATTTCACGATGGTCTCTTCTAAACTGTAGATTTCTATACAATTACAGTCAGACAGACAGACAAACAAACGAACATTCATTTTTATATATTAGATCATGAACAAAATCTTAGGTTGAAATGCGTAGCGTGATAATGTCAACCAAATGTCCAAATTTTCTTAGCTATAACTGAGGAAGTTAGACAAGTTTTGTATGGTTTTGAGAAATGGTGGCTTAAAACGTATAGCAGCATTATAATTCATGGTCAAATGACTGATAATATAAAAAGTAGTAAAATTGTTTTTTTTATACTTACAACTTTAAAATTAATTCTCTATTTTAAAGGAAAAAGTTGAATGGTCCTAACAAAATAAGTTTCAATTATCTATTAATAAACACACAGTGGCGTAGCGAGCATAACTGGCGCCCGGGGCACGATACCTTTGTGGCGCCCCCCCCCCTGAAAAACATATAGTAATATAATATATAGACCCTATATTGGCGCCCTCGATAAACATAACATAATATATAGACCTTATATTGGCACTCCCCCCCGAAAAGCATATAGTAACATAATATATAGACTTTATATTGGTGCCCTTCCCTAAAAACATATAGTAATATAATATATAGACCTTATATTGGCGCCCCCCACAAAATAATATAGTAATATAATATATATACCTTATATTGGCGCCCTCCCCGAAAAACATAGTAATATAATATATAGACCTTATATTGGGGCCCTCCCCTGAAAAGCATATAGTAATATAATATATAGACCTTATATTGGCATCCACCTCGAAAACATATAGTAATATAATATATGGATCTTACATTGACGCCCCTCTGCGAGTGGCGCCCGGGGCATGATAGATCCCCTTGCCCCCTCCTTTGCTACGCCGCTGTAAACACATTAACTGTAAAAAAAAGTTAGGGTAAAAACGTTATGAATAAAGCTTGAAATGAAATATGTATCTTTTATCTAAAGAATTTAGTGAACATTGCTATCAGTTCCTGTAGTGATATTCATTTTTCAGATAACAATATCTTAAAGCTGAGCATAAAATCAGTTTTACTATCCTACTTTCAACGTAAAATTAACTTAAGTAAGAAAATATAATAGACAGCTTTTTGATAGCGTATCAGTTAGCTATCAGATTGGTGTGAAATTCTAATGTTGAGGATTGTACAGTGTGTTTTGAAATATTTTATTTTTAAAGCACATCACTTCAAATTACAAGCACGTAATTCTTTTGTTATTGAATTAGTTCAGATATCAGCTTGAAAGAATTCAGTTGATCTCGCAAATTAAAAAAAAAAAACCCTAGTTAATTTGGAATCCTTTTTTTTTTTAAGATAGCTTAGCAAATACACATTTTTGAATTTAGTTTTTCGTATCTGAAAGGGCATCTTTAAATGTCGGGCACGGGTTTTTTTAAACATAGTTTTTAAAAGAAGTTATTATAATTTTGCCTCAAGAAATATCGTTCCTTAAATTTGTGGGGGAAAAAATACGCAAAAAAATATTGAAAAATTATGCGCTTTTCATTTCTTTATTGACTTGTAGACATCTGATATTTTAAGTGACACGTAAACATGTGTTTATTTATCAATAATTTTGCATCTATTGGTGCAGAGTTCTCTGCCTGTGCCTTGGGGAATCCAGTGATTTATCTTCACTCTGTACTCTGTACTATGCGTGGATCGCCTCCTCTGGCGGTCCATCAAAGAAAGGGCGGGGGGTCAGCGGGTCAAATGGTGTCGAGCAGGGTCGGGGGAGACACCAGATCAAAGAGCGGGAATGGGGGTGGTTCTAAATACCGTGTCTAATGTTACCGAGACTAATGTGATGACAGGAGTCGGGGGTCTGCAGGCAGAGAACTCTGCACCAATCTATATGCGCTATAACATAGGGTGTAAATATCTACGAGTTAAACTGAGGCAGTTAGACGAAAGGGTACAGGCAGATTTCTGTAGAGCAGTGGTTCTTAACCGGAGATGCGGGCACCCCTGGGGGTGCGAGAGAGCATTTCTAGGGGTGCGAGAGAATGTTCTAAATATTTAATGGAAATTGCCAATTAGGTGAATCATTTGATGGATACTTTTCCACGAGAAATATAATCAAAATTAATATATGGATCCCTTTTTGTTTGACCTAAATTCAATGGACGACAGCGTTTTATTAAAAGACGATTTTATCGTAATACCAGCTAATGCACGTATTGAAATGGAATTTGAAAAACTGGCCTTACCACAGTTCAGGTGTACGCAGTTAGAACTTTATCCAGAATTGGCAAAAGCAGCATTAGAGACACTTTTACCATTTGCCACCATTCACCTTTATGAAATGAGATTTTCATCACTTTTGCACATCAAAACAAAAGCCAGAAATCACTTAAATGCATCTGATGACTTACGTGTGGCTCTTTAAAAAAAAAGCTTCATATTAAAAGGATAATTATGAACAAACAACAACGTAGCCATTAAAAATGTAGATATTGTTTTATATGTAATAATATAGTATGTATTGTAAATATATTAATTTTTTATGCAATAAATGTCTTTTCCTAAATAAAAAATATAAACTTTTTCAAGGGGGTGCGAAAACTTATTTTCAGATTCAAGGGGGTATTGATTATTAAAAAGGTTAAGAACCACTGCTGTATAGTTATGTATCAAACTTAGCTAGCACTGTATGACTAATATGCACACTGAAAATGTTGTAATAAATTGAATATAAATCTAAATGTCTCGTCATGTAACAGTAGGACGATTCTCTTAGGTACAATAAGTATGCCTCTGTCGAAAATCTTGCGACTGTCCCTAAACTCCTTTATACAATTTATGTGCTCCATCTATTTCCTTTAAACTCTCCTAAAATAATTGAGGTCTATTATAAAATTTTCGCAATGTTATGTTATGTAAAGTGAAGATTATTTTTTTCTTTGGCGTTTTGAATTGTAGAATTTATCCACACAACATGTATGTGGTTTTCATGGATCTAAAACCCCATAAATGGAAGCGTGTACTACGAGGGTCCTTTGATAAGTCCGTGCAATACAACGAAAACGACGGTTTTTATTATCATTTATTTTTGTACATAATCTTTCTTAAGATCGATACATTTGCTCCAACGATTTTCAAGCTTATAACCCCTCCATAAAATAAGACTGCAAAACAAGTGTTGGATCGCTAATTACTTAAGATTTTGATATAAATATCTGCCCTACAAGAATCTATCTATATATATAAAACAGTTCCGCAACTGACTCATTCATTCATTCATTCACTGACTGACTGACATACAACGCACAGACCAAACCGCTGGACCTAAAGGGCTGAAATTTTGCATGGCGATTCTTCTAATAGTGTAGGGGTGCACTAAGAAAGATTTTTCAAAAATTCTTCTTAGATTTTTTAAAATTAAATTTTTAAGCTGTTTTTTAGACTTTTTTTTACATTTGAATTTAAAATAATACATTGAGGGTTATAAAATTTATATCACGAGAAAGATCATAAAAATTCCTTCAAAATGAAATCTTTTTCGAACCTTTACCTTGATTTTCTGATTTTTGGTGAATTTTTAAAGATTAATTTATAGAATTTAATTTATTAAATGTTGATCACGTGATTTCTTTTTCTGGTACTTTAAATAAATTTATCGTCACGTGCGTAACAACTAAATAGACAAAAAAAAAATATTATTTCTCTTTCTAATGCAGCAGACGATTGGATATTATCGAAAAAAAATGCATATCCCTTACGATTTTTTTATAAATATATATATATATATATCTATATATATATATATATATATATATATATATATATATATATATATATATATATATATATATATATATATATATATATATAGATATATATTTTACATCAATTGTATACATTGATCATCGCATTTATTATAAGTATATATATTTATTTTTTGGCATATATTGCATACGTTGACCGTTGTATTTAATTTGAATGTACTCCGTAGCGAAGCGCGGGTTTTCAGCTAGTATTTTCATATTTGGGAATAAGTACCCAAGAAGGACCAAATCAGTAGAATACAGAGTGTGGGGAACAATTTCAGAGCGTGATTCCAACAGTTTAGCCACCACAATCGCAGATGAATGACCTCTGGTGTTATCAAGATGGAAAAGATATTTTTCTTTTCACAAAATGTCGCCTTTTTGTCTTAATTTCGCGATTTAAACGAATCAGTGGAAATGCATAGTACTATCCGGTGATTGTTTATCCTTTCAATTACCTATTTGTAGCTTTGTAATTATCATATTTAATGGCTAATTAAAATGGGACATAGTCTTTTACATAGATATTAAAAAATTTAAATCAAGGCTTCACGGGTGAAATTTTTCTGTCTTTTTAAGAATGAACAATAAGATGAGTTTAATTAACTAAGCATCTGTTTAAAGAAGCACTGTATGACAAGGATCTATTGAACTTGGGTAGTCTGTCAAAGTTATTTGGCTTACACTACCATTACATTACACTACCATTACAAGTCTAATATCGTAGTTTTGAGAAAAACGGGATTGAAATTTTTTTTTAAAAAACTGCTTTTGTAAAGTCAGTTTTTGTAAAGTTTAATTTTCAATAATTTTTTAAAGTAAATTTTTCTAATTTTATTTTTGTTGAGTAAAGAATGTTAAGTCCTTGATTGGGACATAACCCCTTTAACATTAACATATTTGTGTTTTGTTTCACATATCCAAAATTTTCCCTGATGAACAAAAATATTTAGGAGTGGAATTGGACTTAGCTTTATGTACCCTGCAGTAGCCCTTGATTTTTCAAACATGCCTGGTTTGATAACTCATTTTAGCCCATTTTGGACTTAACACCCTTTGCACAGGAAACACAGAAATATGCAAAACAGAAGTTACAATTTACAGTTTCCAAATATCCTCATCGACAAATAAAACCCAAATCAAAAAGAATATTGTATGAGTAGCTGAATACCCGTGTTTCGCTACGGAGTACATTCAAATTAAATACAACGGTCAAGGTATGCAATTAATGCCAAAAAAAATATATATATATATTTATAAAAAAAATCGTAACAGATATTTTTATAAACAAAATAATGTAGAAGAAAATATTCAAATTAAATCTAATAGAACATACTAAAGAATATAGTACAGTTAATATAGTACAGTTTGGAGAAAATTTCTTTTACTGTATTTTAATAATTTTTTGGATAATGTCCAATCGTCTGCCGCATTAGCAAGTAAATTTTTTTTGTCTATTTCGTTGTTATGCACGTGACGCAAAATTAGTATAAAGTATCACAAAAAGAAAAGAAACCACGTGATCAGCATTTAATAAATTAAATTCTAAAAATTAATCTTTAAAAATTCACCAAAAATCAGAAAATGGAGGTAAAGATTCGAAAAGGATTACATTTTAAAGGATTTTTTATGCGATCTTTCTCGTGATATAAATTTTATAACCCTCAGATTATTATTTTAGATGGAAACTTTAAAAAAGTAACCAAAAACACCTTAAAAATTTAATTTAAAAAATCTAAGAAGTTTTCAAAAATCTTTCTTAGTGCGCCCCTGCAGTATAAGAAGAATCGCCATGCAAAATTTCAGCTCTTTAGGTCCCGCGGTTTGGTCTGTGCGTTGTCTGTCAGTCAGTTACGGAACTGTTTTAGATATATAGATTTTAAAGTTTGCATTAAATAAGAATTTTTACAGAATTTCTATTTTTTTAGTGTAGCTTTTCATTATGTGAAAGTACTGCGTTGATTATTCACAATGCGTATTCTGTTTCAGTATGGTCTACTAGTTTCCCGAGCTATGGCATCTGTTGTCAATGTAAGTTGTTTCATGGTCATCATTCCTATGTCTCGTTCTTTCACAACCTACATCCGAGTTCTGGGATCAAAGGTCAGTCAGATTTTTTTTTCTTTCAACACATTCTGAAAAATTTTAATGTTTAATGTACTAAGTGTATGATAATTTTACAAATAACCAAACTATTACATCAATTATAGCTTATTGTTTTTAAACACTATTGCCATCATTACTGCCTATTCCTTGTTATTTTTCATCCTCATGGACACAAAACCAATTAAGATAAGGAAATTACGTTTTTACTTTTTTCTTCTTTCCTAGTTCTTTGTATTTATCAAATATCTACCTTATAAATTCTATATCAGTGAATTTTCAAAAGTCAGTGTTTATTCTCTGCTACTACTCTCATATTCCATTTTACTCTAGAGCAGGGGTCGGCCCCAGGGTGTCAATTTTTAAGTGCCCAGAGACAATTTTTAAGTGCCCGCTGTTCTAATATCTAAATTTTAGATATTAGGTATTTGAACATCACACGTTCGTAGTTGTAATGAATAATTTTAGTAAAAAAAAAAAAAATTAAAAATAGTTATGCCTTAAAAATCAAAAACTGAGCAGCCTGCTGTCTCAACAGCGTCGGTCTCCCTCTCGCTGTGTGTCAGCTTCTTTTTCTTACTCTGAAATTGAACTATCTTTGCGCATCGACATATTATGCTTCTGAATCATTGTTTTCCAATAGGAAATACCTAAAATCAAAGTATTTATCAAGCTTTACTGACACTCATTTGGACCAATACCTGAGAATTGTTCATTCAACTTATGTGCCCCATTACACCGAGTTGGCCGCAGATTTGCAATGTCAAATATCGCATTAATTATCAAGCCTCACTGACACTCATTTGAACCAATACCTGAGAATTGTTCATTCAACTTATGTGCCCCATTACATCGAGTTGGCCGCAGATTTGCAATGTCAAATATCGCATTAATTATCAAGCCTCACTGACATTCATTTGAACCAGTACCCGAGAATTGTTCATTCAACTTATGTGCCCCATTACATCGAGTTGGCCGCAGATTTGCAATGTCAAATATCGCATTAATTATCAAGCCTCACTGACACTCATTTGAACCAATACCTGAGAATTGTTCATTCAACTTATGTGCCCCATTACATCGAGTTGGCCGCAGAGTCAAATATCGCATGAATATGTAAAAAATAATTATATAAATTATACAGACGTAAAATATGAAAGCATATATCAATAATAACACAGTTGTTAAAATCGCAGAAATTATGTTGGTACAGTCATCTTGATTTAAGATAAATTGTCCTTGATAGAAATTAACTTAGTCACTTTCTAAAAGGTACTAAACTTGCTATTTTCAGAATAGATAAATGTAGTTACTTATCACAAGCAAGATTATAATAATATACAAATATGTCAAATATCGCATTATCAATTTTAAGATTGTTTTGTTTAAATTAAAATTTGAATTCATGTATTAAAAATTTTTGTTGCATTAATATTGTGATGTTTAAATATTACCCCTACCCCTCCTCCACTTCACCCAGCGGTGCCCGCCGAACTCCCGCATTTCTGAAATATGCCCTCCTAGTAAAAAGGTTGCCGACCCCTGCTCTAGAGTAGTTCATTATTTATGTGCTAAAGCTGTTCAAGCGCATGTGAGTACATGAAACAGGTCTGGCGCAAGAAAACTGCATACACTTTTCTTGGGTCAGTAATCTATATCTATATATATAAAACAGTTCCGTAACTGACTCATTCATTCATTCATTCATTCATTCACTGACTGACTGACATACAACGCACAGACAAAACCGCTGGACCTAAAGGGCTGAAATTTTGCATGGCGATTCTTCTTATAGTGTAGGGGTGCACTAAAAGAGATTTTTGAAAAATTCTTCTTAGATTTTTTTAAATTAAATTTTTAAGCTGTTTTTTTTACTTTTTTAAGTTTGCATTTAAAATAATAATTTGAGGGTTATAAAATTTATATCACGAGAAAGATCATAAAAATTCCTTTAAAATGAAATCTTTTTCGAATCTTTACCTTCATTTCCTGATTTTTGGTGAATTTTTAAAGATGAATTTTTAGAATTTAATTTATTAAATGCTGATCACGTGACTTCTTTTTCTGGTACTTTAAATAAATTTATCGTCACGTGCATAAAAACTAAATAGACAAAAAATAATTTTTTTTTCTTGCTAATGCGGCAGACGATTGGACATTATCCAAAAAAATATTAAAATACAGTAAAAGAAATGTTCTAGAAACTGTACTATATTAACTGTACTATATTCTTTAGTATTCTTTATATTAGATTTAATTTGAATATCTTCTTCTACATTATTTTGTCTATAAAAATATCCCTTACGATATTTTTATAAATATATATATATTTTACATCAATTATATACATTGATCGTCGTATTTATTATATATATATTGGCATTAATTGCATACATTCACCGATGTTTTTACTTTGAATGTACTCCGTAGCGAAGTGCGGGTTTTCAGCTAGTATATATATAAAACAGTTCCGTAACTGACTCATTCACTGACTGACATACAACGCACAGACCAAACCGATGGACCTAAAGGGCTGAAATTTTGCATGGGGATTCTTCTTATAGTGTAGGGGTGCACTAAGAAAGATTTTTGAAAAATTCTTCTTAGTTTTTTAAATTAAATTTTTAAGCTGTTTTAGTAACTTTTTTTAAGTTTGAATTTAAAATAATAAATTGAGCGTTATAAAATTTATACCACGAGAAAGATCATAAAAATTCCTTTAAAATGAGATCTTTTTCGAACCTTTACCTCCATTTTCTGATTTTTGGTGAATTTTTAAAGATTAATTTTTAGAATTTAATTTATTAAATGCTGATCACGTGATTTCTTTTTCTGGTACTTTAAATAAATTTATCGTCACGTGCATATCAACTAAATAGACAAAAAATATTTTTTTCTTGCTAATGCGGCAGACGATTGGACATTATTTTGTCTATAAAAATATCCCTTACGATTTTTTTATAAATATATATATTATTTTTGTACATCAATTGTATATATTGATCGTCGTATTTATTATAAATATATATATAATATATATATATTTTGACATTAATTGCATACATTGACCGTTGTATTTAATTTGAATGTACTCCGTAGCGAAGTGCGGGTTTTCAGCTAGTATACCAATATATAAGAATGGCTAAATTAATATTATTAATGAGTCGATATTCCTCTTAATTAATAAATGAGAAAAGTTATATCTCTAACAGGAATATAAAATTATTAATCTTCATCTTCCGTATTTTTTCCATTTTGGGACCTTTAAATTGTAATACAAAAATACTCAATAATTGATGAGGGTTAAAAGACACATGTAACATTCATATATGACTTAAAATAAATATCAACATATTTTAGTACACTATATTTACAAAATGGCTTCTTAATATGGCAAATATATGCAAATCTTGCTTGTGATAAGTAACTACATTTATCTATTCTGAAAATAGTAAGTTTAATACCTTTTAGAAAGTGACTAAGTTAATTTCTATCAAGGACAATTTATCTTAAATAAAGATGACTGTACCAACATAATTTCTGCGATTTTAACAACTGTGTTATTATTGATATATGCTTTCATATTTTACGTCTGTATAATTTATATAATTATTTTTATAACGATGTAAATCTAAGCTCAATAATTCACCGAATTTAAAACCCACGGGTGGTGTGTCATCACCGTTTAGAGCAATTAGCTTCCGAGATGTTGAAGTCAATGAGGGCGATACTTTCAGATTATAAATTTTACTTTGATTATTTTTCAATAACTTCTTTGTGCATTAGATACATGACAACCTCGATACAGGCTATTTCCTAACTCTTAGTGTTTCAGAAAATTTAATTTTTTTGTTTGTTTCTGTAATACAAATACTCTTGTTTAAAATTAAATTTTAAAAGAACACTTAAAATTAATATAAAACAGTCTTTATTTGTGAGGTTCTCTAGTGCCGTAAATAGCAAAAGCTATTTAAAGGTGATTTAGCTTCTGGAAATGACGACGTCATTCTCTCATGGCATAACATTGAGTTTCTAAGCCTCGGAGACTAAGTACTACAACGGGTCATTTAGGTGCATACTTAAACGCTGGCAGGCGGTCTTTACATGACTTTAAACTGTAGCATTGCATATGATACAAACATTGTAGTTGATTAGCTGTATTCATAACTAATTTTACCTGCATTGCTCAGATTCGTGTCTGAAATAGCAATTTTTTTTTTCAATACGCGAAATGAAGGCTTTTCTTTCATATTGTTGGCAAGTGATCCATTTTGAAATTCCGCAGAAGTCTTGTTGAATTTTGGAGGACTTTGCAAGTAGTACAGTGGAATCTCGATCTATCGTTTTTCAAGGGACCGACTGAAATGAACGATAAATGCGGGAAAACGATAGATGCGGAAACATAACAAAGCAATATGATCGTTGGGACTGGATAAAATGAACGACACATACGGAAAAACGATGGATCCGAAAACGATCGATCGAGATTCCACTGTATTTCATATTTTACTGGCATATTTTAGCTAACGTTTTATTCGGTTCGAAGCTCTTAATTATTTAATTTTTTAAAGATACTTTATTATTTATTTTAGATCTCGTTTAAGAGGTTATTGTACTTTCAATCCTTGGACATTTTTTTCAAAACATTTCTAAGAATTTCACTTAAATATCATCTACTGCACACGGAGTAGATGCTATTTGAGTAATGTTAGATCGCATCAGCATTCCTAAATACCCCAAGTAACACAAAACCGTTGGCAAGTCGTTGGCCAACCACTTTCGGGCACGGTTGGCCAACGGTGGTTTTTGGCCGTTGGTGCGAGGTTGGCCCAACGGTTGGCGTTCAGTTGGCCCAACGGTTGGCGTTCAGTTGGCCCAACGGTTGGCATTCAGTTGGCCCAACCATTGGATTTACAGGATTTGGCCGTTGGCGTTCTGTTGGCCCAACGGTGGGATTTGTAGGGAAACGGTTGGCGTTCTGTTGGCCCAACGGTGGATTTGTAGGGAAACGGTTGGCGTTCTGTTGGCCCAACGGTGGATTTGTAGGGAAACGGTTGGCGTTCTGTTGGCCCAACGGTGGATTTGTAGGGAAACGGCTGGCGTTCTGTTGGCCCAACGGTTTGATTTGTAGGGAAACGGTTGGCGTTCTGTTGGCCCAACGGTTGGATTTAAATGATTTGGCCGTTGGCACGAGGTTGGTCAACAGTAGGCATTCAGTTGGCCCAACAGTCAACTTTATAGGTAAGCCTACATTAAATTTATTTAGGGCAATTATGCATTTTTCAACCCAGCCAGCAACTCTTTGTTCATCAGGCCAACAGTCAAACTATCCAAGGGTCAATAGTTTTGACATTTTGCTATTTTTCAGCAGATCGTTTACAAAGAGGATTTCCCCTTTTTAAACAGTTTATTAAGTTCTAGTATTTAGCCACAAATAATTTATATAAAAATAGTATATTTGAAATTCTATTTTGAATATATGAAATAGGATATTAAAGTATATTTATATAAAAATAGTGTATTCAAAAATGCTTTTTTGAATATACAAAAAGGGAAATCCCCATTGTAAACGGTCTGCTGAAAATTAGCAAAATGTCAAACTATTGACCCTTGAATAGTTTGAAAATTGGCCCAATGAACAAAGAGTTGTTGGCTGGGTTGAAAAATGTATAACTCTTTTCCCCAAAAAGTAGTCTGAAAACTGCAAAATTCACTCTTTTATGAAATCAAAAAGTTTCCATAGTTAAATATTAAAATGTACAAAAAGCAACAATACATTTTAATTTTAATGTTATTTTTAACAGTTTATATTTTGCTTGACATTGTTTATATAAAGTGTTTTGTTTTAAACACTTTATATCTTTTTAAAGAGAATAAATCTTATAGATTACATCCTTAGTGATATTATAAATCTCATGTCACTATATATATATATACAATTTATAATATCAATGCTACCTGTTGTTTTTAATCAGTCACTTTACTACATATATAATTTTTTTTAAATAAACACCTTTCCATTATAATCAACTGGTGTCAAATTGCACACTCATGCTGAGTTAATATGACAAATACTTTTTGTAAGATTACCTTTATATAAATATTTTTTCCATTATATATATATATATATATATATATATATATATATATATATATATATATATATATATATATATATATATATATATATAAACACTTTATCTTCCGATTTGTCTTCAGGTCTGATACAATATATACAACTGAGGTTTTTTAAAACTTTCCATAAAACTTTTATATCAATTTTTGGACTTACCTTGTTTAATATTTTAAAACAGCATCTTAATAAAGCATGTTATAGTAATTTTAATAAAACACAACTTTTCATCAATTTTTTTTTATTTTAACAAAAAATTTAATAAAATTTAATTTTACATTGTCAGAAATACACAGTTCTTTTATCTCTCCCTCCTTCTCTGTCTTTCGAAAAATGGAAAAATCCCTTTATTAAGTCTTCAACAAATTTTTCCGTTATGACTTCTCCCTGGTAAGCCAGTCCGACAGAAGCTGTTAATATAAAAATAAATTAGTACAGTAAATGAGTCAAAAGAAAAATAGCTATATATGCACCAAACAGTCAAACAAAAATGCCTGATTAAGTTAGTTTTTTTAATTTTTTAGAAACAAGTTAACTTATTATGAAATCTAACCCTAGCATTTACTTCATAATCAAAAATTTCTTCATGTTGCATGAACTTGTCTTAACTATTACTTCAGGTATGTATCAGTAAAGGTTTATTTATTTGCTAAATTATCAAAGTACAAAATAAAACAACAATTTCAAATATGCAAACTAAATTAACATCAGAGGCAAATTAGACACTGCACAGATCTTTAATAATTTTAGTACATATTTATTTACACGAATATATCAACTCTCTGAAAACTTACTTAAAATTTAGACATGAAAAATTAAAATATCAAGAGCTATTGGCAGAAATTTCTTTACATTATAGGAACTAATCATCTTAAACTGCTTGTATGAATTTAGCAAAGTTTATTTTCATAAATTAACAGAGCAGAAAATTAAAGAATAATTTGAAATATTTGAACCAAATTAAAATTAGAAAAATAAGACATTGTAGTATATGATAGATAAGATTAATTTCCACATACATTTTACCAATACAACATTGAAAAAATTAAGGTGAAATTTTCCTTCTCTTAACCACACAGTAAACAATATTTTCTCAGTAAAAGTCAAATTAATTCTGTAGCATCAAAAGCCCAACAGTTTGTAAATGTATGTTTGTCAACACAAAGCTTTTTATTAGCACAATATCTTTAAAAAAAACCAACACTTTAATAATTTTAGACAATATTTATAACTCCATGAATATAAAAAAAAATTACAAATGTTTGTACAAAATATCAAACCTACTAATGCCTTTCTATCTACTGAACATCACAGTATCTATATATTTAAGTTGCTAAGCCAGACCGATTCTTTGGGCTGTCTGGGAGAGAAAACTACTGCATCAATTTATTTCCTTTTTGTCTTAAAAAAAAAGATTTTAATTTATAGATGTGTTAAATATGGTTTTTGTAACTATAATCTCTATTAATTAGCGATAATTTATAATCTAAAATTGTTTTCTGTACATGCTCAGCGACATGTTTAAATCTGGCTTTAGATACTCACTAAGCACGAGGCTGCATAAACTACTGCATAAAATACTGTACTAATTAGATATAACTAAAAATTTAAAACACATTAACATAATGATTTAAAAATACATATTTAATAAAGTGAATCAAATAATACTGGTAGGAAACAAGGGAAAATAAAAAAGAGTGAGGAACAAGACTTCAGTTTATACAAATAGGCCAAGAATTCAAAGCAAGTTTTTACCTAGATTCAATCATTCATAAGATGATAACCACACTTCCAGTTCTTTCATCTATGGTACTAATGAGATCAGGACTGGCAGTCAAATAAAAATTTCCAGAATTTTCTATTCTGCATACCAGTTCCTTGAATACATGATCTTATAGACAGCTAAAAATAGAAAAATAAGTCATATACCATGGGATTGTCAAAATACAGTCTTTAATATTATGTACAAACTTTATAATATATATTGTTAAAAATATTGCTAAAAAAGTAAATATTATAATAAGTAGCAGCTAATCAAATTTTAAAGACAAGTGAATTATTTTAATGAGTGATCAGCTTACTTCATAAATAGTCTTTAATATTATGTACAAACTTTATTAAGTATATTGTCAAAAATTGCTTAAAATGTAAATATTACAATAACTAGCAGATAATCAAATGTTAAAGACAAATGAATTATTTTAATGAGTGATCTGCATATTTCATAAATACTTTGTATTGATATTTTACTTTCAAATAAAATATTTAACATCAAATACCTGTTCGAGTCTGAGACAGACAATTATTTTAAACTGAAATAAAATACAATTGCTAAGTTGATAGTAAGGAGAGAAAAATTACTGAAATTTCAACAAAGCAGACAGCTAATTCTATTTTATCCTTGTATTCATAAGCTAGTGATTAACTGACGCTTCTTTATAAATTTGACGATTTAATAGAGTAGGTTTTCTAAATTTATGAAGTAAACTGTGAGATATAAACTTATAAACAACTTAAATACACTCAGAATAAATGTTCAACTTCTTATATAAAATGTTCAGTAAACTTTAATAACAGATATTTGAGCATAAATAAAAGTTTACCATAATGTTTTTATTATAAATACTCTAGTTAGAAATAATCTTACTGAAAGTACAAGGTAAGAATCATCAGTAAACACCAAATTTGATCAACTATTCAATTTAAAACTTTCTGAACGATCCGATTAACTAAAGTAACTCAACCATTTAAAATAAATAACATAAACACATCCATGATTTCAAAAAGTTTAAATACAACAATTCTATAAAGGATTATAAATATACAGATTACTTATTGTGTTCTAAAAATAGAGAAACAGCAAATACAATTACAGTAGTTAAATTTATTATTTGAGGAAAGCTTTGGCTGTTTTTATAGAAGTTTAACAAAGCATTTTACTTAAATTTACCAAGTTACGCTTCATTTTATATGCATTTTAGAAAACTACTTGATGCTACTAATTAGCCAAGTACATCATTTTGTTTACTAAATAAAAGTATATTACTAATAAAATAATATACTTACTCTGGAATTCTTCGTAATATTACAATCACGTGGAACATGGAATGGCCGACATCCATTTCTTTTTACCGTTCATTTCTTCTCCACACGTGCAAACAATTCGCCAAACCAGTTTCTGTCGTAGTGAATAATGCATTCTGTAACTGTTGGCCCAACAGCTTTAATTTGCAGTTGGGCCAACCATATTTTGTAACCGTTGGCCCAACCGCTTCCATTTGCAGTTGGGCCAACCATGTTTTGTAACCGTTGGCCCAACCGCATCCATTTGCAGTTGGGCCAACCACATTTTGTAACCGTTGGCCCAACCGCTTCCATTTGCAGTTGGGCCAACCATATTTTGCAACCGTTGGCCCAACCGTTTTCATTTGCAGTTGGCCCATCTGATTTTCTGGAATTTCTGCCAACGGCAACCATTCCCCAACGATGCCACGAAAATATGCGGTTGGGCCAACGGTGTGTGTTACTTGGGACAGCGGTACTGCCAATATTTTGGTCTCGATTGGAAGGCTGAACTTCAAACTCGTTTCGTAAACTCTCTGCTGTACCATTGCTAAATCACGTCTTATCAGTCAGTGGCGCAACCAGGATTTTGATCTATAAGGGGAGTGAACTTCATATAAACTTCTGTGAGCAGTGAAATTTTCAATGCTCTACTGTGCATAAATATAACTCATTTTGGGGCTTTGAACCCCCCAAATCTCCCTCTTGCTGCACCACTGCATCAAGGTCATACAAAGCTACTCATAGATAAGTTTTGAGTGACCAGCGCCTCTCCTGTTCTAAATCTGGCTAGAGAGGGTAACAGAAATAGCTCCTATGTACCTCTGAACATCATGAGCATTCCAGAATTTCGTTTCTTCCGGTCGTGTCCTTATGACCCACATTGTCCGTGCCCAAAATGGAAAAATGCCTGAGGGCAAATGACTTCTGTTACTATCGATAGATGGCAGTGCGCGCCTATTTCGCCCCATGAAATGCTTGGTTTATTTATAACAGCGAAATACAGGGTTTTTCCTGAAACTACTCATCCGCAGGCGTTTTGGTTATAATCAGGGGCTGAGACAATTTCCTCCGCAAAACAAACACATAATCGACGAAAGGTTATAGAATTGGTGGAAATTAATGTCAGGTTCGAATTAAATTATGGATATGGGAAACTTGGATTTTACTGTTTTCGTGAACTAAATATTATATACTTATGAAATTTATACCAACGGAACTGGCAAATCGCATATATTCTATTCCGTACATTTAAGTGCATTTGATTACAGGATATTGGATCAAAATAATGTCTATTGCTTCTCAGACAGATAACTATGTGAACAATCAAAGCAAACAGGTTTATTGAGACGCTATATTTATGTTTCTATTAACACTTTTTCCTATGCTTTAAGAAACCAATTTAAATAACCTTTTCAAATGCAAAAATTTTTTGAATAAAATAGCTGCTAAACGATTCTCCTGAAAAGAGCATATGCTGTTACTTTTAAGATTGAAATTGATTAAAATCTTACTATCTAGGTAAACTAAAATTCATTAAAACTTTAGTTATAATTTTTCATAATTTTACTTGGAAATAAAACGGCGAGCTCTCAATTTTATAGGAAGGGATGTAATTACCTTATAAATAGATTTAAATTACCATTACGTAACTGATTGAGTTACTATACCTACAAATATTAAATGTTAAAAGTATCGATTTATCTTTTATGTAAAAATGCAATTACATCAAAGAACTTGCTAAAACCTGTAAAACACATTTTATAACAGATTGCCTAATAATGTGTGATAACTGTTACATAAAATAGAAGCAGAAATTGTCTAATCTATCTAAAAAAATAAATAACTTGCATTAAAAAAGAACTTTTAATAGAAAAAGTTCTACGGCCGACTTGAAAGGAGCACTTCTCAGAAGAAAAGGGGGCAGCTAGAGTAAATGATGTTTCAAGTTGATATGATTTTTGTAAAATCTAGAAACTGAAATCATTTAAAGGGACTCACGACCCTTAAGTCGAGGAAATAAGGCATATTTTCATACTTTTTTACTCTTTGTAACTATTTCAATTTACTCCCAATTTTTAAAAAAATTTGTGTATGTGATAAATTGATATATTTATTTTAATAAACTTTTAACTCTCAAAATAATTTAAAATATTTTTTAAATGCTTTAGATATACCTTGTTTTTTAAGTAAATTTTATTGTATACTGGCTTGCGCGCAGAACTATGAAATTAATTGTACACTTAAATGTATAATTCCTGTTTTATATTTAAAATAAATAATTCAAAATACAATTGAACATAAAACATTCAATATTAAAATATTTTTTCAATTTTTTAAAACTGCTCAAAATTTACTTAAAATTTCCTGAAATTTTTCATTAATTTACCCCTGAAAAAATAATAAAATGTGCAGTGATTGCAATAATTCTAGTTCAGACGCAATAAAATAATATGATTATGTAGTGATAAAAATTTCATGGAATTATGTTCCATAGTTTTTGAGATATCAGTTGCGGAATGATGCAAAATTACATTTTGAGAAAAATGAGTTTAAAATTTTTCTTACCATAAACTTGATCAGTAATTAAATATTTAGAATATCAATATCTCCGGAACTAAGCGGAATATTTCCATGCGGTTTGCTTTATTTTGTTCAGAAATGATAAGGCTTTAACATATATTTTTTTTCAAAAAATCGAATGTTTTAAAGATTTAAGGGTAGTGAGTCCCCTTAAATAAATTTGTATGCACACTTAAAATTTCATCTTTACATTTTTACTGCCGAAACAATGTGGATTTTTTTAGCTCTTACGTTATTTTCTTGTATGTTTTCAATTTTATTACTTGGCTCGATTTTTGAAAAGTAGCGTGTGTTTTTAAATTTGTGGTTCATAAATCATGATTTATTGGCATAGATGGGATTAAACAGGAGGAATTTTTTTCTTTTTTCAAAATTTTTTCACAGTTCAGATTCACTTGCAAAAAGAGGTTGACAAATCTAAGAGTAACGAATGTTATAAATGTTTAATAAGCTTAAATGTTCTCTACTTGTAGGACCTTTAAGGTTATAAAAGGTTGTAAATGCAGAGAATAAATACTTGCTTACAAAGAACAAAAGAGTGAATAAAAATTTACTGAAAATTCTTTATTTATTTATCTAAGAATTTTATATTTTAAAATGTCGCAGAGGGAGCCAGTGCCGGAATTCTGCCTAGGCCTACAAGGCCCCGGCCTAGGGGCCCAGCCAGCCTAGGGGCCCCGGTGACTTTACATTAGCTCAAAAGCCTGGCTTGCCTTATCAAAAAACTTTATCGAAAATAATATATAAAGAATTACTTAAGATCTAAGTTAGGAGAGAGCAGGCTCAATTCACTCTCTGTAATGTACATAGAGTCAGAAATAATGGAGTCAATTGACTATGATGACGTCATTCATTCTTTTGCACAGAAGAAAGTTCGTCGTATGATTCTGTAAATTTTATAAAATAACGTAACTATAGTAACATAGACTGTATTATTCTGATGTTTATCAAAGGCATTAAAGTCGATTAAAAATTATATGTTCTGTACTAGTGCATTTAATCAGTGGCGTAGCGAGCATAACTGGCGCCCGGGGCACGATACCTTTGTGGCGCCCCCCCCCTGAAAAACATATAGTAATATAATATATAGACCCTATATTGGCGCCCCCGATAAACATATAATAACATAATATATAGACCTTATTTTGTCACTCCCCCCCGAAAAGCATATAGTAACATAATATATAGACCTTATGTTGGTGCCCTCCCCTAAAAACATATAGTAATATAATATATAGTCCTTATATTGGCGCCCCCCACAAAATAATATAGTAATATAATATATATACCTTATATTGGCGCCCTCTCCGAAAAACATATAGTAATATAATATATAGACCTTATATTGGGGCCCTCCCCTGAAAAACATATAGTAATATAATATATAGACCTTATATTGGCATCCACCTCGAAAACGTATAGTAATATAATATATAGATCTTACATTGGTGCCCCTCTGCGAGTGGCGCCCGGGGCATGATAGACCCCTTGCCCCCCCCCCCCTTTGCTACGCCACTGCATTTAATTTGTTAAATTTCCGAAATAGCTTCGAGATGGTGGGGGGTCCAAATGTCAAGTGCCTAGGGGCCCTGGGTCTCTAAGTCCGGGCCTGGAGGGAGCATAACCAGAGCCCGATTTAGAAAATTCTGGACTATAGGCACAACTCGGGATGGGGGCCGCCTAACACTGATGTGGGCGAAAAATTTTCAAAATTGATACACAAAAAAAAAGTCATGAATCATTGTGAAAGTACCATTTTACCAAGAATTGGGTATTAGAAGCCTAGAACATTATCAAATAAAAAAAAACAATACAACATATTAACTTCATCATTAAAACACCAATACAATGCAACCAAAAAAACTTATTAATCCCTTATATACACTATAACATGCATATGAACTATACATATAACTATACATATGATGAACCAATTAATCAAATTTGAAAGGATATATAAAAAAAATTGCTATTAAAAAAGGTAAAATAAAAAATTGTTGAATTGGGAATTTTTTCTTTCTTTCTTTTCTTTTAAAATAAAAATTTTTTTTTGTGTGTGTGGGGGGGGGGGGTAGGCCCGGGTTTACCGGGCCTAATGGAAAATCAGGGCCTGAGCATAACCACCTTCCACCTTCCCTCGTCTAGTTATGGCCCTGAAAACGAATCTGCCATTTAATTTTACTCATTTAATTTTCCCTACATAGAGACTACAAGTGATTAGTTTGCAAGCAGGTAAGCTTGCAAACTAATCACTAATCTCTATGTTCAGTTTACACAAATATAAATTAAAGGAAAGAACGAACGGGATATAATTTTGTTGAAGTAAATTATATATAGTACAGTTTAATAGATATGTATAAATATAAGAAAATAAATGGTAAGAGACAAAGGATCACAACGAGATTTTTTTCAGGAAGTAACATTTAATCATTCTCATACTTTAGTTGAAGACTGATAAGTTAAAGACTGATTCATATGTGATTTCCTGGCTGTCCTTGAATGCAATTTCATTTCATTTAATTATTTTTAATCTATCTGAATTTTCTCCTTGCTAACTCCATTAGGTATACTAAATTTATCCCCTATTATAATATTTCTTAGTAGACTAATCGTTCAATACTTAAAAATATAATTATCTAAACCTCACATTTACTCTGACTTAATTGGCGAATACACGGTTGTCCGAGAGATTATGCAACACGCACTGTTACCAAGTTAAATTAATTAAATAAAATGTTTCACCTCTTTTTTTTCCCTTGTTACAACAAAAGCAAACACAAGCTTGACTTTTCCAGCTAGCGCTTGTAATGAAAGGGGAACAATAAAGAGCCATTGTTATAAATGATTGGAGTGATGAAATTTTGAAGCTTGTGTGTTAGAAAAACAAGAAATTTATTTCCTCTTGCGTTCATTCATACAGGTGACTCGTAAGGAATGGCGTTCAAACTGAGACTTCCACGGGTTCCCGTAACTATTGAATGCAACATTGATAGATTGGAAGATACGTGGTTCGTAGGGATTGCAGAGTTGGACTAAAAATTAAGAACCGGGTTTCGGTTCTAAAGATTTTTCCAGGACCGAATATCCGGTTATTATCCGGGTTTGAATAACACATGAATCGCGAAACATTAGCCCTAAATATTAATGAAAAAGAATTTTAGTTTACTGCCCAAGAAGAAAATACAGGATGATTTTTTTTTTTAAACTGATAGTACTCGGAGACATCTGTAGCGCGATCTATCAGCCGGAATTCGACCAAAATTGATAAAGGGACTAAGGACGACATGGGAAAGAGTTTTCCGTGAAAAAAAAAAAATAGTTCCAAAAGTCGTCGATAGGGGGAGAATGGCGCTCTTGTTGTCGGCGCACCCGAGAATTTGCATAAAAGGCAAGTAAAACATCAAAATACAAATTCACGTCTATGTAGTCGACAGTAGTGCCAGTATTTCGGGTTATTAAGATTAGGGATGAATACCGAAAAAGTTGTAAGCAGACAAATGAATAACAAAGAAATTTTACTGCAACAACCCTTTATGCAGCAAATTCACTTCTCCCTCCTTCAATGTGACCACAGTCCTGCTGGACGATACTTTGCATCCTAAACACTACTTTCTCAAAGGCCGAATGTAACATGTCACCAGGAATGTTCATCAAAGTCCGGGATATGTTGTGTTTTAGGGCCGCCAGGTTCGGGACTCCAAGATACACCTTAGACTTTAAATAACCCCACAGAAAAATGTCACATGGGTTAGGTCCAGGGAGCGAGGTGGCCGTGTAAGTGGAAAAAAGCGGCTGATGACCCTAAGCGACTGAAGAAAAGCGACTGATGAAGCGAAGCGACTGGTGAAGCTGAAAAGCGACTGATGAAGGGAAGGCGCAACAGATTCCGCACTTTTTAGCCCGACATACTGGCGCTGCTGTCGACTACATAGTCGTGAATTTGTATTTTGATGTTTAACTTGCATTTTATACAAATTCTCGGGTGCGCCGACAACAAGAGTGCCATATCTTCCCCTATCGGCGACTTTTGCAACTAATTTTTTTTTTTTCGTGGAAACTCTTTCCCATGTCGTCCTTAGTCCCTCTATCAATTTTGGTGGAATTCCGGCTGATAGATCGCGCTACAGATGGCTCTGAGTACTGCCAATTTTTAAAAAAATCACCCTGTACATTTCTTTTTAATTTATTATAATCTAAGTTAGTTTAAGTAAATAGGTTCTAAACGAGAATTTAGAAATACTTCAGGCCTTGGCCTGCCAATTGCTGGATCTTGGGCTGCCTGAAGCGCCCGACAATCAGTGGCCAGTTCACGAAATGTCCAAGAAAAAGTGGCCAAAGCTAGAAGTTTTGCGGAGCTAGATCATGCAGTTTCGGGAGTTGATCATACCAGTTTTAACTCATGTCGTGTTCAAACTAATGTTTATCCGTACACAAGTAATAGAGTACACCGCAATTTTCTTTAACCCTTCAGCAGGCGCGCCAATTTTTGGAAGACAAGCAGGAGCGCGTGGCACAAAGTGCAACGTCTCTTTAACCTTGATTATTCCTTTTTAAATAAATGTTTTCTTTTGAAATTGAAAATAATGATTCTGGGTTTTATGACAAGATATAAAATGTTGATAATATCGATCTATATATATATATATATATATATATATATATATATATAATTAAAGGACAAAGAAAGCAGATATAATCGCCTTTTTTCAAAACTGTCCGGTTTGTTGGATCTAAGAACAACTTGCGAATTGATTCCTATCATGTCCAAAAACCTAAAAAACAATAAGTTTGTCCATCTTCGAGATATGCGGAATACCGTGTAATAGCTGCACATTTGATCGAGTACATCAATTCCTGCTTTTGTCGTATTGTAATCCAGTATAATCGCTGGTTTACCGCGGTTAAATCACGACTAACAAATGAATGGAAAGGAATACATGGGTCAAAATAAGACATACATTAGAAAGGGTGTAGCTATAAATAGAAACTGCTTAGAACATTCAAACCTTACATGTAAAAAAAAACATTCAAAATTATGAAAATGTTGCACTTTATACACGGGCGCGCCCACTGAAGGGTTAATTGGAGCGATAAGCTTTTTGTGACCACTTCCCGATATTACATCAAATCTCTTAGGACGTCGATAATCAAAACTTTTCCGTTTATTTTTCCTTTGCTTCTTTCACTTTTTTAATAACTTTAATATATTTTTTCATGTAAGTTAACAGAACTCTGCAAAACTTCTAGCTTTGACCACTATTTCTGGGACAATTCAAGAACTGGCCATTGATTGCGGGCGCATCGCGAATTGGCCGGCCAAATCTCGAAGTATTGAGAAATTCTCATTTATTTCAGGCTTTGGCCAGAAGATTTGGCCAGACTTCGGACATTGGCCGTGACATATATACAGTAACTCCCCAAAGTGTTCCTACACTTAGGATTTTCAATGAAATAGGGGTCTATCCATTACTAAAAACGAATATTTCAGAATGGGTATTTAATAATAAGATCTATAATCTATTCTCAAAAAAACTACATGAAATATTTTAAAAACATAGTAAAACTTTATTTTTAAGAAACCAAAAAGTAACAAAAACTTTATCTCACAAAAGTCATCGTACGCTTGTAAAAAACTCTACATATTGGTAAATATTCTAATTTTTCGTTAAATTAATATTTAGTAGGATATCCTTTAGCATCCACAACAGCTTTTAAACGTCTGGGAATAGATTGCATTAGTTCTTTTGTAATTTCTGCATCAATGTTCATCCATTCTTCCATCATAATTGTTTTTAATTCGCTTTTCGTGTGAATGTCGTCTTTTCGTACTCGAACCTCCAGTTCTCTCCAAATATGTTCTATTGGGTTTAAATCTGGCGATTGAGGTGGTGTTTTCAAAACACGTGGACAATTATAGAGACACCAGAGGCGAACTTTGAGAGCCGTGTGCTTAGGATCGTTATCTTGATAAAAAACAGTTGTTTCTAATACCCAAATTTTGGGCTGATAATTTTAAATTGTCTCTTAAAATATTTATATAAACAGTGATTCATTATGCCATCAATAAATACGAAATTACCTAGTCCTGATGCTGACATGCACCCCCACACAAGGACACCTCCACCGTCATGCCTAACTGTTCCTACTAAGTTCTTGGGATTAAGTTCCTCATTTTTTCTTCTCCATACAATCATACACCAATCGGAACCAAAAATGTTAAACTTGCTTTCATCGGCAAAAAGGACATTATTCCAATACGTTTGGGGCATATTTATCATTGATAGTGCGAAGGAAAGCCTAAGCTGTATGTTTTTCTCACTCACAAAAAATTTTCTACGGGCAGAAAGCCCAAGCTGCTCCGAGAACTCGTCGAACAGTTTCAGATGAAATTACGGCAAGCAAATATTATCCAATTAGCCATTATTAGCCAAGCGAATATTACGGCAAGCAAAAATTAAAGCCAAACGATATTTTAAGAGCCACCGCAATTCAAAAATAAAAATAAAGCGCCAGACGATAATTTTAATTATGAATTTATCCGAAAATATTTCAGTGTACGATGACTTTTGTGAGATAAAGTTTTTGTTACTTTTTGATTACTGGTTTCTTAAAAATAAAGTTTTACTATGTTTTCAAAATATATCATGTAGTTTTGTTAAGAATAGATTATAGATCTTATTATTAAATACCCATTCTGAAATATTCATTTTAATTAATGGATAGACCTCTATTTCATTGAAAATCGTAAGTGTACGAACACTTTTGGGAGCCACTGTATATATACAGATACGATGACAGATTTTCTGTTCAGAAGGTTCTAATATTTGTGGCCTGTTTTAGTACAGGTTTAGTACTAACCTCACATATTCTCAAGCATCCGAACCTAAAACTACAAGAGATATGCAAGCAAAAGAAATGCGTGCGTGGAGTAATTTAGATCAAACTTCCACATCTCTTTTATTGTTCAACATTAACAGCAGTGATGACTTGACAACGAAATTATGAGAAAAGTAATAGGTTGATGTAGTATTGGTTTAAGCTGAATAAAGTATGGATTTAGATACGTCTTTAAGCTTCAAAAATACTTAGCTTAATCGCAAAACGTCATTTTCGATAAATTTGATGCAATATGTGGAAACTAAGACAGAAGAATGTATTTAACGTTCTGTTATCGAAAACTTGATCGCTATTATTTTTCTGAAATTTGCTGTTACGTCTCAAAAAGAAGTGTTAATATAACTTACGAAATAAAATACATTAAACTGCCTATTATCCATTTTGCAGATTATCTTAGCATAACAAAGGAAAAAAGTTAGACATAAAATACAAATAGTTCAAAAAATTGTGGGCAGGACTCGTAAACAACGGGCTATAGTTGAAAAGCTATATAAGATTTAATATATTTCAATCATCCCCTGTTTAAATCAATCTATGTAGTTCATTTAAAAGTAAATTTTTTTACGGTATACGGGACTATATTTGGACTAAAGCTTTTTCCAGTTTTCTGTGCCCCCCGTTCACTGACTGCCCTGCATTAAATGGAGTTCAGTATAAATGAAAAAAGCTGACTAGTTGATAATGGAAAGAAACTGACTTAGGTTATTTTGACGAAAGTTATTTTGACGAAACTCACTTTAGTTATTTTGTTTAAATTTGAGAATATATTTTAAAATTTTAAATTAAAATGTTTTTGCAACTCCCGTTAAGTCAGAGTTTGTTACTTAACAATTTAGAATCAGTTAAATCAGAGTTTTTAAAGACATAATTGAGGACTATAACAATAAAAATGTTGTATTTGTTTCATCGCAAGTTACTGTAATTGCCGATATACACTGCTGGCCACCAAAATTGCAACACCAAGAAAGACAAGAGATATCACAACAAAATTTATTTTGTAGATAACATGTTGACCAAGTATCAAATGATTAAATTTATAGACTTCTGTGAAGTGTGGTTCCTGCAAAAATCAGTAGCCAGAGTAGCCGCCATTGTTGGAGATCACCGCTGCCAAACGCCTCGGCATTGATTGAAAGAGACTTTGGATGAGTTCTTGGGGTACAGCAGACCAAGCAGCTTCCACGCGTTGCCAAAGTTGATCTGCTGTGGCAGCTGGGGATGGAATCTGGGTCAATCGTAGAGCAACCATGGACCACATGTTTTCTATCGGCGAAAGATCCGGAGAGCGAGGCGGCCAGGGAAGCAATTCAATCTGGCGATTGACGAAGAACCGTTGGACAATGCGTGCCACGTGTGGTCGCGCATTATCCTGTTGAAATATGGCTGTGGGCAAGCCCTGAAGGTAGAGGAAGGACAACTGGCTCCAACACCTCGGAGATGTAGCGCTGGCTGTTTAAAGTACCGGCAATGCGTACTAGAGGTGTGCGAGAGTGATATCCAATACCGCCCCATACCATAATACCCGGTGCAGGACCAGTGTGGCGGTGCATAACGCAGCTGTTCAGCATCCTCTCTTCACGGTGTCTCCAGATTCGAATGCGACCATCGTGGTGTTGCAGACAGAAGCGTGACTCGTCAGTAAAGACAATTTCATTCCATTCTGCCGTCCACATCCTTCTGTCATCGCACCATTGGCGGCGGAGACGTCTGTGGTTCTGCGTCAAGGGTAGACAAAGCAATGGACGTCTTGCGGACAGACCACTCTGCTGTAAACGGCGTCGAATCGTACGCGCAGACACTGGATGATGCGTTACAGACTGCATGTGCTGTGCAATGGTTCGTGATGTGACTGAGCGATCCGTCACTGCCATGCGCACAATTTGCCTGTCATCACGTGAAGTGGTGCGCTGAGGTGGATGCGATCTAACACGCCGGTCCGTCGTACCCTCCTGCATCCAACGATCACATATCCGCATTACAGTTGTTTGGTTTCGTCCAACACGACTACCGATTTCCCTGAAAGATAATCCACAATCTCGGTAGGCCACTATCTTTCCTCTGTCGAACTCGGATACTTGATCAAAATATGATCGCTGTTTTCGACGAGGCATAATTGATCGTTTTTTTGAAAAAACCACAAGAAAAACACAATTGCCGAACTTGAAATCGTCGAAATCTCCAAGCCTTAAATAGCGCTTTGAAGTGGCGCCACAGGCGCACGTGATGTGCGTCTGCGCTGAAATTCTAATCATTTGCATATCTCACCTCCGCTAATGCATGTTGTAAATTTCATGTTATTTGCATGTTTCCTTCAGGGTGTTGCATTTACAGTGGCCAGCAGTGTATATTCATTGTCATATTTGTGTTTATATGTTTTACTGCACATAACTTTCTATCATCTCTTTTAAGGGGAATCGATGAAAATGAGCATTGTATCGTTCTATCTTAATTACTGGGTACTGTATTGTGTAATAGGCTGCTGCAGCAAGCAGGTTAAAAATCTGGATCTAGATAATTTGTTACCACTTACCAGCTGTCGATCTTGGTCGCAGGCCCGAACTTCTGTTCATCAATAAATACAGAAGGTCGTTCGAACTGTATGGAAACGATTTTGATATTAAGTTTTATGTATAAATACCGTATTTTTTGCGGCGATTTGCTTCTATTTGATAGTCATGGTTCTTGACAATAGCTGCAGCTCGAATTTTCCATGAAAGTAAACTTTTTCTTAGTACTGTCATGTCACTTTTACCCCATTCCTCTTGGACCGTTTTCCAAAGTCCGTTCAGTGTTCTCAGATGCCGTTTTCCTAAGTTTCGTTTTAATAAACTGAAAGTGCAAAAGTCCATTGGAGAAGCGTCAGGGGATTTTACAGGTATTTCATTAAATGGGATACACTTTATTCCTGTTTCTGATTCTTTCTTTGCTAAATAGTTCTTTCTTTGCTAAGTAGAGTGAATTAATTTTGGCTTTACTTGAGACTTTTTTTATTTTTAATTTGCCGTTGTAACAAAATCCTGCAACTATTAAGGATCACTTTGGAACCTTTTCTGTACACTGAACGAAGCCATTTCATACGGTTATTCCCGTCAGTTGAGAAATAGAAAATTGATCTTTTTTTATTTCAGTCACTTAAATACACCCATGCCTCATCGAGTGTTACCACAAATTTCCATTTTTCAGCAGCTAGGTGTTTTTCATATAATTTTCTACAATTTGTTTATTTTTTCAGCAATATGCTTTGGCAAAAGATGATAAACTTTAGGTTTAAACATCTTTTTTAATTTCAAATCTTTATGAATGATTTTACTTACAGTGACAGAAGACATTCCTAGTTTCGATGTAATGGATCTTTGAATCGGCGGATTTCCTTTTATGACCAGGGACTTCACTTTCTTGATATTCACCTACGTTTGAACAGTCTTAGGATGAGGTTTCGCGGGCATTTTAATTTTACACTGGTGTAAGAAATTAAGAGAATTTGCAGACTTTATCGATTATCTCTAGAACTACTGTACCGATTTTAATGAAATTTGATGTGTACATACATTGATACAATACAAAACAAATAACCATTCAATAATTGTAATACACACGCATGATCGTGCGTAACACTCGTTAGAGTCGGAAGGTATGAAACAGCGGTTGCAGAATAAACAAAAAAATGGGTTAATAGATGGGTTAATAGGGGGTATGGTCCCCTTTTACAGATATACAGGTCTCGCAGCGTGATTTCATAATTGAAATAAGGCAGTTTATCATTTCCTGTGGCAATTGGTCCCACTCGTTCAGCAACGCTGTTTTCATTCCCTGGATGGTTCTCGGGGGGTTGCGAGTTGCAATTGCCTTCCCCAGAGCGTCCCAGACATGCTCTATAGGGTTAAGGTCTGGAGATCTGGCTGGCCAATCCATCCGGCGAATATCCTCACTCTCTAGAAATTTGTCGACCAGAAGAGCTCTATGTGGCCTCGCGTTATCGTAAATTAAAATAAACTCAGGGCCAACTGCACCCATGAAAAGAACATAGGGCTCCAAGACCTCATCCCTATACCTCACACCAGTCACAGTGCCTCTTTCAAAGACATGGAGAGGTGTGCGGCCATCCAACATGATGCCTGCCCAGACCATTAAACCTCCTCCGCCATAATGGTAGATTTCGTGGACATTGGAGGGTAGGTAGCGGGTCCCTGGTTCTCTCCATATGAACGTACCACAAGAATCGGTGTTTAGGCTGAAGCGGGACTCATCAGTAAAGAGAACGGTCGCCCATCGATCCATACTCCAATCTCTATGCTCTCTGCACCATGATAAACGGATTCTCCTGTTCGTAGTAGTGAGTGGGACGCAAACAGCAGGTCTTCTTGCAAACAACCCTCTCTCATGAAGTCTTTTGGAAACAGTCACCCTTGATACACGGGTTCCTGTGGCTGCATACAAGTCACGAGAGAGCTGAGAAGCTGTAGCGCTCCTGTTACGCCTCGCTATAATCCATAAATGGCGATCTTCTCTAGCCGTCGTGGCTCTTGGACGACCTTGCCCAGTCTTTCTCTCGATGGATCCGGTATCCTGGAACTGTTTCCATAAGTTACACACGACGCTGGGCGTTAAATTGAACTCTCTACAAATTTGGACTTCAGATTGGCCTGCTTCTAGCCTCCCCACAATTCGCCACCTCATTCCATCATCTAAACGTTGGTGGTTACTCATTTTTACTGTTACAATTTGAAATTAACCGATTGCTGCAAAATAACACCAAGAAATTCGCCGAGGTGTGCTATTAAACGAAATGCGTCTTAACTTACGTGTGCTTATAAAGCCTGTTTCTCTTCTGGCTCTGTGTACACACACGTGTACGCTTACGTATTTGACGTACAAGATTTGCATATTTGTCTATAAGCAGTGGTTTTACATTCAGTTCAATTCTTTTCATGAAATTCGATAAAATATACAAATTCTCTTAATTTATTTCACCAGTGTTCTTTCAGTTAGACTTTTTTTCCTTTCAAATTTAATGCATTATAAATACCTTTTTTTTTTAAATGCCATAACCGTGATTTTTACACCGCTTCATAATTTGTTGATAAGAATATTTCCCGTCGGAAAGCGTAGTTACGTAACCTTCGGGCCATCTATCAATATTGGGAACTATTTTCAAAATAAATCTTTTATTTTAGATTCCAATCAAAACAAAACAGTAGCAGACGATTAGTCTGATGATGCCAAATTATTATCTCAAAATGTAAATGGCAAAAATAAATTACAAAATCGTTTCAATAAAGTGTGAACGACCTTCTGTATAAGCATTTTATTCTTAGGCAAATTGAGATCACACACAAGAATGACACGATACGCACGCTCTTTTCTTAAAGACAAACTATATTACACAAACTTATATACATGTTACAATATTGCCCCACAAGCGTAGGTTTTCCTTTGTGTGCATACTGCATCACACATTTTGTGGACGCAGTTGCCCAGTTGGTAAGGGCACCGGGCTAGTGATCTGAAAATCCCTGGTTCGATGCTCGTCGCTGACAAATCTACTGAATGTACACTGATGGCGGCTGGTGCACGTAAAATCTGTCGTGTCTGCATTGCCTTCCAAGTTCTCAAAATTACCTCTGGAGGTGCGGGGTGAAGTGTTCTGGTCTCGTCAGTTGACTCGGTTCACAATTACGGGACTGGTCCTTTGACCAAGTTGGACTTCAACCCTTGTGGTGCCAGTCAAAACAGGAGCCGCATCTTCATCTCCCATAGCCTTCGGGACTTGATCTGATGTTGCTGTTGGTCAAGTGGCATAAGCAGCAACAACAAATTTTGTTTGACTGTATTCTAAAAATAGCCCGCTTCCCCGATCGGTCACGTGATGCAAACCGAAACTAGGGAAGTGGTCTCGAAATCGGACAGTTCGCAACATCCTCCACCCCAGAAAAAGTTAGTGGTCAGTTCTTGGCCGTTTCTACATCAGAGTCTATTTCTAGATGGTGAAGTAGCTGAATTGGTCACCTAGCATGAACTCCAGTAGGCAACCGTATTGTACAAGACCTGAGTTTACCGTCCCTTCCATAATGTTTCTCTTTCACTACCCCCATTTACCACATTAAGTCTGGGAATCTTCTCTTCGTGCACTTGAACTACTTACCCTTCTTTAAGGCTCGTTGGATGTTTTCCTTGTTGTAAATGATGGGCTGATTTAAGTTCCACAAGGTAATCTGTTTTCCATTTCTTCCATATTCTTTGAAAAAGATTCTGTTGATGTCGAAATCTGTGACACAAGGTCTCATTCCATTGGTAGGATTCGGATGCTCCTTGAGGCAATGAGGTAACCTGCGACCAATCAATCAATGACCAGGTGTCAAAGGTTCCGATTCACCTAGGTCCGAATAAACAAACGTCAACGGCCTACAGTTTAAAGTAGCTTCAACCTCCACTAGTGTTGTCTCAAGTTCTATAAACGTCAAAGATGACTTCCCTAATATCTTTTTGGCTAAAGTATGATATCTCCCCCCATGAGATTTCTCGCCAAATATGGCTCCCTTTGTTTTGGTTGTAGGGTTGCCGGTTTTTACTTTGGTGTTGCCAATTTGTGTTTTTGTTGATTATAGGATGTTGTTTTTGACAGATTTGGTTTTCTCTCGTGTTTTGAGGCATATATCGGCGCCGTGAATGTTTTTTTACGTTTTTTAATGCATTAATATTATGTAGTGGCAACTGTTTTTGAATTTTTCGTTCCACGTTTGAATTTTGCCATTTCATCTTCGTGGCGTGAGCTAGCAAGCAGCGTGGATACAAATCAATCATGTTTAGCGGCAAATGCAGATTGTTTTAATAAATATATTAAAATCGTTTCGGGGATTAATTGGGAGGAGTATAAAATTTCGGTGTAGATACTTTTTTTAAATTTTGTTGCCAACACGTATTTTCTATTGTATTTATGCTTTAATTTAGGTTTAATCAAGAATTATATATTTAACCAAGATGTATTTTATGTTTATTTAAATGAATTATTATTATTTGCATTATACTGACTTTTTAAGCTGGGAGATTGGGGGGTGGCTGCCCCCCTAATAAATTTCTCATTATTTTTTAGGTTTTATTTTTTGTATTTGTGTTTTTTGTGCTTTTCTGTGGTTGTACAGTTTAAAAAAGGCGTATTTTGGGGACTTTCCGGAATTTCCCGTTCCAAAAACACGCGTTCTGCTTGGCGACAAACAAAATCGCCAAAATCACCAAATGGGGTTATACCATACTAGTTCCATCTTTTTCAGGCAGGATTTTACAGATCTCACTAAACGTTCCCGAAATCCTCCGTACCACACAGCCCTCTCAACAATAAATTTCCACTTTATACCTCGTCTTCCAGAGTAGTTTTGTAATTTTTCAGTGTTTAAACACTGATACAATAAATCAATTTCTGACTTCGACAAAGCGAAGACCTTCGAGAATGCAGAGTAAACTAACTTCGTAACACTTCTTCTAGCAATGAAGCGTTTAAAGGTCAGTAAAAATGTGTCTGATAACAGATCTGGTGTCAGTTCTAAATGCAAGGTTCGTGTGACTGCACACGTAACACAACAACGTAGGAAGCACACTGTCATCCACGCGTCGGCAATGGGCTTACCATGAATTGGACCAAACAGGGGAAATTAACCCTAGGCTGAGTTTGCAGGTTTTGCTACGCAGCTTCTGGTCTTCAGGCTAAACAAATGCTTATGGACTGACCGTCCGGGAAGCTTAATTTTGTGGATTACCATGAATTGGGACCAAGGGTCCCAGTCCATACCAGGAGAAACACCCCCAGACCAAAAATTCACCTCCGCAGAACTCCACTGTGGCACAATGCATTCTGGCAGGAGGCGTTCACTAGGCAGGCGCCAGACCCAGACCCTGCCATCCAAACGGTAGAGGGTGAACCTTTATTCGTCGCTCCAGAGAACCCGTTTCCACTGATCTAAGGTCCACTTTCGACGTGCTTTGCCCCACATTAACCGAGCAGCGGGTTTGGACTTTTTGATCAAAGGCTTATGGGCGGCTGCACGACCAAGCAGAAAATCAAAGCGGATGAAAACGAAGCAGATGTGCTTCCTTGCGGATGGTATTCATCGAAGCAACACTCCCGGATGCCTGTTGAAACTCCTGGAGTATGTGGGCCATCGGTTGGGTGCGGTTCTTCCGAATTTCTCTGGACAGCACCGTCGGTCTCTGTCTCCCAGTTTCGTAGGTCTACCTACTCGGGGCACATTCCGAAAATCACCGCTTATCTTCTACTTCTGAATCACATAGGCCACTGTCGATTTTGGGTAATTCAGCTCGCTAGATATGTCCCTTAAGGATCGGCCATTTCTGTGATGCCCGACGATTACACCTTTCTCGAAATCAGATAACTCTGCACTTCGTGGTATCTTGCATGCGACTAATGCCAGTGTTGTTTCCTACACGATATTTAACGGCGAAGGGCGTGACGTATATCAGGACCGCAGATATCGTCATTTGCATGGGTGTCCAAATACCTATTGGTAGTGTAAAGAATAGGAAATTCTTCAACGAACATTTTCCAACGGACAGTTTTCAAGCACAGAAGTTCGTTACGTTAAACCCCTTCTCTGCTGCAGGTGACAAATTAGACCAGGTTCCGCTCCGGAAGTCTACTTTCTGGTCCGCATACTGGCGGCTACAGCACGCTGGCGGGAAAGACAGAAATCAGAGTTGATCTGCTCTCGGAAGGTGACAGACCACCTGTTGGCTTAGGCCAGACTTCGTTTTATTTTGGGAACTTTGAATCCCGGGCCTAGCGCCGTTTCACGTAGTCGGTGTGACTCCGACTGATTCAGGAGATAATTCTTAACTCCCCGGTGCCTTCGGGCGGAAATCTATGCTCGTTAATTCGAGATTGTAAAAAGTGAATAAATACAGTTTTGTTTTAAATCCTAAACTCCGTATTTCTGTATTAGTCTATGCTCAGCTACCTGGGAGAAAACTGTTATATCGTCACAGTAGATAGTGTATATTTAAACATCAATCTTCATAAATTCGGCTCCACGTTGGGCGCCAAAAGATGTTGCAGCAGGCAGGTTCAAAATCCAGGTCTAAATAATGTTACCACTTACCGGCTATCGATCTCAGTCACAGGCCCGAGCTTCTGTTCATCAATAAATATAAGCATTTTATTCTTAGGTAAATTGAGATCATACACAAGAATGACACGATACGCACGCTCTTTTCTTAAACACAAAGTATATTACACAAACAATATACATGTTAAAATATTGCCACACAAGCGTGGGTTTTCCTTTGTGTGCACACTGCATCACAAATTTTGTTTGACAGTAGGTATTCTAAAAATAGCCCGATCCCCCCACCGGTCACGTGATGCAAGCCGAAACTAGGAAAGTGGTCTCGAAATCGGACGGCCCGCAACATAGGCAGCTGTTTCACTAATAGTAACTGCCCACCTATGCGCTCACTATACATAGATGTCCGTACAAAAGCTGTTTCTTTCTTGAAATTTTATTTTCACATATGAACTTCTCTTTATGTGGCCCGTGATATTTCTCTTTTCAGGCATCAAGGATTTGGCTATAATACTTCAACATTATTTGCATTTTCCACCCATCTTATGTAATAATATTGATTTCTCTAGGATACCAAATACATTACGAAAGATTCATCACTTATTTCTTATTTTGATGATGCGCACTGAACTATAAATCACAAAAGAAAAGTATTTTAAAAGACTGCTATCGCGTGATTCATCGTTTTCTCCATTTATTACATTATTGCCTTTTTTTCTAGGAATGTTTTTACCGAATAAAATACTTTTCATAGTAAAAAACATATTTTACAGAAACGAAAAAAGTCTCAGCACGTTTAAAATAATTCAAAATAGTATTTTGGAATGTGAAAAAATTTAAGAGTCTAGACTGGTAATAAGAAAAAATTTAGACGAAAAAGCGGCGCTGAAAACTTGTTTTGTTAAAAGAAAAACGATTCTTTACTGTTTCTTTATTAGGCTTCAGCTATTTTGAACACTCCAAATTTTGAATACTATAACGAAGAATCAAGGAACCCAAATTCCATAATTGGAAATATTTCGTTGTTTAGTTAAGTGTTGCCTTCATTATTTCTTAGCTGTATAATTTCAAACCTCATTTTCTGTTTACTCTCACTTGAACCTAGGGGAAAGTTGAAGGTTCAGGGTCTGTTAACATCTCCATTATGTAAATTTTAAAACAAATCAAGGAATAACTATCTGACCATGTTTTTAACGTCTCATTCTTATAATAAGAAATTTTAAAATGTTGATAATAATTGTATGATATTCAATAAACCTGCATTAATAGAGGCCAGGGTAGTACGTAATTACCGTATTTTTGGGGCCATAAGACGTACTGGACGATAACATGCACCTCAAATTTATGGGAATATTTATAGAAAAGAATATTTTGTATTTTCTTAGGTACATAAAGATATTTTCAATTTCTTACTTAATAAAGATAAAAAATATATATTATAAATGTAATAAAGGGTCTGAAAAATACGGTATATGGAATACTGAAATAAATTTTTATTTTTATTTTTATAATTTTGGTCGTTTGGTTATTAATACCTAACAGTTTTTCTTTTAGTTGGGATTTGATATGGAAGAGAATGTGTTCATTTAAAATCCATATAAAAACAATTCACAGTTTCGTTTTGGATGAACTTCTGGTTTTTAATCACTCCCAAAAGCTTCTTTTATCATTTATATGAGGAAATTGACAATCTTTCAATGAATACAGTTTTCAATCATTTGATATTAAAGCATTTCTGCACGGTTTCTTTTCGTATAAGCGTTTTTTCTTAAACTTATTAGTTTTGGATAAACTTCTGGTTTTTAATCACTCCCAAAAGCTTCTTTTATCATTTATATGAGGAAATTGACAATCTTTCAATGAATGCAGTTTTCAGTCATTTGATATTAAAGCATTTCTGTACGATTTCTTTACGTACAAGCGTTTTTTCTTAAACTGATTAGTACTAGTCATGAAAGTATTGAAACAAAAGCGTAAGATAGTAAAAAAATTCTTCTTTTTTAGATTTCTGCAAGATATGTCCGCCATTGGATTGATGCTAGCAGAACTTTCCATGTTATTTGTGCATTTACCATTCTCATAGCTGGTTGTACGTATTTTTTACGTTTAGTTATAGTAATTAATTACTATGTCATCTTATATCTGTGTTTGCAGTGTAAAGAGTGTCAAGTCCAAAATCGTAGTTTTGAGATAAACGAGACTGAAATAAACGGGTTTTGTAAAGTCAGTTTTTTTAAGTTTAATTAATTATTTTTTTTAAAATAAATTTTTCCAATTTTATTTTCGTTGAATAAAGAGTGTTAAGTCCTTGATTGGAACATAACCTCTTTAACACTAGCATATTTGTGTTTTGTTTCACATATCCCAAATTTTCCCTGATGAATAAAAATATTTAGGAGTGGAATTGGACTTACCTTTCTGTGCCCTGCAGTAGCCCTTGATTTTTCAAACATGCATGGTTTGATAACTCACTTTAGCCCATTTTGGACTTAACAACCTTTGCACAGCAAACACTGATATATTTCTAAAATGTAATACACTGGTTAATTTGATGATCCATTATAATCTGGATTTTATCTCTATGGTAATCTAATGTTATTTGTATAATAACTTTAAAATAGTAAAAGTGCTCTCAGAGTTGCTTTTTTTAAATAGATATTTTTTTCATGAATAGTTTATACAAATGTATGCATATTTAATGTTTTAGGTGTTCATTCTGTTGCTCATGTCATCAATGCGCTTAATTTTTCAACCTATTACAACTCTCTGTACAAAGATATCAATATAGCTCATTTCAAAGGAGAGGTAAGTCAAGGTTGTTTGCATTATTTAAACTCCTGATTATCCGTACTAATTAGTGTCCATGCGGGGATGGTAAATGAAAAAAATATTGTTGAATACCATAAAACTGGACAGAGATTCTAAGGTTTTAAATGAATATTAAAGGGAGTTAAATGGAGTTTTATCAAAACAATAATAAATCTAGTCAATATTTCCAGTTTTTCTTCTCTGCAAAAGTTTATTTTTGTCCGAGGTTTGCAGTCTAGTCGCAACGTTGATATTATTTCGTACAATTTGGATTTTATTCCTAAACTTTTTCTTTAGTGGTGCACGAATATTCCGCAAAACGGACGACCCTCTAACGGATAATCGAGAGTTGACTATATTTTAAAACTGATGTTACATCCTTTTTTTCGATTCATTTACCATATACAGTGGAATCTCAATCTATCGTTTTTCAAGGGACCGATTGAAATGAACGATAAATGCGGGAAAACGATAGATGCGGAAACATAACAAAGCAATAGGATCGTTGGGACTGGATAAAATGAACGACACATACGGAAAAACGATGGATCCGAAAACGATCGATCGAGATTCCACTGTATATTGAGTATTATTGAAACAAACTTACTAAACTTTTAAGTATATTTTTCTTGTAAATTTGTAAAGTATCTTAAGGCTGCTGTGTACTAACCCTATTGGATTCGCTCATCTCAATGTTAACATATGGAGAAAATGTGTCCAAGGATTGCCGACTTGGATTGAAAGATTTTTTTTAAATTGTACCTCGTAATAGAAAAAGAAATTTTACACCTTGGCATTTTTCGTTTTTTTTAAATGCAAATATTTCAAAATTTAAATTATTCGGGGGGAAAATCTGATATAGCGTGTTTTAAACGCTCATCAATTCCATTAGAGGACGAAATTTATAAAATGAATCCTGTTGCAAGGTACAGAAAAGTTCAGACTATCTGGAAATACTATTTTTATTGGATTATCAGCATTTATATAGCTGTAAATAGCAGACTCATTTCTCCATAGGTTAACAATGAGGTGAGCGAATCCAATAGGGTTAGTACACAGTAGCGTTAAGAGAGATTTGCAAAGATTGGAAATTTTCGTCTTCCTCACCTATATTCGATAGGTGGTATTTAAAAAAAAATTTATGGAGATAATTAAAAGATGTTTGAGTTTTTGGATGGACGGGAAATAATTAACAGTTAATTTCACCTTGTAGAGTTTCATTTCCTGTTCTTCGAGGCTTTATTACAGCTTCCCCAGAAAAACTCGACTAAATTAAATTTAAACTTGCATTCAACATCGAAGAACACCCACCTTACTTAGCCTGCTATGTAATTTTATAAATGCTCTCTTCTTAAATATATTTTTCATATGATATTAATCAGTCAGATATATATAGTTTGGCATCATGATATCGTTTTTCCCTGTTTGGATAAAACTCAAAGACTCATTCCTTTCAGCGCAGTAACTTATAAATCACAGCTGTTTTCTGCATATGCCAGTAGATATACCGTCGTTTATTTGAACTTATATGTTATTCAGTATCTTCGTTAAAGTTGACGTATTTACTATGGCTTTTAATCCATTTTTCACTTTTAATTTAAGCAATTTCTCTCAACTCCTTATTTTATGACAGTCAATGTTTAAGCTTGGACTACTATTAATATGAACTTTTTTTTTTCCTCATACATACATTTGGAACGTATGATAAAGGACTATAACTAGAGGTACGTAAATTTCGAATAAAAAATATCGAAATTTCGCAAAAAAATACAATATATAAAATTTAGCATTTATTCTCAAATAATATAATATATATATATTCAAAATTTTCCCATTTAATAAAAAAAATCACAATTTTATTTATTTGGTTAGAAAAGTATCAAAATTCTTAGTTAAAAGCTAACATTGTAGTAGTCTCATCATTCTCTTCCTTAAGTCTTTAGCAATAAGCCAATTTCGAGAGTGAGATCTCATTTAAAGACAGTGGATGGTCTTAGTTAAGCAATTATGGTAATAAATTATTGCTATTATTGGCTAATTTTGCTTAAAAAGCCGTTTATCACCAAGTTTTTGCCGAGAAGTAGTAAAAAAAATATATTCGCATTTATTCGCTCACATCGGCAAATTTTGCATTTATTCGGATCTATTTCATAAATATGAAAATTACGTATCCCTAAGTATAACTATCTAAATGGCCATTTATATCATAACCTGTCTAACGGCTAGATTTTTCTACTAAGTAATGTTTACAATATAATTTTTTTTTCAATTAAATGTGGAAGGTTTATGCTTTTGGTCTTCTTTCCACAGGATCCTTTGAGCTCAGTCATTGGAACAGGTTAGTTCACCATTTGTTGTTTTACGTTATTCTTGTGAATTATAAATGCCTTTATTCCGTTTTTCCTCTCAATAACTATTTTCACTTTAGTTCCTGGTATTACTGGAGTACTTATGATTGTCATACTTTTCATACTGTCTGCGGCAGCAGTGCAATACGTCAGGTAAGATAAGTTTTGTTTATTTTTATTTACAATCTGCAATAAGTCCCTTCCATATTTGTGCTATTATACGTTGAAAGTAAAATAAATATATGTAAAAAAATAACTTAAATATGGTAATATTATATGAAATCAATCCCGAACTAACTTTTCTACGTTTAAATTCATGAAGTAAAATAATAAAATTGCCATGCTCATTATTCCAACTTCCAGTATTATGTCGGTATTCTGGTTAGTAATAAAGTGGCTTCAGGTACTTATACCAGGAATGGAGCCTTTTCTCTAACGCCAAAGCTTTTTGGATGCAGTTTAATTTTACAGTTGAAAAAGATTTACAAAAACTGATAATCTACTGAACCTTTGAAAAAGTATCACAGTTCAAATATCTTGGAACTATCATCACTAACAACGATTTGACTGTTGAAATAAACAACAGACTCTCTATGGCGAATACATGCTACCCTGGCCTCAAAAATCAGTTTAAATCTCAAATCATTTGCCTTAACACCAAAATTAATATATATAAAACCTTATTTCGACATATCATACTATATGGCTATTAATGCTGGGCAATGACTAAATCTATTGAAAATAAACTATTGGTCTTCGAGCGCAAAATATTAAGAAAAATATTCGGCGCAGTTTGGGAAAATGGCGTTTGGAGATCAATGTTTGATTATGAAATCTACCGAAAATACAGACAACCTAACATCGTCAGGGTCTTAAAAAGCCACAGGATTCGATGGCTAGGTCATTTATTTAGAACTGAGATAACAAATCCAATATAAAAGCAACCATTTACTAAGCCGATGGGAGCTAGAAAGCGAGGAAGACCACCAATAAGGTGGCTCGATTCTGTTGGGAGTGATACAAAAATCATATACAGGTATTCCTCGACTTACGACCCAGATAGGGACCGAGACAGTGGTCGTAAGTTCAGTTGGTCGTAAGTCGAGTTTCAAACACTTTTTTTTATGTATATGTACTTACATATATTTTTTACTTTCATACATACATACGTAATTTAAAATACATTGAATTTAGAAGACATAAATTATTCTTCGTCATCACTACTTATTATGTTAGTACAATCCATTGGTTCAGAATTTGAGACAGAAGATACGTTGCAAGTTTTTTTAACAAAGTCATCCAAGGTAGTTTGAACAGTTTGAGTCTTCTTTTCCTCGTATATTATCTGGTAGCAAGCCAGATTTTCCTGAATACGACGATTTACACTTGTGAATCTTTCTTCATTTGGATCCATTGCTTCTAATTGTTGTAATCCTTTACTAATATAATGAAAAGTTGAAGCCATTTCTGAAGCCAATGAAGGTTTATTTTATCGTGTGGATATCTAAACTATTGCATCATGCATTTTTATTATTGCGTCATAAATTTTTGCAGTATTGCAGAATATTTCATCATATTTTTTAATAATTATGTAATACATATAGGTATGTACTGTACATTAGAGGAACAATATTTTCAGAAAAAAATATGTATTTTTTAATTTTAAAATTTCGGTTGTAAGTCGAGGAATACCTGTATAAGGGAGACTGGAGGGGTATTGCTTCGGATAGGATCAGATGGCAGAAATTGATTGGGACGGCCTTGACCTGCAACAGGCTGTAGTGCTTCAAAAGAAGATAATCTGCTGAAATCATTCTTAAGGTTCCACCATTTTTTTTCTTTTTTAATTCAGTGCGGTAGGAACTTCTTTTGATATTGGCCCATGAAGATCCGCGAAGTTTTGCTGGTTACTTTATTGTGGGAGCAAGCATTGCTCCCCATAAGGGAGACGACAAAGAAACGACCAAGCCTTATTCGAGATTTGAACCCAAGCCCACTGCGGCAGCTCAGTACGTTAACCACTATAATATTTGGGAGGCTTTTTTAAACATAATCATTGACGTATCTAAAACCTTAAAACTTAAACACTTCCTACTGCAACAAATGATAAGTTCCGGAAAAAAAATATCAAAAGGAGAATGTAATCAATACGAACTTTCTAAGACATACTTAAACAATTATTTCACATACAATGCAGATTTAATGGATTTTTTGCGTAGTTGAATAATTTCTTTTGGTACTCAACTTCTATTAATCAGGTTCAATTTAGCTTTAGTGCTCTTTATTTAAGACAATATTTTAGCAATCAAAGATAACTTTATTTTGCCTCAAATGTTTTCAAATGGTAGATTACAGATTTTCTTTTTGTATAAAAGAAATTAGTAATGGAAACCAAGAAAAGGATATGCATAACATGCAATATAAAAATGCAGATATAAAAAGATAGATGTAAAGAAAGGAAAGGGGTTACCCTCTGAATAAAGGCTTTGAAGTTCGCTTTTCAACTGGTTAATTTTTTAATTGCACCCCAAAATATTTATTTTTCATGCAAGAATAAGGACTCTACATTATGCTTAAATAATCTGTGAGATTTGCTAGTATTCGCACTATCTTACAAAACACATGAAAAGGAAATAGATTATAAACCTTTGCACTGTATTAATTCGTTCAGGTTATCTTCGAAAATTTTTAGACATTTGTTAGACATTAAGAAATTTTCTGTTTGATAGTATACTATTCATGAACTAATGCACTGAAATTGTCAGCGTGGTTCAAAAATGTATTGAAATGAACTGATTTATGTCAATCTTTATAGCTACGTGTTTTGTATTTGTCATGGTCAAAAATATTTTAATATTGCTTGCATGTAAATAAAAACGTTATTGTTAAAGATAACTTATCCTTAAAAACAATTCGTAGTCACATGAGAGGGCATTTCAATTATCAAAGCTGAAAGCATAAAACGGCAACGTTTTTCATTTGACATCAATGTAGTGCTGTTAAAATGAACTGTATCACATATTAAATTTACTTCTACAAAATAACAGGCATTATAGATCGTTAGATTGCTTGGCGTTTCAATGTGAACAACAATGAAACTTTTACGTCACTGATTAATGCATTTTAAATAAAATTACGATAAAAACCGTGTTATTTACTTGCAGTCACGTTCTTAGTAACAGGACGTGGAGATTTCGCAATCATCAATGCTGAACTAAAAATGTGCAGTAACGTTCTTCATTGACCTCATTTCGTATTATGATATTATAATAAAAATTATTTACTTGTTAAATTTACATGGGCAACATTAAGGATAAAGTTAAAATTCCCGAGAACATCATTTAGAAGACACGTAAAATTTGAAATTTACATTTCAAGGCATGTTTTTTGCGAAAACTCGGGAGGTGATAACAGACAACCTAAATAGAATCAAAAATACGTATCACAAAAACTGAAACAATTATAGAAAAAATATCAAACCCTATATTTTCATGATTCCGGCTTAACGATGCTGCACAACCGCTACTGTATTTTGCTCTATTTGAAGAATATGTATATTTTGAAAAGTAAATGAATGGTTGAAAAACACAATGAATTTCAATAGGTTAAATACTGTAGTTTGTGTGAATATTTACACACTCTCTAACATCTTTTTTACAGCAAATTATTGTTCAATGCATTCTGGATTAGGCATTTTTACCGATAACGTTTGCCAGAATATATTCGGTCTTTAGATTTTAAGTGGTGAAAATATGTCGAGGCGAATATACTCCTGTAAAAGTTTATTGCTATATCTCAAAATTGGCTCATAAAAGTTGAATTTTGTAAATGTATTGTTATTAAAATATTCACTTCGCATTGAATAACGGGTGATGGAAATGCGTGAAGATATATAAACATGAGGAAAGTCACATTGCTAACCTGTAATGTAATTATGAGACGTAACAACATTATACGGTTTACACGCGAGTTACTTTACATTGACTTCATACTTTACAACTTAACTAAGTATTTGATTTTCAATGATATTGAAATTTATTTTACAGGATGAGAAATATTTATTTTCTTTTATTTTAGGAATGTAAATTATGATTTGTTTTGGTTCAGTCATCATCTCTTCTTGCTGTTTTTCTTTCTTCTATTATGCCACCCTATGAGGTAAGTTGGAAAGTTGTCAAATACAAGTATCATATAATGTTTGTTTATAACGAAAAACAATAAGAAGGAAAATTTATATATATATATAATATAATAAAATCCTTTCTCTTGTCATATGGTGTTTACGTTGCTGCATCTCGTACATCACTCTTTTTCCCACCCAATGACTAAGTTGGTGTGAAGAGACAGCGGTAGCTGGTGAATAAACCGCTTTTAGATGTGGAAGGCGCCTCTAGGTAAAGTTCACGAGCACGAATTGTACAACTTTTGAGAAAATGCAATTTGCTAGCTTGTAAAAAGCTACACAGTGCCTAAAAGGAGAATGAGAAGCATATTCTTTGTTGAAGCATTCTGTATGCAAATGTGAGAAAGGGAATGTAGTGTCATTTAAGAAGAATTGGAAAGGTGTTGATCAAGGAGTTGCTGCTGCGAGACCTAGGATGGCAAATTTTTGATAACGTTTGATTATGACAGACATGACTGTCTCATTCATGATATGTATTCTGGGACAACATTAAAGGCACATTATTACTAGAAATTTCTCTATGACCACTAACGACTGGTATTCCTGCAAGAACAGCTGATCTGGTTACAAGACAGTGGTCATTGTCATACAGCTAATGTGGTAACAACACTCCAGCAGAAACAGGGTTTGGAAGATCCTTAACCATTCCCTTTATTCATACAACATGTCTATCGGCAATTTTGACTTCTGCCGTATCTTTTCTTTTCCGTTGATATTCATTTTGAATCAACGGAATTCATTGATAACATTCATTTTGAATCAAGCTTCCGACGAAACTTGTTTTTTCACCGTGATTGGGAGTCATTTGCTTTTTGACGCCCATTATTACTCTTTCCAACGTTTGGGAGTGTGGGAAGTTAGTATATTGGTGAAATAGTGTTTGCGTCTGTATTTGAGGGTGCCCGCAAAGTAGGGTCTATAAAGACATTAATGGCAATACGTTTCTGCAGGGTAATTTTTATGTGCCTTTCAAAGAGGCGGGCTTATGTCTGCGGGGTGAATGTCAGGTTGGGTTTTAATGTACTTATTACAAAATTGGTCATGTACAAAGAATTGATACAATTGGTCAATTGGATACAATTGATACAATTCTTTAATTGGTCATATTAAAGAATTTAATCTAAAGAATTCTGTTCATCAATGAAAGTAACTTTTTAGTTTATAAAGAGTTCTAGGGAAATATTGTTGAGCTGTTTGGTGTCTTTCCCAAGCCTCCGAATCAAGTTCTGTAGAGTTTAAATCTAAAGACTTGGCTGGTCAGTCCGGATTTCAAAGATCTTTGTTCTTTAGAGTGTCATTAACATCTTATAAGCTGGATATTTTGAACATCTTAACCTATGTACCGCAGGCTATTTTTGGTGCTTTCAGGAAGTACACTAGATACCACTAAAAGTTGCATAATATATAAAGTTGTCGAAGGAATTTAATAAAAAAAATTATATACCCTCTATTATCAGCAATTTCAGTTTATTGGTATCGTCGCATAAAAATAGTTTTAATTTAACTTAAAAAACATAACAAAATAATTCAGTTAAAATAAATAACTGCTAATGTAGATTTAAACACATGAAATTGTCCTGAATCTCAGAAAATGTGTAGACGAAGTAAAAATGGAATCCTACATAGCCCACTTAAAAGTGTTGAGGTCGTGCATCAGCTAACTTCGCAGATTTTCAATCGCCGTGTTAAGCTAAGCAGAATTTTCTTCTCGGTACATTTTTAATCACAGATCAGCAAATGCTTATTTTTGAATATTTTTTTCCGCATTTGAAAAGATATCTTTAAATGCTATGCGGATATTTTTTCTGATTATTTTATTTCTTTCAAAATTCATTTCGTATAGACAGATATCAAAATAATTTAAAGACAATCAACAATTAAATAAATTAACTGTTTAGAAGTTTAAAATTTTAAAATCTGCCAGGACTTCATTTAACTGTCCGCTATCGTACGCAAAAACCAGAGTTCAAAAATATGCATTTGCTAATCTATGGTGAGAAAAAAATTCCACATAGCTTAACATGGTATTGAAATTTTGCAATGTCAAGTGATGCATCGCTTCAATAACACAGGTCTAAAAAAGATTGGTTTTGAAAAACTGACATGGATGTTTCAAGTCACTCATGTGGGTTTTTTGGTTCACTGAATTCGAAAATGTAGCCCATTTTGCTCTATCACGAATAGATTTTAAGCAAATAAGGAATAAATACCTTAGTGATTGAGATTACGGAGGACAAAAAAAGTAAACAAAAAATAAAACATTAAATGTAAAATTTCATTATTGATTTAATCCTATTTGAATTGAAAATATATACGAACTAATTCAATAAATGGAAATGTATAGTTATAATTGATTAGCCTTACGGGATCGCTTTTTCTTATCTTGAAATCAGTTTTTCGGTCGCAGACCTGTGTAATCTGAGCCCCCCCCCCCGTTACGAGCGTTGGCTTGATTTAAAAGGTAATTTAATATCAAGCCAACCACTCCCTATAATAGACTCAATAGAACTGAATTATCCCCTACGTGTTGGACTTATTCAGATTAGCGTAGCAGCCCTTTTTATAAGGTATTTTTTTTTTCTCCCGTTTTAGAATGAGAAAGCTGAGCGTTTTAGAAGGAGAATCCCAATATGAGTTAAAACTCATATTGGAATTACATTAACTGATTTTCAGGCTCATTGGGGGGAGGGGTCCCTTTTAGTTGTCCCACTGTTTCAGATTGCTTCCTGAGAATGCGTCATCATATCCGTCTATGAAGCATAATTATACATTTCGCCATGACTCCCCTTTTCAGATTATATGAATTTTGCAATCTTAAATGCCAATTTTGGAAGAATATTCTCCTATAGATGAAGGTTCCTTGTAACTAAGGGAAAATAATGAGTTTATTTTGCAAACTTTTGGCGTCAACAAGGTCGCATTCTGGTTTAATTTCTCCTTGCAATTTTTCTATCATTATCATTTCATGTTAATCTTCTTGGAGGAACTTCTGTTTTCATTATACATTCTTGCATCTGACATCACATGTCAATGTACTAGTTCATGTTCTTTTAAGGCTGCTGCGTACCAATCCTATTGGATTCGCTCAACTCAATGTTAACCTATGGAGAAAATTTGTCCAAGGATTGCCGACTTGGATTTAAAGATGTTTTTTAATTGTACTCCGTAATAGAGAAAGAAATTTTACCCCTTGAGGCCTTTTTCATTTCTTTAAAAAATGCAAATAACATTTTAAAATTTAAGTTATTCAGGAAAAAAAATCTAGTGTAGTGTTTTAAACGCTCATGAATTCCTTTGGTGGGGGTAATTTATAAAATGAATCTTGTTGCAAGGTGCAGAAAAGTTCAGGCTATCTGAAAATACCATTTTTATTGGATTATCAGTTTTAAAATACCATTTTTATTGGATTATTCTGCACCTTGCAACACGAATCCTATTGCTAGGTGCAAAAAAGTTCCATCTATCTGAAAATACCATTTTTATTGGACTATCAGCATTTATGTAACTGTAAATAGTAGACAAATGTTCTCCATAGGTTAACATTAAGGTGAACGAATCCAATAGGGTTAGTACACATCAGCCTTAAGTTCAAATAAGATCGGGTATTTTGGCATTTTGTCTCTTCCTACTGAACACGAAAAAATTATAATATTCAGTATCCATGGTGCATATACCATCAGCAAGCTTAAACCAAAATTTAAATACTTTTCTGACTCGATCCAACGATCGCTTGGTCCAGTGTATTTAAGTTGTGAGCGTTAGCAAAAAAGAGAACCGGGTTTCAGCAGTTGTTCCAATACAACAATCTCGCGAGCGTGGCTGAAAAGTAAACCTGCCATTGACTGATAACGCAGTATTCTTCTCTGAGAGCTGTAAATTAAACTATGATGTGAGTAGACGTCGTTTAGTGATAAAATAAGACTGCATTTGTTATTCTGAAAATAAAAGCCTAAGTGAAGGATTAAGCAGATATTTATTTCTGTAAGCGTAAATGGATTTACAAGGTAAATTTTGACAAGAGGAAGCTACAAACTGCAATCTTTAACAGCTGAGCAACGACTCTTCCATTTTGGACGTCTCAACTTTATTATAGTTTCCAAATTAAGAGTTTATCACGGCAGAAAAAGTTATAAAATGGAATGAAGTGCCAGTGTTTATACTTTTCCATGTATTATATTAATCAGAGTTAAATGAAAACTAAGCCCAATTTCCTGCTGTTTGAATTTATTCATGTAAAGCAAAATTATAAAACATTATTTTTCAGTGGATTATTAAAAGAACAAACAAATACTTTTGCTCATCCTCCCGGCTGCCATATGAATGTATCAGAGAGCACAGGTGAAGAGAGCTTAATTTGTAATGAAGTTCCGATATTTGTGTCTCAGAAATCGATGGTAAGTTGAATAACTTTAAACTTGAGGGAATTTTTTTAATTATCCTCTTCATCATAAGATTACGCTTTACTTTTATAATTTTAAATTTATAAAATTCTTATGGAGCAATTAATTTTTTGTCGGTTTAATCAATGAAAAGTTGGTCAGTATTCTTTATTACTCGAAATGCCAATGTTTACATCAACTAAATAGCGCTCGCAGACAAGCGAATACTTTTAAAGTAAAAGCCCGACACCGGATACTGAGAGTAGTATCACTCCAAAGCAATCTTTAACCCAGACTGGACCTACACTTTATCATTTACAGTCTATACACAACAGTATGAAATATCGATTGCTTGAATCGATGTGTTTACGAACAGCTAGTATAAAAAGAAAATCGTGTAAGTTTTAGATCTTGTTCCATTTCGAAGTGAAAGGGTAATTTTGTCAGGGAGACTAAGTTTCTAGATGTTATACTTTAAAGATGCGATTTTCAACATTTTTCATCTCATGGCACAGATAATCTAATTACTAAAATTATTTGGCACACCATAGCATACATTACATTTTTTGTGGATATAAGAAAAAAATAGGTATAATTTTGATTGGTTTACCATAAAAAAATAGTAATAGTAATTTCCCACTCTTTTTGCCAGGTGAGTGCCCCCAATTAAAAGCTTTGCAAGTATTAAAAATTCTTTCTGCACACCGGTTGAAAATTGTTACTTTAAAGCAGTGGTTCCCAACCGGTGGTCTGCGAGTAGGGATGCGACATCGATAGCAAAACATTGATGTTTTGAAACATCGATATTCAATATTAAAACATCGATGCTAATAAAACATCGCCCCAAAACCATCGATGTTTTTAAACATCGATGTTTTAGAACATCCATTTTTTTAAATTGGTTTAGTAATCTCTAACATTAATGTTACTTCGGTTAGTCTGGGGGGGGGGGGGAGATTTAATTTTACTCTCTGATTGGGCTGACACAAATGACAAAAATTTGGTTGCTTTTGCCTTGGGCTACATTGATGACTCAAAATTCTCGTTGTAAATATCGTCATGTTTTGCCTTCAAATGTCCAGATAAATTCGTGGTATTGCCAGAAGTTTTGAGGGACTTAAGGCAAATATTGCATTTTGCCAATTTGTTAGAGGTTTTGCAAAAAAATTTCAAAACGGTACTTATGGGAGGCATCTTACAAATAATATTAACGTCAACTTATATAAAACCAGAACAAAACAAAAGCTTAAATGGCTGCTCTCGTGTATATACTATTTGTAAAATAAACCCCATGGAAGATTCTGGAGTATCAGGAACATTCCAAGCGCTCTGATTGGTTCATTGGTAGTTGACTGACATTTATCTGTTTGCTAAGGAATCGTTCCCCCTTTTGTATTCGTCCTTTTTAGAATTCAGACTTACATTTACTGAGTGTGAAAATTATGCTACGTGGTAAATTGTTTAATTATGGTACATTTTCATTAAAAAAAAACATCGAGACAACGTAAAACATCCAGCACAAAACATCGATGTTAAAAAAACATCGACTTCAATAAATCGATATTTAAAACATCGACTTCAATAAATCGATATTTAAAACATCGATGTATTTATCAAAACATCGATGTTTTGAAAACATCGACATCGATGTCGCATCCCTATCTGCGAGAGCCTCGGGAGTGGTCCGGCACCATATACAAAACAGTTGCTAAATAAGTGGGGATTTTGAAAGCAATGTTCGCTGAACTAGATGGGCCGAAATATATTCGATGACTATCAGGTGTTGAATTAAAATTTCTTAAAAGTTTAACATAATTGTTTTATTTTTAGAATATGATACGTTAGAATGTGAATACGTTAATCCTGTATCCCTTTTGCCTGAGGAATATTCTTAACCCTCCATACCCCTAGGAAGCTTCCCCCCCCCCCCTCAAGTCGGTGGGAGATGGTGATGGTCCACATATGGTTCGATTTCTGGCTTAGTGGTCCGCAGACTTCTACGGTTTGGGAACCACTGCTTTATAGGCTTTAAAGATATGTAGGCTTCAAATCAATATAATATACATTTTACCACACATCTTTCATTTTAATGTTTGTACATTTGTACAAGGATGAATATTGCACTGCAGGAACAGCAGAGAGATACATTATTGGCGTAATTAAATGGGGAAAAATACGAAATTTTGTATTGTCTCGTAATTTAATATGGTACATAAATCTAATATGCTGCTTCTAATAAAATTTTAAAGTCAACGGAAATAATTTAGTAAAAACTTACTGACAGTAAAAAATATTAGTTTTAGTTGATATTTTTTAATTATTAGTTTTATTAAAAATTATTAGGCTTTAGTTGAGATTTTTTAATTTTTAATTTACCGTTGTAACAAAATCCTGCAACTATTATGAATCCCTTTGGGAACTTTTCTGTACACTGACGAACCCATTTCGTACGGTCATTTCCGTCAATTCCGTTGAGCAATAGAAAATTGATCGTTTTTTATTACAGTCACTTAAATACACTCATACCTCATCGAGTGTTACCACAAATTTCCATGTTTCAGCATTTGGGTGTTTTTCATATAATTTTCTACAATTTGTTTTTCTTTCATCAATATGCTTTAGAAAAAGCAGATGAACTTTAGGTTTAAACATCTTTTTTAACTTCAAATCTTTATGAATGATTTTACTTACAGTGTCAGAAGACATTCCTAGTTTCGATTCAACGGATTTTTGAGTCTGCGGATTTTATTTTAGAATCAGAGACTTCACTTTCTTGATATTCACCTGCGTTTGAAGTCTTAGGATGAGGTTTTGCGGTCATGCTTTCATTTTTACTTTCAGTAAGATGGTTTTTTCCTTTCATATTTAATATATTATAAATTCTCTTTTTTTTAAATGCCATAACCGCGATTTTTACACCGCTTTATAATTTGTTGATACGAATATTTCTCCTCGGAAAGCGCAGTTATGTAATCTTCGAGTCATTTATCAATTCTAGGAGCCATTCTCAAAATAAATCTTTTATTTTGCATTCCGAATGCAAACAAAACAATAGCAGACGATTATTCTGAAGTTGCCAAATTTTTTTCTTAAAATGCAAACGCCGAAAATAAATTACAAAATCGTTTCCATAAGGTGCGAACGACCATATATATATATATATATATATATATATATATATATATATATATATATATATATATATATATATATATACATACATACATACATACATATATATATATATATATATATATATATATATATATATATATATATATATATATATATATATATATATATATATATATATATATATATATATATATATATATACATACATACATACATATATATACATATATATATATATATATATATATATATATATATATACATACATACATACATACATACATATATATATATATATATATATATATATATATATACATACATACATACATACATACATACATACATATATATATATATATATATATATATATATATATATATATATATATATTAAACAAAACCCGGTAATACCAGTGGGGAACTATAATCATTAGAACTCTTTCCACAGATGCAATGCTGATTAGGCTGTAAATATTTTCAGACTTGGAAATGGGTGACTGCAGGTCTGACTCTATACATGGTTGATTTGGCTTTTCGTTTATTCAGGAGGAGGAGTAACGTGGAACTGTTAGGTTTCCAAGTGTATAAATGTCACATCATATACCTCAAACTCTTAAAGGAAGGTTTTGTGGCAAAACCTGGCCAAGTAAGTAATATTTATGATAGTATATATGTTCTTATTTTTTTAAAAATGTGACTCTGACGTTTAGTCGTGTCTCCAATGCTGTAACTTTAAAAGCTTGTCTGAGATTTGTATACATATTTTGTCGCTTTGTGTGTTTAAAAAAATGAAATATCCATATTTGTATGACTATATGCCATTTTATACTATATATTTCAAAAAATAATATTGAAATTTATAGTAATATCGTAGGCCAGCCGCGAACTGATGATAATGTTAGACATTCCGGTTTGTTGTGGGATTAGACGATTGTTCCAAACAATGAGGAGAAAGCTACGTGATGCCTGATCAATGATTTATATAAACACACACACACACACAAATGATTTTGACAAAGCATTTCTTCTTTATCTATGACTGCACTCAAGGAAATGTGCCAAAATGCTCTTTTTTTCTTTTTTCTTTTTTTTTTGGGGGGGGGGAGGGGGGCTATCATTAAATGCTTAATATAAATATGTAGAGAATGTATGAAGTAATAAATGAGTTTTAATTTTTTTTTCAAGAAAACTGAAAAATGATTGATTCTTATAACTTATCTTGTAAATTGGGAAGATTACATATTCATCTTAAAATCTTTAAAAGTTTTCCCTTGTACAATATACGGCAAAGAGTCTATTTTATATTATTTTTTTTCTATAATAGTAATGTTTGAGTTAGGATTTATAAATTATTTTAATACTATTTATGAGATGAAATAAAATGTGTATTTTATTTTTATATTATTTATAAATTTATTTATAAATTTACAGATGATCTTTATTCCAAAGCTAACTCATAAATGCATTACTCTTAAAAATATCATTTATTAATTTTTTTATCGATATTAGTGTATCTAAAAATTGTTTTTATGAGTATCTGTGTGCAAAAAGTGATACTTTCTGTGATGTAGCTCCATAAATTCTAGCTTATTAGTTTACTCTAATTCTGGACTCTCACCTATGTGGAAAAAATTAATTTTACTTTGAAGAAATTCATATCAAATTCCTCCTAATACCTCTATTTTTCGAAAACAATTTACCTTTCTTTCCCCCGTTTCGCTCCTTAAAATAACTAAAGTAGGATAGCAGATCGAAAGGATCAGCCTATTCATACTGCCCCTTTAGACGTTCCCTTTTAGACGTTTTCGAATATTATTCAGGAACTCGGCTCTCGGCAAATAGCCCGCGGCACCAGGGCCACAAAATGCTGTTGACCAGCTAGCTCCCTCGCCGATTGCAGCGGAAGGGTTTATAAATTAATATTTTTATGACAATCGAGTACTGTAACTTACCGCCTTTTGATGGTTTTCAGGAAAGACCTGTTATTGATACTAACCTGAATTTTAAAGTTTAGCTAATTTACACCTTCTTTAACATTTGGGGAATGAAATCCTTTTGGATTAAAGCCTTTGTTTTCATAGATTTATTATATTGACTGGAGCACATTTTTTGGGGTATATTTTCAAATATTCATATCCAATAAAGGTATTTTAAATTATTTAAAAAAAGAGTTTACATTTATTTCAGTTTAAGAATTCTATTTTTCAATATAAATTTAATTTAAATGAATATTTTAAAATTCAAAGTAAGAATTGTGCAAGCTATCCCTTAAATTCCTTATTCTTAAGCTTCATATAAATTTAATGGTTGGTGAAAAACCAACCCCTTAACAAGATTCATATCCGCATGTATAATGTTTGTACCCAAAGCGAGACGGAATTTTTAAAATTTGCATTGTAGATTTTAAGCGTACAGCCATGATATCGTGACATCATTTTTAAACAAAAACTTTAATATTAAGTAATTAAATCAAGGAAAATAATTGCCCCTTTTCTGACGCTTTCATCTCAGATTTTCATTTTGAAAAGTTTGCTTTAAAATTTTCGGCTTTCGTGAAATTATAACTTTATAATGCATAAAATACTTGTCTTCAAATATCTATGTATTACTACAAAGTATGTGTTCATTTGCGTTATCTGTTTTTGAAAATCAAAGGGTTAAATTTTCAAAGAACTTTCCAATTTAGACTCCCATGCGCTCATAAATACATGCCCATATATGTTCGTTTATGTATTATTTTATAAAAAGGGATCGTACACTGCTCTTTTTAGCAATGACTAGCACTCCTTTGGCTTTTATCACTGAAGTAACTAGTGTAGGCATACTTACTACCTAATTCCGATATGTTTCAGAGGGAATGGAGACTTTGCTTCTTACTTATTCAACTTCCAGGGATGTAGCAAAAGGTGGATGTTGTAGTTGAAGTTGTGGGATTCACTCCATTTCGAGCAAGAGTTATTCCAATGGATATCTAGAATTTGAGAGGGACAATCTAACATTTCAACAGTATTTTTTCAATTCCTACTATTAGTTCACACTCTCTCTATATATATCTTGTTCAAATTTTCAATCGTTAATAAAAGTACTTTTTATTCATCCACTCAAGTTCAAATACATTTTTTTAAACTTGTAGTGGATGACACTTGATGTTAATACAGTTTTTTCAAATATTAATTCATTAATTAAATTTAATTAATCAATTTTAGTTTTAGACCGAGAGCGTCTCTTGCTCTTGAATAGTAATTTCCCTCTTGTTACTGTGTAAACGGTAGCACTGCGGTATCGTGGTCTTCTCCCGTCCTGTATGTTGCGAGATCGAATCCCCAACCTGACAAACTTTTTCTCTCTCTTTCCCCCCCCCCCCCCCTCCTAATCTTGCACAGTAGGCAAGGTTCTGGCAGGCAATCCTTTTTTCCAATTCCTACTATTAGTTCACACTCAAATTTTTCTTTGTTGACCTAAGTAGGAATTGACTTTAAATTTTTTTTTTATATATTACTTGTTACAAGTAATTTCTTAACACTCTGCGCCGAGTGGCAGAGAGCTGTATCGTGCTGAAAATGGCAGCAGCCCTTTTCATAATACTATCCCACTGTTAAAAGACAAATTTTAAGGCTACTGTGTGCTAACCCTATTTGATTTGCTCACCTCAATGTTAACCTATGGAGAAAATTTGTCTAAGGATTGTCAACTTCGATTTAAAGATTTTTTAAAATTATACTTCGTAATAGAGAAAAAAAAATTTACACCTTGGGACAGTTTTTTTTTTTCAAAATGCAAATAATATTTTTAATTTAAATTTTTCTGGGAAAAAATCTGGTATAGTGTTTTAACGCTCCTAAATTCCTTTGGTGGACAAAATTCATAAAATAAATCTTGTTGCAAGGTGCAGAAGAGTTCAGGCTATCTGAAAATACCAATTTTGATTATCAGCATTTATGTAGCTGCAATAGTAAGCAAAATTTCTTCATAGGTTAAAATTGAGGGGAGCGAATCCAATAGGGTTAGTACACAGCAGGCTTAAGCAGGCAAACTAGGTTTCCGATTCAATTCCTTACTTCTGAGTACAACAACCAACTCACAGCATTAACCGGGTGATATAATTCCTCGACAGGATCATTTCAATATTTGACTGTTTGAAAACAATACAACCTTTCATAAATTATTCTCTCGGCTGCCATGCACGTCCAACAGAGCAGATAACTGCATAATGTCATTCGAAAATGGCTAATTTCTGTTTATTTAAAATCTAAATTGGGGGGCGGGAGACTTAATACATCATTCATTTTGTTTGCGTTGTTGGAACGTTTAGCTTGTGTATTAACTGCACTACCATGATAACCAAAGCTGGCCACCGATTTGTAGGTGTTTATACTACAGAAGACAGCACAGTAAGTATAAGTCTTCCATTTGAAGCGCCATTTTGTTGCAGGGAACGAAAGATATTATCAAACATTTATCTATATTGAATGTTACGCTCGCAGTTGTTAAGGTTGTTTTTCCTAGTAATGGCACCTTTTTTCCTCCTTTAAATGCTGTTTTGCACCGTTGATACTCTTCATATCCTGAACTCCAAAACTTTAGGGCAATTTCCCTCGCAACATTTAACTGCAGTTATGTTTATTTATTACAAATGCTCGGAAGATGGGCTATGACGCTATTTGTTCTCAGTAAAGGGCGAGACTGCTGGTTATTTATTTAAGGGGGCACCGTATAGGTGGCCAGCATTACCCCTTACAAGCCGGTCCCGTAATTTAGAACCGAGTCAAGTGACGAGACCGGAACACTTGACCCCAGTTAACATAACTGCACTTGACTGCAGGTATGTAAACTTATTGTATTTGGCAAATATTATTTATAATATAGTGTAGGTGTATGGGGACGGCATGAATATATATATATATATATATATGCGTGTGTGTGTGTCCTCTCTATTCCACTAGACAGAAAGTTTTTTATTGCATTACTAAGGCAGTCCTGTTGTAATAAGATAAATTGTTAAATTTGTTAACCTCATTGGATAATGTAATTAAAATATATTACACAGTATTTTTTTAAGCATACCTTATGCTGTGTGTCCTCATAATTATTTTATCTAGACATATACAAAATGGTAGTTAAATTAAGCAAGAAAAAGCATATTAGAATCAGTGCACTGTATCAGTGTTTGTTAATATAAAGACAGTTTCAAAAATGAGTTTCGTTACTTCACTTAGTCCCTTTCATAAAATCAACCAAACCAAACCAAACCAAACCAAATCCATTCATGAACTAGAGTAACAGTAATAGAAATAATCAATCAACTATATCTTCTTTGATTTGTAAATCAAGAAAATGTCAGAGTTATTTTAACCTATACCTCAACCTTTCTAATGAAAATTTACAAATTTAAGTTAGACAAAAATTTTGATATTGAAAAATAAATCCAGTGGGTATTAAATACTCACAGCGTAATATCATACCTTTTTCCTTTTGAAGCAGATACATAAAGAAATTATATTTAAATGCCATAAATGAAAATAGACAATCCCAGCATTTAGAATGATAGGGCTGACAAAAAAACCCCTTCTTATCAAGAATCTCGTGGGAAAGAACGTGTATGACTTGTTTTTGTCGTAGCATATTCCTTCTGCACTAACTGACGAAACTAACACAATGCAGATATTTCCTCTAAGGTCGTTGTCCTATCCTATTGCTAAAGAAAGATATGTCTATTCATCAATTCTCTGTTAAGAAGAGAGACGAAAAGAGCTAACCATCACAAGGTAATTGTTGAGAAGAGGATATTTGTTTCAATATCATATTTCTGAATACTTTCAGTGCATACCTATGGAAGATTTTCAAATAGAGTGCGTGTAGACCCAAAATTCCTTTGAAGGCCAAAAATCCCTCTCAGAAAATTTAACTTTTAAAATAAAAAACTATTTTACATGTCTTAAGAATGTTTCTTTTTTCCAAAATGTAAGGTTTTAAAAAGTTGCTGATGAAACGTTATTAGTAGACCCTCTATACAGCTAGGAATAAATATATGTGTGATAGTGAAAAACAAAAAAGTTTTTGTGCATTTATTTGTTTTAATGAAATTTATTAGTTAAATAGAAACTCATTAAATTTGTGCCCAACATCGTTAGAAAAATTACAAAGCTCTAGTAACACTATATCCCCCCCCCCCCCCAAAAAAAAATAAATAAATAAATAAAAAATAAAAACAGGATTTAAAGCCTGGAATTCTCAGGTTTAAATTAAATAAGATATTGATCATCCTATTTTTAAACTATGGAGATATTCCTAAAGATAGTTTAGAAAGGATTTATAAGACTAAAAATTTATGCAGAATTTACTTTGTATCTTATTAAATAGTTCAGGTGTCCCCTCTTAAATACCTCCCGCATTTCTTTAACATAGGCATTCCAACAATGGATCTCGAGTTAAGGAAAGGAATGTCTCCCTTACATAATGTCCACGTTTTTTATGTGTTGTCATTATATGTTTGTGTGTTTATTATACATTAAAAAACATATGTATGTGTGGTATAAAACGTGTTGTGTGTAGTCTTTTGAGTATAGTTTGTAGATCTATAAATGTTTTTGCACATGCGTGTATGTGTATTTTTGGGTAGTGAGTTAAATTTGTAGGTTAGAGGTGAGTTCGGGCCTTGAGTTCTAGGTCGATTAACTCCCCTTGCCGCCCCCCCCCCCCCATTGAGGGATATCTACTATGCCTAGTCCGTAGCTGAAACTTTTGCAGATTGGAAATTTTAAAAGTAAACAAATTTTTTGAAGTCAGTATTAAATTAATTCTTGCACACTTTAAAGTAGCGGTTCATTCATGTATATATTTTTAATTTTGTAGCTTTTTGTATTTTCTGAATTAATGGAAGGCGAGCATGACCGCAACTAGTCTCAAAGGGCATTCTAAAATTATAGATCTCAAGTAAGGGCCGAGTTCGGGGTCAGCCCGTCTCACCTGTGGTGTAGATTTAGAAAAGTGCGTATCCACAACCCAAGTGCAATACCTTTAACTAGATTTTCTTCATACCCTTTTATGAATTTTGTAACATAAATAAAAAATATCTAAGTGTTAATTCAGTTTTAAAGAAAAATAAAGTATAAATTCTCATACTCCTCATAACACAAATTAGGATTCCTCCCATAATTTATAAATTTTTGTGTTTTATTTGATAAAAAATGTTACCTCTCTGCTCTCTTATATTGATCTATACACAAGATTAAAAAGTTTCGAAATTGTGAAAATATTTACTTAAAGTAAGAAATAAAGTAAGTTACTGAATGATACTTTATACAAGTCACCATTTTAAAAATTCAGATATATTTTTATGAAATAAAACTAAGGAGATCTTCATGATAGCATGGGAAATTAGGTACGTCCTTTCATACGATATTAGTAGCGAGAGAGAATTAACCCAGGAGGAATACATTTGTTATGATTAGGGTGAATTTGAAAGAAGCTCTGCTGTTAGAGACCGAACCACTTTTCAGTTCAACAATGCCAAGAACTTTTCATCTTCTGCGTGTAAACGAACTGTTGTTTAGATAAACGATAAATAACCAAATGATTACAGGAGAATAAAAAACACCTTTCATGTAAATTATCTAAAACAGATGTTAAAGCCTGATTCGAGTAAATTGAAAGGCTTTTCAACAATCGCAGATGTTTATCAATATAAACATGAGAAAAAAGTGATCGAAAACAGTACTTCTTAACATATCTGGGGTAGATTATTTGGTTAAGCGTTAGTCTCCAGATGTGGTAGTCTGAAAACTCTAGCCAAGCAAAAGCAGCTCTTAGAAATGAGTTTATTTTAAAAAATCAGTAACGGGTAATTTTGTCTTCACTTACTAAGCTTGCCAATATTTCAAATTCACGTACCTCTAAAACACAAAAATGGGCATCAGTCCTAATAAATTGATGTCTCCATAATAAATAATTATAGTTTCATGGATCTTAAATGACTTTGGAAAATATATTTCATCCGTGAAATAATGCCTTCGAATTAGGCAATACATCAATCTTGGTAATAAAGAAGTTTTGCTCATCTTTTACAGGAGCTTTTTCACCTCCGGTCTATAAAATCAAGTGCTAATGACTTAAAATGAAAAAAGTTATAAAAAATGATGCCTTCTGACATCTCAGGGGTAGCTTAGCTGGTTTAGTCGAACTCGAGATGTGAAGGTTTAAATCTTCTGGTCCTACCAAAAAAAATTTTTAAGTATGAGGGTTTAATAATAATAAAAATCGAAAAGGTTTTATTTTTGATTTTCTAAACATGCCACTATTATAATTTCATACACCTCTGATGAGGAAAAATTGTCATTAGTCTCTAAAAATTTATGTAACCATAAAAAAATTTGTAAAAAAAAACAATTTCTGACTTTGAAAGATGTAAATCTTTTGTGGAGTTAAAACAGGAAACATCCTATGTAAAACAGATGTTTTGCTGATCATTACGGCAACTTTTTCTACCTCCTGTCTTGAAAAGTCAACTGCTAATGACTTAAAAGAAGGGGTAAACTAATGACAGTAACATTTTATATGCAAGCGAAGAATGTTAAAAAGAGACTAATTTAAAATGTTCTGTGTGAGTAATATGTATTTTATTAATTTTATTTCAGTACGTCTATCTCCAGTGTCCAGGTATATCACTTTTAGAATGGCACCCGTTTAGCATATCAGAAGTAAGTAGCAAGTTTTGACAGTTGAGTCACCATATGTGGGGGAAAATTATGACATTGTTCGCGTAATCTTGTTTATAGCTTGGCGATGAATCAGTTTTAGTAATTAATAAAGATGCAGCTTTTAACTACACCGCCGAGTCCACATGACAATAGGCGACTTTCAGAAAGTGGAACAAAGTGTACGTGCATTGTTCTCTGTAGCTTAGCAAAATTTCTAGTATTTATGTATGCATTCACTATGAGCAGTTTCATGTGTTACATTTAAATTGATACTATGAACTATAAAATTAAACATAATATAAACGTTAGTAAATTTAATTGTAACGTACAGAAAATTTGCGGGAAATTTTATTCGGGTGGTAGTTCCTATTTTGAACAGAAAAAAGATGTTTTAAGGGAAAATACTTATTTTTGCTCGGTAAATGCTGTATGATAAATGCCAGATTTGATGCTACGTTATGAAGAGAATCTCATAAATAAAAATTCTTTCATTTTACGGAAAAGAAAGCCGCATGCATTTTTAATTAAATAAATGATTTTTTTAGAATATCAAAATTTAAATAACCGAAAATTTAAATTTTTTTATTGTTAAATATAAAATTTGATGAGGGTTATTTGAGCTTCTTATTTCTAACGTAACCGAAATTCAAAAGAATTCCTTGAATAGGGATTTTTTTAAAAAAAATTCATTGTGACCTTAAGGCGCTGAATGCAGCATAATCTTAACCTAGATTTTTTTTTATTGATTGCTTTTTCTTTTTGAAATCATATAAAAATTCCTCCAAAATCCTTTTCCATAACATAATATTTGTTTAGGTATTGCGAGACTATAATTTTTATTATAAATATATTGGAGACTAATAATTCTTAGTTATTTATACCGATAATACAGCAGGAGTCATCAAATGTCTTTAGGTTTGGACAGCTTACCTGAACTGTTCTATTTTATAATACTCAAATTTATTTTCTCCAAGGATAACGGCCGATTTCATCATAGAATTATACGATATTCCAAAGAAGATGAAACTCCAGTGTGGAACACTTGACATACCTTCGAAAAAAAAACTAGCATGGCTTAATTTTGAAATTGTCCTCAATATTGAGTCTAACATTTGTTGAAATACTAGATGAATACATAAGGAATATGGTTTTGTTTCACATATAGGCTGGAACTAATCAATGTCGAATTCTAGCGAAACTGTTTTAATTTTAGCGTCAATGTAATGATTATGAAAATAAGTTGCAAAGACTTTTATTTGTAGTAACATGTATCAAAAATATCCACTGCACTTTTAAGAAGCTCAGAGGATAGATATGTTAATCAAAGTTTGGAAGTACTAAAAATTAAGTTATACTATTATTTTGAATTAACTTTAAGAAATGTGTTTTAAAAGTTGGATGTCGTATACGAGTCGCATCCACAAAGTAACAAGGCCGGACGATGGCCGAATGGCTAGGGCTCTGGCATTCGGTACCAAAGTCTGTGGGTTCGAGTCTTACTTTTGGCTTGGACGTTTGAAGCAGTTAGGAATCGGCTTTAAGCAGTAGGTTCCGGTGTAATTAGACCTCGTGTAGCAAAAATTGACAGTAGCGCTCCAAACCAAACCAAACCAAACCACAAAGTAAGAACTGCTTGCTCATAGATCACGCGCAGGTCACGTCATTGTAAGCCGCTGTCATTTGGTTCCTCAACGTCTGGAGCTTCATTTAGTGTTAATTATATTGTTCTATAAAGTTGCCTCGCTTTGCTGTGTTAGTCAAAAGTGAACGTTAAAATCGAAAATGCTTCCCGCTGTGAAGTGCGATCGGTGATAAGATATTTGGGCCCCAAAAATATTCATGCGACCGTAAATAGTATGACCATAAGTGGTAAGATACGACCATTAAGTTACTACCATACATGTTGAATCCTACTGTAAAACTCATGAGAAGCTGCGCTGAGCAATTCAGATTCGACGGCGTGTGTTACTGTCTGCTGGAGTTTGTCTCTTACACAACAACGTGCGGCCGCACAAGGGCATTGCTTGAACAGTTTGGTTCGGAATTTTTTGAACAACCACCGCATAGTCCCGACCTAGCTCCTAGCTATTACCCTTTGTGTCTCCACCTGAAGAGATCCTTGGCCGGTCAGTGTCTACAGAGTAATCAAGAAACAAAATACTTTGTTCAGGGGTGTTTAAAAGGATTGGTGGTGGGTTTCTTCGTCGAAGAAATACAAAAGCTAGTCTCACGATACGACAAATACCCCAATAAATATAGAGACTACGTATAAAACAAGTGTAATATACGTTTTGACATATGGCAATAAAAATCTTTCAGAAACTTCTTCCTAATTTTTTTTACACCCAATCGTTTCTTACTTTTGTGGATGCGCTTCGTGCATTTAAAACTTCCCCACATCTTTGAGTCAAGAATGAAGGAAATTTGATAACAAGGAGATATTTAAATAGTTATTTTAAGTTATTTTACTGAAAATAATCTGGTCTTTAAAGCAATGTATTTTGTTTTCTTTCAAGCTGAAAATATTCGTTTTTACGTTTTTGTCTGTCTAAATAGTTTTGATTTCTCAGAGTGAGTCGGGTAGTTCCATTTTATATGACTTAGCTCAATTGGAGTAAAAACATAGTCATTTGTTTAGAAAATGATTCCTGAGATAGGATTTTTAGGATTTTTTTTCTTTACTTCTCTGTCACAGTTATACCCAAATGTTTTAATCACAGCCTGTGTTGCCATGGTATTATCAAAACGGAGTAAATTTACTCCATGTGAAATACAATACAATATCTGTTACTATTATAGTTTATTTAATATTGCTCAAATAATGTAAATAATTCAAAACGAAATAATATACATAAAAAAGGCATAGACAGCCGAACAAATTAACAGAAAAGCTACACTAGCGATGAAAAAATTTAACTTTTCAATAAAAGATTGCGCAGTTGCAACAAATCCTCATACTGAAAACAGCCAAATATAACTAAAAAGTAAATAATTCAACAGAGAAAGATAATTACTAACATGAAGAATGCAGACAAAATAAACCGAAACTATTTATATAGAACCTGAGATAGTATTTTCCGGAATTTTTTCTTTATTTCTCTGTCACAGCTATATCCGAATGTTTTAATCACAGTCTGTGTTGCCATGGTATTATCAAAACGGAGTAAATTTACTCCATGCGAAATAATACAATATCTGTTACTAAAATAGTTTATTTAATAATGATATTTTTTAAATATGTAGTATATAAAATATATTAAACATTTATTCTCAGAATTTTTTGATATTCGAATACTGTTAAAAATTTTATGTTACCTCATATATTAGAATATGTTACCGTATACATTTGTATTAACCACATTTTAATATCCTTTGTTATAAAATAATTTGTGATAAAACAATATATGAAACATATTTTGACACTGCATACTTAAATATTTTAGTGTCCATCTTCTGATAACTCTTCATTTACAATACACCTCCGGACAAATGGAGACTGGTCAGGTAAGTCTATGAATAAAACATTACATGAGCACGGAATATCCGTAATATTTACGATAAACTCCCGATATATCAAAGACAACATTCTCTAATTTTGGTTTTTGTCTGTTAGATAAATTTCAAAGTATTTTGGTTTGAAAATTTAATTCTAACGCCTGACTTTGTTTTCTCCATTTTTACATTTACGGCTTTCTAAGACACTACACTTTTAAAATACGTTAAGTGTGCCTGCATCTGATCTTAAATGAAATCCCAAGAGAAACAAATAAAAAAAATTACCTTTTGTATTCATTGATAAGGTTTCTTTAAAGTCGGTCTTTCGACGAATAATTTTCTAAGTGCTCATACTGCCTAATATATTGAGAGTTTAATTTATTTTCTGTATGATTTTGGTTAATTGTTTTATTAATTTACAGGAAGCCTGAAAAGTTACTTAGTAAATGAATCCACTGAAATTTTGAAAACTGCCAATGGATGTGAAGCTAACTATAAAGATTTTTCAACTACACCTCTAAGCCAAAGGTATTCCAAACTCCTTTTTTCCCCGAACGCGGTAGTAATTTTGTCCTGAGAACATTGACCCATCCATACCGCAATTTGTAGGTTACTTTATCACGGGAGCACCATATCAGTGAGCTAACATTGCTCCCTACGCAGACGGCAGCACGAGAACGTTGATGCCAAAGTAGGGATGCGACATCGATGTCGATGTTTTCAAAAAATCGATGTTTTAAACATCGATTTATTGAAGCCGATGTTTTTTTAACATCGATGTTTTGCGCTCGATGTTTTACGTTGTCTCGATTTTTTTTTAATGAAAAAGTACCATAATAAAAAAAATTACCACGTAGCATAATTTTCACACTCAGTAAATGTAAGTCTGAATTCTGAAAAGGGCGAATACAAAAGAGGGAACGATTCCATAGCAAACAGACAAATGGCAATCAACAACCAATGAACCAATCAGAGCGCTTGGAATGTTCCTGACACTCCAGAACCTTCCATGGGGTTTTATTTTACAAATAGTATATACACGAGAACAACCATTTAAGTTTTTGTTTTGTTCTGGTTTTATATAAGATGATGTTAATATTATTAGTAAGATGCCTCCCAAAAGTACCGTTTGGAAATATTTTTGCAAAACCTCTGACAAATTGGCGAAATGCAATATTTGCCTTAAGTCCCTTAAAACTTCTGGCAATACCACGAATTTATCTGGACATTTGAAGGCAAAACATGACAATATTTACAACGAGAATTTTGATTCATCAATGTAGCCCAAGGCAAAAGCAACCAAGTTTTTGTCATTTATGTCAGCCCAATCAGAGAGTAAAATTTAATTCCCCCCCCCCCCCACGACTAACCGAAATAACATTAATGTTAGAGATTAATAAACCAGTTTTAAAAAATGGATGTTCTAAAACATCGATGTTTCAAGACATCGATGTTTTGTTGTCGATGTCGCATCCCTGTGCCAAAGTGGGGATTCCAACCAGGCCCACTGCTCGGAGGCTCGGAACGCTAACCCCTACACGAAGAGGGCGGCTTGTGTTTAAAACTGCTAACTAATGGTTTTTGCATTCAGCTCTTACAACTGTAAACATTCAGATGTGTTCTTGAAGTATCTTTTGGATGCATAATTTCTGTATCTGTAACTGTAAATTTGATTGTCTGTCGAATCATTGTGCTAAGATTCATTAGAAATTCATAGCTAATATACTAGAGATAAATGAATGGAACAGTCATCTTACCATAAAAAATCATATTTGAACAAAACTTAAGAATGCATTCATGTGGCCCCCGGTCTAAAGAGGTTGAAGACCTTTAGATGCTGTTGTGAGGGGTTATCAATGGATACCGTTAAGTGTATAAAGACGGATTAAGAGTAAATATTTTATCAATAAATCCCTAATAAATTATTAAACTGTTATTTTTGTACCCAATCCCTGTCAGTTTAGTGCTCGTGTAGTAAAAAATTGTCTAAACAAACTAAGGTAAGTTGATGTAACTGGGCCCATGGGGTAACTTGACCATGCAATCCCAGATTTTTCCTTTACATATAAGGTGGGAATTCCACTCTGTGTGTGTGTGTGTGTGTGTTTGTTTTGTCTGGTGACCGCAACAAATCTATCTTACAACACTGGCAATTGCTTCGAAAATTTATTTTTAAATGGAGGTAGAATTTTTCTCTTTTTCTAAATATACAGTATTGGACCCAGTTACCCAGTCACAGATGCTGTTGCTTCTTGTGAGAAATAGACCTGGGTGGTCCACTTACCCCATTTATCAGGGAAACTGGGCCCACTTGTATTTTAAATATATATACAATATTTATATAATATATATATCTATATAAATAAAAATGTAAATGTTCGTTTGTTCAAAACCTCAAATCTCCGAAAGTTCTTCATCGATTTCTTTGAATTGTTGACACAACGTTGCATTCAAATACTTGAGTGTTTTTATATACCTGTTATATAGATGCCACACCTGTGACAGGTATAAACATGCTTTTTTTTAAACACACGCTATACTAAATATTTTACGGCAAACAAGGAATGTCTTTCCCTTCCCCCTCAGAACAGAAATTTGTCACGGTGGGGTGCGACCCCACTATCAGCAGTCCCCACAGGTCATAAAGTACGCAGTATCGTTCTAGACAATAAAAGACGATCGAAAAGATAAGAGAACGCACATGGCTGAAGATATTTTCCGTCGAATATGCGAGGAAAATTCAAATATGAACATGGCTTTCACAGCCGAAATTACAACGAAGCGTTGATAATAATTGAAGATTTGTGCTTAGAAATCGCGAACAAAGTTCTAAATCAATTGGGAATGCCTTCACCGAATCGATCTGCTGATGCTTCGTTAAGACGTTGAAATGTTCTACAAATATGCGTGTACATCTGCAAAACGATCGATCGGCTGAGTTATTCTCACATCAATTGCTGGAAATTGGGAATGGAAAGGTGCCGGTTGATCTGACATCAGGACGAATTTCATTACCTCATAACTTCTGCAATTTCGTATCGTCAAAAGAAGAATTGGTTGAAAAAGTATTTCCCAATATTCAAAACAATTATAAGAATCACGATGAGTGAACGAGCTATTTTTGCCACCAAGAACAAAGACGTCTACGAACTTAACAATATCATTCAGTATAACATTCCAAGCAAGGCAGTCACATACATGCTCGTCGACACTGTTGTGGAAGCAGATGAAGCGGTTCATTATCCAACAGAATTTTTGAATTCACTCGATTTGCCAGGGATGCCATCGCCCGTACTGCAATTGAAAATCAGCTTGCCAATTATAATGTTGAGAAATATCAACCAGCCAAAGCTTTGCTACGGCACGCGGCTTGCAGTAAAAAAATTACTGAGCAACGTCTTAGAAGGAACGATCTTGAAAGGACTATTCAATGGTGAAGATGTTCTCATTCCTCGCATTCCCATGATTCCAACGGATATTCCATTTAAATTTAAGAGATTGCAATTCCCAATTCGATTGGCGTTTGCAATCACCATCAATAAAGCTCAGGGCCAATCTTAACAATTGTGCGGGTTAGATTTAGACAGCATTGTTTCTCGCATGGACAATTATATGTTGCGTGTTCTAGAGTCGGAAAACCAGACAATCTATATATATGCACAGACAATGGAACAACAAAAAATATTATATACCCACAAGTATTGTAAAATTAAACATTTTTTATTTTTTTTTTTATTTCCAATGCAGCGGGCGAAGGGGAGCACATTTCTTTCGCCAAGATATTACATAAAACAAGCAAGTACTAAAAACTGAACTATAAAATATGTTGATGGGTAACGTTACTCGCGTCCGTAGCATACTTTAAGCTACATGTGCCCCCTGGGAAGTGCTAAATGAGTAACAGCTTTGCAGCCTTTATAAATTAAACATATTAGAAATGTGCTTTCTCTTTTCTTTCTTTTCCATTTAACCTGACTGAGCCACAGCAACGCGTGGCCGGGTACAGCTAGTATATAATAAAAATCAATATCATAGCTTAAACAGACTCCCTAAGACTTAACTAAAATGCATGAAATACAATTTTTTTGAAAATTATACATGTTAGTATAATTTTAATGTGTTAAAAGTATAGTATATAAAAAAGTTGAAAATCTATGGCCCAGTTACCCCAACTTACCTTACATAATTATAATTTTAAAGCTTAAAGGGAATAAACTGGGAATATTCCAGGTTAGTTGGTTGCACTATGGACATTTTTTGTTACACGGGAATTAAACGGACCAAGACCTACAGTCTATAGGTAATCTAAAACTGTAAAAAAAACTGAGTTTAACAGTAAAGTGTCTTTATTAATAGTGCCGACATCATTGAGATTGATCTGAAAAGAGGAGCTCATCAGGATTGTTTCTGAAAGATCTTTAATATAAAAATGTGCTGGCACAAACTAAACAGTCTTTTGAACATTTAGGGAAAATCCTGAATCAAGCTGTACAAAGTAGCGTGAATGAAACCCGTTAATTTTCTTAGTCCAATTGCACAGTTTAGCGAAACATTTTAAGTCCAACAAACATGGAGTAAACCGCAAACGATAGAGCAGCAAAACTTCGACATACAGCCCCCTAAAAGAAGTTTCAAAATTTCCTTCAAAAAGTATCAAATTAGCATAATCAAACAATTTATATAAATTTTAATAATTAAGATCAAAGAAACAACAACAAAGTTAATTTAACTTGACTGTTATGGTAAAACTTTTAGCGTAGTGATGATCCATTATTGTTATATAATTTAAGGGGGACCAATTTAAAATAGTTTATTCCTTATTTGATGTTATAATCTATATATATAAAACAGTTCCGTAACTGACTGACAGATAACGCACAGACCAAACCACTGGACCTAAAGGGCTGAAATTTTGCATGGAGATTCTTCTTATATTGTAGAGGTGCACTAAGAAAGATTTTTGAAAAATTCTTACATTTTTAAAAATTAAATTTTTAAGCTGTTTTTGTAACTTTTTTTGAAGTTTGCATCAAAAATAATAATCTGAGGGTTATAAAATTTATATCACCAGAAAGATCATAAAAATTCCTTTAAAATGAAATCTTTTTCGAATCTTTACCTTCCTTTTCATATTTTTGGTGAATTTTTAAAGATTAATTTTTAGAATTTAACTTTGGCCAAACCCAGAATGTATTGCTTGGGCAAGCAGTAAACAGTTAAATAGAAAAGAACCAAAATCCGTTTAAAATAAAAGATAAACAACGATAAGCAATCCTACGTTAATAACCCGCGGAAGTTTTGTTAGAAGCGACTACCTGAAATTATTTTTTTATAAATATAGTTTGTTGGTTTTTTTGGCATTAATTGTATACATTGACCTCTGTATTTAATTTGAATATTTTCTTCTACATTATTTTGTTTATAAAAATATACGTTACGATTTGTTATATAAAACACTTTTTTTTATAAATACAGTGGAATCTCGATCGATCGTTTTCGGATCCATCGTTTTTCCGTATGTGGCGTTCATTTTATCCAGTCCGAACGATCATATTGCTTTGTTATGTTTCCGCATCTATCGTTTTCCCGCATTTATCGTTCATTTCAATCAGTCCCTTGAAAAACGATAGATCGAGATTCCACTGTATATATATTTTTGCATACATTGATACATTTTGCATACATTGCATACATTAATTGCCTACATTTACCGTTTTATTTACCGTTACCTTGGATAAGAAACATTTCCAAAAAATGGGTGAGAAAAATTTAGCTATTGAAGGATTATTGTTTCAGAATAGTATTAAAGTTACTGTAGTTTTTATCTTTTTCCAATGAAACACTTTATAAAATATAGCCTTTCAGTTTTCATCATAAGCACTAGTCCAAAGCTCCATGAAAATCAAATAATGAAGCTAGAGTTTCCGGTGAACAGAGGAAAAGAGTTTCATGTTACTATTAAGTCTGTCTTCGATGACATGTTAATTCTAGAGTTCCGTTCACTGTGCAAGCGTATCATTTGATACGCTCGAAGGGAGTAGATGAATCTAAGATGCTTGCTTTGGTTATTCTTGGCGTAAGAGAGCCGTAATGACCATGTTTAAAAGGAGAGAATCTTGAAATTCAAAATTTGTTGTGAAAATGTGTAAACGAGGTATTCCGTGGTATTTTTTAACTAACGTTGATAAAAGAAGGTATATCAGATCGAAGGACAAAGAGAAAATATATCAGTTGAGAGCATAATGATCAGTTGAGCCGCAATGACCATGTTTGAAAGGAGAGAATGTTGAAATTCAAAATTTGTAGCGAAAATGTGTAAACGAGGTTTGCAGTGGTGTTTTTTTTAACTAACTTTGATAAAAGAAGGTATATCAGATCAAAAGGACAAAGGGAAAATATATCAGTTGAGAGCTTAATTTTTTACTAAACCCCCATGCGTATGCACATACATAAATAGTACATATATTTATGTATGTGCATTATATTTATGTGTGTGCTTATTATAACCTATTGTATATCTGTTTAGACTGTTAATAGATGGTCCATACAGTAGCTGTTTTGAAGACGTTCTTCAGCATTCCGTCAGCATATGCATAGCAGGTGGCATCGGGTTCACACCTTTTGCATCCATATTGAATTACTTAAGGTACGTATATTAATTTTTACTTGATGAAGATTTCTGCAGCATGGTTCAAAAGATTAACACAGAAAAAAATTGTTTAATTCTTTTTCTCGGAATTTCACTACATCTATTATATAAAATTGAAATATGCTTTTAAATTTAGGTGAAAATGTAATGAGCAGGTCTTTTGATCGTAATTCATATTCTGTTACATGCACTATGAAAAATCAATTATATTTTCAATTATAAATAAGTTCTTAAAATGCTAGGGGGATATTTCAATGAATTATTTTTTCATGTCTATCTGGGTAATTAATAAACATAATTATCCTCGCTTACGTATAATACTTATAAAAGTTGAAAAGCAGTTTCTTTGTAATGACTAAAAGTGTGAAAGGTCACATTTGCCCTAAAACAACTAAATGCAAAATTGAAACTTTAAATTTAAATTGGGAAAATCCTTAACAAATACTTATTTATTTTTCCGTGACCAGTTTAAGTTACTTTGGCTGCCATGTCGCTCTGCAGCTCTATGAGCGCTTCATTCCAAGAAACGTCAACGTCAGTAACCTTCACAGCAAAAGGATTAGCTACCTAAGTTGGAATATCCGTGACCAGCAAAATCACGGAAACAAACTTTCATTATATATATAATATCCGTTGTCTCTGTATAACACTTCCGGGCTGTACTCATCTTTCAATTGAAGCCCTCAGTAAACAAACAGCCGGTTAGGCTTAATTTCAATTTCAGATGTGGATCAGAATATTTTCTTACCTAAAAACTAATATCTTCTCCATCAAATCACGTTTGTTCAGCCTATTTTTCTATAAAACATTCAGAACTAAAAAAATTGGATGCTTTTAGCTGTATATTTAACAGTTTTTAAAAATCTGTTTACTTTTGCGATGAATTCTGAAAGTAAACAAACTTGAATGTGAATGAATCAAGTAGCTCAAGTATTCATATCGCGCAGTGAGCTATAAAAAAACTGGATGGCAGTCTACTACTCCAATCGCATGAAAAACTAAATAAATAAAAGATAATGAAAGGGTTTGTTTTTACAAGGTGTGGATTAAATGCAATATTGTTAGATAATTCGGGATATTTTTTAACTTTCATATACGTTTTTCCATTATGACGTCATTATTAGTATTATGACGTCCAAATGACGGGCTGGATGGCAGTCTAGTATCATGATAATGCTGGTGCAAATTATCCACATACTCAATTATTTCATCATGTTTCAGTTCGTCGCTAACTGCTACCGAAGAGTAAAACTGATCGTATTCAACATCTGTATAATATCCTATGCTGCACTTTGTTTCCCTCTGCCCCTTTGTGCCTCTCCCCCCCCCCTGTGACACTATTATCACCTGTGGCCTCCCTGCAATATCTTAAGTTCAGCTGTTCTAAGCGATATCAATTTTTCTTGCACCGAATTTACACAGTCGCACTAGCAGCGAGTCGAATCTCGGGGGTAGGGAGGTGCAAGGCGAATGTGTAAACCCTCGCTGTTGTCCCCGCTTTTCTCCTCGCCAATCGCGGCGATCGCTTCGGGGGCTGTTTTTCTGGGACGAGTCAAAGGGGTAAATGGCGACGGGAAGTCTTGTTGACAGCAAGAGGCGCGAATGTGAGAACGGTCATTCGCGGCGATGCAGGAACGTGACGAATGTCTTGCGGGGGACGAGAAGAGGCGCGAGCGCGAATGTGTAAATGCGGCATCAAGATTAGAGTGGGGCTGTTGGCAAGTTGGGGTTACATTTGATGGTTCTCGTATCAAAAGGTAAAAGCCAAAGGGCTGAGCCATTCGTCTTCGGAACATTGGTTTATGTGTTCGAATAGCATACGAAGCATAAATGATTGTAGGTGTATGAAATCGGCTTTAATTTATGGGTCCCAGTTGATTTAACCCTTGTAGTATATCAAAAGATGACCGTGGTGCTCCAAATCTACTATCGAGAGGTGATGATCGAGGTTTGAATTTTGGCAAATAATCGTCATAGTGGTGACCGACTGTGTAATACCCCCACGATGGCCAATCGCTGAGTCGTCACGTGATCGAACGCTGCGTCGTTCGAGTGATGACGTTGGCAGAAACGCTCCAGCCTTTGTAGCTATCGGCCGTAGATTTGAAACGGGACAGAAGTCCCCATTTTGAAAGACCTTTATGCTCATATTATTGATTAGGGTTTTTAAGCCCTTGTATATATGTATATATAGAATCAAGTTAGCTATTAAAATCAATTATAGATGAGCAGTCCAGTTTTATCGAATTTGTTATTTAGCACCGCACTCTGAATCACCGAAAGTCCTGAAAGCAGTTGCGCGACATGGTGCAAACGGGCCTGGGAAGCACCTATCGAAATAGTAAGCGTAACATTTGATTTTACTCGTGTTGGATAGTACATTGTGCGAAGACTGCTCAAGGTAAGCTGACTTGTTGATTATTATCGTTATGGCTGAAGATTTAGAGAACCTGAAGAAAAACCGTTCTATTTTGAGAGCTTCTGTTACAAAAATATGTAACGAAATACATTAGCTGTTGAAAGCGGATATATTAGATGTAGACGCTTTAGAAGAAGTTCTCAACCAATTGAATATTAAAGCAGTTTCCTTAAAACAAGTAGATAAATTGGCAGAGCCTTTATTAAATTTGAAAGAATATGAAATCGAAATCAAAACCACTTATGAATACCCGGATAAAATAGATTTGATGACATTCCGGTCTCAGGAAATACTCAAAGAAAATAAGAAATTAATTGTTCCTTTGAATAATACTTCAGAACAAGAATCCTCCTCTGCCACAGCAAATAAATTTGTAAAACTTCCCAAACTGAGTATTCAAAAATTTTACGGTGATTGTACTCAGTTTACAACCTTTTGGAATACGTTTAAAGTCTCTATTCAAGATAACGATTCCCTTTCGAAAATAGAAAAGTTTAATTATTTGAGAAGTTACTTAGCCTCTTCTTCCTTAAGTGCTATTGAAGGATTAGAAATTTCAGAATCAAACTACGACGCTGCCTTAGAGATTCTTGAAGACCGATTTGAACAGAAACGGTTAATTATCAGCCATCATTTAAATAGATTGCTAAATTTGACACCTGTATTCAAATCAAGTGATATTTCTAAATTAACCCGTCGTTGGTTGCACCAATTTTAGTAACGCCAGTGGTCGCGCGTGAGAGTTTTGCTCACACTACCCATTTCCGCTGTTTTAAGTTGTCTACTCAATAATAACTCTTCAAAATTGTTTCTTTTCAAGGAATTGCATTAATATTTAGCAATCACGAACAAGGAAATTACAATTAAAATAAATATTTTATAGCTATTATTCAGGAAAATTAATAGCGAAAGTGAAATAAAAAAAATTATACCTACTTTATGAATCAAATTTATAAAAAGCATATTATTTAAACTTTATTAGAACGTCAACTGAATCTCTTATAAATTAGACGACATGGACCTGGTAAATAAAATATTGTACTAGAAGTCTTTATTAACTCAGCATTCGGGGCACAAAGTTGAATGTTCGGTACAAATAGGTCGCGCACAGGTAACACAACTCTTTTTTGACTTCCAATTTTTTCTTTGAGGACAGAATTCCCCAAATCCGGCGGTTTCAACATTTTGTTTGATTTTTGAGGAGCCTTCAACTCCTGTTATTTGGCAAATTGCACTTCGCAATGCGGGTGACAAGTTTGGAACTGAATAATGGGTCACCAGGTGAGGTTCCATGAGTTCCAATGCTAATTCCTTCAAGAAGACTCGTCTAGCCATCGTATTGTTTGTATTTGCAGTATATATAATTTGGCTGTTGATACCGCCAATGTTCATGATCGAAAAAAATCATGTCAATGGCCATCTGCGACTTATTCTCGAAACACAATACTCACCTTTGAGTTCGTCGACTACGTTAACATCACCCTTAGTGAGATTATAAAAAGTAATAATATCTAGTTTAGAGAGGACGCCAGAATCTTCATCTATTTTGTTATCAGTGTGCAAAGAGGAATAAAGAAGAACATTTTTGCCTTTCTTTGGAATAGAGACACTAAAGTGCCAGTTGACGAAAACGCAAACATTCTGCTTCTTTCGTCCCTATATTTTCTACTCACAAAGATAGGTGGCACTTTTTATTTTTTGGTCTTTTTTATTTTTTGTTTGTTAGCGCTGCTAACAAAAAAAATTTGCAAATAAAACTAGGCGATAAATGTACTCACATCATCGCGTTATCTATAAAAATAACACAAACGCTGGTGGTCTCTTGGTGAGAAACGCTCTCACGTGATGCAAACGCCAGTGGTCGCACGATGAGAGAAATGCTCACACAAATGGACACCTAAGCAAATCGCAAGCTGTTTCAAGGTCAAACACGCCCTGATTCTTATCGGAACTGATAGCAGATTGTTGAGGAGATTCAAAAAGTCAGCTAGACAGGGGGTGGTGTCCCCAGGGTCACTTTCAAATAAGGAGTGCAATTTATATGTGTAATAAGCAGGATGTGAATGTGCGGTGATATAAATTGATAGGAGAACCACCCAGCCTAAGGTGACAACCGATTTATGGCTACGACGCTTTACGGCGTCAATGAGTGAGGCTTGGCTCCGCATTGAACAACACGGGCCAGAAAAACATAAAAATAAGAAGACAGCAGCATTAAATCGGAGGTCAAAGATTAAGGAGCAGGTGCATGTTGCTTGTGAAGTTTCCCAGACGTGAACAGGCGTCAGGATTAATTAGTACGCACAGATATTTTGCAGTGGCAGCCAATGCGATGAAAATAAGCCGTGAACGAACCTATGGACAAGATGGCTCGTCCCTCATCCCAATAAAGGGGTGGGGGGAGCGAATGAGAAGCCAAGAAGGCAACAACCAATGGAAAAACAAGAAAAGAAATATATATACGAGTATGAAGCGTTTTACAGAGAGAGCCCCGTTATTAAAAAAAAATGACAAGAAACTAAGCTGCCACAGGGCCGACAAGAGATCCCCTTATTACAAAAAGGAACGACAAATACCCTAAGATGCTACAGGGCCGAGGAGAATCCAGATAATACGAAATTGAATGCCCAGCGCGAGCTCCTTACGAAAAAGAAACAAAAAACAACTGAATAAGCCACTACAAAGACGAGAAGAGAATCCAATGACGACGTGAAATTGATTGCTAAGAGAAGGTTCGCAAACTACGACAAAGTTCAGTATAAAAAATGAGCCGAAACAACTAAGGCTACTAGGCCGCTACCTGAAGGTGTACGCATCCTCTTATAGTGGTTTGAACGCACAGACGACCGCCGACCAGTGCTGACCAACCCGCAGATCGTCATAGAAGTGATCGACGCAAAGCAACATTCGAGGTGTACTCCAAGTTATCGTCGACCACTGAAATCCCGAACTCTTTTAGTGACGAGATACAGAACTCTCTTGATCTCTCTCTACGAACTGTAGTGACTGACAAATATTACACGAACTGTGGTATCCAAGTGGTGGAGACGAGTGCATCTGATAGCGACAGCAGCCTCATGGGTCAGCATATTTGCTAATATAATTTCTCTCACATCCCTGCTTATTACATACTTGCCTCTTGACCAAGTGTCGGCATTGCTTATTGTATGCCAATAATATGCACTATAATTGCAATTGAATATATAAATCAATACTGTGCTTGACTATGACTATGAATTCGACCAAATGCTAATTTGTGTAAATGTAAATATTTATATATGTAAATAAACTGTATATATGTAACAAGAAAACGCGTCTTCCTAAATTACTTTACTTTAGAGCATATTCTATTGTTAATAAAGTACAACCCCTTTTCCAAAATTGCGACCTAAAAGTAAAATAAGATAAATTATATTATCCCTGCAGATCATTAAGCAGGCATGTGAAGTATAGGAACTCAATAACATCCCCAGATATGAGTGTTCGAAGTTTATGAGATTCCGAATGTCAGTATAGTGTCAAAATTCTTGAAGAGCCCTCGAATCACTCTGAAGTTATGTCTTTATAACGTCAAAATCCCACTTTGCAAGATTTTTATGGCCACTCATCCTAGGCCCAGGTTCAACAGTTCGCAGTTCTAATAAGCGCGGTATCTAGCAGTAAAGTCCCCGATAAACTTAAGTGGATACGTGAACTCCACGAATCTAAAGTCGCCCAATTAAAAATTAAGTAGTTTAGGCCCTCTGGCAAAAATATCGCAAAACACCCATCTAATATTGCATGAACAGAAGACTTTTTCGCTCTCTTCGTTTCTAACTGTTGTTGCTGCCGGACATGCTGTCCGCTCTCTCTTCGTTTCTAACTTTTGTTGCTGTCGGACATGCTGTCCGCTCCTGTATATAATCCGCGTCCCGTCCTGGCATGGACGCCGGACAAGTCATGTGGCCACTGCAGCCTTCGCGATGCTCATGATTGAATAAAGGTGATTTTCCTGGATATCGACTAAAATCTGTGTTCCTCTTCACTGGATCCATGTGTGTTACTCTCATAGATATCATCAGTGTTTTCCTGGATGACCACTCCGCCCGACTGCATCTCTCCAAGTTGTGCTAAATTTTCCAAATGTGATTATTATCACATTTATAATTGTTCCCATTTTTCTTAGTGGTGTATTGAACAGATTTGGCCGCAACGCGACGTTAATTGAACATATACGATCATAGTCTAATAATCCCAGTTTGGGTTATTACAATATGACAAGCGTGAGAGAAACGCTCATAGCGCGACCAATGACGGGTTGAGGAAACTACATGCCGAGATTGAAACGAATGTAAGATCATTGACTGCTTTAGGTCTAGAACAAAAGTCGTACAGTGCCATGTGTGTAGCTGTGATTTTTAAAGTTACTTCCCAGCGATTTAACTCTGGAATACAATCGGCAAAATATTAAAGAATCCTGTAGTTTAGATATCGGTAAACTTTTGAGTTTTCTCCAAACGGAGATCAAGAGCAGAGAACGCAATTTTTTTACCTCAACGAAACCGAAACCGTTTGAAATTAACAAAAATAAAAGCGTGAAACCATTTCCCAGAGCAGAATATTCGATGACTCATGAATTCATGACCACTGCCTCCCGATCGCCGCAAGAAACGGCGTCAGGATGCTTATTCTGTGAAATAGGCATTCGTCACATTCCTGTAATTAATTTGACGCCGAGAAAAATAAAAATATATTGAACGCGAAAGCCAGATGCTTTCTATGTTTGGGTAGTAAACATCGCATTAGAGATTGTAAATCTAGACTAAGATGTCAGAAATGCGGGGGTAAGCATAACAGAACTAGTTGCTTGAAGGCATTTAATTCAAATCATCAAGATGGGGGAAAAACAGTAACTGAAAATGAAACAAGTGACGCGGCTAATGAGATAATATCAGCAGTTTCGTGCACTGGGGAAAGTAAGATACTTCTGCAGATTTGCATTACGAAAGTTAGAAACAGACTTCGCTCAACACAAGCAAGGATTTTACTCGATTGCGGATCTATGAGGTCCTTTATAAACCAAAACATTTCACGCAAATTAAAGCTCCCAGTAATTAGAAAAGAGACTTTGTCAGTTTATACTTTTGGCAGTAAACAGCCCATTCAACAAACATTTGACGTTGTAAGTGTAAAATTGGAAAATAAAGAAAATGAAAATTCTAATATTGAAATAGAAGCGCTTGTAACAGATCAAATTACAAGTTCAGAATTGCCTCCCGCAAACTTGAAATCGGAAGTAATATTATCAAAATTGAAAGATTTACAGCTAGCTGATTCAGCTGAATTTAAAAGTGGTATAGACATTCTTATAGGAACTGATTATTACTACAGTATAGTAACGGGAAATTTGAAAAGATTAAACAAAACTCTTGTAGCCACTGAGACAATATTTGGATGGTGTGTACAGGGGAAAACTGATGGTGTTCTAGAATCTTCTGTAGCCCTAAATATTATAGTTGAAGAAAAATCAATTTCGGACCAATTACAAAAATTTTGGACCCTTGAAGGGTTAAAGATTAATCCAGAAAATGAAGCTGTTGATTCTGCAAACGATGATGTTTTGAAGAAATTTGAATCCGAAATTAAGTATGAAAATTCCCTTCACAAGGTAAAATTGCCCTGGAGATCGGATCTAAAATATAAATTGCAAGATAACAGAGTGGTCGCGGAGAAGCGTTTTTCACGCCTTAAACTTAGATTTCGCAATAATCCTGAGCTCTTTAATTCATATAATAGAAGATTATTTAGAACAAAATATTATAGAGCTGTGGACCCGTCACGTGGTCGAACGCTGCGTCGTTCGAGTGATGACGTTGGCAGAGACGCGCCAGCCTTTGTAGCGATCGGCCGTAGATTTGAAACGGGACAGATGTCCCCATTTTGAACGAGCTTTATGCTCATATTATTGATTAGTGTTTTTAAGCCCTTGTATATATGTATTGTTGGTATATATATATAAATGCTACAAAGTGTTTTTAACTTTTCACACCAGATGGTGCTAAGTGTCTGTATTTGTCCTTTTGTATGTAAATGTATATTTTCTGTAAATAAAACTCAGTTGGAATGTAGTCCTTGAACGTGTGAGACACAACATTTGGCAGCAGAGCTTGTTGTTTTTCTCCTCGAAGAGCCAGTCGCATCGACATCCGGTCGCCGATGAATTCAAAATGCAACTGTGAGATTTCCTAAAGCGAAAGTTTAAACGATAGCGAAGAATATGGATAACATGAAAAGCATTCCGTTGTTGAATAGTGGAAATTATCTAATCTGGTCTATGAAAATCAAGGCAATTTTAACTTTAAAAAGATTAATAGATGTTATCTATGAAGATAGACCACAGGATTTAAAATTACTAGAAGATTGGAAAACAAAGAATGATGACGCTGTAGCCTATATTTTGCTATCACTTTCAGATGAACAGAGTCTCCAATTTGCAGAAGAAACCAATGCCAAAAATTTATGGGAAAAAATAAAAAGGGTTTTCACAGGAAAAAATGAAGACCGGAAGATAGATGCTGGAAATGAGCTAAAGAATATAGAAATGCAAGAAAACGAAAATGTATCTGACTACATAGCCAGAGCAAGGGGACTTTCTATGAAGTGTAGCGCACTTGGTTTGAACATTTCAGAACGTGAACTGGTTTACTACACAGTTCGTGGACTTAACCATAAATTCGGGAAAATAAGAGAAATATTGAAGACGCAAAGAGAAAAAGAAATTGATGAAATATTAGAAATTTTACGCGAAGAAGAGAATACCCATTTAAAAATGAACTCAAATTCCATATCCAGAAAAGGAGAAGCTTTCTATGTTAAAAACAGTAATAGAAACGTAAAACTTTGCTGGATCTGCAACAAATCCAATCACATAGCCAGAAATTGTTTTTTCAGGAATAAAACAGGAAACAGGAGTGGAAATGCACCCGACAACGTGATAAGAACATTACCTAACGAAAAAACCAAAAACAAGCAAAAAATGAGATTCGCGAACGCAGCATTTGAAAACGAAAATCAGAACTTTGCCCTTATGACAGACCCAGAACATTCCGACGCTACTTGTGAGGATATTTGGATTTTGGATTCTGGAAGCAGCTCACATATGTGCAAGGACCTTAAATTTTTTGAAAACTTTAATTCCGATGTTGGTCATATTAACTTAGCAGGTAAGAATTCTGTTTTAAAATCTATTGGCGAAGGAAAAGTTAAAGCTAAGACATTTGTAAACAATATTGAAAATACATTAACTATTGATAATGTGATTTATGTACCTGATTTAAGATGTAATTTGCTATCCATGACTAAATTAATGGAAAGAGGTTATAGTATTCAATCATATGATAATTATGTTTTGGTTTTAAGCAAAACTGGTCAAATTGTTTTAAAAGCTGAGAAAGTAAATAATCGCTTAGAAATTATAATGAAACCTTGTATTGATAATAATTCATCTGAATTATTAGAGTGTAACTTTGTTAAAAATGTAGAAAATTATGAATTATGGCATAAAAGACTTTGTCACTTGAATCCTCAATATATGTCTAAAATGAAAGATATAATTGATATAAATGTTAAAGAATCTGAAATTTTAAATTGTGAATCATGTAATATCAGTAAATTAACTCGTAAAAAACATTGCAAAATTAATATTGGTCAAAGTAATTCTGTTTTGGAATTAATTCATGCTGACTTAGCTGGTCCTATAAATATTGATTCATTGGGTGGTTCTAAATATTTTTTAATGCTTGTAGATGATTATTCTGGTATGTATTTTTCTTATTTTATAAAACATAAGTATGAAGTATTTGATGTGTTTAAAAATTTTAAAGAAAGGTATGAAAACCTAACAAGCCGAAAAATCAAACGCTTAAGAACCGATAATGGATTAGAATTTGTGAATAAGGAAATGACTAAATTCTTACTGAAATTTGGCATATCTCATGAAAGAACTGTAGTATGCAATTCAGAATCTGGCGGAAAAGCGGAAGAGGCTATAGGAGTTTTAGTAGAACGCGCAAGAACCTTACTATATGAGAGTAAACTACCTCAAAAATTTTGGGCGGAAGCCATATCCTGCAGTACTCATGTATCGAATATTACACCGCGCAAATATAAAAATAAACTTCCGATGGAAATATGGACAGGTAAAGAACCCAAAATAAGTTATTTAAAAACTTTTGGCTGTGTAGCTTATTATCATATTCCTAAACAATTTCGCAATAAATTTGATGTTCCAGGGAAACGCGGAATTTTTGTCGGTTATTCCAGAGATAGAATAGCATATAGGATTTATGACATCGCAAAAAATACAGTGATTGAGGAACGATCAGTTAAATTTGACGAAAAATTAAAAGGCAGCGAATTCATAACGAAAAATTCGGAATCCTATTTATGGAATGTTGAAAATCTGAGTCAGTTCAATTTTTCAAATTTAGAAGCAGAAACAGAAATTAACCAGCGTGAAAATAATCAAAGTGAAATTAATGACACAAAATCATTACAAAATGAAACCTCAAACGATCAAAGAGTGGAAAACTCAAATCATGAGTTATCACCTAAATTAAGGCGTTCCGAACGTATAAAAAATAAGTCAACGGCGAATTTGGCCTTAAGTAACTCTACTCGGGAGGAAAATAATTCAATACCTGAAAATTATGAGCAAGCAATGAATAGCATTAAACATAATAAGTGGAAAATCGCGATGCAAAAAGAATTAGAGTCAATGAATAAACATGATGTCTTTGAAATAATTGAAAGACCTAAAAATGTAAAAATAATCAAAAGTAAGTGGATTTATTCAGTTAAAACAATTAATGACGAGGAAATTTATAAAGCAAGACTCGTAGCGGCAGGTTTTAATTTAATTAAAAATAAAGACTATTCAGAGTCTTTTTCGCCTGTTGTTAATATAGAATCATTTAGATTATTGATATCATTAGCTGCAAAATTAAATTTATCTGTAAGATTTTTTGATGTCAAGACAGCTTACTTGTATGGCGATATTGAAGAAACTGTTTACATGGAAATCCCACCAGGTTATGAAGAACAATTTGGTAAGAACAATGTATGTAAATTAAAGCGTAGCTTATATGGTTTACCACAATCTGGTAGAAATTGGCATATTAAACTTAAAAATGAACTGAAAAGGATTGGCCTCAACCAGCTTGCATCTGACAATTGTGTTTTTATTACAAGTAATGAAACTGATTTTTTCGCAATTTGTATTTATGTAGATGATTTGGCAATATTTTCAAATAATTCTAAATTATGTGAAGAGATAATACTTAAGCTTAGAAAAACTTTTGAATTAAATGAAACTACAGAAAATTCCAAATTTTTAGGTATAGAAGTTCTACAAAATGAAAATGGTATTAGTTTATCGCAAACGCATTACATTGAATCTCTGATAAATAAATATGGATTGGAAAACTGTAAGAAAGCTAATACACCAATAACTAAAGGTGAGGATAGATGTTTTAATCCCACGGATGATTTAGTCAATCGGACTGAATATCAGGAAATAATAGGTGAGATTTTATATTTGGCTAATAGAACTCGCCCAGATCTCGCTTTTGTCACTAGCTATTTATCACAATTTAATAAACGACCGGAAAAAAGGCATTATACATTAGCTAAAAGAGTTTTGAAGTATTTAAACGCAACAAAAATAAAGTTTTGTTTTATGACAGAGAAAATGGATTTTTAAATTGTTGCGCAGATGCCAGTTGGGGAAATGCTGAGGGAGGCAAATCATTTTCAGGTTGTGTTATAATGATTGGTAATTCACTTCTTACGTGGAAAAGTAGAAAACAAAAATGTGTTGGACTATCCACATGTGAAGCAGAACTGCTAGCTATCGCCGATGTTGCAAGAGAATTAACTTGGACTCTAAACATGTTAACTGAATGTAAATGTGCTGTTAATGTTCTGAAAAGATAAAACCCCTTTTCGCAGGGGGAGAGTGTTGGTATATATATATAAATGCTACAAAGTGTTTTTAACTTTTCACACCAGATGGTGCTAAGTGTCTGTATTTGTCCTTTTGTATGTAAATGTATATTTTCTGTAAATAAAACTCAGTTGGAATGTAGTCCTTGAACGTGTGAGACACAACATGTATATATAGAATAAAGTTAGCTATTAAAATCACTTATAGATGAGCAGTCTAGTTTTATCGAATTTATTTAGCACCGCGCTCTTAACCACCGAAAGTCCTGAAAGCAGTTGCGCGACACCGACCTTCTGAAATAAATCCTACATTATTTCCAGAGGTTATGTAGATATATGATAAGTTAATATTAAGAATTTAGAATAGACGGGTGGCAAAAATAATATGTGTATCCAATATGTATGGCTAAAGGATCTCTGACGTGATTTTCAGCTGTTGCCCCCCCCCCCACCCCTGGAATATCCTAAGGCCTGAAGGATTGAAGGATTTGCCCTAAGGTTGAGAACAGCTGATCTAGACCATTTCAGAAGGTGGATATATTTGCAGCTATCAAAATTCCCAAAAGTATAAAACTTCTAGAGGGATTTCATGCAACTGTAAAGGAACTTAAAAGTGTTTTTTTCTACTTATTATTATGGGTTTGGTGAAGAAATCCAGAGTAAATGACTACTGGTCTGCAAACTCCAGTATTTTCTAAAACCGTGAATAGATTCCGGCTTATTCCGAGTTTCTTTTTCACATATTTACGTAGTAAGTTTCTCTAAACCCATATTAAAAAAATCAATTATTGTAAATTATTGAACAAAAGGAGCCGGCCTCTGGTGTAATCCCCTATACTCGCCCAACTTCTCGGTCTGTGTAGTGTTAGATAACTGAACAAATTTAATTTGGGTTAAAAGGATATTTAGTTAGGGCATCTTTGCATGATACTGTAGTAAACCTTGACCCCTCAATTAATTTCCTTTCAGAATACGAATAAAATGGTATTGAACTATCACAAAGCATCTTACACGTTATTTCACTAATTCTTAGAACTAATTCTTAAGTTTATTAAAAGAAAGAAAAGTAAGGAATAATAAAAAAATTAACATTTTTTTTATAATGGATTTATAGTGTATAATAAGATGAGAAAGGGCACGAAGAAATTTTTAATATTTCTTACCCTCAAAATAATCTTAATTTTCAGAATACAGAATTTTTTTTTTTAGTTTTAGGTTTAAAGTTTCTAAACGGTTTCAAACTATCTTTGTTCAATTAGGCCGTCCGCACACGGAGCAACTCAAAAGAAACTGATGACCGACTCCAATCACAAACCAGTCCGTGATGAGTCGTAACCTATGTAATTGAATGGAGCCACGCACACGGCGCAACTGGTTACAAACCCGTCAGCAACGCGTTTGTAATCAGTCGCAGGCAACTCAACGTGTCGAGTCGCCAGTTTCTCTTGCGTTGTGCGTGTTATCACACAATATATGTTACAGCCGCATACGAGTCACGTGACTTCTGCCTAGCGATGAAATGAAATTCTAACTTTTTTGTTGTATGGAATATGTCCTCCCATATATACAGTCCATTTTTAAACGATTGACCAAAGACAATCAATTGTGACGATTTTTTAAAATAAATTAATTTCTGATAATAATTTAACTAAAAATAATGCCCGGAATAATGATGTTCTTCCTTCCATGACAGGTCGCAAACTATTGATTTGAATCACTTTTGAGTCGGCCCGTGTGCGGAGCCGCATCACTAACGAGTTTGCAACCGATAAGCAATTTCAGTTGCTAACCAGTTGAGTTTCCTTTGAGTCGCTCCGTGTGCGGACGACCTATGTTAGTTAACGTACATTTAAGTCGAGTCTTGATCCTTTAAAGTGGTTAAAATTTCGGAATACCGTTCCTCTTTATTAAATGACTTTGAACTGAAGATGATGCTCCCATCCCTCGAGAAACTTTCCCGAAAATACGCAACCAGTGGTGATATTCTGAGAAATTATTTATATTTCTCGAAGTTCTTATAAACTTCAGTTTCCTCGCCAAAGTAAAGTAATTACTTCCAAGTCATTTCTAAAACTACTTTTCATCGTTATCTTTTTCTGTTGCTTGCAAGTCGCATTTTCATTGGTGAGAAATAAAGCAGTTAAAGTATTTACACAGTACCAAAACATTTACACAGTGTTAAGTCAACAGAACTCGGAAAGTGAATCAAATTATGAAGCTGAAGACTATCATGATACAAGGATTGCAAAGAACTTTACCGTAATCCAACTCCATTATAACAAACGCCGGAGGAACAAAAGTATTTTCTCGTTGTAACCGTGCCAATTGTTAAATACTGAAGGTCATTCGCACTTTATAGAAACGATTTTGTAATTTACTTTTGTCGTTTGCATTTTGAGATAAAAATCTGGAAACTTCAGAATAATCGTCTGCCACTGTTTTGTTTTGTTTGGAATGTAAAATAAGATTTTGAAAATGGCTCCTAAAATTGATAGATGGCTCGAAGGTTACGTAACTATGCTTTCCGGGGAGAAATATTCGTATCAACATATTATAAAGCGTTGTAAAAATCGCGGTTATGGCATTTCAAAAACAGCTATTTATAATATACTAAATTTGAAACGAAAAAAAAGTCTAACTGAAGGTTAAAATGAAAACATGACCACGAAACCTCATCCTAAGACTATTCGAACGCAGGTAAATATCAAGAAAATGAAGTCCCTGAACCTAAAAGTTCACCAACTCAAAGATCCATTGCATGAAAACTAGAAATGTCTTCTGACACTGTAAGTAAAATCATTCATAAAGATTTGAAGTTTAAAAAAGATGTTTAAACCTAAAGTTCATCTGCTTTTGCCAAAGCATATTGCTGAAAGAAAAACAAATTGTAGAAAATTATATGAAAAACACCTAGCTGCTGAAAAATGAAAATTTGTGGTAACACTCGATGAGGCATGAGTGTATTTAAGTGAATGTAATAAAAAAAAATCAATTTTCTATTGCTCAAATGACCGTTGGGAATGACCGTACGAAATGGCTTCGTCAGTGTACAGAAAAGTTCTCATAGTGAATCATGATAGTTACTGGATTTTGTTACAACGGCAAATTAGAAATCAAAAAAGTCTCAAGTAAAGCCAAAATTAGTTCACTCTACTATCAGAAGAATATTTTCGAACCAATTTTTGAAGAAGATATTCCAGCCTTATATGGAAAGGACATTGATAAGGTTGAGCTTCATATGGGCAAAGCCTCTAGTCACACGTCTAAATCAACTGCCGCTTATTTAGCAAAGAAAGAGTCAGAAACAGGAATAAAGTGTATCCCATTTAATGAAATGCCTGTAAAATCACCTGATGCTTCTCCAGTGGACTTTTGCGCTTTCGGTTTATTAAAACGAGTGTTAGGAAAACGGCATCCAAGAACACTGAGCGAATTTTGGAAAACGGTCCAAGAGGATTGGGGTAAAATTGACATGACAGTATATATGGTTCTGTTTCTTATGTACCCTGTGAATCCTCTAACGGTCCAGGCACACTATAAAGTAATAGGCATAAATATAAATAATTCCTTTATTTTCTACGTAGAGGTAGACTAACATAGACCGACTTGGGGCTTCAAATAACACAACAGTACCGCAACTTGCGGTAATAAGAAACTGAACTTTAAAGTCGTAATGAACCCTTTCAGGCAGAATATACGTTCACTAGCAATACCCATAACCATCGGGCTCTGAACTAACTATGGAAATCGTGCAGCCACCTAGGCTAAATACTAATACGTTCTCTATCAGTTAAATACCGCTATCACCTTCAATCTAACCTTTCTCGACTCTTTCGTATCTCTACTAATAGCGTAACGTACTAACGTACAAATCTCCACTCCCTTCTTGGGCCCTTGCCAACTCAGCGTGTGTCACTTAAATAGACCAGACACCTGCTCCGAAATCACTTCGACTGGCCTGCAGTGCGCAGCTACCAGAAATTTGCATCTGAGCAACACGCGAACCCTACAAGTACTAAGAAAAATTTACTTTCATGGAAAATTGGAGCTAGAGCTATTGTCAAAACCATAACTATCAAATAGAAGGAAATCGCCGCAAAAAATACAGCACTTATACATAAAACTTAACTATCAAAATCGTTTCCATAAAGTACGAACGGCTTTCTGCATTACTTCCAAAGTTTTAAAATTAAGAGCAGGATTTCCAATGATGCTTGGAAATTATTACATTTAAAACTGTCTGAAAATGTTCAATATCTCCCTGATAAGTAAAATAATTTCAGAATTATTTCATAAAATCAAATAAATATTTTTTTCCTTCTAGTGATTGAAAAGAGAGCAATCATTTTGTACATACAATATAAAGTTGCATTACTTATTAAAAAGAGAGAACAACAATAATGGGTAATGTTTTAATGTTAAGTTTGATATAGAGCGAGTATCTCTATTATTGTTATCATAAAGTACCATTCATCTGATTTTCACACCTTATACTGAATAACGATCATAAGTGTTGTGTAGCTGGAATGTGTAGGCTTAGTCAACTTGATGTTTTCGCAGAATGCATTATAACCTAAATTCTTTTCTATATTAAATCATTCTGTCCTTCCCATATTAAATCATTTTATCCAGGTGATTTTTTTCTCCCACAATGTTGTACGACAAAAGACGCTAGAACATATATATTTATATCAAATATCGATTCATCGAATCTCTCTTTCCAGAATCGACATAAAGAGTCTGAACAAAATCAAGCGAATTCATTTATTTTGGATTTGTCGAGAAGTGGAAATATTTACTTGCTTTGCAAAACTGTTGTCTGATGTTTTTCAGATTGTAAGTACTTTTTTATTTACTTTAATTCATTTATAATAGTACATTAATTCTTATTTTGTGCGTGTATTGTTGTCTTATAATACTTATACCAACATTAACGTTATTGTTTTTCTCGTGTCCAGCAATAGTGCAGAAGAAAAAAAAGTCTTAAAAATAACGTTATTTCTTCATATTAATAGTTAGGGTTTTCTTTTTACTATGGATAAATCACACTCAAATAATTCTGTATCGTTTAATACTTTGATGGTTTGGGTTATCAAATTACTAAATAGAATGGTACGAATGTTCAGTGCTTACATTATAGACCCGGGATGCCGAAGATGGTGCGTTCAATTCAAATGCTTCTAGTCATAGTTCAATTTTATTGAAAGATAAAGCATAAATTGTGGGATGTGATAATTTAAGACCAAGATATGGGATCTCTTGGTTTCTTTTTCTTTGTACAAGGTGCGCCTATAAAGTAACCGGACAAATTTTTATAAATAAGAAAAATATTACTCACCTTCAAGTAAATTTATCTGCTTCAAAATAATCGCTAAAGGAGTCTATACAATTTTTCCAACGTTTCTTCAAGTCATCAAAATACTGTTTATAGGCGTTGGAACTAACCGTTTGCAAAATACGCGTAACATTTGATTTAATATCCGAGACGTTTTCAATTCTCTGTCCTATCATGGATTTTGCATTTTTTTGATTACAAAGGACCTATTCACCACGAATTTGTTCCTAAAAATCAAACAATTAGTCGGTATTTTTACAAGGAGTTGCTTTTTCGATTAAGACCCAAGATAAGGCGAGTTGGGAAGAACTGCTTAATTCTGGGCAATGGTTTCTTTTACACGATAATGATAAGCCCCATACAGTAATTTCTGTAAAACAATATCTTGATAAGCTTTCAATAAAAGTGATAAATCACCCATATTTTCTCGACTTATCTCCAGCTGTTTTTTTCATTTTTCCGAAGCTTAAGATGGCCACGAAACTATTATGTTATGTTTGGGGAAACTATTGTTATGTCTAACAAAGAAAGGGATGCATTTTAAGACTGTATTCCATCCCATCTTATCACTCTTTCTTTTTTAAAAAAATAAAGAAAGAACTTCGTACCTTTTGAAGGTTTAAGTGGCTTTTTTGGAAAAATGAAAGGAAAGCGAAGAGTGTAAACTGATTCTTAAAACCGGTGGATTGATTCTTTAAAGCGAAAATTTTAACATGGAAATAATACATTTGTTTTTGTTTTTGCGATATTGATTCTTATAACCACTGATCACTATAAGCGGTGGTTACTGTATATACAACATACAACTGAGGCGTTGACCACTGGAAAGGAGGAACATAACCTTTATTAACTGACATTCTTTAAAGAGAAGGCGCCACCCATAAGGGTAAGGTGGATACACCACAAAAAGTGGTGAGCCAGATTCCAAAAGTAAATAGAACACGATTAGGAATACCTTTAATAGTACAACATAAGAAAGGAGAACAGAAATACACGTATTTCCTCTAGAGAAAAGTACCATTCGGCCCGAATGGAGTATCAGCTTCCAGTAAAGAGGAGATACCAAAGTGACCCAAAGAAATCGCTTGTTTAAGATACAAGATTTCTATGTTCACGAGAGTTATTTTAGGGTGGCAACTTTTTCAAGATGACGGGTATAATAAAGGAGTTCATTAAATTGGAATGATTAATTTGTTGATTTCAAACACCAGTTTTAAATGTCTTAAAAATTCTGTAATTTATTTTTGTTGGATCAAAAAAGGACATTAAATGCATAACTCTTAAAGAGCACAGACTTTTTGCTTTAAACAAAATACATCTCGATAGGATTACTGAAAATTTAAGAAGCTTTTATAATCAGTTTGTTTTTCAAAAGTATCTAGTGAGCACATATCTGTAGTCTTATATCGGTGGCTTGGTTCATAAAGGGCCAATGTCAATTTTTTCAGATTTTGAGTAATTCATACCAAAAGTTTCATTTTAGTAAATCTTTAATTCAAAAACGGCCAATGTCAAATAACAAACAAAAAGAGATTATATTTCCATTATATTATCAGCCAATGTCATTTACGATGCAGTAACTTTAGATCCAAAAAGGGCCAAAGACATAAGTTTTATATAAAATAGTAACAAATGAAAATATTTATATGATAAAAATGTTTTTTACACTAACAATGAACAAGCTGCTGTAAAATCAGCTGCCAACGAAGTAGTCCGTCGGCGTGCCATGAATTGTAGATAATAAAAATGAGGGGGAAGGCTACAGGTTTCATTCTTGAACTCTGCAAATCGTTATACAATTTATTATTCACACCCCCCTCTCGTTCTTGTTGATTAAATTTAATTCACGGCGCCCTGGTCATCCACTTCATGATGTATCCTTGCGCACCTTCCATTCTCCTGTTATTCTCAGATTCTTCCCCGTTCGAAAATGGCGCGCAGCGGATGTATCGGGTTACAGACAGCGTCCAGCACAGGGTAGCGATAAGAGCTTGTCACCAAGCACAGATTCAGTTTTTGGGAAAGAAAGAAAAACATTGAATATATCTAAAACTTTTACTATTTATCCAAATTTCTTCAACCTTTGAAGTAAAATTCACCAGCGAAAAATACGTACTACCCACTTACAAGATTTATAAATCAGATTAATTAAATAATAACAATTGGAACAATGAAGCCAAACATATGATGATCTCCCCCAATTTAATTTTTCATAATGTCAAAACATTTCGAGAAATTTGTGCACTATTCTCCAAATGCGATGACATTAATCAAATAAATGAATATTTGATCACCACTAGTTTAACCATCAAGTATATTTAGCAGAGGCTTAATAAATTGATTTAAAAACAAAGCACAACCGTTACTAAAAGTTAATTACTTAAAAAAACCCAGATTAAAATAAACGTTAATTATTTATAAAACTATTAATTATCATCACAACAGACCGAGCACTGTTTCAAATCGCACGCTATCAATGTGGTTTGAATTTAAAGGCCTCAATGCAAAGCAAAATTTTTCCTTTCCCTCCAAAATATAAAAACCAAACATTGAAACACGCTCTCAACTGCTTCATCTCTTATATTGGAGACATATTCTTTTCTTTTATGCGCGTGGATGAGAATCCCTGTTGCATACATGAATGAGAATTCCAGGTGCGCACTTAGATGCAGAGACTTCAATTCCCATTTTATGTGGATTCAATGAGGCACTAAGAAGAAACGCTTCCATTCGACTGTGTACTAGATATAGATAATCGATAACTTTTTTTTAGAAACCATCGCGAAGAATGGTAAATAAAGAGATATTCTCTTTAGTTTATAGTGAAGTTTTATTAACATAAAGTAAAAAAACTCTTCCAAAGTTGCATTTCCTTTCTGTAATTTAAATTGTACTAGTTCATTATTCATTTGCATGTGTTTTCACAATAAACTGAAAGAATTTCAGATTAATTTTTTGAGGAGAGAAAGTAACCTAAAATTCGTCTTAAAACTGATACGAGACTTTGTTTATATAACCCAATATATAAAAGGAAAATAAGAGTTTATGTTTATATATATATATATATACACACACAGGTGGTTATCAAAATAATGGAAACACCTGTCAATATTAGTGGTGTTTATGAATGTGATTCATATTCCTTAAAAAACAAGTCTAGCCTCCGATATTTTTTTATATAATATAGTGTATGTATTATTCTACTGTCAGGTAGCAGTAATGAAGCTAAAGGCATCGTGCTTTTTTTTTTTTTGGGGGGGGGGGGAACAGCGTAAAATGTCATACCTTGCAGACCTTACGAAAAGGGCAAATTGTTTGAGTGCGTTTAAATTGGAATATCTGTTACTGCAACCCCCAGGCTAATGGTTGTTTTTCGAGATATGGTATCGATAGTCCTGATAGCATACAGAGTGCACGGAGAAACATCCTTTGCCAAATAGAATAGTGGACGAAAGGGCTGAGTGAAAGAGACGAACGAGGTATTGAAGCGGATTGTGACATGAAGAAGAAAATAACCGCAACCAAAATGACCGAAGAGCTCAATCTGCATCTGCATGTTTCGGTATCAACCATTAGAGGTAGAAGGGAACTTTGCAAACAAAGCATTTACGGAAGAGTAGCTATTCCCAAACCACTTGTAATAGATGCCAATACAAAACATTGTCCACGATGGTGCCACGAGCACAAATCCTGGTCGAGTAATATGTGTAAAAACGGCATTTGGTCCGACGAATCATTGTTTACATTGTTCCTCGCAACAGGAAGTGCGTATGTCTGGAGAACACCTACAAAAGCGTAAGATTCTGGCTGTCTCATCTCAACTGCTAATCATGAAGATAGATCTATCAGGGTTTGGGATGGCATCTCAGGGGCGAATCGATTCATTGTGACACCTGAGCCAAGTTTTAAGAACGGCGCCTTTTCAAATTTTTGGAGAAATTGTATTAATGAATGCATCACTAGTAAAAACAATCTAATTTTAGAGTAACGATTATTTTTGAAAAAATATGTATTAATTAAAAAGTTTTATTTATTTAAGAAAAACAAATATATTAAAAATTACAGAACTTAAAAAACGCAGAAAGAGTTAGTGAACTTGAATATAATTTGTTATGTAATTAAATGACTAAATCATTCTTAATTGTTTTAGGTGCCGTCTTTTCTGTAAAAATTATTTCTAGATCATTCAATCAAGCATGGTTATTGTTGGTAAATAATTCTCTAAAATTTTCAGTTTAGGAAAACGGCTTTCAGTTGCTGCTACAGTGGCAGGTAGTGTTGTTGTTGTTGTTGTTGTTTCTATTCCCTCCTGGTCTAGCGGCGCTAGACCAGGTTCATAAGTCCATATATCCTCAGTAGGTCCATTAAAAGGTGAGGATCGGTAATAAAATCCTCAGTAGGTCCATTAAAAGGTGAGGATCGGTAATAAAATCCTCAATAGGTCCATTAAAAGGTGAGGATTGGTAATAAAATCCTCCGTAGATAAATTTAGGCAAGTTAGGATGTGATCAGGAGTAGCCTGCTCAATATTACACTTTTTACAAGTGGGAAAGATTTTGTTTGGTCTATCATATTTTAGGCACCTCGAGTGGCCACTTGCAAACCTAGTGATTGCAGTCTGCTCAGTTCTATTAACCTTGAAGGCAAGAGCTCTCTCGTTGGTGTTTTCTAAACGCGGGCCTTAAATTTTTTAAAATCTCGTTTGTGCAGTGTGATTCAGTTTGCACGAAACAAAGTAGTATACTCTTAAAGCAATTTTACTGCAGAAAAGTTTTTCTCATTCAGTGTTGCAAAACTTGTAGTTTCATACGTGCATTTGTTTCACAGGTATGGAATGAGAGTTATCCAGACAAGTTTGAATTTTATTTATATTTATCCAAACAGCAGCCTTGGAGTAACATAGAAGTAAGTACAATAATTACATACATTTATATATTCATTTCTATAGACTTTTCTATTAAGTAATTCATACAGAAAAATATGAATAAAAATTATGCAAAGTTTTCCCATAATGGAAACAAATTTTTATGGCTGTTGGGCTCAGATTGACATTGACATATTAACAAGAATTTTCTTATAAGAAAAACAACTGGGGGAACGGAGTGCGCCTATGGGAGAACAACTTTGTTCTTCAGTAGCCTCATCGGTTTTCGTAACCAGGTCTTTCTTTCATATGAAAACCCTTTGTATTTAACTATGTATTTTTTACCTGCTAAGTTCAGCGTAGTTTTCAGCTGATATAAAGCTTTCTTACCCGTCACCGATATACTCATATCTATAAAGATATATGCAAGTATACATAAAAATATAAAAGCAATTCTAATATGATGAATACTTGATAAATACGTCATATAAATTTATCTTGAACAGCTCTTACAAGCATTGAAAATTAGTAAAGACGAGTACATCTTTAGTACGTTTTTGTAGGTTGTTGATCTCGAATGCAAAAGTAGGCTCTTTTTGATTTCGTATTGATGCAACGCACTTCTATAAACGTTGTGATTGCTGTCGTGCTATTTCTTGCCACTACACTGCCGTGCTTTATTGACGCAACTGACTGACCGCCTGACTAGGCAAGACTGGGGAAAGTGGGGAGGAAATTCCCTGGAATCATCACCCAAGACATATAAGCCTGATAACAACCGTTTCTCTGCCATTCTCGAAGCCCTTGTGAACTGAGTGCGAGTCCATGATGGGAATAAGTGATGGGAGTCGTGAGTCGTTTCTCTGACCAATTTCTTTGAGGAAACGCTCAGTTTTTAAACTATATATAGGCTATATGGACACCATGAAGATTACAGCTATAACCAGTGTGTCCCAAAAATAATGGTGGGATTTCAAATGGCTATATCTATGCAACAAATCATGTTGCAGACACGAGTCATACGCTAAATGAAAGAGAAACTCTCCAAGTTTATGTGTGCGAAAGCTAATGCCGTCTGCACACGGGGCAACTCAAAAGAAACTGATAACTGACTCCAATCACAAACCAGTCCTTGATGAGTCGTAACCTATGTAATTGAATGGAGCCACGCACACGGTGTAACTGGTTACAAACCCGTCGGACGAGTTGCCCCGTGTGCAGACGGCCTTACCTGCAGACTCCTACAGACTCCGGGACTAGAGCCAGAAAATTTCAGAGAATTCCATTTTCCAATTAGACTCAGCTCCTCCACATTTTGCTACAATCATGCTGGAAATTCTTAACGAAACATTTCCTCAGCGATCGATCGGACGATAAGGATGGATTGGCTGGCCCCCACGGTCTCCAAACCTTACCCCCATGGATTTCTATTTTTGGGGCTATGTAAAAACACGTGTATTCCATTCATGTCCGAAATCTGGACCGTTTAAAAGAAAGGATCACTGAAGCTGTTTCGTCTGTCAAGCCGGATGTTCTTTGCAGTATATGGGAAAAGACTGAATATCGTCTTGACGTCTGCAGGGCAAATAAGGGAGCACACATCGAAATCTGCTGAACAGATAAGAAACTTGGAGACTTTGTGTTCAATTTGACGTATTTTTCATCTCTCTAGAGTGCTTTTCCGAAGCTATCAGTATATTTAAGTTGCTAAGCCGACTTTTTGGGCAGTCCGTGAGAGAAAACTACTGCATCAATTTACTTAATTTTGGTCTTAAACGAAAGATTGTAAACTGTAAATTTGTCAAATTTGGTTTTTGTAACCACAATTTCTATTAATTAGTGATGATTTACAATTGAAAATTGATTTCTGAGTATGCTCAGTGGTACATTTAAATCTGGCTTTAGAAACTCACTGTTTCTGCGTATGCTGTTTTAATGATAAACACGTTTATTCCGAGGAGTCTCTCTTGATCTCTCTCTGCCATTTTTATTTTATGACAATTATGTTTGTGAAAAATAATATTAAATCTGATGGACATTGTTTATTTCGCACTGTTTAATTAGCGATAATTTACAACTAAAAAAAATTGCTTTCTGCGCATGCTCAGTGACATTTTTAAATCTGGCTTTAGATACTCACTAAGTACGAGGCAGCTTAAACACATTAATTTGTGTTCTGCGCATTATGATTTTCAACATTTGGCAATGATGTGCTGAGTATAATTTGTGTATTAGTACATTTATTTACTATCTAGCCTTCATGTTTTGACGGGTACCAACTAGTAACCATTTAAAACCCCACCATTATTTTTGGGACATACTGTATTACTGGTACCAATATTCTGTGAGTTTAGAGAAGATATTTTATTCCAGATATATTATCCGATTGCCGTGTGGTGTAATTTAAATATTATAATCTTGTATCTGTGTAATTTCATTTCTCTTATAAATATATATTATAAGTTATACCTTTTCAATATTATAGGATGTTTTGCAAGATTCATTTCCTTTCCTCAAACCTCGAATACTTTTTGGTAGACCCCAGTGGAATGATCTGTTTGAACGTTGGGCTAATTTATACAAAAAGTATGTATCATATTATTATATATAGATCTGTGATATATTTTATCTAAATAACTAAATCAGTTTCGTAAAAAAGTATGATTCTAACTTACATATTAGTATAAATTTTTTCGCTTTCAGTATTTCTCTGTAATATAAATTCAGTGTCATATACAGTTTTACGAGAAATGGGGATTCTTTGACGTAACTTCTGTTTAGATTTATGCATTTCGGTATTGGCTTCCTCTATTACTATTATGAAAAAAAATTGCACTAACGAAAAAATCTAAAACGGCACATTTTAACGTCTAGACTATCAAATAATTCAAAACAGTTACCATTTTACCCATAAAATTTGATTGCTAACTGCTTTCAGGACATCACTTAATAGCAAAGGAAATATACATTACTATTTTCATAGCATTGCTTTGATTTCTTGTATCTAGACCATCAGTATTTGAGAAAACGGAAAAATAAAACATTTACTATTGAACATATTTAGCATATAATTTACGAATTCCCTTTATTCAGCTACATGCGTATATGTATTATTGACAATTTATAATTCGCATACTATACTTTTTGGTCTTTCTCCCCTTAGGCCAGTACGCGGGGGGGGGGGGGGGAATAACCCGGATTCTGAAATAATTCAAACAAAGGTGGAAACTTTTTTAATCACTTTATTTTAGGTAAAATGAATATCCTACGTTTTCCACCTCCGCCGAGGCGAGCGTTGGTGGTTAGGTCAAAAAATTTAGTGAAAAAGAAGTACTTTTTCAGTTTTTTCAAAATAAATTAAAACCAGGTCATCCAATCAAAGAAACCGTAATATAAATTTTTTAGAGTATTAAATTCTGCGTAAAATGAGTACCAATACATAAAAATTACTTCGGTAATAAGGTTACTAGCTTCTCCCGAAGTTGCCGTTATTTTTTCAACTTTTGCTACTAAGAGTGATTTTCGGTATAATTGTGTTTTTCAGGGAAAGTACCTGTTTGAAGAAAAAATAGCTCTAACTAAATGTTGTGGAGCATCCGGATTCTGAAATAATTCAAACAAAGGTGGAAACTTTTTTAATCACTTTATTTTAGGTAAAATGAATATCCTACGTTTTCCACCTCCGCCGAGGCGAGCGTTGGTGGTTAGGTCAAAAAATTTAGTGAAAAAGAAGTACTTTTTCAGTTTTTTCAAAATAAATTAAAACCAGGTCATCCAATCAAAGAAACCGTAATATAAATTTTTTAGAGTATTAAATTCTGCGTATAATGAGTACCAATACATAAAAATTACTTCGGTAATAAGGTTACTAGCTTCTCCCGAAGTTGCCGTTATTTTTTCAACTTTTGCTACTAAGAGTGATTTTCGGTATAATTGTGTTTTTCAGGGAAAGTACCTGTTTGAAGAAAAAATAGCTCTAACTAAATGTTGTGGAGCATTTAATTCTGTGTTCAGGGAGTATTTTTCAGAATGCCAAATGGTAAAAAAGCCATTTTCTACAAACTTCTTGTACTCTGAATGAGTCAGCTTATTCTGTAAGATAAGCATGTCCTGCAAGTACAGTGTTGCAGACTTTGCGTACAAAAAAAGCAACTCGCATGGAAGTAAGGCAGCATTACTTTCACACAAAGTAGATGAAGCTTTCAGTCTCCACTTCTCTTTGCTTGGATGAATTGCTTGTCCATTAATTTCCAGCTCTTCGAATTGTTGAGTAATCTTCTGCAAAAAACTTTGTACAGCAGTATCTGGTTCAAAAAGAGAACAGTCTACGTCACTATTGGCATCTTGCTCTTCATCTGAAATCTCAATCTTCGGAAGAACGATCTTTGCAATTGCCAAGTGGCACATTATGTGAGCCCTGACAGCTCTCGAAGATGATCAGTCATCAGTTTTTGAATTGATGCCCGAGCATAGGAAATGCTCAGTAAGTCCTGCAATCCACTGCCATCCATGATGTATCCTACTGCTCCCATGAAGTACATTAGTAGATGAAAGCTCCCCTAACGGACAGTTACGGATCCAAGCTCAGATTCTACGGAACTTGAGGAAATGATCTCCCGAGCTTTTCAGTAAAGGGGCTGATCGATGGTCACAAAACTATCGCTATGCTCCAATGTCTTACGTTCATTAGCTGCACTAACAAGAGCACTGTATACGGTGTCATAGTTTGAGGGAGGAGAACTGATGAAAGGAAGAGACATAATTTGTGATTCACAGTACTGTTTTGTACATGTAATGTCTTCCATAAAGCCATTCCAACCTGCGGTCTCATCACATTGCCATTTTTTAAAAATCCACATTTCAATAATGATGCTACTCAATGTTGTTCTGCTCTGAAAAGGTAACAATGGAATAGCAGCGGATTTCCTTACAATCGCAGCGCTTGGCATCACTCCCACTTTTGCGATTGGGCCTTGTGAAGAAAGAGAAAAGGGGGTTATGCACTGAATTTCACCCATTGCGTGAAATGTGTTTGATCTGTCTAAAGTATCTACATTGATATCTGCGATATCAAAAACAAATTGGGAGAAGGACCCATGCAATGCACTGCTTCTAGGATGCTGTAGACAAGACATTTCAAACATTCTGACTTCATCGTAAAAACAGCAAAAGCCAGTGCATGAGCTATACATCTTACATCTTTAGAACCATATTTCCTTGATAAAAATGCGCCAATACCTACTTGTATTGATGAATTAAAAGATCTTGGCCTTGTTGAAAATATTGAGTGTGAAATTGCAGTTAACTTGGTTTTCCATTTTCTATTTGTCTTTCCATGTTTGCTTTTCATGATAATTGAATTTAGGATATACTGCAATGATTCTGGAATATTATGCTCAGCATTCTCAGTTTGCATTTTTGCTCAGCATTTTGTTGATCAGGGTACTTATCAATGTCGTACACCTTGGATCTTATGTATTCCCTTATTATACCTGCAGCAACATTAACAATGCTCTTCTTGGTCATCATTTTTTCGAGATCCATACCAACTTGCGCTCAAAATTTTGTAACTAGTGTTGCGAAAACATATAATGGGTTGTCTATTGTATCCTGCTGTAATAATGATGTTATCGCCATATTTTCCCATCAGTCTTCTCTTGAGTTTTTTCTGACGGATTAGGTCCTATGAAATCTTTTAATAAAATTCACGCACGGAAAACTGCCATTCATCTTGATTTTCATCCAACTGTTTACAAATAAGTTGAAATGCAAGTGTCAAATTTTCCTCCCCAGGTCTTCCTGATGTGTCATATTCTGCAGCATTGCCCAGGAACCTTCTCAAACCAGAATTGTGATACCTACCGTCACTAGCAATCAAGTCGCTGACATGGCGGACGCAAAGACTCAATCTTAACCCCATCTGTCTCCACTTCCCATAGCTTTTTCAAGGATATTTTTCTTGAATTCTGTGATTATAACAAGACTTACTCGGTCACGTTTTGCTTTAGGTTTTTTTATTTCTTTTTTCTGAAAATCTTCTGATGCATCTCAGCACACAAAAAGCAGTCCTTTTGGAAATTGAATGTTGGTACGTTAGATCGTCGAGCACCAGAACCACTAATACTTGCTTTCGTGGGGCAGCAATGGATGTTTCTCTTGTGTAAAAGTTTTGCCCTTAACAGGAATTTTGACAGTCGTACAGTTTTTTAAAAGATTATGCTTACCATCACCTCTCTCTTTGCTGTATTCTATCAATGTTTCAACCCCTCATTCTTTCACAACTATTGTCTCACCTTCTTCAAATGTTTCTGCACTGGACAAAAGTCCGACATTGTTGGTACTTATTAGAACACTTTGTGAGACACGTAAAGTAGCGAAATGAAATAATAACGCAAAGCAATATGAAAAATACGAACAACAGTGGACACAAACCGTACTAACTTGGCAGTTACAGGAAGACGATCTGGTGGGGTGACTGGTCACCTTGAACCTAGCGGATGTCCTTTGGCCTAACCACAAGCGCTCGCCTCGGAGGAGGGGGAAAACTCAGGATATTCATTTTTGACCTAAAATAAAGTGATTAAAAAGTTTCTTTTTTGCTTGAATTATTTCCGAATTCAACGCCCTGCCTACTCGCCTACCTGGCGAAAAATGCAAAAAGATTTTGCCGTTTCCCTTCTAGAACGAGTATAGTTGGCCTTTGAAAACTATCACTACTAGCAGCCAGTAATGCTCAGAAACCATCTTTGTGGAGACTTAAAAATGTCAAAGGAGATAAATTAATGGGAGGGATTCCTGTGATTGTGCTCTAAGATTATCTATATTTTTCGTAGGGTAATACAGATAGACTGATCTGTACCAAATTTTTCAAAATAAGGAGTCAGTTTTTGTATATAGTGAGAACATATTGACAAACAAGGAAGCAAAATTTTAATTTTGCACCCATAGATTGTAATAAAATTGAATAATATCTTATATATGCAGTTTTATGTCTATTAATATACTTATATAGGCTGTTTAGTTATAAATGCTTGTCAATATGTATATAAATAAATGACGAAATGTATATGAGTATGTACAGCAGATCTAGGCCAAGGGTATTTGGTAGTACTTGTTCTCTGTTCTTAACAAAATAATTATCAAACAAAACATTCAAAGGATTTATCTCTTACGATATTATACGAAATTATTATTATTACGAAATAATTTTACATATAATATTAAAATAATTTCTATTTTTTTTTCTCTAGGACTGATGTTGGATTATTTTGCTGTGGTCCTGAAGCTTTAAATTGTGATATTCGAAAACTAAGCCAAAAATGGAATAGTCACGGATGCCATTTTTCTTATCACCATGAAGCATTCTCTTAATTTATAACACAGATTAATGTATAGTGAACTTGAAAACTTGAAATGACTCTCTTCTAAAGATTCTGTAGTTTGGTACTTGCATACAGTTTTGTGATACGTAGAGGACTAAAGCCAACTGGATTAATTTTTAGTTGGAGTATACATTTTAGTGCTTTTATGTCTACGCCACAAACAGAGAGCTTTGAATGTGCCAAAGATTCTGCTTGGAACTCCTCCCGAAAGTTTAACAGGCTTTCGATTTAATTGTGATATTGTATTATTTACTCAGTTTGTTCATATATTTGTTTAAAATGACTCATAAAAAGAATATCTTTTAAAACTACTTTGGAGTAATTGTATTTATATCTGCAATGCCTGACTGTTTGTGATTAAGTGAATATTTTGATTCGAGTTTTCTTAAAATATACAAGATGCATATATCGTCACTGAAAATCAAATGTTCATTAAAATTTCCCTCAAAAAGGCTTATTTCAGAAACAAAATCTATGTTACTGAATAAATAGTAAATAATGTCCTTCCTAAAAGAAGCAAAGAAAAATATCGTAATGAATGAGAAAACGTTTCTGTTTTGCAAATCAATTTTTCCGGCTCCCAAATTTGTTTTATAATGTACATATCATTTTTATACTTTCTGGAATGTAATCAAATCTTCCCTAAGAAGTAATTTTATTTTTTCCTAAGTTCATGAAAAGTATTTAAACTTTTCCCATTCATTTTTCAGTAAGCAGGTTTATAACATTAAAACATCAAAAATTTAAATATACCTGTTTCTACTAAAGAAGTGGAAATGGCTGGTTTTCAAGTGCAGTAAAAGTAGTTAAAAAATTGTATATTTTGTCAAATTAATTAATACCCATGCCTTATTTTATATATAAATTTTAAAAATCATAAGATTTTTAATGTCTTTACATGCAAATTATGCAAATCAATAGGATATAATCAATTATATCGTATAATTAAAGTAATGAATGCTGCGTGTGCTGCAAGGAGATTAAAGCACAAGTGATGTCATTATTAGAAGCCCGGTGGCGTAGTGGTTAAAAGCGTCAAGCTGCCATCCCACAGGTCCAGGGTTCAACCCTGTGACTGGGCAAGGTCGACTCAGCCTTTCATCCCTACAGTGGGTCGATAAAATGAGTTCCGAAGCATGCTTGGGAACTAAACTCTGGGGGTCCCACGTCAGGTCAACCACCTGACTGAGACATATGCTGTATGGCACCCCAAGCCCACGGTTACGAAAGCGGAGATGGGTACCGCCGGCCCTGGTCCACATCGGACTGTTGCGCCGTGAGTTTAAGTTTTAAGTTTAAGATGTCAATATTAACATGGAAAAGCAACCTTTGGATAACCTACTATAGAAAAATAAAATACAGAGTACTTCAAAAAGGGGTATACTACCAAAAAAAGCCTTTTTATGTGAAATGTTTAGTTATCTGATTTGAATCACCTCATACTTTAGATTACAATAACCAGGCCATTTTTTAAATATTGAACAAAATTAGTGTAAAACGAGTGAAAATTAAAATTAGAAAATGTTTATTTACAACTAGCAAATGTATACGTACATGTTTTCTAGAAGAATATACTAAATGTGCTAAAGCATGCGACACTGATTCTTATAAAACTCTATATTTTGCAAAATTTATCAGTTTTAAATGGGTAGAGGTAACCGTAGAGATTTCCTCAGCAACAACCCCCTTTTAATCAAAATGTATCGTGTAAGTGTACGGAAAAGCGAAATCTCAAAAAATATCGTAAACTTTTAAAGTTTCCAAAAATACATTAAGGCCGTCTGCACACGGGGCAACTCAAAAGAAACTGATAACTGACTCAAATCACAAACCAGTCCGTGATGAGTCGTAACCTATGTAGTTGAATGGAGCCACGCACACGGCGCAACTGGTTACAAACCCGTCGGACGAGTTGCCCCGTGTGCAGACGGCCTTACGTGCAGACTCCTACAGACTCCGGCACTAGCGCCAGAAAATTTCAGAGGATGGCTTTTTCCAATTAGACTGAGCTCCTCCACATTTTGCTACAATCATGGTGGAAATTTTTAACGAAACATTTCCTCAGCGATGGATCGGACGAGAAGGATGGATTGCCTGGCCCCCACGGTCTGCAAACCTTACCCCCATGGATTTCTATTTTTGGGGCTATGTAAAAACACGTGTATTCCATTCATGTCCGAAATATGGACCGTTTAAAAGAAAGGATCACTGAAGCTGTTTCGTCTGTCAAGCCGGATGTTCTTTGCAGTATATGGGAAAAGACTGAATATCGTCTTGACGTCTGCAGGGCAAATAAGGGAGCACACATCGAAATCTGCTGAACAGATAAGAAATTTGGAGACTTTGTGTTCAATTTGACGTATTTTTCCTCTCTCTAGTTACAAACCCGTCGGACGGGTTTGTAACCAGTTGCGCCGTGTGCGTGGCTCCATTCAATTACATAGGTTACGACTCATCACGGACTGGTTTGTGATTTGAGTCAGTTATCAGTTTCTTTTGAGTTGCTCCGTGTGCCTTAGACTGCCTTAGTCTATCCCAACAAGAATCAACTGACTCTCAGAGTAGCCACAAAAAATGTCTTTTATTCAGATTCGCTACTATCGTATCGACCCCTCTAGATATTTCTCATCAATTTGCATGGTGCAATGGATGTTTCTCATGAACATTAGAGCAATGGAAACTGGTTCGTTAAACTGACGAATCCAAAAAGCACTATGCATAGGAATTCGTAAATTTCGCATAAAAAATATCGAATTTTTGCAACAAAAAAAATACAATATATAAAATTTATTCGCAAAAAAAATTATAAATTTAAAAAATTTGCATTTATTAAAAAAATTACAATTTTAATTGGATAAATAAGTATCAAAATTCTTAGTTAAAAGTTAACATTGTAGTAGTCTCCACACTATGTTCCTTGAGTATTTTCCTTCTGACATTAATTACCATGTTGAAAACTAGAAGGTAATCCGTCATTTTGACGTCATAATACTAATAATGACGTCATAATGGAAAAATTATATGAAAGTTAAAAAATATCCCGAATTATCTAACAATATTGCATTTAATCCACACCTTGTAAAAGCAAACCCTTTCATTATTTTTTATTTAGTTTTTTTATGCGATTGGAGTAGTAGACTGCCATCCAGTTTTTTACAGCTCACTACACGAGATGAATACTTGAGCTACTTGATTCATTCACATTCAAGTTTGTTTACTTTCAGAATTCATCGCAAAAGTAAACAGATTTTTAAAAACTGTTAAATATACAGCTAAAAACATCCAATTTTTTTTAGTTCTGAATGTTTTATAGAAAAATAGGCTGAACAAACGCGATTTGATGGAGAAGATATTAGTTTTTAGGTAAGAAAAAAATTCTGATCCACATCTGAAGTTGAAATTAGGCCTAACCGGCCGTTTGTTTACTGAGGGCTTCAGTTGAAATATGAGTACAGCCCGGAAGTTTAATACAGAGACAACGGCTATTATATATATAATAATAAAATATCTCAGCACCTACTCTATTAACGGGATTATAGAGAATTTGTATAGCTGCCTTTGCAAAGGTAAGGCAGCAGCATTTCGTTGAAATTAAAATCTGTATAACACCAACAGGAGTATATTGGTTGACTACTGTCAGTAGTTGAAATACCCTTGACTTAGTAGATATAAGGCGCTCAAGAGACGTTCTTATAGCTACTAAATTGTTCCATAAAACTTAATGGTTGGTTTTTACAGTTAGATTTTAGGTTCGACTCCGGTACAAACAAACTGTTCGAGTGAAATTCGGAGCGAATCCGAAGGAGAGGGAGATTTCTCAGTTAAAGACCGCGGATGGTCTTAGTTAAGCAATTATGTTGTTAGTTATTAATATTATTGCCTAATTTCGCTTAAAAAGCCGTTTATCACCAAGTTTTCGCCGAATAGTAGAAAAAATTTTTCGCATTTATTCGCTCATATCGGCAAATTTTGCATTTATTAATGTGAAAATTACGTATCCCTAACTATGCACCAATCTGGAGGCTGTATGTGGGTATGGTGCAGTCACAGGAACAATATTTACCGAAGTGTACATTTCCCTGTCTCAAATTTCAAGGGGACAGTGTTCTTGTTAAGGCTGCTATGTACTAGCCCCATTGGATTCGCTCACCTCAATGTTAACCTATTGAGAAAATTTGTCCACGGATGGCCGACTTGGATTCAAAGATTTTTTTTAAAAAATTGTACTCCGTCATAGAGAAAGAAATTTTACATTTGTGTACATTTTTCTTTTTTTTTTAAAAAAAATGCAATTAATATTTTAAAATTTAAATTATTCGGGGAAAAATCTGGTATAGTGTGTTTTAAACGCTCATAAATTCCTTCGGTGGACGAAATTTATAAAATGAATCCCTTAGCACTTTGCAGAAAAGTTCAGGCTATCTGGCAATACCAATTTTATTTGATTATCGGCATTTATGTACCAGTAAATAGTTGACAAAAATATATTTTAAATAAACAGTTTGGGGACAGCTCTTAACCCTCCTATAGAGAGAGAGCCATTACAATCCCTCGAAATGTCAATCCTAAGGGGAGTGGAATTCTCGAACTGTCAACTGGACTCCTCCCACCACAAGAGTCTGCAAGAACAGGAAAGGGGAAATAAGATTTTTTTCTTAGTACATAGTAGCCTTAAGAGTTATTTTAAATAGCATCGGCCTAGCCCATTCGTCATAGTGGACACTAGTCCTGGTAAGCACTTTTGTCCATCATAACCAATGGACCAGGCACGATGGTTGTAGAATTAGCAGGTAATCTTATGATATTTTATTCACTGTTAAAAAAATGCTTTAACATTCTGAAGGGGTAAAATGCATATTAGTAATGCTCAAAATTGCTAGTTAATCTTAAAAACATTGTCTTATGTTTCATAGGACTCGACGGTTTATATCTCATGGGAAATTTTTCATAAAACATCGGTTTGAAATTTCCAACTTATTTTCGCAGTAATTTCTTAAAATTATGTCAAAGCTATGGTTCCATTTCGAAATCAATACAGTTGTAAGTTTTTCAATGTAACGTACTTTATTTCGCAATATGAGCATTAATATACATCTCTATTAAAATCTTACTCTATTGTTAAATAGAGTTCACAGATGGCGTCTAAATATTCCTTATTTTGACTAGACCGTTTTGACTTCACCTGTTCTCCTGTTTATTCAGTTGCTCTTTGTTGAAGAATAAATATTTCAATCGCGTTGAATACCAAGGACATTACAAGAGACTCGGATTAAAATTCCTTTCTTATCTCCTATCAGCTCTGAAATAATTTCAGAGCTTAACTTGTGTGTATTTTGGCTGTAGAATGAATAAGTTTGCATTTCATATCCAAGTTTAAACATTTTCTGGTTGGAAGAGCTATTAAATGAATTTCTTTAATATATTTGATAATTTCTTGTATTTTTCCGTTTTATAATTGTTATATGAATAGGAATATTTTTTAAGAGTAATTGGTTACCTGTATATATTTTAAACAACAAGATCTGTAGAATTAAAAACATATATTTCACTCGCAATTTTAGTCACCAAAACAAATTAAGTAAATCAGAATGAAAAAACCCGTTCCCTTTAATAATAATAAAAAAAAATTCTCTGTGATCCGCTTTATAAACATTTTTACAATGTCTCAAGCACCTTACAATTAAATACCTCTTTTGTTCAATGGTTTGAGGGCAATGATTACTGTTCTTCAGAATAAAATAAATATTTTTCTTTAATGTTATGATAAAGAACCGCACGGGGTTCCCACCGTCGCAGCGGGACACGTGCCTCGCGTATTTTCGAGGAACGCTGCCGCCGAAACGGGATTCTAACGAGTCTCAGACACACTTTTTAAGGGGGTCCAGGACACATTTTGAAAAAATTTTTATTTATTGAGTTAAAATTTTGAATTTTTTCTGATGGTTAACCATATAATTTGCAAACAAAATCACACCATAAAACTTCTCAATAAGTTTTTAAAAAATTTTAAAATTTAAAATTTTTAATAAAAGTGGAGTAATTTAAAATCGTTATAACTCGAAATATTATTTGTCGAATTTCAAATTTTTTCATTTAATTAAACAGAAATATATAAATTTCAATTTTGATTCACCATTTTTCAAAATATTAATTTTTAAAAAAATTAAATTTTTAGAATAAAAACTACGAAAAAAATTATGTAACTTATTTTTAAAAAATCGTATTTTCCAAAGTAAATATTTTTTTCAAATTTGCTGAATCAAAATTAAAGTAAAATAGTTGAAAAAGACATGTTACAAGTTTTAATCATTTATCTTTAACGGTTCTTGACTTATAACAATTTAAAGACGAGAAAAGGGGAAAAAACCCATCATGCAGAAAAACGCACTTACAGGTTTAAATAACTATTGGCTACTATTAGAATGTTGAAAAAAAATAATTTATCTTGTTCTAATTCAGATAGAAACATGATTTAAACGTCATTTTAAGCGCAAAAGAACACAAAAATGTTTAATGCAATAAAAAAATTTTCGAAAATTCAAACAATTTTGTGTCCTGGACCCCCTTAAAGGAGATTATAGGGCCCAAGGTAGCCTAGTGGTAGCGCGTCGGCTTCCGGATCTGAAGGTGCTCGGATCGAATCCCGACAAGTACCATTATTTACCTCCGTGGCTGGGCCGGATATGGGCACGTTAAATCCGTAGACAGGAAAGTCCTTCTATAAGGTCAGAGAGGGTGGGAGAGGGTACGATCCCCCCAGATGTCCCCCCTGGGATTGCTCGGTCAAAATTTAGGTGTCACAGGGTTAAATCAAACTCCGATCCTTGTGGTGCCAACTAAACCGGAGCCGCAAACCTCTATGGACCGGACCTGGTCTCGAATACTTCCGGCCAGGGGGGCATTAAAAACAACAACAGTAACATAAAGAACCCCTAAAATCTGAAAATGACAATTCTGCTTGCATAGATAGTTTGGATACTTAGCTAAACTAAGCAAAATAATCCTTTTTTTCTAAAGAACCAATCAAATGAAAACGTATATAAGCATTCAACAGAGAATTTTCAACAAGATGTTTGTTTCTTCTATCTTAGAATGGGCTATTATCCTGTTACATCTACCGTGCGAGCTAAAACGGATACAAGATGGGAAACCGAACAGGCTTAGTAAGACAGATGGGGATGTGAGTGAAAAAAGAAACCTATTATAGATCAATAAATTGTGTGACATCTACTTTTGATTCAAATAACTAATCATAGACACAGTGACGTAGCGAGCATAACTCGCGCCCGGGCACGATACCTTTTTGGCACCCCCCACCCCCCCACCCCCCCCCCAAAAAAAAAAACATATAGTAATATAATATATAGAATTAGTTATTTTGGGACCATTTGGCGCCCCTCTGCGAGTAGCGCCCGGGGCATGATAGACCCCCTTGCTCCCTCTCTCGCTACGCCACTGCATAGGCAGTCAATATTACCTATACTTAAGTCTTATACTCTTTCGAGGAAATAATAGTCCCCAAGTCCCTCACAAATTTCACTTGAATCAAAAATTTAACTCAGGGAAGGATTATTTTAGAAATAAGCATAGAGTAAGATCGCAAATTTAGCAGTTAGTATCTGTTTTTCTTCTAAGAGGATACTTTGCATCGAATTGTTCTTTTGTATAACCGAAATACTTACTTCCTTGAAAATTCATCTAAAAAGAAAGAGCTTATCAGCAAAACTCTAATAGAAAAAACAAACCAAAATTCTTGTGGTCACACTTCGTAGTTCTAAGGTACGAGACTGGTTCCCGCTCTCTTCGGAAGGTCGTCACAACCTCCTTAAAAATAAAACATAGAAGAATATATAAAAGCTTGTTTTTCCAACGAAGAACACCAATGAAGAATTTATAGAAGCTAATGTTTCGCATAACAATTTAATTATTGTTCTCCAGTAGGCTTGAAGCTACTGCGAATTAAATAAAGTTATTCAGAAGTATAATTATTTTTCGAGAATAATTAAGTTATTAATTTATTTTACTGTAGTCACTACTATCATACGCAAGTAGGTCCTAAATAAAACATAACATATTGACTTGACTGTAACGTGATAATAAAATGTATGGAAGAAGGGCCGATCTATGTATTACTCAGGTATAAAAATTCCAAAAATAGGGTGCAAATATTCAACTTCTCTTTATTATTTTTGTCGCCGATAGGTTAGGTTTGGTTTGGTTTGGAGAGCTACGGTCAATATTTTGCTACACGAGGGCTAATTAGACCGGGACCTACAGTTTAAAGCTGATTCCGAACGGCTACAAACATCCATGCCAACAGTGGGACTCGAACCCACAAGATCTGAACCGAATGCCAGCGCCCTAGCCATTCGGCCATCAACTGGCTTGTCGCCGATAGGAATCAGCTTTTAACAAATTCAAAAACTGTGAAGGAGGTTGTAGAGTATAGCTCACTTCTACCCGCACTTGGGTGTATATAATTTGAAGTGGCACTCTAAATGAATTTGATACAAACACAGTTTATACATGAAACAATGTTTATTGAATTCGTTGCACATATAGAATTTGCTTTTACAGCAATAAGCATACGTACTACTTGTACGGAATATATATTAGCATGCAATAAAAATGCAGTTTGCAATACTCACAAACCAGCAGAGAGTCAAACCAGCAGTTCTGCCACGTTAACTTTGGGCACCCTAAGCACAAGCGCCGGTTAACACCTGGAGCTGCTTACCTCGTAGCTCCCTTAACTCGCTTATCTATCAACTTTAACAACATCTTTACTTAATCAAGCTGCTTGGTATTTATACCAAGTGCGTATGCCGAAATTAGCATATCTCAAGCAGCTTCTTTAATTTATTCACTCAAAAGTTCGATTCTTGTGAATCGAATCTTATGTATAAACTTACATTGTGAATGATCAAGCTAAAGTCAGAATATTTCGTTGATTTCACTTTCCAAAGTTATTCTAAATACATTGTTGATTTCATTACTAAATGTTCGGATCGGATTCAAAAATCCAGACTAAAATAATGAGCAACTTGTGTAGGAAAATTTTGAAATCATCAAAAGATAAAACGATCTATGAACCAGTTTACACAAAGGCTGCTGCTTTAAAGAAATTATTTTCCTGTGATTTTGTGATATAACGGAGTTTTGCATGAGTAAAACATTAAACCCTTTGATTATATATATTTTGTTCGAAATATTCAGATCCCTCGCCATCTCCAGTCCAAAGGATAATTATTTCTATTTAATTACTTCTTCCCAGAAACGCCCCATCATTAAAACGAGACTGGTGGAGATAATGGCTCTCAGCGACTAAATTCTTGCGGTTTCAAAGCTTCATATATTTAGACCTTTTTTTATTAACCTCACTTTTTAATCCCTCGCATAGCTCAGAGTATAAAAAAATATATCATTAGATAGAAAATAGAAAAAATATCTCCATTACGCATTAAAAAAAGGGATAAGTATATAAAATTTTGTTTTTGTCCATGAAAATTGATGCTGTAGAACAGTTGTTTTGTGGAATTTGGAGTTGTAAAATAGCTTTTAAAACTTTAATGATGAATTTACTCCTTTTAAGAAACTTTAAAGTTCCGAAAATGGCCAAAAAAAACTATTTGTCGTCTTGTTAGTTAATCAGATATTACTCTAAAAATAAACAAAAAAATTCACTGTCAGTTAATGAGTTTGATAAATATTTTCTCTGCACTGTATTTAATGGAGCATGTTGACGTTAGTTTTTAAATTTTATACTCGATAATAAGCAGACTGTAATTCTACAAATAACATTTATTGATTTCATCAACACCTCGAACACAACACTACTAAAAACATTTTCGTTGTTGGATGCAACTGTGGAACACACCAAAAAATCCGTCCACATTTTTAAACCACATTCTATTTTCTACCATTTTCGGTAACTCCCAAGCAAAAAGCTTGGCGAGCAGCCAATTCGCCAAATGGCGCAGAATCGTGCTAAAAAGAGCGCTAACATCCTGCCCCCGTTGTATTGGTGAAAGGGCATTACAACAGTTACATAAAAAAAAATACACTACAAACATTTCGAAATTACTAATTGTGGCACTAAAATGTCATTGGAAGAAAGGAACTCCATATCTTAATATTTGGTACAGCAAACTAATGAATGTAGGAAAAGGATGCTTCAGGTCTTAATATCTAGTGGATATACATATAACATGGCCAGTGCTGGTCATTCTGAAAAAAAAAGATAAAAGGGTAACAGACACGAGTATATGAAGTACTTCGGATTTATTTTTAAATTTAAGTTAGTTAGAGGAGGCTTAAGGCCAGTGGCTTATTGCCATTTACAAATAGAGGTACATGGTCGATCTCCGGTCAGCAAGGATCAGGCGGGCGACATGGCTTCCAGTAGCTGCATTGGAATCGCTTCTTCCAGGGCGTCGAAAAAGGAGTAATGACTGCATGGTCCTACGGCAAGCGCTCCCGAGATCTCTCTGTCTGTTTTTCTTCAACCTTTCCCCCGTGCTGGGACGGTCACGCGACTTTTTGATTCAGACACCATCTGGAGCATATCACTCCAATTCAAGCGCCAAGGCGCACGGCTAGTTCTGTGGACAAAGATTATTAATGTGTCTGCGAGTAAAAAAAGGGATCAAAGGAGAATGTTATGGCCAATCGTTAGGCAACCCCTTTTAAGGGATTAACATTGGTATTTTCTGTTTCCGCTGATAAGCGATGAATGCTGCTAACGTGACCAAAAGGGTGCACATTTTTTGAGAAAGAAGTGAATGTCTGGGGGACTATATACCCCTGGAAAATTATTGAGGGAACAGCTCCCTAATGCGTTTAAGTATTCGAATGGCAAAGCAGGCTTTAATAGTAATATTGTAGCAAAAGTTAATAAGCGTTTCAAAACGTTACGACACTAATTACATTTAAAAACTACAACATTTTAAAAAATTACATTCATCAATATTACACAAATATAGATACTCAAACATACATTTACACAGTCTATGCATAATATTCTATGACAATATTTTTTTTACATGACATTAACTTGAATTAATTTACAAATGGTAAGGATGCAATTTTTGTCACTGGATGCTGAAATGTTCCAGTTTTATCCTTAATTGTAACAACTCTCGTAATATTAATACAACGAAGGTAAACGACTGCTCCGTATGCTTCTTTTGCCGCATCTGAAAATCCATGAAGTTCAATTACTATGACAGGGTTCATCAGCAAGTAGCGGGGTATTTTAATTCTCTTAAGTTCCAAATATTTTCTACGAAATGTTTACCATTGATCCCCTTCTTCATACGGCAGCTCATCGTTCCAATCAATTTTCATCTGCCATAATTTTTGCATAAATTTTTTAGCTTGCGTGATAACTGGACCTAACAGTCCCAAAGGGTCGAAAAGACGAGCTATTTCTGACAAAACCGAACGTTTCGTAGGAGAGCCTGAACCTAACGAGATCTTAACATAAAAATTGTCTTCCTTTGGCTCCCATCTTACACCAAGTGTTTTTACGGTGTTATTAGTTTCCACGAAGTCATAGTTCTTTTGATTGACCGAAACACGATTTAGTAATTCTTGTTCATTCGAACACCATTTGTGGAATACCATACCCCCACTATTTAACAATTTTGTTAATTGTTGTTGCAACTCAAGTGCATTAGCAATATCATCTGCCCCTGTTAAGACCTCATCTACGTAAAAGTCCGACAGTGTAGCAATTGGAGCTAAGGGAAAATGGTCCCTTTCATCAAGGGCCAATTGTTTTAATACTCCAGTGGCCAAAAATGGGGCGCTTGAAGTACCATACGTAACCGTTTTCAACTGAAATAATTTAACCTCTTCCTTAGAACTGTTCTTCCATAATATACAGTGCAAGTTTCTTTGTTCCGGATTTACCCAAATTTGTCTGTACATTTTTTGTACATCTGCAACAAAGGCTATTTTATGCTTACGAAATCTCAAAAGTATCGAAAATAAATCATCTTGAACAACATCAACCCTGAGTAAGCAATTATTTAATGAAATCCCATTCGACGAAGGCGCCGAGGCGTCAAAGACCACACGCAGCTTAGTTGAGGTGCTATCTTCTCTTAAGACTCCATGATGGGGCATTATATAGCAATTTAAATTTTCTGTCAATGTCACTTCCTCCATATGCTCTAATGTTTCGTATTCCTTCATGAAATCAGTATAAAGTTTCTTCATTTCAGGGTTTTTATCTAATCTTTTCCATAAATCTTCTAATCGCGTTTTTAGCCAGATTTTTAGAATCTCCCAAATTCAAATTTTCCTTTATTGGTAGGTTTACAGTGTATTTCTCTGCAAATTCATCCCTACGATACGTTGCACAAAAGATTTTTTCACATTCTATTTCATCATCCCTTAAACTCGGTGAATCTTCCATATTTTCTAAGTTCCAAAATTGTTTAACATTTTGTTCTAAGTCATCTAATTGGGATATGAAATCACAAAGTTTTAGTTCTGACGAACCCTTTATTGTTCCGCTAACTATATAGCCAAACACAGTTTCTTTCATAATTAAAGAGCTAGTAATGTGGATTGTGTTAGCCCTCAAAATATAGAAGAATAATTCAGCACCAATTAAAATGTCAACCTTACTAGGTTCATAAAAATAAATTTAGGGTCAGCTAAAATTATATTTTGTGGAATGCACAGCTACGAAATATCTATAGCAGAAGCTGGCATTAAATCAGTGACGTTGGGTAAGATTAACAGTTCTACAGACGCCGAAAGTGTTTCATCGAAATTCTATTTCATGGCAATTGTTTCCTTTTTTATACTAATTGATCTGCCTGCTAAACTTAAATCGACATATTTATTCTCCTTTGCTTCAAACCTAGAATGTTTGAAAAATTTATGGAGACAGCTGATATTTGAATGCCAGAATCAAGTATTGCACGCGCCTTCACTACAGATCCATTTTTATTTCTTACGTAATCGCAGTAGCCAAAATCACATTTTTCTTTTTAATTGCAAAACACGAAGAGAGTCTTCGAGATTCATCGTCGTCATCATGTCTACTATCAATTTGATTTAAAGCAGAACTGCTGTCTGTAATTGCGGATTCCTCAAGGGTTGCGCAGTCTCTAAAGCAGCGGTTCTCAAACTTTATACAGTCTGAGCGCACTTACAATACTACAGATACTTGCTGGTGCACTGGATACAAAATAGGACTAATATGTTATAATTTGGGGCAACTCTGTTCAAATAGGCGTGATTTAACTGGTCTTGTTTTAATAAAGTTCACCATTTTAACAACTTGATCTAAGACCTCTCTTAAATCCTCTCCTAATGTTCTTGACATCAAGGCCTCTCTATGAAGGAAGCAATGAGTTACAATAACATTTTCGTTTTGTTCCTTTATAAAAGATACAAAACCCTTGTTCCAGCCTATCATAGAAGGAGCTCCATCTGTGCAAATGCCTACACACGATTTCCACGATAACTGTCATTTAACAAGGTAGTTATTCAGGATGTTAAAAATGTCCTCACCTTTTGTAGTCAGTTAATTCTTTGCAAAAAAGAAACTGATTTGTTATTTGATTTTCGTTAATGACACGAATCAATGCTATGAGTTGCACCTTGATGGTAATGTCGGTTGACTCGTCAACTTGCAGTGCAAAATCCGAACACTGGAGTTTATAACACACATACATTTTTCTCAATATCAGAAGACATTTACAAAATACGCCTGTTGACAGTATCATTGGACAGAGGTATCTAGCTTATTTTCATAGCTGCTCCATTTCCTAACATCGTACTGACAATCTTTTGGCAAGCAGGCAAAATTAGTGACTCACCCAAAGTGTGAGCTTTCATATTTTGTGCGATCCGTTCTGAGACTTGGTAAGAAGCAATTGGTTAAGAAACTTATCCATTTTTATGGGTGAATTATTTTTAACAAAGACAATTACATCAACGGTAGTTATTCTGAAAGTTGTAAAAGGCTTTACTCTTGACGGCAGTTCACAAGACACGACACGCTCACACACCAACGCCTGTTATGCAACACTGCCAGTTGCCACGTGATGAAAGCTAGTGCCGGTGTTAACATGCCGTTCCAGCCACGTTTGTTACGTGTTTTAAACGCGTAAAACATTTGCGGATCAGAAGCTAGTTGCAAGAAAAGTAACTTATAACTATCATAATAATGTCGCAACTAAACACGCCGAGTGTTCGTAAAGAAATGGTATAATATAGTAACTTATTATACATTTGCTTTTCATATCTGGATAGATTTTTTAGGAATACTACGGAGCGCACCTGGAAAAGCTCTGGGGCGCACTAGTGCGCCCGGGCGCACAGTTTGAGAACCACTGCTCTAAAGGAACAGCATTCTGCGATCTATGCAATAGATAATTATGATCTTTCGATTTGCAGAATTTGCATGCATATTTTGAATTGCAGTTATTTAACTGATGCGATTGAGATAAGCAATTAAAGCAGAGCTTATGTCTTTTAACAAAATTAAATCTTTCGATAGGGTTCATTTTCAAAAATAAGTCACAGGTATATAAAGCATGCGATGATTTTTTACATAAATTACAAAATGCACTCAACGAATTTAAAACGAAATTTTTTGCCTTGTTTTGGAAATTCGGAGATTTAGGTTTCACATTGCAATCAATTTTTGCAAATTTTCAAGAATTCGACATCTCTCTTCAAGAAACGAAATAAATGCATTCCACTTTGGCAAAACCGAAGATGTTAAAGTCATCTCGTACTCTTTACGTGTTATTCTATCTAGCTTTTGCAACACTATGTTTATTAACAGGTTTTCACTAAAGTTATCCATTTCAATTTTCATTACTTTTAAAGATCTGATGTGTTTTAATACACAATTTAAAAGCATTCTTAGCTTTTCAGCCGATTCAAATGCAATATTTTCTAAACCTAGTAGAGAATTTATGTGGCTGTTTACAATTAATCGTTTATTTTCATTTTTAAGAGCATTTAATAACGAATCAAATGTGTCGTCAATACTTCGGATTTCTTTAGCATTTCCAACAAGACAAGATTGCAAATAAAAAAGCCTTTGGCTATCAGATAACATTTCATTAGCTACAATTATACTATCAAATTGCATTATAAAAGTATTCTAGTTTTCATAATTTCCATCAAATTTAGGTAAGGTAATTTCTGGAAGTTTAATGCTTAATCTTTTATTGCCTTCAAAATTATCATGCACAGTTTTATTATTAGATTTTTCAAACGCATTAATTTGCTTAAGTTCTAAAACATTTTTCAACCTTACCTTTTGCTTCTGAAGCTCATTATGTATTTCCTCAAATTGTGATTCGCAATCTTGCACTTCTTCATCTTTTATTACCTTGTAATATTCCATTCTTAAATCATCAAGTCTATTTTCCAATTTTTCTAAAGTTTCTATTGTTTTGAATATCTAATCTGTCAAAGTTTTTAATTTCATCAGCACTAAAGTTCGAAATTTTTGTTATTTGGGCTTTTATACCGCCCCTACGTCTATTCAGACTAGTTGTATCCATTCTCTATCCAAAATTTCCGTCTCCTGACGAACCAAAAATAAGATGTTGACGTTAGTTTTTAAATTATATACTCGATAATAAGCATACTGTAATTCTACAAATAACATTTATTAACTTCATCAACACCTCGAACACAACACTACTAAAAACATTTTCGTTGTTGGATGCAACTGTGGAACGCACCAAAAAATCCGTCCACATTTTTAAACCGCATTCTATTTTCTATCATTTTCGGTAACTCCCAAGCACAAAGCTTGGAGAGCAGCTAATTCGCTAATTGGCTCAGAATCGCGCTAAAAAGGGCGCCAACAGAGCACATTGGGAAAATTTTCTAACCTTGACACAATGATGGGCGGAAAAATTAGGGCTGAATAAGAGTGCAAAACTTGTATTCACAATCGTTAAAGTTTAAAAACAAACAAAAAAATCGATGATTTTTCTCACTAATACATAGAAAAAGCTCAATAGCAATACTTTTTTACGTGGTTGGTAAGTGAGAGTAGATTTATTTGCTGTAGCTAACATTTTTGTGATTTTAGTTTGCTTGTAATAGAATTTCGTCGATATACCACTATTTAGTTGTATATGATGAAATAATTTCCAATGTATGAGACACACAAAAACTAAGTTGATCCAAACATGTACAAGCAAAATTAAATGAGTAAAGGAGTTGCAGAAATTCCTTTAAGTTATTTTTTATATCGATTTGGGTGAAGGGAATAAGACTGCGTATTTTAAAAATGGTATACTCAAAATTTTTATTAGAAAACACAATAAAAATTAGAAATAGACTGCTTGTCATACTTTCGTTTGTCAGATAAACATACGATGAAAAACGCACCCTTTACATACTAATTTATCAACTATAAATATCAACTCGAACATTCTAGTCAGAGCAGCTGAAGCATCCAGTGTTTACAAGCCACTAACTAATTACTCGTCTGCTAGTCATCTTTTGGGACATACAACAGGTGAAACAGTCTCCATCCAGAAAATTAAGAAAAATAACGTAGAGATCATAACTTTATTTAAAAGTTGTAATTTTGTGTATATCTGGAAAATATACCCATAATTTTTAAAATGAGGCTGTACAGAAAGGTTAAAAGATTCTTTGTCTTCTTTGTTCGGACGAATGACAGCCTTCACATTAAAAATGAATGTTTTTTGAGCGGAGGGAATCTTCTTTATTGGCCCAACCTTTGTGAACCCTGGCCGTCTGCAGAAGTCTCTTCCATTGCACTCGCTGAGGGGCCTTAGCTCTTCATTCCTTTAGTTCGATGACAAGATATTTTAGGCTTCATCAGCCCAATGAAGGGGTGGTCTTTCCCTTACCTTTGTTTGTCATTGGAATAGAGCAAAGGGAATATACACTTTAAATACTCTTTTTCTTGAAAAAAAAAAGTTTTCTACAGCTAGATTTTTGAGTTAAAAAGTTGATTATAATTTTAATTATTAAGTAAGTCAAAAATTATCCGTACTTTCCCTGTTGTCATCTGTCTGTTGGCTGTGCTGCTTTCTGCGCGCTAATATCCACTAATGATGACAACGTCGAACAAGTTTATACAATGATTCTGACGAACTGATGTGTGACTAGTAATGAAGTGTCAAATCATATGCAAATTGGTCATGGTTCTGCGTATGCATTATACATAACAGGCTTGGTTTTCATGAAGTCTGTGCAAGATGGTTCCGACACAGATGAATATGAATCGGCGTCCTGTTCTTTCTCCTCCCTTCACAGTTGTCCAACCGTTTTTGAACTTCTCAATCCATTCGTGTACACTTCGCCGTGGTAAATCACTGTCCCTATATTGTGCTGAAAGCCTTAGGTGGATTTCAGCAGCTGATACGGCTTCGGACTAAAAAAACCAGATCACACATCGTTGTTATTCTTTGGTGCAAACTAAGAGTGGCGCGGTCATGTTCATTGCCCAACAGCAGCAAAATGAAGTGACCGATGAAGGTCAAACTTTCCAGACACTACGACAAGGGAAGGTATAGTCCACCTCCCGCCAGAAGAGACCAGGCTCTGGTTTTAGGGTTGTTGCCTCGGGGTGGTCGATACTCGAAATGAGGGTCGGGGATAATCAACATTCTTCACCGTCACACGTTTTCTCCCGTTTACCTTCGTTTCTGTAACGTTCCACCCCTCATCAAAAAAGAACTTTCCCAGAGTGACTAGTTTCTCGGGGAACTTCTCTTCGTAAGAAGTCAATACTTTCGGCCTCCTCGTACAGAAAGCAGTACAGCCAACCGACAGAGGACTACGGTGAAAGTGCGGATAATTTTGACTTACTTAGTAATTTGATTTCGTTTTCCAAGTTTTACTCCCTCACTGTTATCTTTGAACACTAATTTTCTAAAGCAATTTTGTCTATTACCTCCTCCATAAAAATCTATGTACAATAACCACATTCTTGAAGGTCTTGTTATAAATAAATTCTGATACAGAAAAAAAAAGTTAATAACAATTTTAAATCACAGTCTGCATGTGTTAAACTTAAAGAGATAGTATACTCGTCTGTGCCTCCATAAAAACCTCGTGTTCTTGTATACTTGTTGGTGTATATGTAATTGCAGAACATAAATTTTCTATGTATGAGAAATTTACAGAATTATTTATGACATCATCTTCATTTGATTCCGATTACTTTAGTCCCTGGACTTCATCGGAACTCTTCAAAAGTATAATCCCCGAACAATTGTAACCTAATCCACGAAACGAAACTGTCCCAACTATTAACCCAGGTTGTGCTAAGTTAAGATGTCTCCGTTTGGCTATACATGAACTCCCACCGCAAGGCTGTGCAGGAACTTCACCGTGTATGTGTGACATACATAGGTGAACAGTTAGAATAATCCATTAGAAATATTTGAAGGATTAGCAAAAATCTTGAATGGCAAAGGTGCATTAAAGATTTAGTATTCTATATTATAGTTCTTCAAAATATCCTTTTTTCCTTTAAATAACTAGAGTTATGTAATATTAAATAGTATTATTCTAAGTATTAATTCACAACTGGAACGGACAGTCGTAGCAATCAAAATATACTCACAAGAAGTAATGGGATTTACTCTATGCACTGTCGAAAAAATGTTCCAAAATTTCCTTTGTCATGTCGGTTGTGTTTAACAAATTAACTTTTGAAAAACGTATGGCCTCACAGATTAAAGAATCCAGCTAATCCATTCAAACTTCTTTCAATCTAAAAAACTTACTTTACATCGCTAAAACTCCTGACTTCAGCGTTCGAGTTTTAGAATTTGACTATTACTTGTAAAAAAATGTGACACTAGGAAATAAAATAAGTACCAGCAGACATAGGCGTAGAGTGCTTCTATTTTTTTTTTTTTTTTTTTTTTGGGGGGGGGGGGGCAAGAATTGATTTCAGTTAGGGCCCTCCTCAGCGCATTGACTACCGGACGGTCCTTAAAATATGAAATATTATGATTTTTTGAAATTAAAATAACAATAGAATTGATGTTTGAGTAGTATTCAAAAGTTATACAATAAGAAAAATAAATATAATATAAATAAAATGAGAAAAAAATATAGCATCGAATTTTTGTTATGGATCATATCATTGTTAAAAACCATGTTAAGGCTAAAAGGCATAATCGGAATGTTCAGTTTCACATTTTGAAAAGGCGGAAAAAAAACCAACTTTCTTAAAAGTTTTCTACAATTTTCTGATCTTAACTGAACATTTTAATTTATTTCAAGTTAATTTAGGGAAAGCATGCGCCCCCGTGCCCCCCCCCCTTCCGGTGCTAAGCCTATGCCAACAGATCGCTGATATTTTTACAGAAAATTTTCTTTACTTTCCAAACGGGCAATCTCGATTAGTGACCTTAATTTTAAATGTTAATGCAAATGGTTATGTGATTTAATATGCTCAAGAAAAGCCAAAAGCTGTATTACAAAGAATGGGTTAAAGAAGAAAGGGGAACAGTGTAATAGAGCATATCGGACAACCCAAAATTACTTCATCATTACAAGCAAAGCGTAAAAAAAACTATCCTCTCAATAGGAATGAAGAAACATGTAATCCGATAATCTTTCAAATATCTTGTTAGAGAGTTGTTAATCGCCAGAATTTTCTAAACAGAAAGATACTGTAAAGTTGCTTTTTTCTGTTTACAGAAAAAGTTTTGCTTTAAAGATATATATATATATATATATATATATACACAGTAACCACCGCTTATAGTGGTCAGTAGTTATAAGAATCAACCGTTTTTAAGAATCAATATCGCGAAAACAAAAACAAATGCATTATTTCCATGTTAAAATTTTCGCTTTAAAGAATCAATCCACCGGTTTTAAGAATCAGTTTACACTCTTCGCTTTCCTTTCATTTTTCAAAAAAAAAACCACTTAAACCCTCAAAAGGCACGAAGTTCTTTCTTTTTTTTATCTAGTTGTATTTTAAAATTAAGTTGTATTTTAAAATTATAAAAAACAATTTTAATAAAAGATAATTAACGTAAATTAAAGAGTATTTTATGGTAAATTATCTAATATATGTATATATAGGTGTGTGTGTGTCTGTCCAAAAACCTAAATTTCGGCTATAAGAATCAACCGCTTATAAGAACCAAAAACCGTAATAACAAACGTGATTCTTATAAGCGGAAATCACTTCGGTATATAAACTTCTAGAATGAGGAACACTAATTTAAACACATTTTTCTGGGAAATGCCAAATCTAAAAGCAAGCAGGCTATGTCAAATGATAAATAGATGTTCATACATCAAATAAGTTTTATTTAAATTTATTTTCTACTAACATTTTACTAACTTAGATTACATTTTTTGCAATATAATGACAAATCCTTTACTTTTTATACATATTCTAATTATTTTTCACCAGAATCGAGAAGCTGATCTTCTCTCTTAGAGAAGAATTTTCATCTTCTGAGCTACTTCTATGTTGTGTGGAAATAATATTTGCTTTCTCTTTCTTTCCTTATATCCTCATTTTCTCTAGGCTAACAACTTCAGCCATACATTGTGGCCAAACATATTATTTTTGCCATCCGTATATTCTAAATTCATAATATTAACTTATCATATAACTACATAATCAATGTGATTTCTGCAGGATTTATTTCAGAAGGTCGATCACCACTATGACGATTTTTTGCCAAGACCAAAATTCAAAGTTCAGTTATCACTTCTCGATGGTAGATTTGGAGTACCACGGTCACCTTTTGAAATACAAGGGTTAAATTACCTGCGATGACGATGAATATGACGATTTTTACCAAGACCAAGATTCAAACCTCAGTCATCACTTCTCGATGGTAGATTTGGAGTACCACGGTCACCTTTTGAAATACTAGGGTTAAATTACCTGCGACCTAAGACTTAAAGCTGATTCCAGGCAGCTATAATCATTTATGCTTCCTGCCGGGCGATGGCCGGACGGCTAAGGCGCTGGCATTCGGTACCAGAGTCTGTCGGTTCCAGTCCCACTATTGCCATGGATTGTTTCCATTCGAAATCAGCTTTAAGCAGTACGTCTCGATCCAATTAGCCCTTGTGTCGCAAAAAATGACCTTAGCGCTCTCAGCCATCCAACCAACCAACCAACCATTTATGTGTCCTACGTTATTCGGAGCTATAAACTAATGTTCCGAAGACGAATGGCCTAGTCATTCAGCCAATACATTTTGATACGAGATCCATCAACGTCAAAGAAGTTCTAATTTTGCCCAACCCCAACCTTAAGAAAAATTGATATCACTTAGAACAATGGTTTTCAATCGGGGGGCGTATGCCGCTTGGGGGCATCAGGATCTTCCAGAGGGTCCACATGTGAAAATTACATCAGAGTGGGAGGGTCACGGCACAAGACTAGGGGGCAACAGAGGGAGGCAAAATGCAGAATACAGATGTTGAATACGACCAGTTTTTGTCCTTGGTAGCAGTTAGTGATGAACTGAAACATGATGAAATTATTGTATATGTGGATAATTTGAAGCAACTTTATGATAATATGGAAGTTCATTTCCGTGCTTTTCTGGACACGAAAATTCATACCAGGGTAACTGATCCTTTTGCTGTGAATACTGCTGACGATGTTTTTTTTTAACGAAACGCTCATAGAGCTGCAGAGCCACACAGAAAGCAGCCAAAATAACTTTCAGTGAAGAAAAACACTTATTTTGCGTGAAGAGTACAATATTGAAAATTTTTCTACAACTTTACAATAAAACAAAATTCTTCTTCTTAGCATTTCCTACTTCTTATTCGGTAGATAGACAAGTTTCAGTCGGGTGAGTTATTTACTCAAACAAATGCAGAATTGCCTTAATATAATGAATAGAGGAGATCTTCTGTTATGCCTCCCAGCAATTGAAACGGATATAAAAAAGTTTATATTTCACTACCAAGCGTAAGAGTCATAGTGATCAAGAAATACTTGAAGTGTAATTTTTTATGTAATTGTATTTTATATATATATATATAAATTATAAATAAAACAAGTTCTGATTACAACCCCCCCCCAAAAAAAAAAGAGTTTTATTGGAACTACCTTATTCCCCATAGGACAGGGGAGCCACAGGAAAAAAAACAAGGTCGGATGGTGGCCACGGTCTGAAAAAGGTTATGAAACTGTGACTTAGAACACGATTTCGCACCCTAATCCCAAGATAAGTATATGTAATAATAGTTAGGTGGGTAAATTTAGCTGTACTCCCTCCAATGAATAAATGTAAAATATAAAACCCCCATTCGGTAATCCTGGTTTTACACCACTTTGCCTCCAAATTCCAAGTTTTCCTCTTAATGCTCAGATGGAATTCAAAGCTTATTCTTTTTTTCTCAGACGGGGGACGAGGGTTGCTAATTTAATATTAAGTCATGACCTAGGAGAATCTAATTTAATATTAAAACATTCCTTACCTTTAAAGGCTTCTAACTTCTTTGGGTTTAGGGGTACAAACTGGGCAAAAAAGGGCTTTTTCTTTTTATTTTTCTTTGAAAAAATTCTCTTTTCTTTTTTATATAATATTTCTCGCAACAGAGCAACAATGCAATAATTTTATCTTCTTTGGATGTAGATTGCAAAACAGTCCAAAATAGTGATTTATCTGAAATTGATATTTTCGATGGAGGGATTGGGGGTGGGAGAATCACATTAGACCTATAACCTCGATACAGATGCTCTTCCTGCTAAACTTCCCCGGCATTGTGGGAAAGCCTTATTTCACCTCACCCTCTTCACAATATTTTTTTAGGAAAATTAAACCTAGGAGCTTTTTTATCGATCCCATATCTCCTAAATTTTTAAATATATTGCAATACTAATATAATTATCAATAAAAGAAATTCAATACTGTATAACCTTGTCAACAGATCATTCGATAGCTTTGACACAAAATATGTAACACTCTTTAGCCGAATTCGAAAAAAAAATCAGAATAGACTTTAATAAAGTTTTAAATAGCTTATACACTCCAATATTCGTATGCCGTAATGATATATTTGTAAACACAAAACGGGAAAATTAGGTTGAATTGAATACTAAAAATTACAAATTACCTATCCATTACAAAATCCATGATGCAATTAAAATCAATATGAAGTTTTAAATTCTCTGCAGATATATTTTAAAATAAAAGCTATATTTTAATTGTAGTGAAAATAAATTAAATTGCTATTTTATCAGGATTTTCTACTTCCACGATTGTTCAGCGCCATGCTTTGTCTGTTTAAAAGATCAAACTCTTCAGTATCGAATCTATTTCAGTATTTTTATTGATAGTGCCTCTTTTGAAGAAGTAATGACATTGAATTTTCAATTCATTCTTCTACATGATTTCCTACGGCGTTTTTTTACTCTGGGATTGGGAAAAATTTTTTAATCAAGTTAAGTTAAATTTTTCTTGCATATATTAGAGCTGCTATATCTGATGCCAACACTTTTTGTCGTTCTTGCAATTTATCCTAAGTTTATTTAAGTTTATGTGAATATTCTGCACATCTCGACTTTTCATGTATTCAAAATTTGGATATATTCCACAGATCTTCATATCGGGAAAAGTAAACTGATTTTTCCTCTACTAACTTATTTAACTACTTTATTAACACCAAAGTTCAGATATAACGGTCAAACAAAATCTTAAACTACAACAAAATTTTAAACCCTCAATTAGCAAATAAAATCAAATTTAAAAGCTGTATGAAAAGCAACAATAGTGAGAGTTAGTTTGCCGTATGACAATTTGTTTTATTGCAGGATTGTATATGTGTATGTGTGTTGAATGAGTAATTTATTTCTTTGATTTAGCCTGAGATTTATTTACCCGTTTAACGTCCCATAGGTCGACTACAAAGATGTCAGGCCCCCGGCATAGAGAGATAATTTTTACATGCTTTTACACTAAAACGGCTGTTGAACGAATGGATACATCTGTAACTCCAGACCACATGACCAGAGAAAGTTCCAGAAAATTTATATTTGTTCACTAAAACACTATGCTAGTGAATCATTCTGGATCTATACTGGGTGATGTAAACATAGAAAAAAATTGATCTTCACAGAATATAGCCACGTACACTGCGAGTCACGGTGAAGCGCGTGCAAAATAAACGAGTTGAAGCCATAGCAAAGCATTTCTCAGAAAGAAGAAGCGGCCCTCATTTATAATATACTTCGAGCTTTAATAATGTCCAATAAATTCGTAGTTAAAACAGATGAAGAAGAAGATAGTTGTTTAATACATAATACAGGATACATTGAATAAAATGCGGTAACATATTATATAAAATTCTGCTACTTCTGATATGCGTACTGTATCATGAGAGAGCATGGAATTGAAATTTCTCCCCTGAAATAGAATAGGGTGTCTGTAGAAAGTAATCCTGAATTGTTTTCGTATCAGAGTTCAACTAAAAGTGTCCACAAACATGACAACCATAACGAAACCTATAAAGTGAAAATGAATTAAAGCTGGAATTGAAGCAAAGTAGTAAAACTAGCTTGTATAGCGATCTTTCTTCTTTTCTACATCCCCATTGTTCGTTAATACAAACACACACACACACATATGCACTCAAACTTTTTTTTCTTTTGGTGTGTGAGTGTGTGCAGTGAATAAGCACCGCACAAAAAAAACGCCCCTAAACAGGTTTGAGTGTGTGTATATATATATATATATATATATATATATATATATATATATATATATATATATACTAGCTGAAAACCCGCGCTTCGCTACGGAGTACATTCAAATTAAATACAACGGTCAGTGTATGCAATTGATGCCAAAAATATATATATATATATATTTATAGTAAATATGACGATCAATGTATACAATTGATGTAGAAAAAAATATATATTTATAAATAAATCGTAAGGGATATTTTTAAAGACAAAATAATGTCCAATCGTCTGCCGCATTAGCAAGAAAAAAATTTTTTTTTGTCTATTTAGTTGTTACGCACATGACGATAATTTTATTTAAAGTACCAGAAAAAGAAATCACGTGATCGGCATTTAATAAATTAAATTCTAAAAATGAATCTTTAAAAATTCACCAAAAATCAGAAAATGGAGGTAAAGATTCGAAAAAGGTGTCATTTTGAAGGAATTTTTTTATGATCTTTCTAGTGATATAAATTTTATAACCCTCAATGTATTATTTTAAATGCAAACGTAAAAAAAGTTTAAAAAACAGCTTAAAAATTTAATTTTAAAAAATCATCTAAGAAGAATTTTTGAAAAATCTTTCTTAGTGCACCCCTACACTATTAGAAGAATCGCCATGCAAAATTTCAGCCCTTTAGGTCCAGCGGTTTGGTCTGTGCGTTGTATGTCAGTCAGTCAGTCAGTGAATGAATGAGTCAGTTACGGAACTGTTTTATATATATAGATATGTATGTATATATGTATGTATGTATATATTTATATCAGCCTCCTCTAGAATCCCTTTATGATCTTCTGTTCTCTTCTTTTAAAGGGAAAACTACTAGGAGACATTCTATTTATAGGAACGATGGAGACGAGTTGCTTGATATACAATAAAAGAGACTGCAGTGTAAGGAAAGATGAATATACAACTTTGGTAGTGCAGAGCACATCCTGTAAATCAGTAATAAAAGAAGCCTTCTATCAATCGCGCAGTTATATGATTCACAGAGTATTTCCAAACACTGTTTGGAACTTTAAAGTATAATTTTATCGGATAAATTTTGACATTTTAGCTGGCTTATTATATACACATCAAAATATCCTTCGTAATTTTTTGCTCAATAACTTCTGTAAATGCGTATCTTAAAGTAAAGTAAGTATACAATATATTTAAGTACATACTAGCATTAAAATTTGTAATTTAAGAGTAGTTTATGGGTATGATCATCATTATACATGTGTAACGTAAAATCTATTCCAAACGTATTTAAAATTTTAACCCCAATCTCTAAAAGTAACTGCACAATTAACACTGTTGTCCTAGATACCCAACTCCTGAAAAATGAAGAATCGGTATTTTCACCTCTAGATCTTCACCTAAGTTCATAATGTAAGCAGTTATAACCATTAAAATACATGAGTTTTGGCGCTGAGTTAACCTAAAAAGCAGATTTCCTCGAAATTAAAAGAGAGAAAGTAACGTAAAATGCCCTTTATGCCAGAGTTTCTCTCTACTGTAAGTATGCTGTCTATTATACTTCAATGTCTTTGAGTTCATGTCGTAGACTTAAAAAATATGATTTCATAGTTCATGTATTGATTTTTGCCTTAGTTGACTCCATTGAGAACATTTTAAAACCTCTATGTTGAGACCTTAAACTTAAATTATTTTTTCTTGTGTACATTAACACACACACACAGATATAATATATATATATATATATATATATATATATATAGATATATATATATATAGATATAGATATAGATATAGATAGATATATATATATATATATATTCTTCACAATCTTCCGCTTATATTAATTTAATAACGTTTTTATTGTGAATGTTTGCAGACGAAGCGTGGATAAATAAGTTGAAAACAGTGCTTTAAAAAATCCTCTGTAGGACAAAAAGATTTTTAAAACTCTCTTTTCAAGTTATTTGTTTTTCACTGGTTCATTTTGAGTAATGCACGATAAATGGTAGGATATTAGAATATGTATCTATTGTAAGAATTAGAAAAAGAAAAACTTTTACTGATTTTAGCAAGAAATGAGAAGAAAAATTATTTAACTTTATTCATGAAAGCACAGTTTCCAAATTTTTTTGAGGGGCGATTTTTTTCTTATATCCCAGTAAACTATCCCTTCCTTTCTGTCACTTTTGCGTAAAAAGTATTTTCCTAATAGAGCAGGCCTGCACAGCTCGAAATGTGATGAGGGCTATATTACTTTACGGAAAGTTGTTGCTGGCTGTAGGAAAATAGGATAAATGAGAAACGAAAAATATTTTATCTAACAAAAAATAAATAAATGATAATTTAAAAATTAAATAAATATTAATGATAATTGTTTATACACCCCTTTCGTAATATTAAAAATCTAAAAGTCATGTACCGTATTTTTTAGATTTTTAATATTATACTTCTTTTCCATAGGCGTAGCGTGCTCCTAACATTTTTTTTTTTTTTTGGGGGGGGGCACAAATTAAATTCATTTAGGGCCCTCCTCCGCGCATTGACTGCCAGACGGTCCTTAAAATATGAAATATTATGATTTTTTTTAAATCGAATAACAATAGAATTGGTGTTTGAGTAGTATTCAAAAGTTATACAATGATAAAAATAAATATAATGTAAATAAAATGGGAAAAGAAATATAGCATCGAATTTTTGTTATGGATCATATCATTGTTAAAAACTATGTTAAGACATAATTGGAATCTTCAGTTTCACAGTTTGAAAAAGAGGGAAAAATCCAATTTTCATAAAAGTTTTTTACGATTTATCGATTTAACTGAACGTCTATTAACGTGTTAATTTATTTCAAGTTAAATTGGGGGGGGGGGGCGGAAAGTGCCCCCCCCCCTGATGCCACGCCTATGGTCTTCACAAAAGGCTTCGCTGCCCACAGAGTGAGTGCTGGAGGGCCGCATATGGCCCGCGGGTCATAAATTCTGAAGGCCTGTAATAGAGTATACAAATTAAAAATGAATCCCCCCGGCCCTCTCATAAACCCTCCTTTGCGAAACCCCTGCTTAGATCTCACCCAAGGTTGTGAGCCCGGGCTTAAATAGATAAAAGCTGAAGAAATAGATAATAGTCCAGTAACCTAGTACATCGTAAGTTGCATGAAGTGGGGGTAGTAGGTTTCGTTTTTTTTCTTGTATGGGATGTGACTGAGATGCAAAATCCAAGTTTTCGACCTCGGCAGCCCCCCGGATCACTTTTGAATATCTCAAAAACTGCAAAAGTATCGCCCTTTTTTCGGTTTTTCCCCATTTTGACCATGAAGGAGCACGTTTTTGGCAAAGATTATAATGCACGCTTTTAAAGTATATTAAATTTGCTGCAATTTGAGACCTAAATGGGCTCGTTAGACCTAATAGTTTCCGAGATACAGCTTTTCAAAGTTTGGCAAATTTTCCAAACTTTAAAATTTTAAGCTAATTTTCATGTTTTATCATATGCAATTGTCTTTATATCTTCAATAACCTGTCATATGAGTCAGTGAAGTTAACATTTATTCAGTTAAACATTTTGAAGGGGGTGGGGGTGGAGGGGGGGAGGTCACTGTTCACAACCAGACGACTGAAATTGAAAGTCTCCCATCCTGTCTGCTTGGATGAACTGTTTCACCAATGCCACCATTCGAAAATAATTAACCCACAGCTGTGCAGTAGATCCATTGCCTTCAAGTTTTTGTAGGGCACTGTGGAGTTTTGTTACTATCGAGTGGAATTTTTCATTTTCATGCACTTTTAAAATTGTAGATTTGTCACAGTCTGACAGAAGATTTTCGAGCTCAAATGTCTCTTCTGCTGTCAAGACAATTGTTTTCACCACCTCCTGTGCTAATGCTAGATAGGCCAGAGTGTGATCCCTTACAACTGGACAGATACCATCTTATCGATGCTGTTTTCGGCATAAATGTTCGCAAACAGTTCTTTCAACCCACTTCCCCCCATTATATTGCCAATCGTTCCCATAAACGACATTAGTAAGTGAAATCCTCCCATTCTCACGACCACATTATTTAAATCAGAATCAGTGTTGTTGGAAAGGATCTCTTTTGCTTTTATGTTGGTCGGTCGAACGTGACGAAGCAGGTTTTCTGGCCATAAGTCTGACATTTCTGGTTCGGCATTCGAAGGGAAGTGAGTATGGTGTCATATTGAGATGGGGTATGGTTTATGAATGGTAGGCATATAACTTTAGTTTTTTTGGAAGGGTAGGTCTTTCGTAGCCTCTTTCATGAACCTACTCCATCCGGGTAAGCTCTGAAGATGCAAACTCTTGCCATACAGCCATGCAGCATCTGTAGGGTGTGGCGTAATATCTTCAGGTATTGGATGAATACTGTCCACGTCTTTTATAACAGTTTCTGATAGACCTTTGTTGTTCACATTGTGAAACGTGTCCAACTGCAGAGGAGGATTCTGTTGTACAAGTTGATTAGCAGAGCAACGTGTCAAGCGTTGTATTTTTCCTTCCGGGTGTACTGAGTTATTGGGAGCTACCATCATTATTCCTCCCATCGCGTGGAAAGTGCCTAATCCATCCAATGTGTTAACGTTAAAATCGGCATTATCAAAACTGAATTGAACGAAGGCATTATTCTCCAACTCAAGTTTGTCTGGCCGCATGTTTCCTTGTAACTAGCTGAAAACCCTAGGGATGCCATCATTTCAACAAGATGTTTTGACCCAAACTTATGATATAAATTCGTGCCAATGCCATGTAATAATGAAGACAGAAACGAACGGGGTCGCACCGATGATATTATCGAATGTGCGAGAGATACACACTTCGTATAATAACCATCCAGAATGCCACGTTTATGTGTGAGGATCAAAGTTTCTAAGAACAGTTTGAGCGACTCGGGAATTACAGATTTTACGTCACTCAAGAAGTCAGTTGAGGGTGCATAGGCAGCTGTGTCATAAACTTGCGATCGAATGTCTTCCCGAATGATATCAGCAGCTGCCTTCACAACTGACAACCTTTCAGCCGGAGGACTTAATTTACTGGTTTCTTCATACCAGACCTTTGTAAGGATCTTGTGTCCAGTATTCTTGAAGCAGACAACTGCTTTTTTTTTTTAAATACAACGTCCGCGATGATTATGTCGTCCCCATACTTGTCAAACAGTCTTTTTTTATGGTTCGAGTATCAGGTTTTTCTCCTATCAGGTCGACAAGTAGGAAAAGTGAAAACTGGCACTCATCTGCATGCTCTTCAAGATAAGCATAAATGGACCCCATGGCTTCATCAACGGTAGACTGCTGAAGACCACCGCTTGGAAGTCCTTTGGATGGTGTTTTATACAGCATCATTTGGAAAAACAGATGGTATCTCGCGTCGAGTGCTACCAAATCAGTTTCCTCTAAAATTATTACCTTTATTTTCATCACCCATTCATCACCTCTTCGTTCAGCTGCTTTCAGTATGTTTCAGTTCAAGTTCTTCTCAACAGTTATCACAGAATTTCTTTTTTCTGGCGGTTTTTTTCTTCTGAGCTTCAATGAATTCTTTCGTTATAACTTTTCCACATAGGAAACACTGCTCTCTGAAGTTGAACTTCTCAATGGAAGCTCTTGTTGGTCTTGTCACATTTATGTCTCCACGTTTAACAGCTGCTTTGATCAACTTCGGATTGTTGTAACGCTTCTGGCATGCTGTATGTACATAAATCTCAGTCAAACGTTTCAATAAATGTAAATTTTCCCTATTTTTCAATGCAGCACTGAACGCTTATAGGGTTTTAATTCTTTTTTCTTTCACCAACACTATTTCACCTTCATTTAAACTCTCCCTACATATAAAACACGTAGAACTCGCGGGCGACCCCGGCTCCGACATAGTGAGAATTTCGGATCTCAACGGCACAAATAACTAATTTCAAGTACCACAATATTAACGGGTGAATCAACCGCATGTTACTGTTCGGGCTTTTGCTATCAACTGAGCGGAGAATCGAGGAGGGAGTTTTGAGAGGAACGGAAACGGTGGGGGAGGAACCCATTTCTTTTTGTTGACCGCTGGTTTACTAAGGGGAAGAGGGAACGCAACAAAAGGAACACAGCTCAAGTTACTAGGGTTGTTTTCATGCAGAAGTAAGTGGTAGGGTGGTTGGTAAAGGGGTGGAAGAGACAAAACGGGTAGAAAGGTGGTGTTTGGTGGGGGAGATTCACATTATAATTATTAGGATTAAGATTAATATACAGTGATTTCCGCTTATAAGAATCTTGTTTGTTATTACTGTTTTTGATTCTTATAAGCGGTTGATTCTTATAGCCGAAATTTAGGTTTTTGGACAGGCACACACACCTATATATACATATATTAGATAATTTACCCTAAAATACTCTTTAATTTGCGTTAATTATCTTTTTATTAAAATCATTTTTTATAATTTTAAAAATACAACTTAAATTCTAGACCTATAAGTAGATACACATGATTATAGTAAGAGAAGAAAAAATCCAATATTTGTTACAACATACCTGCTTAACAGTTTTAACATTTCAACTACAGGAAGGGAGGAAGAAAAGTTTTCTATGGTAGTTTGACGTAATGAAGTTTTCAGGAGGCTGTTTATACCTCTTTCAATACTAATAGTCTCAGACGAAGATTCACCTTCTAGCTTACGTTTCACGATTTGATAACGTGCTAAATCTACTAATGTTACGTTTGTCTAAGTGATAGTGGACGACACTTCGCCGAAGATTTATGTGTTTCAGGGTCCAGGAAGCCGCGACCAGGATGTGGGAGGTGGGAAAAAAATTCCCTCTTTTTGTTTGTCAGTGGAGAAAAGTGAAATCGGACCCGGACAACACCTCCTAAATGAACAAGCCGTCGTACGGGTTGCCAATAACATTTATGACGTAGAGTAGGTAGGCTGAAGAAAACTACGAAGAGTATACCATATTCTCACTTGTATCTCTATGCATTGCGAATTGGCGTGGATTTGGCTGCTTTTTAACATTATTCACTACGACAGAAACTGGTTTGGCGAAATGCTTGCACGTGTGGCGAAATGTTTGCAATTGTGGCGGATAATCGAACGACGTGTATTTTGTAAGAGTTCAATGTAATTTCATATTTTAATAATATTATCTACAATGGTTTACAAATGCATTGTACCAAAATGTAGAGGAAACTACGAGAAAGATGGACCAAAAGTATCCACTTTTGGATTTCCGAAAAAGGAAGATTTATTTCAGAAATGGAAGTCTGCTGTTCCACGTGATTGTAATATTACGAAGAATTCCAGAGTAAGTATTTGTTTTATTTCTTTGCCTGAAAATAAAAATATTTTTATTAAATGAGAGAATATTATTCTATTCCTTAAGCTTTGGAATCATAACTTTATTTTTAATACAATTCTAATATGTTGTAAATTTCGATTACACTGATGTTTTATTTTTACCAGAATGTAATAGGTATATCAGTTTACTAAAGAAGATTTTACAAAAATAGAGTATGATAGGAGATAACTATTTATATGTTATGTTTATGTTGTGATATGTATATGCCATGTTTTGAATATTTATTTAATCAGCATTTCCATACACAATAACAATAGTTTAAATATATGAAAATAAATGTACTTATTTGACCATTTGAAAATACTTTTATATGATATTCATCATTTTTTGGTACAAAAATATGAAGAATAACACTTTTACTTGGAATGTAGTAAATATATTGTGCAGAAGAATTTCATTCTTAAGTTTCTATTTATAATAGTATTAAAGATATATAGATAGATTGATGAATAAACAAATTTTGAGAAACTTCTAATCTGACATTTACCCAGAGTTATCCAAGTACAAAACATTTTTGGGAAACTTATTAAAGAAAATATGACTGATTTTTGTATTATAAGTAATTTCTGAGTTTGATTACACTGTATATAAAATGAAATTAATTTATTAAAATCGAAATTAGAATGTGGAACCACTAGCAACAACAACAAAAAGTATACATTTAGTGCTTAGAAATTGTATGTATCACACAGTAGTGATTTTTTATGTTATTATACAATAATCTGTTTAATTATAGGTGTGTGAACTTCATTTCGCAGAACATGACATAAGACGAACAACAGAATATTCTTGTGATAAAACTGGAAAGAGGATGGTTATACAACTGCAGCAACCAAGGTTAAATGATGGGGCTGTTCCTTCAATCTTTAATGGGTGCCCAAAATATTTATCTTCTTATAAAGTTTCAAGAGAGGAACCAGAAGTGAAAAGAAAAAGAATAGAGTGCACACAGTTACAGACTGTTTTAAAAAATAGTCTAATATCATATGAAGATCATTACAACAAATATAAACTTGAATCTTTTACTGAACTTGGACAGAAAGTTCATTTAATTGATTTACCTAATGGATTTAATTCTGTAAGTAGTTGTCAAAATGAATTTTTTTCTTTTGTTAAAATAACTGTAATTGATAATATTCCTCAATATTTAATGTTAATTGTTGATGAAAATCTATGTGCAAATATTTTTAAGGATCATTTAAAGCTAACAAAAGTTGATGCATTTTGTTTTCCTATGAATATTAAAAATGTACAAGAAATTGCTGCTATTTTACTTGGTTTAAATCAATATTCTTGTAATAATTCAAATAAGAAAGAAAATTTAATATTTTCCATAACTGACTTGCTAGGTAAATTAGAAAATATATGTTCACCAAATGAAAAATTAAGTATTAGCTTTATCAAAGAGCAAGTGTCCCTAATTTTCACACAAAAAAATCAAAATAGATATAACTCTGATTTGTTGATCCTTTCATCTATCATGTCATCTATTTCTCCCCATTCATATAATTTCTTAAGAAATAGTGGAGTTTTAATTCTACCACACCCTTCAACTTTAAAAAAATTATTTAGTAGTTATAATATGAATCCAAAAAATGAAAAAAGTGATGAAAACTTTTTACATTATGCAAAAGAAAAATTTCAGTATTTATCTAACAATGATAAAATAGTAACACTGATGATGGATGAAATCCATTTAAAATCATTTTTAGATTTTAAAGGGGGTAGTATTATAGGAATGTCATATAATTATAGTGGGGCTGCAAACTCTGCTTATGTTTTTATGGTGCAGAGTATATTATCAAATTATAAAGATGTTGTGGCAATAATGCCTGTTAAGACTTTAAAAGCTGATTCCCTCCATGAATTTCTGAGGAAGGTCATAATTGGATTGGAAACTATTGGTTTCCATGTATTTTGTGTCATTAGTGACAATAATTCTTTAAATCGCAAAGCTATGTCAAAATTTGCCACACCACCCCAGGTTCAAATTGTTTATCCCCATCCACAGGGTAATAATAAAAAACTATTTTTTATGATTGATAGTGTGCATATTTTGAAGTGTATCAGAAATAATTGGCTGAATCAGAAAAATAATGATTACTGTATGTATTACCCTGAATTTCCTCATGATAGCAATGATTCTCAATTAACTAATAGGTTAAAAACAGCATCTTTTCAAGCACTGCGTAAATTACATGAATATGAACGTACCACTTTAATGAAATATGCATACACTTTAACAACAAAATCTCTTTTCCCAACAAACATCGAAAGGCAGAGTGTGAAATTAGCTTTGAATATTTTCAATAAAAAATTAGTCGAGGCATTAAATGTAATAGGTGAAACAGCAGGCATACTTGATTCAAAGTCAACTGCACAATATATTGAGATTATTTCTAATTGGTGGGATGTAATGAATGTTAAAACTATCATGAAAGGTATACACAAACGAAATATTTATCAGGAGCCATTAAGGTTAGATGACTTTCGCTTTGATTTTTTGGATCGTTTCCTAATTTGGTTAGATACTTGGAAAGAAGCACTTTCAGACACTGGTCGTTTAACACAAGAAACGCATCTTGCACTGTCACTGACAACGTATGCAATGCGAGAAATTTGTCGTTATTGTACGGAAGAATTGCATATGAACTTTATACTAACAGGTAAATTTCAAACTGATAGTTTAGAGGACCGTTTTGGAAGGTATCGACAACTTGCTGGAGGGCAATATGATATTTCTGTTACCCAATTATATGAAAGTGAAGCAAAATTAAGACTTCAGCAAACATTACCTTTAGTTTTAAAATCCAAATCATTTGGTGATGTAACAGTGGATTTCAACAGCATTGACAATGATGAACCATTTAGTGATGATGATAAATTTAACTGTGAAAGTAAATTTAATGTAAAAGTTGAAAAAAAAGATTTTGAACAAATTAACAGTATTATGCCCATTCTTGTATATATTGCTGGTTATTCTGTACATTCTGTGTTAAAATATATTGATAATTGCATTTTTTGTAAACAGTATTTAACAAAGAAGAATGAAATATTTTTTCAGGACAATCACATTTTAATACACCATAACGATCGAGGTGGTTTAAACTATCCAAATGATGATGTAATCACTATTATTTCTTATAGTTACATAATAATAACAAAACTGTTATCTGAATATGAAGAGGAATTTTTAAATGTGCAAAATCAACGAAAAATTGCAATGAGGATTGCTTGTAATGTTTTATCAATAGAAGAAAAATATTTAAATTTTGAGATTTGTGATAATAAACATTCTTCTGAGGTTCTACTAAAATTGATTGTTAAAAAGGTCACTAACATATTACTGAATAATTATTGCAAATTAAAGAATGATAGTATTTCATATGCATCACATTCAAAAGCAAAGGAAAGAAAACTTAAAACTTTAACCAAATTGAAAGATTCTAAACCATGAAATTTTAATTTCATGAAAACTAGTCCTGTACATGAAACATGCAATCTTAATTGTAATTTCTCTTTCATCTCAATGAGTTATCCTTGCATCCTTTAAACATATTTTTTGGTCAAAATACTAAATTTTCCTATTTTTTATTCTGAAGTTTCAGATAATTGGGTCTACATCATAAGTTCATGCAAATTATAAATAAAGCACACATATTCATCAAAAAATTTAAAAATGAGGATATATTACCTTGTGTTTGAATTATTGTTATTCATGTAGTTTTATCATTTTGTTTACTATGATTTTGAATAATTTCTTTTAAGTACAAATTATTTAGTGCAATTGTTTTTATCTTGTTATAAATTTTTTTATTGTGGATAGAAAAAAACAGTTAATTTCAATTATCAGTTTACTGTAAAAAATATTTACTAACTGTATTCTGTAAATAATGATCAATAATAAATAAATTATAATTTAAGTTTGTTTTGTTCTTGTTTGTTTTTCTGTTTGTAACAACACTACTATGTTTAAATATTACAATTTAATGATAGAGCAAAATAATATTAATAAATTTTAAAAATAATTCTCCCATGAAGGAAGGAGTATTGTCTGAATCTAAACAATAAAAAAGTGTCAATATTTCTTGCAAGCCATACTTTTTTTATCATTTGACTGTTTGCAAAATTCCCATTACAACAATGGTATATTTTAAAATCAAGGGAAAGTAGTAATTAAATTTTTGCATATTAATTTTCAATTATTTAGTGTTTTCTGAAATGAAAACCATTCTATCAAATTAAATTAAAATAGGTTTTATTAACATTTTCAATTTTTAATTGATGTAAATGTGTTCAATATATTCCAACATAATTGTGGGGTTTTATGAAAATATTTTAAATTGAAAATTATAGATGAAATGAAAATTGATTTTATCCACAGTTGTACTCAGTATTTTGATGCTTTAAACAATGTTTATGAAAATTGCAACAGAAAGAAAAACGTTTTGCGGGGAAATTGGAAATATGTTAACAATACGTTAATTCGACGGCGAGCGCCTAACTACGTGACGTCACATTTTCCGTGCTACGGCTTGTTCGTTTAGGAGGTGTTGACCCGGACGGGTAAAGATGCCCCAGGTCAAGCTAATAGGACAGTGTTGAGTAAAAGCGTTTATGGGGAAACTATTATGTTATGTCTAACAAAGAAAGGGATGAATTTTACGACTATATTCCATCCCATTATTCCATCCCATCTTATCAATCTTTCTTTTAAAAAAATGAAAGAAAGAACTTCGTGCCTTTTAAGGGTTTAAGTGGCTTTTTTGGAAAAATGAAAGGAAAGCAGCGAGTGTAAACTGATTCTTAAAACCGGTGGATTGATTCTTTAAAGCGAAAATTTTAACATGGAAACAATACATTTGTTTTTGTTTTCGCGATATTGATTCTTATAAACGGTTGATTCTTATAACCACTGATCACTATAAGCGGTGGTTACTGTATATTACTATGTATTAAAATTTGGTTTCCGATTCTCGTCGATTAGAAAAATAGTGGAATATAGCAAGTGTTGATATTATTGCGATGTAGAAAAATATTTTTGTTTTAATCTCAAATGGACACATGTTAAATTTCTAAAAACAGGTAGACTCAGAGATTCTCAGTACCTGACCTTGATATTAGCGGAAGGGAATATTCTACAGGGATTGTTTCCAAACATCGCAAAATGAAATTACATACTTTAATTTGTTTATATAAAAAGTTTATTTTATTACACTGTTCTTTTTTGAATTTTAAGACGGTTTAAAAACCTAAAAAGAATAAAAAATATTAAGTGCAATGTTATCAGAGAGTATTTCAGAGAATGTAGATGATTCTACGTTAGTTTATAGTAGTAACAGGGCCGCCCAGAGGGGGGGGGGGCAACTGGGGCACTTTGCCCCAGGCCCCCAACTGCCGGAGGGGCCCCAAAAAAATTTTTTTTAATTTATTTATTAGATTTTATCAGAAAATATAACAAGAGAGCAGTGCAATGAAGTATAATAATTATGTTAATCATTCATGTAATAAAATTTTAAGTATGCGTAACTTAATTTGAATGTGTGTTTTCGTCTCTTTCCATTTTTTATTTTTCTTGGGGCCCCCAACAGATGTTTGCCCCAGGCCCCGTAAAATCTCTGGGCGGCCCTGAGTAGTAATAATGGAGTGGTTCCACTATCTGCAAATACAATTTTAGAAGGTCTCCAACTAGCCAATAAACTTGGAAATCATTTTCTTACTAATGGTAGCAATGTCGAACGAGCTGTTCAATTCCAAAGTAATTCAAAAAGGATTATGGCACGTTATGAAGAATCACATAAAGAACTAACAAAAATAAAATAACATATATATATATATATATATAACGTTATTAACGTCTGATAACCGAATTCGTATCCAAAACCAGTGAAACAAAAGAAACACAAGATGTTAATTTTATTCAAGATACACTTGTAGATATATCGCCGTTCAATATTTGTGACGAGAGTGATTTTTCGCCACCGAAAAACAATAGCATAAGGGTGCGTTTAGTGTCTAGTAATGACACTGAATCACTGAATGATTAGGTTATATGTATCTATAAAGAAAAAATAAATTCATTTTATTTTCAACCACTTGTGACTGCCACACTTTTCAATTTAAAAAATAACCTGTATAAACATAATTAAAGATTTGTGGATTTGCTCTTACATATTTATTCAAGTTTAGTCGATGAAATCCACATTTCATATGAAAATAAACTTTTTTTTAATTAAGTATATTTGGATGGAACCTATCTCCAATTTTAATGTGTTCAATGTATCTTTTTTTACAATTTTTTTTTCGCGGTAGTCTGTAGAACGTATCCCCCTTGCAAAAAGAAAATCATGTGTGTGTGTGTACTTTTGTATGTATGTATGTGTATATCTCTTAATGGGGTAGACAGAGAGTAGGAAGTATTTGCCAACTACGTACACTACAAAGTACACTACAAAGGAAGCGAGTCCCTGGCTCAAGGCCGTAATCAGTGGAAGTGGGGAGGCAAAGGTCACGACCCCCATTCTAACAACCTCTTGACGACAATAGCGCCCTTTACACGTACGCTCTTTCCCGCGTGAAACCACGATCCCCCACAACTGAGTGCACGTGTGAAGGTGTCGGAGAGGAAGGGAAAGCTGCTTTTGAGAGTACTGCAAGTTTTCCCGCGCGCAATCCCGTACGCTCTTTCACGAATGCTTGGAGCGTGAGCGCGATCCCGTACGCTCCAAGCACTCGTGAAAGAGCGTACGTGTAAAGGACGCTATTGGCTCTCTGTCAACATGACCGATTGGTTAGAACTCTAGTCTTCGGAACCAGAATCTACACTAGGGTTTCCCAAAGTGGGCGATACCGCCCCCGGGGGCGGTGGAACGATCCAGGGGGCGGTAGTATCCTCGGGTGACAATTGGGGGCGGTGAACGAAAATAGGGGGGCTGTGAAAGCATAAAGAAAAAAGACGAGGCAATTCTAAAACATTCCGCAGATACTGGACACAGAGTGTACGGGAAAGACCTAGGCGGGAAACAATCATGTATTGTGATACTTGTTACGAATCCAGTGATTTGATTTTTCATTTTTGGTCTAGTGAGCCTCTTGGAAAGTACCCCTCATTTCTTATTTTGCACCATATGTACTTCCATTCTCTCCGTGCTGTTATATTAAACATCAATGTTCGACAGATACCATGTTCCATCACTGCCAAGAGTCCATCACATGTTCCATTGTGCCAAGAGTCCCATGTTCCATCACTGACAGCTTTTTCTTGGAGCAAGTGTTGATATTTGGCGAAGAGTAAGGGATGATTGGCGACAATGGGGTTTGAGATCCTGTTGACCCTCACTATCGTTACTTTCTACTCCTCAAGTGATTGCTTGTTGAGAAATTAAATCTTGGTAAATTGCAGTAAACTTGTATCTAGATTTAGTTGAACTTGAAAGTGTAACAGCTAAAGGTATTTATAATTCCCTTTTTGAATTTCTTGAGACACAAGTAATGCCATAAAATTTCTTATATGATAATTTAGTAAATATTACATGTGACGGTACAGCAGTTCTAATGGGTAAGAAGGAGTAACCGAGGTTAGGAATGAATGAGAGATCGATTTTCATTTTTGATAGTTTGCCACTGCGCTAATCACAGACGCGAACTATCAGTTAATGATAATGTTTCCGGTACTGATAGATTCAAATCATTTATTCATAAGTTTGTATCGTACAAAGTATCTGGGGAAAATGCTAGATAACTAAAAGAGCGTACGAGTTAGCTAGATTGAACTAGAACTAGTCGAATTTTAAACATGCGATGGGTTGCATCAAGTTTTCGAACAGTTTCTGCAGTTTAGAATAACTATAAACCTTTGGTAAAACATTTTCAATATGCGAACACTGATTTCTCGAGCGATGATAAAGAAAGAAGTACATATGAAGGATTAGAAAAGAAATTGCAACAACATAATTTATCCTACATTTAGGACTAATATGTGATGCGCTTCAAGAATTGAGTGAATTAAGCTTGGATTTTTGAGACCTTAATCTTGACTTGTATAAGACGAAGGAAAAAATAAAAACTGTAGTATAGGTATTCGAAGAAAGACAAAAGACTCGTAGATCATACTACAGATATTCTGTCAGAGCGGTCAATATTTGAAGTTTTCATGGAGTTGAACTTCATGAAAGAGGTTGTAAAAATGACTCTCCCATCAATCCAGAAGAATTTTATGAAACATTGAAAAATTCATAGAAAAATAGATTTCTTAATAGTGAAAATGCGGAATTTGTACGAGCGGCTAAAATACTCGATATGAAATTATCGCCTGATGATACTGCATCTCAATTGATATTTGGAGAGAACGAAATGCGATAACTGTCTACTAAATTTAAATTAAATGAGAGAGAAATTATGCGTTGATTTTGTGATTATACTGCTGGCCATTAAAATTGCAACACCAGGAAGAAAAGCAAATAACAAAACTTTACATATTCTCGATATACAACATAGTACGAAGAAAAATGATTAAATTTGTAGGCAATTTGGGGGTACACAGGGTACGAAATTAGCACATACAGCTGCCACCCGTGGCAGCTAAAACGGCTCTAACCCGGTAAGACAACGAGTCGAAATGGGCTTGAATGACAGATACGGGCAAGTTATTCCATGCTGATTCAAGTCTATGCCCCACTTCATCAATCGTAGTGGTTGGAGAGCGGTGGAGGCCCAGTCTCTCAGCAAACCATGACCAGATGTTTTCAGTGGGTGAGATATCTGGAGAACGTGCTGGCGTGGTCAATAGTCGAACGCCCTCTGTGTCGAGGTAGGTCAGGACACGACGGGCAACATGCGGTCTTGCGTTATCTTGTTGAAAGAGGACGTCTCCGAGGCCTCGAAGATAGGGCACAGCCACCGGCTTTAATATCTGAGAAATGTAACGTTGGTTTTTCAGATTACCGACGACGCGAACAAGAGGTGTTCATGTCGTGTACCCAATGGCTGCCCATACCATCGCACCAGGTGCAGGGCCCGTATGATGATATCGAATGCAAGGAGGCCAAGTGCGTTCTTCTCGGTGTCTCCAGACACGGATACGTCCATGATGATGATGCACGCAGAACCAGGACTCATCTGAAAGGACGACGTGGTACCACTCCTGTATCCAGTTTTGTCGTTGGGAGCACCACTGTTGCCTTGCGTCTCTATGCTGCAGTGTCAAGAGAAGTCGCAATAATGGTCACCGTGAGGACAGTCCGTGCTGCTCCAGACATCGTCGCACTGTCCGTGCGGATACTTGTCGTGCTGCCAACAAGCCTATTTCCAGACTGAAGGTCCGTGATGGGGCTATACGGTCCTGAAAGGCGACTTGACAACATGTCTGTCCTCTCGGGCGTTAGTGGCGACAGGCCGTTGAGATCATCCATGGCGTTCAGTATGACCCTCCTGAATCCATCGATTCCATATTCGCATGACAGTCGTTGGATTCCGACCAATGCGAGTAGCAATATCGCGAAACGATAAACCGCACTCTCGATAGGCCACGATCCTGCCGCTATCGAATTCTGACACTTGCTGGTAGCCATTTCTCCTTCATATACGAGGCATAACGCGATATTCTCAGAAACAACCAACATTCAAATGCGATTTTCGAATGAGAAACCGGCTGCGTAACTTTTCTTTTATACAGAGTTTGAGATGCCGTTTCTCCCTCTTGCGACGTTCGATTGCACTTAAACCTAATCATTTGCATATTCCAGCATCTTCTTCCTTTCCTGCGAATTTGACGTTTGTATCATACTTCATTCATGGTGTTGCAATTTTAATGGGTAGCAGTGTATTTATGAGAAAAAAAATAGTGTCAAAAAGATATTACTTTAATGTCAGTTTTTTTTAATGTCAACTAAGTTTTAATGTGAACTATTCCAGTATCTTCAAGCGAATGCGAGCGAAGATTTTCACAAATGAATTTGATTGTTAGCCCATCTAGAGCTTCTTTGCTGACGAAACTATTTCAATCAACTTAATCGATTTCAAAAGTGACATAGCTTATTTGACAGACTTGCTTAATAGATTCAATGACGCAAATCAAAAACTCCAAGTCGACGAGCTGAATTTAATAAAAACAAAAACTGTAATTTCTGCGTTTGTGGCAAAACTTCTATAACATATAAAGAAAAAAAATAGGAAGAGGGGAATTCAGCCAATTTTCACATTTATTAACAGTAGAAAAACATGATGAAGACATACTTATATATTGTCCGCATTTGGAAGCTCTCCATTCTGAATTCAACCAACGGTTTAAAGACATTCTTAAAATGAACATAACCGATTGGGTTTGGGGCCCTCTTTCAAGATCAAACTCAGAAGAAGCTGTAAAATTACAAGAACTAACAAAAATAACAACAAATGAAAATTTAAATTTAAATTTAAACACAGCTATCAACAGTGCTGGCTGTAGAAAGAGATACCGACAATTTACCCTGGATTATGGGCTGTGGTACAAAAATTTTTAATAACGTTTCCTTCATCATATTTAGTGGAACGTGGGTTCAGTGCGATCACAAATGTGTTAACTAAAAACAGAAACCGACTGCAAATTACTAATCGCAGTGATTTAAGCATGTTGATGACTAAAACAGAGCCCAGTAAAAATAAATTGATTGCTGTGCACCAAGTTCATCCTTCTCATTAGTTTTACTGTTATTTGTAATATTTACTAAACGATTATTATCCTTCGTTATCTTAATTTTCCGTGTGTAATGGGAATGTCACTATGGTTGATTTTAATAAATATTTTTAGAATTTTAAGCTCCAAAGTGTCTAATTTACAACATCTTTCTTTACTGTATTCTATATAGGTATAGAGATATATACATAAAAGACCGAAAATTTATCATTTTATGTCTGTTTACTCGCATAGGAAGGTACATTTCCAGGGGGGAGTAATTTTTTCTCTGAAAAGGGGGCGGGAGACCAAATAAGTTTGGGAACCCCTGATCTACACGTTGGCATCTCGTGGTAGGTACGGATGTTTGTTTCCTTTCGGAATCGGCTTTATCTATATGTATATATAACGCGTAGGTATGCGGCACAAAAATCGACGATATTTCTACACTCCGAATGGCAATGGCTGCAACTACCAGATGTAAACATTAGCGGCCGTCCGCAATTTGCAGCCGTGTGTCAACATGGATTTACGCACTGAAATCAAGAATGCTCGAAAGCGAGTTGCACGATCAAGTGAATATTGGGAACAGTCTCAAGAAAGAAAGCGAAGAAATAATTCATTAAGAGAGAGGCGTGAGAGAGAGAGCATAAATGATCGCGAGGTTAAGCTTAACCGTCGCCGGCATAGCAACCGATAGCCAGTAATAGTTAAATTTTCTACATTTTTTTCAGTACTTGCTGAATTTTTACTCCATTTTATAATTGAAGAAATTTTCCCAACAATTTATTACTTGATATGACTAAGTGTAGATATCTAAATTGTGAACAATAGTACATACAGAGTGTGATGTAATCCACACTATATTGTAGTACTTGCTGAATTTTTACTCCATTTTTTAAGTGAAAAATTTTTCCCCAGCAATTTCTTATTTGATGTAATTACAAAGTGCAGATATCTTAATTTTGAAAAATAGTACATACAGAGAGGGATATGTAATTTTTAAAATCATTGGTGTTTGGTTTCTCAGTCTAATCTTTAACTCTGTTCTGAAGTAATGGAAACTCACATTTTTTAATCACGATGTTTTAGAATCAGCCTAATGAAGAATACCCGTATAACAACGTATGTTTATGATGACAGGTAATGGTAACATTCCTTACATATGTTACTTTCAGTTGAGTTGTTTTGCAAAAGAAAATATAAAACTAAAAGTGACCATGCTGGTCAAGCAGCGGCTAGTTGCTAAAAATGACCGTGGAGTTCCAAACCAAACAACCCTCTTTCTTTTGATATAATCGTCATTCCTTAACTATAGTGTTGTAAAATTTGACAGCATGCACCGAGATGCTTGATTTCAGTTCGTCCGTGTCAGTCACTCAATCCATCCCGTATGAATAGATTAGCGTTTAAAGCTCCAGGTCTGCGCACCTATCCGATGATAATGTTGAGATTTTGTCACTTTCAAGATCATGCTAGCTTAAAAATAAAACATTTGTACCTAGAAAGTAGGCACACGTTAGTTAAATTTATCTGTGTGACAACGGTTCAACAATCTTCTATTAAGATAGTTGCTAAAAAGTATGATATAATGTGGAATTAAGCGTCAGCCACTCAACAATTTGATGAAAAGGGTGGTGCAACTTGTTTTCTCTATGCTCGTTTGTCAATTCAGTACAGCTCTCCCTCTAATGTCGAAACTTAGCCAAAAGCAAATTACTATGCAGTAACCGTTCCCTGCGTATTTATGATAATAGATTTGCCCGATTAGATGTTTCCATATAATAAATAATATGCGATTTCAGCTTTATTTTTCAATAAGAATGTAACAATCTGTATACATTAAAACATTTATGTAAATACATTTATTTAAATCCAATGCATGTTTACCAAAAAAAAAATTATTTAATTTTTTTTCGAAAAACAATTTTATTTATTTATTTATTTATTCACTTTGTAACAGATATCAGTAGTTTAAATCCTTGAAAAGGATTAACTTACAAAACGTTAAAAAATTTTAAATCTACACGCTCGTGTTTTTTTAAACGTCTACTAACGTACGCAAAACCCAGAATTCAAAATTATGCTTTTTCAAATTTGTGATGAGAAAAACACTGAGAGGAAAATTCCCCATAGCTCAACAATGAGATTGGAGATTTGCGATATCAACTGATGCAGTCCCTTAATTCCGGAAAAAATATTGAATCCAAATTACAACTGGTCTGTAAACACGTCAAAATTTATTCAGCAAGCAAAGCACACACAGCCTGAGGACATACATAGGAGAAAATAAGCTCCCAAGGAAAGGGAAAAAAAACGAACTGCAACAGTAAATCATCACCCGTAACTCTCGTCTTCTTTATATCCTTTCCTTCTTCAGTAAAAGAAAGGAAGGGTGAGGAAAAATCAAGATAAAACCTCTTTGAAAAGTGTCCTAATTCCCCGGTCAAGAGCATATTGGAAGCCCAAGAAATAAGGCAGTTGGAGGCCAAAGAGTTCTTTATAGGGATCCTTTATATGTTATTAGAGGTTATTAACCAAGAAGACTCTCAGTTACGTTTTGTGTGAAATATTAAATGTCGCACCCCACCCGCCCCGGAAGTGTTTCTGACAGTGTGGCTGCATAGAGCAATAGTGCACAAATTGTGGGTCGCGAAGAATTTGAAATAAATATACCTAAATGAAAAGAAAATATATATTTATACTTAAATATGAAGTCCTAGTCTCACTGGATTTGCCAAAAACAAGTGCAGAAGGTAAGCAAGGCATTTTTTATTGTTATTGTGCAAAGTAAATATGTACCACAAATCTACAGTTCAATAATTTTTAAAATAGTATGTCAAAATGTGCTTATTTATTTTTTCTATTTTTTCAACAGTGTCCTTTTTTTTAAATTTTGCTACTACCAAAAAATTTTCATTGAGGTCAAGAGCTTAAACAAACAAACAAAAAAATCAGCCAGTCTCTTCTAACGAGACTTTTTTTTTCCCCCAATGCGAAGACATTCGCCTATAATTCACCGCAGTTTTGCTGGCCACTTTATTATGGGGGCGCCATATAGGCGGACCAGCATTGCCCCTATGAAGGGACGACACAAACGGAGGTATTTTAGTGGCACTAGACGGAGGTATTTTAGTGGCCAGGATTCGATCCGAGCACCCTCAGCACCGAAAACCAGCGCGCTGTACCACAAGGCCGCCACGGCCCCCTTCTAACGAAACTACCGCGGGTTATTAACGTAAGATTACTTATCGTTGCTTACCTCTTTTATATGTATATATGTATGTATGTGTTATGTATATATATATATATATATATATATATATATATATATATATATATATATATATATATATATATATATCGATATATATCGATATATATCGATATATGTAAGACAAAATTTTGAGGCATTTTGGTACTTTTCTGTTTAACTGTTTACTGCTTGTCCAAGTGATACAGACTAGGTTTGGCGCGCTGCCAAAATTATAACTCGCGAGGTATACCTCGCGAGTCCGTCCGTCCGTATACGGACGGACGGTTTTAGCGTCTGAAATTTTGCTTTCCGGAGGACCGTTATGGAGGAACGTAATCCTACGTTAAAAATTTAAAGAGAAGGTTGCAAAAAGTCTGCGCACCACTGTCCTAGACCGCATAACTGAAGGATGTCACTTTTTCATAGTATAGTATACAGATTTTTTCCTATTCTGAACTGATTCTCGGTACACTTTATTAGATGAACTCAAGATATCTTTAAAACACTTTGTTCAGAATAAAAGCGTTAAGAACGAAAAAAATGGGGTTTTCTGGCAGCAAAATTTTCTTTTAATTTTTAAATCAATATTTTGTCCCCCTTTGCGGTCACTTGCCTATCATCGACTTGAAACTGACCTTGGTTATGCATGACGAATTGTATTAAAGATTTATGATATTCTCGGATATTAAATCAAATGTTACGCGTATTTTGCGAACGGTTACTTCCAACGCCTATAAACAGTGTTTCGATGACTTGAAGAAACGTTGGAAAAATTGTATAGACTCCTTTGGCGATTATTTTGAAGGAGATATATTTATTTGAAGGTGAGAAATATTTTTCTTATTTATAAAAAAATTGTCCGGTTACTTTATGGGCGCACCTTGTATAAGAAATGACAATGAATTAAAATTACATCATAACGAAGAAAAATTCTGGAATTTAGTGAAGGGAAATAGCTTCCCATTGTTGAGAAAATGTACTCCGAAAATGAAATCTCTTCGCGCGTCGACAAATACTTGTGAGCCTTTGTTTTTCAATATGAAATACTTAAAATCAAAGTACCGATCAATACTACAAAACTTTAACCGTCCCGGCGTTAGCCATACGGAGTTTTTCCCTGAAGAGGGCCGCCCCGGTACAATCCCTCATTCCAAGACCCGCAGGATCGGAAACTTGGATCCCCCCCCGCCCCCCGCCCCCCCCCCCCCAAAAAAAATACTCATCTGCTGTACTCATCGGCTGTACTCATCTTTCAATTGAAGCCCTCGGTAAACAAACCGCCGGTTAGGCTTAATTTCAATTTCAGATGTGGATCAGAATTTTTTCTTACCTAAAAACAAATATCTTCTCCATCAAATCACGTTTGTTCAGCCTATTTTTCTATAAAACATTCAGAACTAAAAATTATTGGATGCTTTTAGCTGTATATTTAACAGTTTTTAAAAATCTGCTTACTTTTGCGATGAATTCTGAAAGAAACAAACTTGAATGTGAATGAATCGCGTAGTGAACTGTAAAAAAATGGATGGCAGTCTACTACTCCAATCGCATGAAAAACTAAATAAATAAAAAATAATGATAGGGTTTGCTTTTACAAGGTGTGGATTAAATGCAATATTTTAGATAATTCGGGATATTTTTTAACTTCCATATACTTTTTCCATTATGACGTCAAAATGACGGGTTACCTACTAGTAAATAAATAAAACCAAACTGCGGGCCTCAAAACAAAAATGAAACACTACGCTAAACAATAACCTTAATTAGGATTTTCAATTCTGAATTTACAAATACTAGTTGCAGTTCCTGTGCTCCGTTCAAGGTACGTCCTTATTTAATTACTAAATAGTTCTCAATTAGAACTTTTAGATTACAGCTACATATATTTTACACAAGCTTATGCAAATACTTAAAATTACAGTAGTTATTTAATTATATAATTCATTAAACAATATTAATTCATATATAGCGCCCCTATATGATGCACAAATAAATACGCCAAATGCACTTATATAGACAATATTAATACGCATAGATAAATATTACACATACAAACATAAACACATACTAAACATTTACAATTCAAGCATTTCACATTCTAATCAAATACTAATTTATAGTAAAATTTCTTTTTTTTTATCATTACCTACTTTCACACACAATCCTGAGCTGGTTCAGAACCTTGAGCACGCCAGTCGAGTGCGATAGGGCCGCGGCACCGTTCTTCTCATCAATACACATTATTTCAACTGTATAGTCATAAAATTAACTTCATTTAGTCAACCGTACTCATTACGTATTAAGCAAAAAATATTTTATTCAATTTATAAACACTATTATTCACCATATTAAAACTGATAGAAATTCATAGCGATCAAGCCTCACTGACAGTCATTTAGACAATTGCCTGAGAAATGGGATTTTGACTTAAGTACCCCATTACAAAGAGTTGACCGCAGATTTCCAATGTCAACTATTGCATTAATCATCAATTTTAAGAATATTTTGTTTAAATTAAAATTTGAATTTATGTATTAAAAATTTATGTCGCATTAATATTTTCATGTTTAAATATTAACCCCCCCCCTCCCTATTCATCGTTCGGTGTCCGTCGAACTCTCGCATTTCTGAAATATGCCCTCCTAGTAAACAAGTAATATAAAAACAAAAATTTTTAAAGTCAATTCCTACTTTGGTCAACAAAGAAAAATTTGAGTGTGAACTAATAGTAGGAATTGAAAAAAAGGATTGCCTGCCAGAACCTTGCCTACTGTGCGAGATTAGGAGGGGGGGGGGGGGGAAAGAGAGAGAAAAACTTTGTCAGGTTGGGGATTCGATCCCGCAACCTACAGGACGGGAGAAGACCGCGCTACCGCAGTGCTACCGTTTACAGAGTAAGAAGAGGGAAATTACTATTCAAGAGCAAGAGACGCTCTAGGTCTAAAACTAAAATCGATTAATTAAATTTAATTAATGAATTAATATTTGAAAAAACTGTATTAACATCAAGTGTCATCCACTACAAGTTTAAAAAAATGTATTTGAACTTGAGTGGATGAATAAAAAGTATTTTATTAACGATTGAAAATTTTAATAAGATATATATAGGGAGAGTGTGAACTAATAGTAGGAATTGAAAAAAGGTTGCCGACCCCTGCTCTAAATAGTATTTATTTTCTGATTTTTCCCCGATCTGTTTCTCACTATCACGCGGTTAAAAGACTAATAACCATCTCATCTTCGACATGAAAATATATACATTGGCGCTGATGTTGAAGCTAACAAGTAGGAAGCGTATTTATGATAAACAGCAATGAATCATAACGTTGTTTAAACAATTTAGAAATGAAAGAGAGACGCACTACTTGTTTACACTCTTGAAGGAAATGTTTCTCCAAACCGTTGCCTATCAAACCAACCGTTAAGTAGGAAGGATTCGAACGATCGGTGAGTTAAAAGATGAACTCTTCTCATATGTGCAATATGCGTCACTAAGCACATCAAATAGAAACAGAAATTTTTTTCAATCGTAAATTAATGCTGATGTATTTTCAAATAAATGCTTGTGCGTAATCCCTAATATGATCAAGGACCTCTATATATTTTTTATACTGTTCAGTATAATTTTTTAAACGTAATTTTCGTTTCACTGTGGGATAAATCAAGAGTGACTACGAAATAAAGTAATGCAACATATTCTATTGGGAATACAAGAAAAGATATGAAATGTAAAATCGAAATTTTTACAGAATTATTCACTAGCACTTTTAAGTTTCTTATAAACAGGTATTTATCATGAAATAGTCAATCTTGCATCTCTCTCTCTCTCTCTCTCTCTCTCTCTATATATATATATATATATATATATATATATATATATATATATATATATATATATATATATATATATATATATATATATATGTGTGTGTGTGTGTGTGTGTGTGTGTGTAAGTAAATGAACGTATGTATGTATGTGTGTTCTTATAAACAGGTATTAATCTTGAAATAGTCAATCTTGCATCTATATATATAAAAATGAACGTATATATGTATAAGTGTGTGTGTATGTTTCAGCATCACTGTGGATCACCTGGAACAATTTCAACCAAACATGGTACATATATCACAATCTGGAAAGAAACACTGGGGGGGGGGAGACACCCCTAGCACCCTAGGGGGGCAGGGGGAGATGTAAAAATAATCGGAAATGACTGATATTAGTGTTGAATCCATAGCTTTCGGAGTCGCTTAGACGAATAGTGACATTTCCGATGCCGTTTAAGTGCAAGTTTAGCCTCAATCCCCCCATCAGCATTGGGGGGAGGCGGAGGGAAGAAGGGGTGAAAAATAAAATGTCCAAAATGACTGAGAGTAGTGTCGAATCCATAGTTTTCGGGGTCGCTGAGATGAACAGTGACACCTATGACGCCGTTTAACTGCAAGTTCAGCCCCATCAGCATTGGAGGGAGGGGGGAAGGAGGGGGGAATAAAAATGTCCGAAATGACCGACAGCAGTGTTGAGTCCATAGTTTTCGGGGTCGCTGAGATGAATAGTGACACTCGCGATGCCGTTTAAGTGAGATTTCAGCCCCCCCCCCCATCAGCATTGGGGGGGCAGGAGGGGAAGAAGGGGTGAATATAAAATGTCCAAAATGACCGAGAGTAGTGTCGAATCCATAGTTTTCGAGGTCGCTGGGATGAATAGTGACACTCCCGATGCCGTTTAAATGATGTTCAGCCCCATCAGCATTTGGGGGAGGGGAGGGAGGAAGAGGGGGTAATGAAATGTCCCAAATGACCGCGAGTAGTGTCGAATCCATAGTTTTCGGGGTCACTGAGATGAATAGGGGAAACTAAAAATGTTGTTTATAATCAAGTTTTGAGTTAAATTAATATTAGTGTGAATTTGTAATTTTACGTTATCATTTGTATACTGTACATATACTTTTAAATATCTGTAATTAAAATTATTTAGATTTAACACTATAGGTAGAATTCATTCATTTTCCTGTGTAATAAAAAATTGGGGTTAATAAATATCTGGGCAGCGCCGGGTAAACAGCTAGTAATACTATAATTACACGCAGAAAAAATCACGCGACAACTGAATTTTTATTAATCGGTAGTGATTTCTGCTTAACAACCCAATAATCTGTTCCATAATAAAAAGACGTGACCTATTTTAATCTGATTTAAACTACTGCTTCAGTCACAAGCAAACGTTAGGATTTTTTTTAATTAAAAATTATTATTATTTTTTTTCTTGCTTCGGAAGCAATTAGATTTTTTTAAAATCACTCAGTCTTACGACATGTGTTTTGATAATAAGGATCCGCAATTTGGAATGCTGCAATCCCTTTTCGCTACAGGAGGGTTAAATAGGCCGTGACCTACAGTTTAAAGCCGATTCCAAAAGGCTACCAACCATGCCAAAGGCGGGAATTGAACCAGGTTCTGGTGTCGAACGCTAGTGTCCTAGACATTTAGCGACCGTCAGGCTCTTTTATTATTAAGAAAACAATCAATCATTTGTAAAAATATAATCAAAATCATTTATTTAACCACATGGATGAGGGAAATGGGAGTGTCATTAAAAGAGCCTTTTTGTGAAAATGTGGTTGGGGGCTCGCAGAATGCTATTCTATTAGAAAAAGGGGTACTTAATACTCAGGTCAAGATTCGAAATAGTTTAGGAAACTCAGTGGCGTAGCAAAGGGGGGGCTAGGGGGTCTATCATGGCCCGGTCGCCACTCGCAGAGGGGCGCCAATGTAAGATCCATATATTATATTACTATATGTTTTCAAGGTGGATGCCAATATAAGGTCTATATATTATATTACTATATGTTTTTCAGGGGAGGGCCCCAATATAAGGTCTATATATTATATTACTATATGTTTTTCGGGGAGGGCGCCAATATAAGGTCTATATATTATATTACTATATGTTTTTAGGGGAGGGCACCAACATAAGGTCTATATATTATGTTACTATATGCTTTTCGGGGGGGGGGGAGTGCCAATATAAGGTCTATATATTATGTTATTATATGTTTATCGAGGGCGCCAATATAGGGTCTATATATTATATTACTATATGTTTTTCAGGGGGGGGGGTGCCACAAAGGTATCGTGCCCCGGGCGCCAGTTATGCTCGCTACGCCACTGAGGAAACTAATATGTAGGGTGGGATATAATACTGTCTGTCATGACTCAACGAGAAACTAACTTCATTCATAATGTTTTAAAACGGGTGGGCAATTCTTTTGGCTCGGAGGCCGCTTTGTGGAAGCGGAGGTTAGCGGAGGGCCGCACTTTTTAAAATTATTGCATTTATTAGTAAACTTTGCAGTTCAGAAAAGGTATAAAATTTATCATTAAAATCAATAAATATAAATTAAATAAAACATTGGCAGATTTTCTGGCTGTCTTTGGCAGTTTTTCTGGCTGTCCGGATTTTTCTGGGAGTCTTGGCAGGCCACAAAAAATCTGTAGCGGGTTGCAATTTGCCCACCCCTGGTCTAAGAGACACTTTCAGTTTCTCCTTTACTTTCTAAAGGGGAAAAATTGCTCTAACTGTAATGTTAATTTGAGAAAAATGTTTCAAAGGAACACCTTCAACTGGAGATGTTTATGAAAATACCTAAGATTATGAATCTTTACCTTTTTATGTATTTTAATTGGGGAATCAGAATTTATATTGTTGGTCAAAGTATTTGAATGAATTACACGAGTTTCTGTATGTTCAGTGTAGTGACAACAAGCAAGAAAATATTTATTTTTCAAGATGACATTTACTTAAATATGTAACCGAATTATAAATGTAACTGAGTGAGTCCGACAACATAATATTCTTCTGGCAAGAGTGGGATTCGAACCACGTTCTTCCGATCTGCAAATGGATGCCCTAACAGTCTTAGTTCCCCTTGCAGTGAAAGGAAGTCTTATTTAAATGATCTTCCTTCTTCACCCATTTTTCTTTGTAGGCCAAGAAGACAGAATGTTGAGCTATTCATATTTTATTATATCTATATCCATTTTCTTTACGATTCTTAATATCTAAGAATTCATAACGTATATGGGTCCTTCGCTGATGATTTCCAATGGTAGGGCACCACTATAACGACTGTCAGCAACAAGCGGTACACGAACCTTAGACCTACTAATCTCCAATGGTAGGGCACCACTATAACGACTGTCAGCAACAAGCGGGACACGAACCTTAGACCTACTAATCTCCAGATGTATGCGTTAATCAATTAGGCTACTCTTGCAATGTGAATTTTTTTAGGTCATTATCCAAACTAAGTCTATATTTCTTTTGTTTCGAAGAATCATCCTATTGCATTAGATAGCTTAAAAGTATTTCATTACTTGATCAGTAGCTAAAGTTAAAGTTACCCGTATATTTTAATAGGTGTAACAACTGGCAATTTCTGACTGCATCCAAATACAGGAATAAATTTCCATGTTTCACACTACAGCTAATATCACAATCGAGGTTTAAAAGCCATGCTCTGGGGCTTAGAAAGACCGTAAAGTTATGAGGCGAACATGTTCGTTTCATAACTTTAGAGTCTTTCAGAAACTCTTCCACTTAAGTTATGTAGGAAAATGGTTAGTACCACAGAGCAGAGCTCTGAAAATGAGGTGCTTCACGAAAAAGCTCTCCAACCTCTTTATTTTTTCATAAATACAATATTTCCTTCGAACTGTAAAATAATGCTGATTTCCTTGTCAGCACGGTTTCTAGTTTCTATACACCGATCAGCATCAAAGGGTCTACGTAAATTTTTCATGGCCTGTATTTTTCTGTCTTTGAGATTTCCACTGCAGTGCGATTTCGTAGAAACCTCGAAGTTATTTGCGGATTATGCAGTCTTAGGTGAGGTTTCCAACTGCAAAGAGGATGCTGAAGTAACGGTCTGGTTCAGATGAAAGAATGTTTTCCCATGGATACAAAAACCCTCTTTTAGAAACTGAGTTGTCTGCAATTTAAACTCTCAAAGTATGGAAAACTCCGGAACGAAAACTCTAAATACTATAGAAAATTCATATCTAAACATATTTTTGGAACTATAATTTTTGTTTAAGTTTCTTGAAAGTGATAAAAAGGATATTTTATAGCAAGTGATTCTATGAATTGTTATAACATAAATGTTTTTATTGTTTCTTTCATCATATTTATTCACACTGATAACTTAAATTATCATTAAATAACCGTCCCTTTAGAACACAAGGATCTATAGCAGGGGTCGGCAACGCGGTGCCCGTGAAACAATTTTAAGGTGCCCGCCGTTCAAATTTCGAAATTTTTTAGATATTTGAACAACAAACTCTCGTACTTGCAATGAATAATTTTAGTAAAAAAAAATTAAAAATCGCAAAACCGTAAAAATAACAATCTGAGCAGCCTGATCTCTCGACAGCGTCGTTTCATGATAAGTACCATAAATGCATTAAAAGATAAATTGTCACTCTGGAAATCTCATATGGAGAAAGATAATTTATCAGATTTTCCAAATTTAAAGTTAGAAAATTATTGCGATGGAAATGCTACCACCTATTGGTTTGTCAATCATTTTGATTCCTTATTGTAAGAATTCAATACCAAGAATTTATGCTTATGAATCTTTGTTTTCTAATATGAAACACTTAAAATCAAAGTGCCGATCAAGCCCCATTGGCACTTACTTGGACCAATGCCTGAGAATTGGGAATTCAACTTACGTGCCACATTACAACGAGTTGGCCGAAGATTTGCAATGTCAAATATTGCATTATCAATTTTAAGATTATTTTGTTTAAATTAAAATTTTAATTTATGTATTAAAAATTTATGTCGCATTAATATTTTCATGTTTAAATATTAACCCCCCCCCTTCCTCCTCTTCACCCAATGGTGCCCGCCGAACTCCCGCATTTCTGAAATATGCCCTCCTAATTAAAAAGGTTGCCGACCCCTGATCTATAGTATATGAAAACTGATACCAATCTAATAAAAATTGATATCAATTGTATTTCAGGAATATTAATGGTAAGAAATATTTCCTCACGAAGCATTTTTTCAAATACATTTGTAAAGAATGGTATTCATAATAGGGATTACCTCATATCGCCTGGATGGTCTTGGAGTCTAGAGGTCAGGCTCAAAGTCCAAGAGTGGGAGCTGTTACCACGTCAGCTCTGTACTTCTTAATGGTCCCACATTAAGAAGCCTTGAATAAAAGAAAAATTTATTCACCGTAAGAACAAATCAACATTGCCCCTTGACTCGGTTCAAAATTACGGGACCGGACCCTCAGGCAAGTCGGACTCCGACCCTTGTGGTGTTGAGTTAAAGCCAGAGCCGTATCTTCGAGCCCAATAACCTTATAATGGCTTTGATCTGATGCTGCTGACGGTCAAGGAGCATAATCCACAACAACACACACACAACACAACAAATCAACATCGTTGAAACAAATATCATTAAATCAAATGCGGGCTACCAACACCTTTGGGCAAAAGACAAAATGTTATGTTTTGACCACAAAAGAGGGTGAAGAGGAATATGACGAAACCTATTCTAGTCATGGGATTTCCTCATATCGCCGGGATGTTCTAGAAGTCATGACGCTTCGAAGCCCAGAGGCGTCAAGTTCTATTGCCGCTTTCAGCAGACTGTTGTTACAATGACACTCGATCGTTGGAAGGAATAATGGAGAACCATTAAAAAAACACAGAACAAAAAAAATTGTGCTTTTCGTTGAAACAGTTCAGTATTGTCGAAAGAAAATAATAATAAAAAATATTCGAGCTGTCAACACCTTGCGCTATTGGTTGAAAAAGCCAACCTGTTGTATGTTAACCACAAAAGAGGATGGAGAGGAACATGTTGAATGGTATTCCCAATATGAGATTTTCCCACATCGCTGAAAGGGTCTAGCGATCAGCACGCTGTGTTTGAAATCTAGAGGCCCGAATTCCGCATCCGGGGAAAAATTGTTGCAAAAATCTAAGTTTTTAAAGTAACATTTCTCAATTAAATTTTGGAGATAAAAATTTACACATCTTTCACCAACAATCCTGCTTTCAATATTAATATCAGCTCTGTTCATAAAAAGATATAATTATCAACTTCATTTTCTTCATGTTTTGAATTTCAGTTTCAACTTTTTTTTTCTTATTTAATTTTTTTGCGTCGTAAAATGCTGCGATTGGCTTGCTATTGAAAAGTTCATGCAAAATCCCCCGTCGAACAGCTCTGTTTTTTGCAATAATGCAGACTGGTACAGCTTTTCACCGTAGTTATATGAATTTTATATATATATATATATATGTGTGTGTGTGTGTGTGTGTATGTATATATATATATATATATATATATATATATATATATATATATATATATATATGAAATAATAACCTTTCCTTATCATTAAAACGCCTATTCAAAATTCTTTCATCTTATCGCAACACAATACCGCCCCTCAAATTAATTTTGACCTGGGGATAGCCAAAGAAATCTATTATATTTCTCCTTAAAAAAGTCACGTGCCAACACCGTTATATAACCATTATATAAGAGCGAAACTTCTGGAAGGTCTGACGTTGAGGTCAGGTGTCGTGAACTGCCCAATCAGAAGTTCATTTTCACTCGCACTCGGGCGAGAAATTTACTTTCTTTTTGCCTTTTGTGTTGTCGCATTGATACTGGATAGACGCAGTTTTTTCGCGCTGCGGGGTTTTTCCCGTATGCCTGGCGTTTACTGGACGAAATAATGTAAGAATGCTGATTTGATAAGTGTCCATCCAAGGTGAGAAATGGAAAGCGGACTCTCAAGTGAATAAAATCTATATGTTGGACGTTAAATCGCCTCTTTCTTTTATGCGTCGGATTTTAATTCCTCTCCAGCGTGCCTGCATCCATTAGCCGACCACTCATATTTGCTGAAAACAACGACGACTACCTTGCTCAGACTCTTCAAATCCTCCTACCTGATGGACACGGCTACCTAAGTCATCATCCATTGTAAACATTACAAGATAAGTCGGCGAGGAGTGTTACCTCCGCCGTGGAGACAATGAATTTCAAGCAAGTTTCAGTTCGACGTAACCAAAAACATTTTCTCCCACGTCAGCACCTTTCGTGAGCGGTTTCTCATCCTGGAGAGATTCCGGCCAGTCCATTCTAACTCCAGCGTAATGATCTTCAGAACCGTGTGTGAACCCTGGAGCCCAGCAATGACGAAAGTGAGTCGAGTGTGTGCGCGTTTGCATTCAAGACCCCAGCAGTGTAGTGATTTCCCATGTGTGCCATATTTTCAAGGAGTGCGTGATGTTCAAAGGGAATGTGTGTGCTGTGATACACATTTGTGATTTTTCATAGTGGGCCAACGGAATTTAATTGAAGCCAGTGATGTGTTTGTCAACGTCCTTATGCGCCGTCAAGATTTTGGTGCTGCTCTTGTGGTGAAACGCTTTACGATTTTATTTATTTTTTTCTGAAAAAACTGGGGTTGGATTGAAGTAAATTATTTTTCCTAAAAATATATTTAATATTTAAAGTGATAATAAAATAACAGTATGAACTGTGTAAAATCTCTAAAGGTAAGATTTGTGAAGTATTTTGAAAGTGTAATATCTTTTAAATAATTATATTTTGGAAAAGAAAAAAAAATAATAATATTATTATTATAGTAGATAAAATTTTACTGATATTATGTGTTTTTAGGGGTAAGATCCGAAAATTATGTTTTATATTAGTAAGTTCCATTGATATAAGATATGAAGGTTATGAAATATTTTAAGATTTTTTGATTTTTTATATTGATTGGAGAATTAAATATTGCTTTAAAAGGTAAAAATGACGTCAAAAGATTCAGCAAAACCAGTTGTGAAAACAGAAGTACTGTAAATGATGGGGAGGGTAAAAATGAACCAATTTTAAATGCTACCAATGCAAATTTTGTTGCCTTTGACCCCGAGACAGGGATGAGGCTTTCACAATGGTTCTATCATTTCGAACAACAATGTTCAGAGTCTGACCGAGACGATGAGTGGAAACTCCGTAATGTAAGTTTTTGCGGGGCAATGCCCTCACCACATACATTAATCACTGCCTACCCATTAGAAGTTGGAAAGAGTTAAAAGATACTACTAGTGAGGTGTTCTTCGATCCCACCTGAACGAGTTTCAGCGAATTTTCAAATTTAAAATTTAGAATGACCGACCAGATCACCGATTATTTTCATAAGAAAGTTCGCCTTGGTAAGGCCTTGGGCCTTAATACACAGTTAATTTTGGAGGGACTCACTGATGGGTTGCCCATCAACATGCGTCAACTATTAACGATAAACATCCCCCAGAACTTTTTAGCTTGGTTGCAACTTGCAACCAAATTGACTTATGTGCAGCGAGTGGAAGACAGCGAAAAAAATAAAAGACCAGAATTTCCGAGACCAGCTCCACTTCGCATGCACAAACCAGAACAGGAGAATGTCAGATTTAGAGCCCCTTTTCAGCCCTGGAGGCCCAATTGCCCTAATAGGAACTCCTACTCAACATTTTTGCCAAATCCAAACATGAGTATGAGACCTAGGCCCCCTAGCCACTATACCCATCACAATTCGAGTCAATTGCCACCCTCTCCCTGTAGAACTTGTGAGAGGCGGGGCATTACAAATGAATTCCATTGGGCGCAAACTTGCCTTTTTAGACAGAACAATCCAAGGGACAATCGCGATCGAGTCTCCCCTGAGTCACAAGAATACCAACCTCGAGATTGACAATTACTTGTATCCGGATACATTCTAAATAAAACAAGAAAAATAAACAGGAATTCCATTTTATGCGTTTTAAACACTGGATCCACTACTGTTGTATCTAAACTTTTTTATATTTAATTATTTAAATCAAACAAAGAGTATTAATTATTTTAAACTTATTCCTTATATTTGAAACGTATAGTGGTTAGTATTGCGTTGTGTTATTAATCTCCTAACTAAAACAATAACCTAGATTCTGTGGCTAACAGAAATTCACAAATGATTACCCACAAAACATCACAAGCACAATTTTAACTGAGGGATCAAACCAAAAAATTTATTCCTTACCTTTGCACAAATTAATATAATCTTACACCTTACGTTAAGCAATAGAATTTATAGAAATCTTATCTCATTGCCATAACTCCTTTATACATCAATATACGCATACATATTAATAATTTCACTCGTTCTACTTGTAAACGTAATATTAACTAATAATATCCCTCATAATAAATTAATAAGTATCATCTTGAACAACATATAGAAAAAAAAATGGCCACAATAAAAAAAAATTGAGATTGACTGACCAAAAAAACTTTTAAAAAAATATTAAATTAAATTAAGCCATGGCTAAAAAAAACTTATCGGATAGATTAAAAGCCTCGAGATCACTTCTATGCTCCATCGTCTTCGTACATCGGGAGAGTCAGTACTCCAGGTCCACGATCTTTGTTCAAACATCTTCATCATGGCGTTCTACCCAGTTCCCGTAGGCACCGAACAGGCAGCATGGATTAGGACAGAGACAACCAGCTAGAGCTTCCGTCAGCGAGACAACCAGGAAAAAAGGAAATGTCCCCTTATTTTTTGTGTGCAGCCCTTTTATAATCTTTTTTAGTCCATTCCACGTGGTACTTTTAATTACATCATCTGTGCTGTTACTGACCTCAAGCATGTCCAAGAGCTTCTGACCCTCTCACATCCGGGTACAAACATATGGTGGGGGAGCCGCAGGTGGTCCTCTTATCAGTATATTCCTTTGCAAAAAGTGGGTAAAATCGTCTCTTTTTTTTAATGCAACTGAATAAACTGTATTGCCATTTTTTTAAAAGATTCTCGAGAAGCACTTCTGTGTTTCAAACCAATACGTGATAATTTAAAATATATATATATATATAAAAAGAAGAAAAAATTAAGCGTATGAAACTTAAAAATAAAAAGGGGAAAAATAAATAAAAAAGACTAAACAAAGCTTAACCTTGAGTCAGTCAATCCACATAAAAAAATTAAAATAAATTTTAAATTGTCAGTCAATCAAACACTAAAATACATTAAATTCCTGCATGTTACATTTATAGTACATAAAACATGATTTATCATTTGCTCAACTTTCATGAATTCCACTACAATTAATCCGCGCGAAAATTAATCTGACACTCATCAAAGTTAAACAATAGGTGGAGAAAATTATTAAAGTATTTAATTCACTTTATATTTAATTTATATATATTTTTTTAATTATAAAGCGATACACAACACTACCTCGCTTATCCCAAGACAGTTTGTGAACCAATATGGTTTTTTACCAATTAAGACTAAATTCCCAATTCATGTCAGATAGACCGATGGTACCATAAAGTTAGAAGAAAAGTGCACTTTAGAATTAAAAATTGGAAGTGTGACTAAGCCCATCGAATTTTACATTTTGGACTCATATCTACCATATGTTAGCCTAGGATTTCCTGAATGTGGGTGCTTTAAATTGAATATTGACTGTGATAGACGTGAAGTATGCAAGTGCAAAGGAGGATTAAATTGCAAAGGAATTTACCTAAGTGCACAGTCTCGCTTCACATTAACCAAGCCTATGAACTCGAAATAAGCCATAACCAATTTTCTCCAATAACATACCCTCAAACCAACTGTAATATAATTCCAAATAATTCTGTAAACCCAGAAACCAAAACCTTCCACAACCAATCCAAACAAATGTATAATGCAGTTAGTACTGAGTTTAGTGAGTTTCCAAAGATCTCTGTGGAATCAAGTGTAACACTACAGACTGTCAGTAATGAGAATCCTATGCTAAACTCACTGCTACATAAATATAACTCAATTTTTTCAAAAGATAAATATGATATAGGTATAATTAGAATAGAACCTCAAAGAATCCTTTTAACCTCTGAACTCCCTGTTAGCCAAAGACCATATCGTACTTCCCAAATTGAAGAACTGGAAATAAGAAAGCAAGTTGAACAATTATTACAGGCAATTATAATAAAAGAAAGCCATAGTGCTTATTCAGCCCCAATAACTCTCGCTCTAAAGAGAGATGAAGGTAAAAAGACTAGACTTTGCATTGATTTTCGTAAATTAAACGCTATTATTAAGACAGCTGCTGAACCTCTCCCCAGAATTGATTGCTTACTAGATAAATTAAGTAATGCCAAAGTATTTTCCACCCTTGATTTGACCTCGGGATATTGGCATATCCCTGTTCATCCTAAAGATACTGAAAAACTTGCCTTTGCCACCAGTTTTGGTCTTTTTGAATGGTTACGCCTCCCTTTTGTATTAAAGAATGCCCCAGCTATATTTAATAGGACAATTAGACGAATTTTGTACAAACATAGAATTGATTTTGCATGCCATTACTTTGATGACATTATAGGTTATTCCTCTTCAGAAATAGAACACATTAATCATCTAAAGCGAATTTTTGAAGTTTTTCAACAAGACTCTATTAAACTTAAGCAAGCTAAATGTAAATTCATGCAACGTAACATTAACTTTTTAGGATATGAAATTGAGAATGGCAAAATTACTCAAGATAATGTAAATATTGAAAGTATTAAAAAATTGAAACTCCCTTCCAGTGTTAAAGAATCACAAAGTTTTTTGGGTTCAGTAAATGTTTACCATAAGTTTATTCCAAAGTATGTTCAAATAAGATTACCATTAAATTGGTTATTAAAAAAAGGACATAAAATGGGTTTGGGATCATAAATATCAAGAATCTTTTGAACAGTTAAAAAGTTCTCTGGTGTCAAAACCAATTTTACAATTGTATTATCCAAATTTAGAATGTCATTTATTTGTGGATGCTTCTCAATATGTTATTGGAGTTGTGCTGAAACAGTTGGATGCTTGTAATAACTTACACCCTGTCGCGTATTTTTCTAGAACTTTAAAAGACTATGGAAAAAATTATCCCATTACTGAGTTAGAATGTTTAGCTATTGTTGACAGCTTTGATAAATTTTATCACTATTTACACGGAACCAAATTCACTGTTCATACTGACCATGCTGCCCTAGTTTTGCTGAAGAATGTTAAAAACACAAGAGGTAGATTATTTAGATTGTCGTTAAAGCTGAGCATGTTTGATTATGAAGTAAAGTATCAAAAGGGTTCAACTAATTATGAAGCTCACATGTTATCCAGGCATCGCGTGTCTCAGCATCTCCAGCATCATGTGCACCTATTAGACTTGGATGAAATTAAACATTATCAGAAGATGGACAATGTTTTAAATAAAAAGTTTACAGAATTTAATGATGTAATAGTGTATAAAAAAGGTGGTATTAATAAGATTGTTGTATCTATATCTCTAAGGTTAAAAATATTACAAAAAACTCATGAGGAGTTTAGACACCTTGGAATTCAAAAAATGTTAAATATAATTACTCCTCAATATTATTGGCCATTCATAACTAATGATATCACTAACTATGTTAAACATTGCCATACCTGTCAATTAAACATGAAACCCAGACCAAAAACGTTTTGGACTGATGCAGGAGGTCCCTCCTACTGAAAAGCCTTTTGAATGCCCATCATTAGACACTGTCGGTGGATTTAATTATTATAACTCTACTAAAAAATACTTACATATAATTGCTGATCATGCCACTAGGTACATTTGGGCTTTCCCTTCTAAAAGCGTTACTACAGAAACCTATGCTAACTGTCTGAAACAACTTTTCAAAGTACATGTCTCAAAAAAATTATTAACAGATCGTAATGCTGCTTTTACTTCTTCCAAATTCATACGATTTTTGGAGCATAATGGGGTCAAGAAACTTTTAACTTCCTCCCACCACCCACAGACAAATGGGAAGGTTGAACGCGTAAATCAATCTATTGTAACTCGCTTAAAGTGTAGAGTTAATGCTTCTTCAACTAAAGTACCCTGGACCAAATTATTAGAGCAAGTTGTTAATGAATACAATAACACACCCCACTCTGTGACCAAATCCCCCCCTATTTGCTTTTTGGCACTCTGCCTTACCCGCCACCAATTGATCACAATAACTATTATCCTCCTGTGGATCAAGCCCGTCTTTTGACAAAGGAGATAACTATTAATTACCATAACAAAAATAAAATTAGATATGACACTCGTTTTTTGGCATCTAAATTTAAACCTCGTGATCAAGTAATTTATGAGGAATTTAACTACCCAAATACACGTAAATTAAGTCAACCTTTTTCTGGCCCTTTCACAATTCTTAGAACAATATTCAGATGTAAATTATGAAATAGTCAAACCTAATTACCAATCTGGTCGAGCAACTGAAATTGTACATGCTTCTAAATTAAGATATTATCATCAACCTAACCTCTTTAAAATGCATCATGAAGCCTAACCCCATTTTTGACAGACCTTTTGATTATTATTATGCTCCTAATCCAACAATAGTAATTAAATGCAATTCAGACAGCCTATTCTCATAAATTGAATTAGAAACCCCAAAATTGAAAAATTATAGTAAAAATTGACAATCGACCTGATAGAATTGAATTATACCTGAATAACCACAAACCTCATGAACTCAGAGATCCATTTCCTTCTGATTTTACTTCTGGTGCCTAACACCCTTGACGACTTAGGTGATTAAACTTTACCTGTCGTCCAAATAAATTAAATAAATAAATTTTTAAAAATTTAAAAAACCTATCTTGTTTAAACTTCCTATTAGAAAACTTGTTATGTGTGAAATTTCTGGATCTCATGAGTGAAACCGAATGTGACAACTCTTATTCTATTGCTTTTTTAATTTCTCTCCTTCTTGAAGCTCTGTCCTATCACCCCCTCTATTTACATTTTTGGAAGCCATCCCAGCTGCTTATTAACTATTTAAAACATCTTCACATTTCAGTCACTCAAGGTGGTGAATAAAATAAATACTTAGACTTTATAATGACCAAAGACAGACCATGGAATGACCACTCCTTGCCCTCCCAATTTTTATTAATACTTCCACAGGCATGACAAATGCCCACTTTCCCGTTTCCCCATCTTCGTCCTAAACAAGATGTTGTTTTGGCTGTCATGACCTGCTGGGAGAGTCACTGTTGGTCCACAGTACGGCCATTTTTCTTTCCTTCCTTTTGTCACAATACAATATGGAGAAAGAAACACACTATTTACGCAAACAACTACACTCCTCAGAAGTAAAGTTATGAAGAATTTGAACCTAAGACAGTTTTGGGTTACACACACACAAACACCCAAACACCTTTTTAAGTACTTAATTTTTAAAAAAACAATTGTTGTGATATATTGTATTCCTTAATAAAATATTATATTTTACATTCCATTTTAAGTGTATATTGAAATTTTGTTGTGAATATTGAAGTACTGTCATGGCCATCCTAAAATGATAATTTAAGTGTATTTAAATCTTCATATCATTTTATTTTGTGAAATGTTATATAATTTTTGTGTTGTAACAGTGAACCTCTACTTAAGTGCACAGCGAAGACTATGCGGAGGAGGTTGAAATATTTTATATTATATTATATGTCACATTATTAGTTAGAAATATTTAGAATGATATGTTGTGATTTTAAGGTTGAAAAGAAATAATAAATATTGTATGATATTTCAATGACTTGTGCGAACACACAAAGGTGATATTTAGACCAAATTTATAAACTTAAATTCCTAAATTAAAATTTCTTTGTCAGACGCGGTCCTCACCTGATGGAGGGTCTTGCTCGGAGAGTTTGGGCCCGACTCCTCTCGCAAGTCTTTTCCGGAGGGGGGGGGGGATTAAAATAATAACCTTAACATATCATTAAGAAGCCTATTCAAAATTCTTTCATCTTATCGCAACACAATACCGTCCCTCAAATTAATTTTGACCTAGGGATAATCTAAGTAATCTATTAAATTTCCCCTTAAAAAAGCCATTCGCCAACACCGTTATATAACCATTATATAAGAGCGAAACTTCTGGCAGGTCTGACATTGATGTCAGGTGTCATGAACTGCCAAAACAGAAGTTCATTTTCACTCGCACTCGGGCGAGAAAATTACTTTCTTTTTGCCTTTTGTGTTGTCGCACTAATACTGGATAGACGCAGTTTTTTCGCGCTACGAGGTTTTTTCCCGTATGCCTGGCATTTACTGGACGAAGTAATATAAGAATGCTGATTTGATAAGTGTCCATCAAAGGTAAGAAAGGGAAAGCGGACTCTCAAGTGAATAAAATCTATATGTTGGACGTTAAATCGCCTCTTCCTTTCATGCGTCGGATTTTAATTCCTCTCCAGCGTGCCTGCATCCATTAGCTGATCACTCATATTTGCTGAAAACAACAACGACTACCATGCTCAGACTCTTCGAATCCTCCTACCTGATGGACACGGCTACCTAAGTCATCATCCGTTGTAAACATTATCTATATATGTATATAAAACAATTCCGTAACTGACTGACTGACTGACTCACTGACATACAATGCACAGACCAAACCGCTGGACCTAAAGGGCTGAAATTTTGCATCGCAAGTCTTCTTATAGTGTAGGGGTGCACTAAGAAATATTTTTGAAAAATTCTTCTTAGATTTTTTAAATTAAATTTTTAAGCTGTTTTAGAAACTTGTTTTAAGTTTGAATTTAAAATGATAAGTTGAGGGTTATAAAATTTATATCACAAGAAATATCATAAAAATTCCTTTAAAATGAAATCTTTTTCGAATTTTTACCTCCATTTTCTGATTTTTGGTGAATTTTTAAAGATTAATTTTTAGAATTTAATTTATTAAATGCTGATCAGGTGATTTCTTTTTCTGGTACTTTAAATTAATTTATCGTCACGTGCATAACAACGAAATGGACAAAAAAAATTTTTTTTTTTTGCTAATGCGGCAGACGGTTGGACATTATCCAAAAATATATTAAAATACAGTAAAAGATATGTTCCTCAAACTGTACTATATTCTTTAATATGTTCTATTAGATTTATTTGAAAATTTTCTTCTACATTATTTTATCTATAAAAATATCCTTCACGATTTTTTTTGTAATATATATATATTTTTTTTTACATGAATTGCATACATTGATCGTTGCATTTATTATAAATATATATATATAATTATTTATTCTTTTAGGCATTAATTGCATACATTGACCGTTGTATTTAATTTGAATGTACTCCGTAGCGAAGTGCGAGTTTTCAGTTAGTATATATATATATATATATATATATATATATATATATATATATATATATATATATATATATATATATATATATATATATATATATATATATATACATACATGCATATATATATACATATATATATGCATGTATGTATGTATATATATATATATATATATATATATATATATATATATACATACATGCATATATATATATACATATATATATGTATGTATGCATTTATGTATAAAGAGAGAGATGTAGATGTTGATATAAATGATATTCATATTATTATTTTATTTCTGCTGGCAACATGACTTCAAATTATAATGCATGTAGAGAAACAATTTTTCAAAGTACTTATCCAATAAAAACAACAGAGTTCTAAAATATAAAAACAAGAAAGGGATTAGGAAAAAAACAAGAGTAATAAGTAAAGCAAAAACTACCTAAAAATGAAAATCAAAACAACTAGCAGAATTTTAAAACTTGGATGTTGCTAATAAACTGATAACCGGAATAATGGGGGAAATATTATTTTTAAATAAGGCTAAAGGAACTTGGAGGCCAAGAATCTCCTTTGAGTTATAACATACTTATACCGAGCAATGTTTTTTGTTATCAACCTGTTTTGCAATCGTTCAACAAAGGATAGAAAAGCAAAATAAGTCAATTTAATTTTTTTTTTTTTGGGGGGGGGGGGAGGCTGATAAAATATAGCATATATGGAAAGACAAGTTGATAAGTTTATACCTAAAGAGATAATAAATTATATTACCCTAGCCATGAATAATTTGTGTCAATGTGTATTAGTCATTGGATATTTCATTTTTCTATTTTTTCCTTTGAACTTTCCTTCATCGATGGAAAGAACAAAAACATTTCAGTTTTCATACTGTGGGAGTTATGGCTTTTTCTTCCATTGTCGCTGCCACTTTTCTGAAATCCCCGCCTGAAAGTTTCTAGCACACAGGGTTTGTGCAGGACTGCTAAGCTCATTTTCATATTTACATCCAGAATAGTGTCAAGAAACGTCTAAAAACATTTAAATTTACTGAATATGTAATTTGAAAAAATGATCCAGAGAAAATTATGTATTATTAATTCTTTAATTATCGCATGCCCAATCAAAATATACGTACTCAGACCAAACATTAAATGAACAAATAGTAACTATTAAATTATCGAAGCTATTGACTTTCGTATTAAAAAATTGAGCAGAAAAAACAAAATTGGCAGCGTCTACGATTTCAGCATCAGCGATAGAATCGAAAGAAATACCATTTTTGTTTTCTTAACGCTTCAGATTTTGGTTTAAAAGTGTTGCCATATAAGACTTAGTACTTAAACGTTTCACTAAACCTTGCATGCTTAATTTTGGCACCGAACTTTACAATTAATCAAAAATATCAAGATTTAGTCACAATCATCTGAATGTCTCGGGGATAGATTTGCTTCCATTATCTTGATTATAAATATCTAGATTTGACGAAAAACGTTTAAACTTACAACAATGGATCTGAGTGACAAGCGGATATCCGTGTGTGTCCAATCTGAAGGGTGCCCATGCAGTAGATAAATCCTTTACCTATTGCTTAGAAATATATTTGCATGTAATTGGTCTATTTCATTTTATTCTTAATACTTTGCTTTACTCCGTCTTAGGGCCTGTTCACATAGAATCCATCAGCATCAGAGTAAAAAGTTTTAACCAATCATATATCAATCATTGACACATTTAACCAATCAGCGCCAACGGAATCTAACGCTGACGCAGACGGATTCTATGTGAACAGGTCCTTAGATGCTCTATTTTCCCACCTTTTCTCGATTTCCCTGCTTTATCTATGAACTTCGTTAACGGGTGTGCCCCGTGGGGGTCTGTTGACCATAATACTTCCCCCTCTCCTCCTGTCCCGTCACGTCCGACGCTGCTTCTTCTAGAATTTTCTGTTGTCGCCCTTATTTATATCAAAGAGTTTCCATGACCTTCGCATTTGTGAATTATTTACCGCGTCAATCACACCAATGCTCCTCGGCCTGTTGATGAAAACTACTAACTAGCTCGAAACATGTAGCCACCTTGTTTTAAAATTTATTCCGGAATTGAAGAAGTGTTCATTACATATGAACAATGTACTTGCATGGAAATCCGTAGACAGTTTTAAAGCCTTCGTATTAGAATATCGATTAAATTCATATTACAAAAATCGTCATTTTCGAAAACTTTGTATAAAACTAAAAAGAGAAACCAGAATTTAAATCTTTTATAACCGAAGTTCAACACAGAAAAAAGAAAACATGTCAACTCCAGAGGAACATGATAAATCACCTCTAACGTAAGAAAATATGGATTTTATTTTTTTAATACGATTAAATGGACATAGCTTGGACTTCGATGAGCGAACGTTTTAAACAACGTTCAGTAATATAGTCTATAGCAATCGTTTCAGTTCCTTCATAGTTTCTCAGAAATTGATTATGAAAGTCTCAAACAAAAAAATTGATGATTTGCAGAATCTTTGTATATATTTCCTACGACAATAATGCAAAAGGTACAGAACACTTTCATTGATAATTAATTATGAAGAAGTTTTCAGTTAAGATAAATTAAATTTTCAATACCCATTAGGAACTCCGCATTTTACTGGTATTGTATGTGAAAGGAGTTATAGATGGGTTAATAAGATTTAAAGCTTACGTTTAACTTACTTTTCTCTTTCTTCGAATTCACTTAGGCCTTATTCACATTGCTACCAAAGTGTAGCGTTGCTTTCCTTCGTTTGCGCCGAGATTGTTGGCATGACCTGTGATTGGTTAGGCACATCACGTGATCATTGCGTTGAGCTCTGTGACTGGCTAAAATTTGTATCGCTGACGCTCCGGCAATGTGAACAATGTCTTAGCGATACGGCAAGGAATGGGAAATTAAGCGTTATTTTAACTACAGTCGAAATGTTGATAGCCTAACCTACCGGTTAATCTATCAAGTATAAAAAAGGGACGTTTACGCGCTGAAGAGAGGTGAGCTCATAGCGTTTACTGTAGATTGCGTTCTCGCAATGATTCTGACTACTTTGTTGGAATATTACCTGAAGTTAGCCTGGAAGATACTCGATTATCTGTTAAGATATTGGAAGTAAATGAGCCACGTTATAGCTTATAGCAGCATAGTAATACTTTAACTGAGTAATGTGGAGCTTTTATTACCTAGTTAGCTCTTAAATTAATTGAGTATTAAGTATTTTCAGAGTGTAGCTGTTCTTAATAGTAGTTCAGTTCCTTTAAATTACAATACACTATTTGCTATTTCTAATGAGCTGGTGTTATTAAGAGGACAGTAGACGTTGAGATTTAACTTTTTTATTTTACATTATATCTATATGAAATTTTAATCCTGAATATAGTTTAATATTTGCACTATAAACGACATAAAAAATTTTCTAGTTTATTTTTAAAAAGATTTTTACTTAAAAACTAAAAACAATTAATAAAATTTTAAAATGTCCCTTGCGTTAAAATTTTTACTTTGTATAATAATTTTACTTTTTATTTATTTATTATACCATAATGAAACATTCTGTGCATTGAATTACAAATATCTCAATATTTTATTTTTAAAAGAAGTAATACCGATTAAAGGATGAATTTTTTTCATAAATTTCACTTCTTTGTATATAAACAGTCACTTTTTATAAGTTACTCTTCTTTAAAACAAAAATGCATGCACACATTTATTAATGTATGTATAAAGATAATGTATGGTAAATATCGTGTAATTTAAAGCAAAAATATAGCTCGTATCACATTTTAAATTTACATTATCGAGAAAAATTTCATTTTGAGAAAATTGCATACAAAGTGAAATTTAAAGGGTAAAAGTGGATTGTTTATAAACATATAAATGCTAATAACTTCGTTAAAAATTATCGGATTTTGATGCGGATTTTTGCATTTTCTACATTTTGATTTGTAGAACAATATAGCATTAAAAACAAAAATTCGATCCTTTGGTCAATTTTTGCCGATTTCAACGTACACCGTCCCAAGTTTATAATGGTAGCAGTAGACATCCAGCTATTAGAATCTTACTAGGGAAATAACTTATCCTCCTAACTCCAGAAGAATATCACGGATGTTTTCTGCTAATGTTGCAAGCATTGAATGTTCTTTTTTTAAGATGAATTTAATTAAGACGTATTTTTAAACAACCATGTCATAAATGAGACCTGAAAATCATGCATCAACAGTGACTGAAAATAATCCATTAATTTATGTAAAAGAATTTTTTCTAATGTTGTAAATAGAAGAAAAAAAGAAAAAAGTGGTAAATAAATTTGTTTACAATTTTTGTTAATTTAATTATCCTAATATATTTTTTATAACATCCCAAAATGAGCAACGCATCTCCTTGAAGTTTTATTATTATTATTATTAAGGGGGGGGGGGCTTACAGCTGTTTCGCTAACAAGCTTCGAACCACAGCCGACCCTTTTCGTATATTTAAGTGGGGGATATAAAAGTTTTACAGTACTGTGCAAATTAATTGGGACAAGCTTCATTTTTCATAAAATTCGTCCTTTCCTAGAGATTCCCTGCCTGAAACCGGTTTCAACTGCATTTTGTTACGAAGGGAGGTTGGCCTTGACTAGTCTAAACTGGTTTGACCACATGATCATCACATGTAGAGAATTTTCTGGTCAGTTGCTTTTCAGCTGTTGTAAGAAGTGGACGATTGTATCAGTTGTCTGGTTCTCACGTGTATGAAAAAAATGGATATCACTCTCAGAAAAAGAACTAGAATTGTTCCCCGTAGTCAGCATACCTCTATGACTGTGAGTGATATTTCTGCAACAGTTGGAGTTGGAAAATCGAGTGTTTCCAGGATTATTAATCACCAATATAAGTTTGGGACAGTTTCTCCAAAACGGAAGTGTAAATGTGGACGCAAACATAAGACACACCTCGGACAAATTTCTTGTACGAAATAGTAAAATGCATCTCGCAAGACAAGTAGAGATCTTCAAAAAGAATTATTGGCTACTGGTGTGAGCGTTGATTCATCGACAGTATGACGAAATCTTATTGAAGCAGGGAAATGGGCAAGAACACCAGTCCAAAAACATTTTTCAGGCTAAGCGTTGGAGAACCCATCAGGGAACAACATCTTAATCAAACAGTTAAGCATACTCAAAAGTGGATGTTTTGGGGTTATTTTACATCTGATGGACCTGCCAGCGTAGTACCAGTTGAAAAAATGATGAACTCCAAAAAATACATATCAATACTAGAAGACAAAATTGTGCCTATTATGCAAACGTTCGCTGGCGGTATTGGTGTGTTTCAACAAAATCTTGCTCCATGCCATAACGCTAAGCTAGTAAAGAAGTTTTTTCAAGAAAAGAAATTAACAGTTCTGGATTGGCCTGGTAATTCTCCAGATGTAAATGCCATTGAAAATTTTTGGAGCATTGTGAAGAGATGTGTGAGTAAGATGGACTGTGCTCAACCAAAAGAAAAATTATTGAGAATATCATAAAAGTTTGGTTTCGTGATGACGACGTCAAACATTTATGTTTTAAATTAGTGGAATCCAGGCCAAAACGTGCACAGGATATCATTAAAGCTGGAGGAGGACATATTTGCTACTAGATTGCTATACCATGCATGTAAGTGAACTTATACTAATTAAATAACATATTTGAAAATTTTTGTGTTTGTCCCAATTAATTTGCACAGTACTGTAAAGGGAGCTTATTAAATCCATCTGTTTTATTATGGATTCAAAAGTTCTCTTTTATTTACTACTGCACAATTTATGTAATCCTTTTTTAACAAATTAAGAAAAATTATGAGCATCATTTAAAAATAATCGGAAAAATTATTGACTATATCAGGGGAGACGAGAAAGATAGACAATGAAACTTTTCACTGGCCACCCCTCTAAGAGGCCATATTTCGTTCACAACCGATTAAAGACTCCATAGAGCCAATTTTATGGAGGAAACTTCTTTTCGACAGCCACCCCTCAAAACGGCCCTTTTTATCTCTGGAACCATTACTGGCCACCATAGAGAAGTTTCACTGTACTTTGGAAACGATAACATGAACATCTCTGTAGTATCAGGCGCCTTTAGCTAGAGACTATGCCTGATAGTAAGGTATAGAAAGAGTTGGAGAACAATAGAGGCCACACAGGAACGTTTGTCCCCACACTACGAAAGGAGAGAGTCTATTTCCAAGACAAGTGATTGCAGGACATCGCGATGGGTGGCCTATGCGAAAATTCCAGGGTGACAAATTCGATCCTCAACGGTTGTTGAAGGCCAAGGCAAGATATTGGCAGTTGACATTTGGGAGAACCAGAGGTAGACGCTCAGTAAATTAGGCTAGAGACGCTGCAAATGTTTTCTGTGAAGATTCTCAGAGAGACAGAAATACTCTCAGCAAGTAGGTTAGAGTACCATAGAACTTCATCTGTGTGTAAATATTGTAATTTATATTTTCTTGTATGTGTATGTGGTGTGTCAAGTTAAAAAAGCGTTTTTCATATGACATCTGCATCTTCACTTGAGTGACAGAACGGCAAAGACTCAAAACACGACTATTGCACTACAATCGTTTTTCAAAGCCCAATATCGGAGAAGAATTCCAGGGAAATTTCAAGAGGATTCCTCGAGAAACATGATTCTCTTTGAAAGAAATCTTTGAATGAGACGGAGCAAACCCACGGTAATTACGATTACAGTTTAATCGCGGATTCTGTTTTAACTTCAGTGTAAGCCCATTTTGTATTCATTCCTCGAATAAGAATAATTTGATAATGTTACAAAAAAATTCAGAAAATATAAATTTGTTAAAAAGTTGTTCTGAAAAATATTTATGCTTACGGCATTTCTCTCTGAATCTTAAGTTAATTGACTTTCATTTTGAGAAGTAATTCATAATTACAAATATACTCGCTAATATCATTGTGCTTCCTTTAATAGTAGTGTAAATTATAAACACAACTTGCATACCATTATCGCAGTCGTGAATAGTATTATCCAGCAATAAATAAAATAAGAGGGAGGGACAAAATATGTGCATGACATCATAGCCCATGGTGATTAGAACTTGTGAATAAAATTTTCCAGTACCGATGAATATATTGAACAGTATCACGTACTTTCTTTCAGTAAGAGATAGGAATAAATAAAAAAATTCGATACATTAGTGCAAAACTATTAATCTAAAAATAGCTGTATATAATGTAATAATATAATTACTTCCTTTGTCTCTCATTTCCTAAGAAAACGCAATGTTTCGCCTATAAAGAAGAAGTTTCAAATAAAACAGAATGTTGCAATTAAATGGGATGATTAAGTACAATTTTGCTTTTGTTCGAGAAAATATTCTAAATTATTTTTTGTTAAGGTGACTTTAGCTCTTAGTATCACTTAAATCGCTTATTTTGGGCCAAAACGTCCCCCTGAGGCAGATTAATATTCATAAAAAAGAGGCTGAATTTATATTCCATTGTATGTATGGTGGTATGAATCTTTTGTGAGTTCCTGAGTTCACTATCAAAGCTGATCGTACTTATCAAAGTTAAAACTTGCGAAACGTAATGAAAGTCACCAGTATCCCAAAAAGGAGTCAGCAGTCTTTAATTTCAATAGAAAATTAAATTTTATTCATTATACCTTACCAATAATATTTTGCAAATGAGATCGGGGAAAATTGGGTTTTAAATGTGAAATATTTCCTCTTTATGTACTAAATCTTTTTATAGAATTTTATTCGTTCTGAATTTAAACTCTTGAAAGTCAGTTTTAGTGCACTCTTTTATCATTTATAGCAATAGTTATAAGTTATTCACTTGTTAAGTGACAGTTCTAAGTTGTATCAATGCAGGGGGGGGTGATAATTTCATTATTCATTAAAATATTTTATTATTTCTTATTATCTCTGCTGCCATTCGGCAGAATGTAACTTTGCGGTTACTTTACTTTTTGTGCTGCCCCTCGGCAGATTTTCCCCCTCTAATGGCAAGGCAAGGAAAAAAGAAAATACAAACAATTACACATAAGTAACATGAAAGTAAATGCCCGCAGTCATTGCCTTAGACAGCCTCTGGCACGCCAATATCGGGCGGTCTCGGAGTTACAACCAAGAAGTGCTCCACAGCGACGCAGATGAGCTCTGTTCATGGGTTCCATAAGATCACAAAGTGGACAGAAAGGCTGGGAAAATACACCAATCCGATGAAGATGCTCACCCAGACAGTCATGGCCTGTCAATAGCCGAAACGAGGCCACTGCGTCTCGTCGTGAGCTATCTGGTAAGCAAGCGAGATCTTCAAACCTCCAACGTATCTTCTTAATTCTATCCAGCAATTTCAACTAGTATCTATTTCTCATGGATTGTATTATGTATAATTTTATAGAGCGATATGCCATATTTGAATTTTTTTATTGCAGTAGCGTCGCACCTTTTCGCGCGAGGAAATCTGCCTGTTCATTTCCATAGATGCCACTGTGTCCAGGGATCCAGTGGCGTAGCTAGGGGGGTGCGGTGGGTGCGGTCCGCACCGGGCGGCACATATTTTGGGGCGGCATATTTTTTTATTTAGTATCAGTTGTAAAAAACCACTTGTTCAATTCATAAGTTTACTATTCGATTTCTACGAATTATGAATTACTATGATTTCGAATATTTTTCCTCATCGTCAAGTCAATGTTATAAAACCATCAAGTCAAGTCTATAAAAACCACCAATTGATTGACTTAGAAAGGGCGGCAAATTGGAGACCGCCCCGAGCGGCAAAAGTTCTAGCTACGCCACTGCAGGGATCCATTGCAGACAAATTTCCTTGTTTTTCAGGAGTAAGCCTCTGATAAACTCTCGACACTGGAGAATTTCTGTAGATATAGGGGTCTCCAAAGAACCAATGGCTTGAATTACTGCCCTTGAATCCGATAACAGAACAACTCTCTAAAATTTATGATGTACTCGGCAGAATGTAACTTAGGGGATTTTTAAGATTTTTAGAAAGGTACATTTCATTGTACAATGTTCCACATCGTTCTAAAAATTGTGAATCAGCTATCTCACATTGTTTATTTAATTTTATAATTTTTCAGTAACAATGGATTATTTTGTCAATCTTTAAGGCCATCCGCATTGGCAATCGGCTCGAAGTCGAAGCGGTCTCGATTCGTACTCGTCTCGTTTCATTCCAAATGTTTGGAATGGGAAAAATCGAGCGTGACGCGCGGAATTTTCAATTATCAATGGAAATGTTCAACATTAAATTTGTAGGAGAAGAGGAAAAACACCCGGAGCTTCATGACCACACGCTCTGCGAATATTCTAGAAAAGATTGTACAGAAAAAGCGTGAAATGAAGTTGCACGAAAACTCAACTTGACAGGTAATGTATTTAATTACAAACTTTATTAATGTTACATAGTTTAGTTAAAAAAAATTTATTACAATATAGCATTTCTTTATTAATTACAAAAACTTATTACAATCATTCTTTAAAAAATCTTATTACAACTAGAAGGTAACCCGTCATTTTGACGTCATAATACTAATAATGACGTCATAATGGAAAAAGTATATGAAAGTTAAAAAATATCCCGAATTATCTAACAATATTGCATTTAATCCACACCCTGTAAAAGCAAACCCTTTCATTATTTTTTATTTATTTAGTTTTTCATGCGATTGGAGTAGTAGACTGCCATCTAGTTTTTTACAGCTCACTATGCGATATGAATACTTGAGCTACTTGATTCATTCACATTGAAGTTTGTTTACTTTCAGAATTCATCTCAAAAGTAAACAGATTTTTAAAAACTGTTAAATATACAGCTAAAAGCATCCAATTTTTTTTAGTTCTGAATGTTTTATAGAGAAATAGGCTGAACAAACGTGATTTGATGGAGAAGATATTAGTTTTTAGGTAAGAAAAAATTCTGATCCACATCTGAAATTGAAATTAAGCCTAACTGGCCGTTTGTTTACTGAGGGCTTCAATTGAAAGATGAGTACAGCCCAGAAGTGTTATACAGAGACAACGGCTATTATATATATAATTTCACGAAATCTATTCTGATTAAATACATAAAAAATAAAAATAATCGAATACAAAACACAGAGCGAAATTCAATATATTTAGTTTTTCAAATCAGTAAACATAAAAATTATGTTTTTAGTTTTGATGAAAACGTGTCAAAACCTGGACTTTGTCGTGGTGATTGCTACCTGAGTCCCACCGTCTCACCCACACAAATACAAGAGCTCAGCACAAACTTTTGTATCTTAAAAATTATATGCATTTATAACTACGATTCAAAACGAAATTTAAAATAATTTTAAAATTAACAAAAAAAAATTTGTATTTTTATAACATTAAAATATACCGAACTGAAAATTTTTTGACATTCTATAGAATGCTAAAAATTTTGCATCACTTTCTTGTAATTAATGTGGCGCAACAAACAGCCGATGGTGAAAATTCCGTTCCAAGTACGGATGTACTTGTACTCTCCTCCGAAACCTTCTCCTTTTTATCTGACGGTACCAATATAACATAAGAATGTCCTCATCATCACTGGAGCTGATCATTTTAAGCAAATAAAAACAAGAAGTTTTGTACTTTGCACGTTGAAGGCATTCAACCTACTGAGAAAAATATGGATTCGTCATCCCGCTTCGAATTCGAGACGAAACCACTTCGAGTGCGATTCGACCCGTGTGCGGGTAGACTTCGCATAGTTCATACAAGACGCACATCTCGCTTCGAGTTCGAGCCGAGCACAAGACGACCCGTGTGCGGTTGGCTTAAGACTTTTCTTACGTCATAAATTCGATCAAATGGATTCATTTGAAGCTAGTGAAGCTACGGCTGAGTTGGGGATGACTTCGCTGGAGTTACGATTTATAACAATGGTAATCAGTCGTAAGGGCAAGGTATGCCCTTAAATGAGATAAGTTGCGTTAAAATACTAGACTGGTAAGTTGAAGAGATACTACACTTTAAAACTTAACAAATTTAATGACATGAATCATTAGTTACAGGTATTAAGATATCTATGCGAAAATATACATCACAGAATGTGTAAAAGCACGTGCAGGAAGCATCGTATCTACACTCTCAAACCTACGAGCTTCAACTCCGGAAGGAATGTCTGTTTTGCGCTTGCACGCTGCCGACTAAACTCCGGTGTTCCCAATGCTACGGAAGCTGGGTCACCGCAAAGCCAATGCGATTTGCTTGAATTTAAAAAATGAGCCGTTTTCAAGCGACAAATTGGAAAGAATGAGGCATCTGCTGCTAATTACGAGAGGCAAATTTTCAGCTTTGCATTATGCTTATCTTTTATGCATATCTTTTGTTTTGTCATTTTCTCTATGACCTTACTGTTGGAATATTGTTCTGATACATTTATTTACTTGCTTTGAAATTTAAAGTTATGATATACAAATCCTTTCTCTAGTTTACGTTAAAATTTTAATAAAGCTAAACTATTTCTAGGCAACCTAGGTCGAGATATTTTAAAGAGAGCAAGAAAATTTTTTCCTTAAATTTTAGTGTAACATTTGAGAAATGAGATTGTGTCGATTTTTATTCTGACAGTGTGGCTAAGGTTAAAAAAATAACACACTAACACTCTAGTTTTTAGATAAATCTAGAGGACCCAAGGTAGCCTAGTGGTAGTGAGTTTCGCTTCGGACGGAGGGTGCTCAGTTTGAATCCCGACGAACGCCATTAAATACTTCTAGGCCGGATATGGGCACGTTAAATTCGTAGACAGGAAAGTTCTATGGCGTCAGTGGGTAGGAAAAGGTACAAACTCTCGAGATGTCGCCGCTGGAGTTGCTCGGTCAAAACTGAGGTAGCACCAAGAAGCAATGTTGACTTACCTATATGGTGCTCCCATATAAAAAGTAGTCAATAATTTACCACGGTTTAAAGTGCGAATGTCACAGGACAAGCGTTTCCGCCTTAGAAAAATACTAAACTAGAGATTACTGTCAATTATGAATTCGATGCACAAGACCCTTTTCGAATATAGAATGTTCCACGAGGCTTACATTGTCTAGGAAAAAGAAATGCGTTGAAACTATTTGGTCTGGACAGAAATTTGGGTATTCTTGAAAGACCCATTATTCAACAAGTCAAAAATTGAGGAATTAAAGCATCAGGGAATGAATTGAGATTTTCAGAAAATATTCTTCAAAAGAACAACTGCTTATTTTAAGGGAGCAAACATATTTACACTCTATGCAACTGCGATTAACTGCGCATCAGGTTTAAAAAATTTTACATTCAACTAGATAGACCCAAATTATCAAGTTCAAAATGAACGGATTCCTTGTGTTTATTGATGGATACACAGAATATTAACTAACAAATGAACAGATAGAATCACCGCTATTTAGAAGAATTATGTCTCGTTACAAATTCATGTCGATGGTAAAATATTTACATTATGTAGATGATAGTTTGTCTCGGGACATAAATGATCCTCATGATGATCGATTGGGAGGAATGACAAAGATTTTTAAAATGATCAGAGCAAAGCCTACGATCCTAACGAGGTATTAACCATCAACGAAGTTATAAAATTTAACCCTCTAAGAGTTTGAGACGCACTTTTCCGTCGTATTCTTTCAGTTTGAAAGCAAGTTTGTGACGAGATATTTCATCAACTAGTTTTGAAATCACAAGCTTCTAAAATATATCTTTCTGACGGTTCAGAGCACCTGATTATAGGAAGGATTAATCTATTGCAGCTCTTTTCAGCTTGAAAGATTGTAGCCGAAAAATATGTCTTGAGCGTTTAGAGGATTAAAACAAAGTTTGTTTTCATTGTTATATGGGAATATTTAGGGAAATAATCAGCCGGCGTGCTTAGGATTTTAGCGGCCCTGGACGAAACACATTTACTAGCAATCAAATTTCATTACGTACTAAGTAATGGATCTTGTAAGACAACCCCGTTCCTTCCCCCCCCCCTCGAAAAAAAACTGCATCCACTACTGATTTTACTAATTATTACTTTAAATGCATTACGTTTCGATACTAAAAAACCAACATTCTAGCTACGTAAAAGAAAATTATACATGAAATTACAATTGGTCCACTAAAATATAAAATTAATCAATTTGTATGAATAATGAGACAATGGAAAAATTATTTACACGATTTAGAAAATGTAAATTCTTAAAAACAAATACTTACATGTATGATTTTGTTGATTATAAAGCAATTTTTCTTGCTTTCTAAGCAGCAAAATTGTCTATTATTAGTGAAAAGTCCAAAGATGATGAGAGATCATTTTCATTAGAAATAAGTGCCAAGGAGGACAGTCGTACAATCCGTAATCAAAGCATACTGATTGTACCTGCTTTGTAATATTTTCAATTCTTCAAGAAGTGGGAAATAAAATCCATTATAATGATAGAGAGAACCAGTAAAAGCCTTCTTTTGTTTACCCCACTTCTTCAGCCTTCAGACCCCTTTCTTCCCAACAGGTTTGGAGTGAATTTACTTACTTGTCTTACACTCCCTTGAGAAATGTCTTGTCTATTGTTTGCTTTGAATAGACCAAATGGTATTAGTATTCGTTCACAAAGATATGTTCACGTTTTTCTCAGTTTGCAACCATTCCGTGAAAACGGACAGATTCCAACAAAACGGTTTATAAATCTTCAAATGATTGTGTAGTGACTGACAGATAGTAGAAACTGATACTGAAAAAAGGGATTGATAATCAAGGTTTTATTATAACTGAATTGAAGATAAATCATGTTTTTCTAACCGAGAAATTTTTGGAACCAAAAGGGTAGTTTGCCAATTAAAATTCTTTCTACGATTATCTTCAAAAAATCGAAACATATATTTTTTTATAAGTTGAATTATAGAAACCGCGAAAAATGAGGAATTTCTTAATAAACTCGTAACATTTAGAAAAGTGTTGCGATGAGGAATAAAAATAGCGGACCGAAATTTTTAGTGGCCCTAAATTTTAGCGGCCCTGGGCGGTTACTCAGTTCGCCCCCCCCCCCCCCCCTAAGCACAGCCCTGGAAATAATACTTAAATTCTTTTTTCTCACACTTTTAATTGAGGGGGATTTTTACCACCTTCCATATCAGTGCCACAGATGTATGCATAAATTTTTGATACTTTAAAAACATACTTATCTATTATTTCCTAGAGTACTTCTTCACCTTCAGAGCTCTTGCGGGGGAGAAAAAAGAATTAAAGTGCATTTTGAAATATTTTCCTTTTGGAAAACAATTACAAAACTTTTTATCTACAGAAAAACTATACTTAATTCTGATGCAAAATACGGTATACCAGTTTTTCCTTCTAAAAACTCTTAGAAACTTTCCCATGTGTAACATATATTAACCGATAAAAAGTTTTACAGTAACTGATGCCCTTATCAGCGAAATAGAATGGTTAATTTTTTTTCTCATTTGTAATTTGTTTGTTTACAAAAAGACAGCACCTTATATGTAGGGAAACAAAGGAAAACATGTCTCGATCACGCCTCCGTCGGTTCTTGGGAAAGTTAATAGTGCAGTTTATGACTGGTCCCCACGGATGGCCGTGGTAGCAAGAACTTGGTAAAAAAAATTTCATTTTACGCTTTCAAGAGCGATTCACATATACTCCTACAGTAAACTAAACGTAAATAATTTTAAAATTCTAATTGTCTCCCTCAGACCAACCTTTCTTTTGAAGATCTCATGACTGATAATTAAAAGGCTTACTTGGCATTGTTTTAGAAGGGTACATTGATAATTATTAATTAAGCAATACAAACAGAAAAGATTTGTAATTTTAAAATTTGGGTTTACTATAATGGGTTTACTATAATGAACGCAAGACATATACATTAGACAAAATTAATATTTTATTTGTCAGGAAGAATATCCGCAACCTTGTGGATAAGCGGAAAATGGGAAAAAAATTGAGACTCTGACTATTGAGGGAAAACCTGGAACATAGTACAATCTTTCAGCCCGATCTGGAACATTACTTGAAACCGTTAATCTTAGAACGTCTCTAAATTTATGCCAGAAAAAAGGAATCAAACATGCATTTTCATAAACCCAGGCATTCCCTCTCGTGCCAGCGTTAGCTGACCGAAAGGGGGGGGGGGGGGCTGATAACTCTTCCAGCTGGTAAACCTTCCAATCTGGTAAACCTAGTAGGCTTCGCTACTCCTAGTAAACATCGCTACTCGCTATTGTTGGATTTCTGTCTGATCGTTCTACTCTGTACTTTAAAAATTTTCTTGACCATCCTGATTTGTCATTTTATTTTTATTTATTTTTTTATTTATTTTCAACAATTTTCTCCCCAAAACCCCTCTAACTATCTTAATAATTTCTCTTAACCTCTAATTACAACGTAATTTAAGCTAACTTAAAAAAAGTTTATTTATTTATTTATTTATTATTATTATTATTCTTTTTATTATTATTAGTTATTCATTCACATTATCAAGTCACTATAATCTTGCGAACGGTAACTATGAAACATCCCACTGTTGATACCGAGGATAAGGGCTAATGCTCTAAAGCAGCGGTTGCCAAAGTGGTGGTCCGCGGACCACTAGTGGTCCGCGAGAAAATTTCGCTGGTCCGCAGAAAAATGTGGAATATACTTACTCATCATGTTAAGTTATGTTTTAAGATGCATTAAAACATGATTCAATTCATAACAATACGTGACAAGTTATAAAAACTAGCTGCATAGCTCTAGCTGCATTGCACATGTTTTGTCTTACTCTCGCCTCGTTTCGCACTCTTCTAATGTTTCAGTCTTCTGTTTGTCGCATATGTATATCAGTTGAAGCGATTAAAGGTGGGCTTACGGACGTATTGAGTTCAATACAAAATGTATTCAATATATTAGTTGGGTTATTAAGGAAGTTTTTGTGTATTTTCTTTTATATATTGACACATAGATTTAAAACAGGTATGATCTTAAATCTTAACCATGTACATATTTTCTTTTATTTGATATTTATTGGGATAAAATGAGTTTGACTTTTCTAAATTTCTTTTTATTTTATTTTAGATTCAAATAAATTAAACCCATAATGAGTGAAAAAAAGCAAAAGAATATTTTGCATTTCTTTAGTAATGCAAAAGGTAATGAGAACGATAATAATAACATTAATAATACTTCACCTAACCGTGAACTGATCAATAAATCAGACCCTCCACAGTCTTCATCAGGCACCATTAGGAAACACGTTGGAACGGGAGGTGGAGAGAAGAAAAAACACAAAGTATCAAGAAAATATCATTCCTACTACTTAAAATTTGGATTCATTGAAGAACCTGACAGTGAGCTGGATCCACGGCCTCTCTGTGTTGTATGTTCTGAAAGCCTATCTAACGATGCATTAAAACCTTCAAAACTTGAAAGACACTTGAATTCAAAACACCCGGATTTAGCAAAAAAACCGCTAGAATATTTTAAAAGAATGCATGAAAATATGCAAAAGCAAGTTATTGCTTTAAGAAAAATGACCATGGAAGATAAATCATTACTAAAGGCTTCCTATCTCATAGCAAATCAGATCGCGAAATGCAAAAAGCTGTACACGATTGGAGAAGAATTAATTAAGCCATGCATGTTAAAAGCCTGTGAACAGATTTTGGGAATGCAGGCTGTTCAGAAATTGAAAGTAATTCCTATGTCTAATAATACTATCAAGCGCAGAATCGAAGATATGGCCGAAGACATTGAAAATCAGATAATAAAAATGGTGAAAAATTCATCATTTTATTCAATCCAACTTGACGAATCTACGGACATTACAAACAAAGCACTTCTTCTTTGTTTTGTGAGGGTTGAGTGTGAAGGAGAGTTACATGAAGAACTACTTTGTTCGCTTAATTTGCCGGGTAGAACAACCAGCTCTGAGATTTTTGAAGCACTTAATAGTTATTTCCGGGAACATGAAATTGATTGGAAAAAATGTATTGGGATCTGCACAGATGGTGCCGCAAATATGACTGGACATCTTTCAGGAATTGTTGTAAAGGTGAAGAATGTTGGTCACCCAGACATTTTATCTACACACTGCATTATACATCGAGAACAACTTGCAGCTAAAAAAATGTCCCCAGAACTACACGAAGTATTATCAAATGTCATTGAAATTATAAAGGAAATTCGACACAAAGCACTCAATTCTCGAATATTTGAGGCACTTTGCGAAGAAATGGGTTCCGAGTATACTCATCTTCTTCGTCATGCTGAGGTGAGATGGCTGTCGGGGGGCAAAATATTGACCGACTATTTGCCTTGCGGGAAGAAGTCAAATTATTTTTCCAGCAGCAAAATAATCCGAAATTGCAAAAATGCTTGTCCGACAATGAATGGCTAGCAAAGCTTGCATACCTGGCAGATATTTTTTCCCTGTTAAATGAACTAAACATATCTTTGCAAGGACAACTTAAGGACGTGTTCACACTACGAAGTAAAATGGATGCGTTTCAAAAGAAAATATTACTGTGGCAAACGCGGTTGGTTGAAGACGATCTGCAAATGTTTTCTAATTTTGATGAATACATGAAGGAGAATGATGTTAACCAGCAAGTGGTAACCCTAGTTAAAAAGCACTTGGAATCACTTACAGAATCTTTTGCTCGTTATTACCCAAAGAATGAAGATCCCAGACATGGTAATATGTGGATAATAGATCCGTTTGCAGCGAACATTCAGGATAGTAAGTTAAGCATGCATCTAAAAGAAAGCCTCATCGACCTATCGTCCGACGAAACTCTCAAATTTAAATTTCATTCATCCTTATCAAGACCTCAGTTTTGGCTTTCCATAAAAAGTGAATACCCTTTGCTTAGTGAACAGGCGATGAAAATTCTGATTCAATTCTCCACAACTTATTTATGTGAAAAGGCCTTTTCATCTGTCGCAGTCATCAAAACACGGTACCGATCTCGGCTTGAAATAAATGCAGTTCTCCGTCTTGCAGTAACAACATTGGATCCAAATATCCATAATCTTATTTCAAGTAAGCAGGAACATCCATCACACTAGGAATGTATAACGCTAAAAGTTTGATATATTTAAACCATCTTTTAATTGTTTTGTTTGTACAATTTTTGTTTATTTTGTTTATTTTATTATGGTTTATTAATAAAGCTTTCATAACTTGGTTACTATTAATAGTTTCATTTTATTAACTAGGTACATTTTAAGTGTTCTTTGATCACAATTTTTTTTATAAATATATTTAACACTTAAAAAATCCTATTAGTGGTCCGCGGGATTTAAATTATGAATTAACTGGTCCGTGAGGTCAAAAAGTTTGGCGACCGCTGCTCTAAAGCGCCTCGCAAGCTTTTCCTACGACGACGACGAGCTCAGGCATTTTCATAGTCTTAAAAAGTGATATGTAATAAAGCTAAATCAAAAATACCTAGAAAGTGAAAAACTGAAATACAATCTTACATCAAGGGAAACGTGGTTGCAAGCTTGTGAGGTATCAAATTAAGAGATATTTATTACCATTCACAGTCTACTAAGTTCTTTCCAATGTGATTCAGAGAAAATCCATCGTGCTGTTACATGTTAGTATCAAACTTTAGCCGTGAACAGTTCTCATCTAAAAGTCGAAAAAATGTTAAATTTAATTCGAACGACTGCTAGGGGAAGATGATGTTGATGTTTCCACAAGCTTCCTACGATCAAGAAATTTCTATTATCTATATACATAAGTACAAAGTTTGTAGCCATATCTCAAAATAAACAGGGACATTTTAAAGAAGAATGAAAATTAAAACAGAAACCCACGGGTAGCAATTTGCTCTCTAAACGTTGTTCCAATAGGTTTTAATGAATTACGTTTCCTGAAAAGGCGCTTTCAAATTCACACACTTTTTGTAAATTATTGAAAATGCGTTTAGAGAAGTTGTCCAGATTCTACCATAATCCAGTGAAACTTCACTAAGGCGGCAGTCATAGTTCCGAAAAAGTGGCCGTTTTGAGGGATGGCAGTCGAATAGAGGTGGATTCCTCTGCAGCGGCCAGTAATGGTTCCAATAAAAAGAGGCCGTCGAGAGAAATTTCACTGTCTATACTTTGTCATACTCTTAGTACAATGGAAAGTTAGCTATTGAAACTTTTCTGTGGAATGATAATATTAGTTTGGCTATCACTCCTGGTGACGAAGGAGATTTCTTATATTTTCGTGATTTGACATCGTTTCCATAAAATGACAATTAATGAATGGACTACATAGCTTTTAAAGTTCTGCGACAAGTGTTCGTAAAAAAGTGTTGTAGATTACAGAAGCCGCATGTAATTCAAAATTCCTTTTGAATTACATGCGGTTAGAAACACGTCTTTTCAGAACCAACAAGGTGGGTTTAAAGTCACTCCAAGAGCTAAAAATCTCTTGTACAACAGATAAGTTCTGAATTAAATTTCTTCATCGCCAGATACAGAACCTTCACCTAGGAAGTGTTTCTGGTTATTTTACTCTCAATCTAGCGACGAGTAACCGTTTCAATTCCCTGAGCATTTTACACTCCATTATCTTTTAGTTAATTTCTTGCCCTTCCAAATCTTGAAATGCTCTGTAATCTATATTTAATATCAAAATATTCTAGGAATACTTAAAAATTGACTTACAGAATACACATGAAATCAAATTGCAACTTTGCATTACATCACCATATTTCATACTCTTAAAAATGTCGAATCCATGAATTCCTTTTTTCTTTTGAGTTTTGGTGTAATAGATTAAATTTATGTTGTTTAAATCGTTTAGGAATGTAGAATAATTTTGAGTATTCTATTACATTCTTCAAAATTAACTCCATTATCGGGATTTCAAAGTCATTTGCACCAGCAGAAGAAATGCTACTGAGTTATAAATAACTACCGTGTGTAACGAGTTTATTGACATTTATGAGACAGCAAAAATTGGAATCTCAGAATTGTGAAATTTGTATTTAATCCTTAGTACCAATTACTGAGAAAATTTAATAAATAATTTTTTGTTAATTCATTTGTTTATTTATTTTTCAGCTGAAGTAAATAAACATGGAAAATTTTTTACAGAAGTGAAGGGTAGTGGTATGTTTTACGAAAGGAATCATTCCTGTTCTGTCCATTGAATTCATTGGTTTGTGGCTATCGGTTCGTTTTATAGAACGTAGATGAGCATTAGATTTTAAATCTTGGTAGGTTTAAAGCTCTGTTTTTCATTCTTCTATAGCATTTATTTTTTTGCCTCTTCAATAAATTGACGCATTAAAAATATTAACGAAGGTATGTTGTGTGTTTAGATTTCATTCTAATGTCGTCTTATATGCGTTTATACGGATATATAATCTAGTGTCACAACGTATGTATTTATACACAGGTTTTTATCTGAAGGTGTGCAAATTTCATGTATATGATATCGTGCAAAATTCTGTACTCTATTTCGTTTTCATCTCTTTCACCTCTTGTTACCGTAAAAGTGGTTTACACTGACAAATCGGATTGGTTCACCAGAGTATGTGTCTTTTGTTTATAATGTTTTCCTTCATTTATGTTTGTATTTTCTCTGGTCGAAAGTGATTTCGATTCGTGTCTTATACTTTAGTAACATGTTTTCTTTAGAAATAACCCTACTTCGAGTCAAATATTTCAATTTGTGACAATGTTTTGGTTTCCATCGTCATAATTGATTGAGTTCATAGTAATTAATTGTCAGTGTAACTTTCGACTCAGCAAAAATTTATCGAGTTTCTATCAACAGTAAGGCATTTTGACTATGCTATAATATCCGAGGTGATATTTGATAATTTTAGTGTTTTGTTTTATTTCATAATTAGGAAATTGCACTGTATTGTGTTATTTCGTGTGCACTGCTATCGCAATGTATACAAAGAGCCAGGTGAAAAGTTAATCCGAATTTAATTTTTCTTGAAATTAATTTCGTTTAATTTGAGGAAAAATGGCAGAAAAGGCTTAAAATATCAAGTGCAAATTAAATCAAAAGTTTTATTGTTTGAGATAATGTAGAATAAGCTGAGTTTAAATATTTGTTTATAAAACTGCATTCTGAAAAAGGTGTAACTGTAGTTCAATGTATTAATTTGTCTATTCATATTATTGCTAATTTATCATAAAAAAAAAGACATGAGGTAATTCATTTAAATGGAAATTAAATTTTATAATTTTAATACCAAAAACCAAACTAAGTGGTAAAACCAAACTAAGCTTACCCTATGTGTAAACCTTTCTTAAGGTAATATAAACTGCCACAAAGAAGAGTATTCTTTAAGTTTTGTGGTTTGTAATGTGAATTTTGTGTGTACATTTATATTAGAAACTAGAACAATTGTCTGATGTAACTGTTTGTGTGAACGATTATTTTTGCTTGGAAATAAGAGAAATATTTTATAGTTTTGTTTACACACATTAATATTATAGTACAAAAAAAATTATGGTAGAAAAGGGGGCTAGTTAAAAGTTTTGTTAGTTAGAGGAAGTGTTGTAATTCATTCTTATTGAGTTCTGTTTTAATCATACAAACTGAATTTATTAAAGCTGGTTTGCTCCTGGGTTGTTCTGTGTTAGTATTGACTTTAACTTTGTTGATTGTGTAAACTTCATTAGTTTAAAAAACTGTGCACTCGTACTTCTTTAGAGGAGATAACTTGACAAATTTTATTTCTAATAGTACCTTTTACTTCTTCAGTTTTAATTTTATTTATGCTATAGTGTAATATGAAGTTAAGTACATTAGAACATGTAGAAATATATTTTATTCATTTTTTTTCTATTTGTTCAGTTTCATATGCTTGTGTAGCCGAATGGCTAGGGTGCTGGCATTCAGTACCAAGTCTGTGGGTTTGAATCCCACTCTTGGCATGGATGTTTGTAGCTATTCGGAATTGGCTTTAAGCAGTAGGTCCCAGTCTAATTAGCCCTTGTGTAGTAAAAATTGAGTGTAGCGCTCCAAACCAAAACCATATGCTTGTGTAAACTCATATATATATATATATTGATGTGTGTGTGTATATATATATATATATACATACATACACACACACAGATATATATTTTAAACATTAATGGAGCCTCTCAAAGAGTAGTATATTTCCATGATTTTTGTAATCAGAATCGTTATGCATGTTTTCAACATGATCAAACATGTTCATTGAATTTTATGAAATACCATGATATATTTCAACAGAAAAAACTTATTTCTTTGTACAATCACCCTATGCTTGTTGTTTGGCTTTATTATTTCAAGATGCATCCAAGTCATTTATCTAACAAAAATATATGTAAATATAAAAATTTTATACAGGAACAACGTATGTTGATTCTAACATTTCTTAAAAAAAAATGAAGGGGAGAGGGATTTAAGAGTAATTGTATTCAGTTCTAAATTTAATCAAGGTTGTGTAAGATTTTGTGCTACAAACTTATTTACTTGGATATCAGAAGTGAGTCCAGTGTAGAACTCATGAATGTGTATATATTTAAAGGGGCTAAATAGTATCTTATTATATGTAAGGGTAAAAATATGATGTAGAATTACAAGAGAAAATAAAATGAGCAATAAAGGAGTTTTTTAATGTTATTGTATTTGGCATTGAGGGGAACATGCAGGTTTTTTATTTTCTCTTGCTTAATAGTATAAAAGAAAACAAAATTTTTGTAAAATGTGACTAAGAATTTCATTGGTAAAGAAAATTAAGGTGCATTTAGAAGTTTAAGAAAATTGAAAATAATTGGAACAAAGTTAAATAAATCAATTGAAGTTTTATGTAATCTGTCTGCCAGTCAGTATATTTTTATTGTAATTATGATAACAAATCTTTAAATGTAACTAATTGATGGCTTTAGTTGTATATTAGGTGTTCATTTGGTATGAAAACTGATTTTTCTATTAATTTTTTATGGGAAGCGGCATTGATATACCATGAGTTTCCCTTTTCTAAAATGTCTAGGATCTGAAATATTTTAGATTTTGGAAAATTTGCATATACATAACAAGATCTTGGATAAACAACCAAATTCTAAGCATAAAATCTGATTTTCATATGTAATACATATACAGAGCCTAATAATTATTTTAATATTTTTAATAATTTTGTGTGGGAACTAAAATGTGTACAACAATCTATCAGATAAGTATAGTATTAAATGTGTATTTACTGTATATTGTTTGCAAATAATCATCAGTGTTACAAAAGGGAGAATAGTGGTTTTGCCAGGATTTTTATCAAGTTATTTCACAGTACTTTTATGATTGGTATTAATCTATATATGACTTATGCAAGAAGGGCACAACATTTTCCAACTAATCATTGTTTAAATTTTTTTAAATTCTGTATTTAGGCTAGATTTTAAAAATTTAAATGTTCTTTTTCTTACTGAAACATTTGTGAATTTTTAATAGCATATTTAATTATAATGCATACAGTTTAATGTATTGAATCGTATATTATTTTAGAAACTAATGCACTTAATTTTAACAGTAGAGTAATGAATTAAAATAATTTGCATATTATTGCCAATAATAAAGGTAAAATTGTTTTGCTGCAGGTGTATTATTTGCTGTTGCCCCATAGTACATAACTGAGGGATTTTCATAGAGATCAATTCTCCTGTAAACTATTTAAAATTGCAATTTTAATATTCATCATAAATTTTAATGCTACAAGAAATTTCGGAGGCGTAGAAACATAGAAATTTTACAAAAGAAGTTAACATTCATAACTTATTTCTTAAAACCCATATAAAAATGAGTGCTAAGATTTTTGATGAAAAATAGTTAGCAAGATTGCCCATGTAGGATATTGCTAAAATTAAGATAATTATAGTGTAGAAAAATATGAAAATTCTGACTGATATCTAAGTAATCAAAGTTTGTAAACCATACATAATATTCATAACTTGAGTCTACATTGTTTCCCCTTGTCTGAAAATGGTTGGTTAAGAGTGCTACAGTTAGCTTTTGCTACATAAGTGTGTGAAAATGGATTCTCCCGTTAGTTTATGTGTTATTCCTGTTTAATTTTGATGTACTTGTTTTTGAGTGATTTTTTTAAATTTAATTATAAAAGTTTTGATTTGTATCTGATTTTTGTAATTATATCACTATCTAATAGGGGCTATCCCCATGAATTAAAAGGCTTCTAAAACTGTTTAAGCTCATAACTAGCTTATATTTTTGTGCTTTTGCTTATATTTTACATAATTTATTTTTAATTCTCTATAATTTTATGTTTGCATGTCCTGTACATCTACTAGTTTTAGCACAATATATTGATTCTGCAGCAGAAAAATATGATTAACTGACCAACAAACAAACCTAATTATGTTAATATCATTTATTCTAAAATATTATTTTTGAAGGATTATACCTATGTTTTTGGTAGCCTAATAACAAATTTCTTTCATATTTCAAAATAAAATATATTCTACTATTCATTATCGTTCATCACTAGATCATATTGCAAAAAGTAATCATAGTACTCCCAACAACCCATTTTTGTATATCTAGAAAAGTATAAATGGTTTTGGATTCTTGTGGGATTACTTTTCCCACCAAGGAATGAATGACCCTTCTTATATGATTTGCACAGTCTAACAATTTTTGGAATTAAATATTATAAATTATTGCTTTAGAGCATAAATCAACAACCAGTTATTTAGGACCATAATTTCAGTTTGCTCACAATAGTGATTTTCTTGCAATATCTTTTCAACTTTCAAGCAGTGAATGACAATGAGAAATTCTTTTATTATTTTAATACCTTTTTTAAAGTGAGGAATATTATTATAAAACTCTTTTTCTGCATGACCCGAGTAATTTGAACACATGTTTGAGTGATTTTTGTTATTTTTAATTTACTGTAATTTTCAGTCTTATTATGACTTAGGGTGTCCTAGAAGAGGTCCAATCTGTACAAGGCATAAAAATTTTGAGTAAAATGCAGTTCTGTGCATTAGTCAGAGTAAACAAGCATGTGAAGTGCATGTGTGTTAATGTTGTTGCAGAAGATATTTGGCAAAATTTCAGCAGATACGCATCTTATGAAATAGTATCATTCACACAAAAATTAAAATTCTGAAAGGATTTTTTTCCAGCTAACTCAAATGACTTATGCTTTAGAAATACTGCTGTCAGAGCTGAAGTTTTTCTCATGGAAAATATTCATGAGCAATTCTTTCAATTGGAAATTGGACATTTGTTAGAATTACTGAGGGAAGTCATATCCAACTTTATATATCCATATTGGAACTTCATATGAATTCATTTAAATGAAAGCGTTCAGCTTATAGTGTAGAGATACTCAAGGTAGGATCCTAGTTATTTAAAAATGAAGTAAGCTGTATCTAGATTACTGCATTCTTATTTGACCTTCTTCTAATGTTACTCATGTTTTGTGCTTCTAAAAAGGTAAAGGTCATCAGAAGCAATTTCAGAAGAGAGGCTAATTGTTGCAACCTTTTACTCCAGGTTTAATGAAAAATTTATGTGTGTTTCTTGCGAGTCAGATTATCTATGATTAGGATGGGTCATTTTATGACTATTAGCAATCATGTGAAGTTTAAGTGTAGCTGTATTGCTAAAAGGAATTTTATTTATTTGTAGATTAATCCTTTAGTAAATTTAGAATAGTTTCTAATTAACTTTTAAGTTTTGTTTATAAAAATCAAAATTAATAATTTCATCTTTAAATGAGGCTAAATTTAATATTATAAACTTGTTTATAATTTTTGTGCTTTTAGTACATTTTAAAGGCACCATACATAAGACTATTCTCAGTTTCTTAGTTGTTTAATCTAAGGATTCAATAATATGAAATTGTAAAATTCTTTAAAATATTGTAAATGTATTTAAAATAAGAATTTTGAAATTAAGATGAAAGACATTTTTATAATGCTGACAGCTGAAAAAGATCAATAACTTGGATTATTAAGACTATGTACATTTTCAATCTTTTCAAAATCCTACTTTTGAGTCAATTCAAGAAAATTACCTCTCATTAACAAGATTTTTACTTTCCATTGATTCTAAATTGTTAGGATAAGAATAAACAAATGCTCTTAACATCATTTCTCCTCTTTACTGATAGTAGATGATGCTTTGTTAATGTGGTGTAATTGTTATAATAATGTGAATAAATGTTTGCCATTAAGGTTTACTTCTTTTTAAACCTATGTTTTACTAGAAAACTTATTTTCTTATTTTTGTATTAAATAGTTTATATTATTTCCACATGGTTACAGGGAAAAAACTTTCAACAGTTTATTTGTTCCTTTAAATTCTGTGTAAAATTTGACTGATTTTAAAATATATTACATTAAATGTACTTTTTAAGAAAAATAGGTTTTTAATTTTCTAATTTGAATTTCCAAATTCACACCAAATTTTAGTTTGTAGTTTGAAATATTCAGTTTTGTTTTCCTCGTCTCTTATTTCCTAACAGTTACCCAAACAGTGGCATATCTAACCTTATTTGCTGTATAGTGGTTTTCAAAATCGATGTTGGTGCTGTCACATTTTTCTATAACCTTTTTACATAAAGTATTTAAAAATTGTATGTGTTTAGTATTTATTGATTCAGGTCAGTGGCGCACCCAGGGGGGGGCATGCCCCCCCCAAATAAGTAGAAATATTGATTTTGCATTATAAATATTTTTATTTGTTCATCTCGGCCCCCCATGCATTATAAATATTTTTATCCGTTTTATCTCGCCCCCCCCCCCAAGAAAAAATCCTGGGTGTGCCACTGATTCAGGTATATAATACTTAAACCCCCTCTTTTTTCCTGTAATTTTTGACATTGTATAGTAGTGTTAGAAAATGTTTTATTCAAGAAGTTTTCATAGTTGTGATGAACATTTTGTCAGCTTCATGTGCTAAATTGCTATGAAGCCTGACAAGGTGTGGTCTTAATAGGTTTGGGGCTGAATGTTTTCTGTGTGTTTTTGATAGGTTCACCATCCAGAAATGAGAGGAGTATTATACATTTTATTAAGAAAGAATGACTTAAGGATACTAATGAGAATAAATGGGAGATCAGGGCAAACAATTGGTCATACAGTTTTTTGTCTGCATGGGGAATTAAGAAGTGGTATAATAAAGGTTTCCAAATTTCTTTCATGGTATGATAGGATCAAAATAATCAGTGATGTTTGTATGTATACTTGATGTAGAAATCTATAATTTTAAACAGGTTTATTTTAAAAATTCTTTTAATATTTTATATTTTCATGATATATAACTACAAAATGATTTTGAAAATGTCATCTAATCTAACTTACTAAGATTTTTATGCGATGATATAGTTGTCCAGTATGAAGGTTTTGAAAAAGCATTAGGAATTTTAAAATGCGTCTACAATTTCTGGTTTCAAAAATAAGATTGATTCAAAATATTTACTGTATTGAAACTCATGAATTAGTTATTACATTACAAAATTAAATATCTTTTCGTTGATTTAAAGTACAAGAAAAGTATTTTTTTGAGAACCTAAGTAATACATTTTCTTCTCTGTTTGAATTTAAAACATCTTAGAGTCTGAAATATCTAATTTCGATCAAATCATTAAGTTCTGATTAATTTTTTTTAGTAAAATGTAAGATTAAATTATTCCTCAATGTGGGAATAGAAATAACCGTAAAATTGTATTTTAAATGACATAAATAAAAGTTGCTGAATTAAACTTTCTAAAACTGCTTTCTTAATCTTTTGATTTTAAAATTCATATCAAGCCCCTGTTTTATCTTTTATTGTCAAATTTTAAGGTATATTTATTCCAAGATAATTTAATGATATCTTTCATTGAATTGAATCTTGTGTTACTAACCTGTGCTGAAATTCAGCTGAAAAGAACTATTGAATGTGGAAAAGCTAATGGATGTTTCTTGACTGTGGCACCCTTTCCATTATTCACATATGCATGATCAGTCAGAAAAATGAGATTTAGATTTAAAAAGCTAAAATATTTTTTATATTAAAAAATCAAAGTATAAAGGAGCAAAATCTGCAAAATGCTGCATTTGACTGTATCTTAAGTTACATGTTTTGCATCAGGTAGCAATACACATTTAGCTGCATGAGATGTTTTGAATGCTGCAACATTATGCTACCCCAGATGTGGCTTGTATGCTTGCTTAATTTTTTCTTTTCAAGGCTTTTGTTAAAGTGTCATTGATTACTTGTGATATCCTACTCATTGGTTACACTACAGTTACACAGTATTAAAAATTTTTCAGGTATTGCTATTTACCATCTTCATCTTTGAAAGTTATATACCCCCTGTATAAATGTATGATGAGTGAGGGATTTGTGTGTAATGCAGCCATTTACATAGTTTTTTTCTTAGGATTAAACTAAGCTGCTTAGATTTGTGACTCTTAAAATTTGTAAATACAAAATTTTTATTTATTATCAAGTCACTGAAACTAGTTTTAAAGCATATGAAAATTCTTGTCTTAATATAAAAGCCTTTTTTGGGTTTTTCTAACCCTTGTGACATTTTTTTCATGTTGCTTATCTATTGCTGCAGTGCTGAATTTTATTCTCCTTTTAACAGATTTTTATTTTCTCGTATTATTCTAATTTAAAACTTTACGAATCTACTTCGAGGGTTCAGACATCTAAATTTTTTATTAGTTTTTTCTTTTAGATTTTTTGATTGATACAATTCAAGAATCTTTGATAAGTGTAAGAAGTTCGATTCTTAAGATAAAATCTTGAAAGTGTAATTTTGATCTAAGCCATTTCAGATGCATTTTATTGTTTCTGATCAAACAAAACAAAGTTTGATCAGATTTATTTTCTACAGATCTTCAGTTATTCAGTATTTCAAATGTTAGAACTTTTTTTGCCATTGACAGACCCCTCTCCTCCTATTAAATATTTATTTATATCTCAATAAATGTTGAGATAATTTATTCAATCTTTTCAATTATGTATATTTTAGAGCTACTGATAAAATTAATAGCTGTATTTTATGCAATGATGTTCATTGTATAAATTTTTGTATTGAATACTTTCAAACTAAAATAGTTATTATTGGCATTTATTGTGTCTTATCTCCAAATGTCAGATGTTTGTTATCAAAATCTTTATCTGAGAGTTAGGAGAGAATGTACTTGCATGTCATGTAATATTTGGAATTTTCAGGTGGAAAACCAATTTTTTTTCATTGTAATGCTTGAAAACAAAATTTATTGTTTATAATTATGAATTCTAAAAATCTATGCTGTTATATAAGACAAAGTCAAACACTGCCCTAGTAAAAATTTTATTATGATTATTATTTTTAAAGTAATGTCTTTTAAATCTTGTTAGAGTAAAACCTTGTTTAATAATCTCTGAAATACCTCGAGACACCAGATAATTCTTTGTCCCTGTAGTCATGTGAGGTATTACTAGAAATAGCATCTTCTAATATATTCAACTTTGAGTTTTAAATTTTAAGAATTTAAAAAAAATTGCTCTGATATTTGATTTAAACTATTAAATTTTCCGAAAAATACTCATTCTTAAAAAAAAAAAAAAAAAAAAAAAAATTTAATATGTAAAACATTAATCTATATTATTTACAAGTATTCTTCTCTGTGAAACTTTATAATGTGCTGCCATCTGTTGGAGCTTCATTATTGAAGACTCATTGTTGCCAAATAAGTTGGTACTCATTTCATAGATAGGCTTTATAGTTACTAGGTTAGTTTATGGATACTGTGTCATAGCATGTTAGTGTAAAAATTTAGATAAGGGTAAGAAATTAATTTTATTTTTGTACATTTTCAATATTTTTCATAATCCTATTTTTGAGTTAGTTCAAAAGAATTGCCTTTCATTGACAGGGTTTTTACTTTCCATTGATTCTAAATTGTTAGGATAAGAATAAACAAATGCTATTAACATCTCTCCTTTCTAATAATAGAAGCTACTGTTGTGCTATAATTGTTAAAATAATGTGAATAAATGATTGCTATTAAGCTTTACTTCTTTTAAACCTGTCTTTTGCAAGAAATTTTGTTTTCTTATTTTTGGTATTAAATAGTTGTTTACATTATTTTCACATGATTAGAGTGAAAAAACTTTTGACAATTTATTTGTTCCTTCAAACTCTGTATGAAATGTGGTTCATTTATAAAATATAACATTAAATGTAATATTTGCGAAAAACAGGTTTTTAATTTTCTACTTTCAAATTCCAAATTCACACCAAATTTTAAGTTTTACAGTTTGAAATATTCAGTTTTGTTCTACTCATCACTTATCTTTTCTTAATTGTTAACCAAGCAATGGCATCTCTAACCATATTTGCAATAGTTGTTTTCAAAATCGACATTGGTGTTGTCATATTTTTTCTTTAGCCTTTTTATATAAAGCATTTAAAAATTGTATGTGTTTAGTATTTATTGATTCAGGTATATATATTTAATCTCCTTAATTTTTCTCTGTAATTTTTCACATTGTATTGTAGTGTCAGAAAATGTTTCATTTAAGTTTTCATAGTCGTAATGAACATTTTGTCTACTTCATATGCTAAATTGTTAGGAAGCATAACAAGGTGGGTTTTATTGTTTTGGGGCTGAATGGTTTTTGTATGTGATTTAGGAAGGTTCAACATCAAGAAATGAAAGAGGTGTATTATATATTTTATTATAAAAGAATGACTTTGGGATACTAATGAGAATAAATGGGGGATAGGACAAACAATTGGTTATACAGTTTTTGTTTGCGTTGGGAATTAAAGAAGTAGTAAAATAAAGGTGTCCAAATTTATTTCATGATATGGAAGGAATAAAATAATTGGTAATGTTTGCTGTATCAATGTTTGATGTAGAAAACTATAATTTTAAATAGGTTTATTTTTAAATTTAAAATTTTTTTTAAATATAGTCGATATATAACTTTATGATGAATTTGAAAATGTTATCTAATCTAACTTACTGTTATTAAATTACTTTTTAAAGTGTATGATTACTAAGACTATGCATTTCCTTTATTTCTTTATTAAAGGTAAGATTTCTTTTAGATGATATAGTTGTCCATTATGAAAGTTTTGAAAAAGGTTTAGGAATTTAAAATATAAATACGTGTATAATTTCTGGTTTCAAAAATGAGATTAATTCAAATATTTACTTTACCTAAACTCCTGAATAGGTTATAAAATTACAAAATTAAATATCTCTTCATTGAATAAAGTACAAGTAAAAGTATTTTTTGAGAACCTAAGTGAGTCTGAAATAGCTAAATTCGATCAAATCATTAAGTTCTGATTATGTTTTTTTAAAAAATGAAATGTAAATATTTTCTTAATGTTCCAATAGAAATAGACTTAAAATTTCATTATTAATAATGTATAAACAGGCTGAATTCAAATTTCTAAAACAAACTGGTTTCATCACCTTTTGATTTCAATATTCATATTGAGTCCATTTTATTGTCAAATTTTAAGATTTTATTTATGCAAAGATAATTTATAATTGTTTTTTATAATAATTTAAGGATTTCTTTCATTAAAATGGATCTTTGTGTTATTAACTTGTGGAACTGAAATTCAGGTGAAAAGAATTATTAAATGGGGTAAAGCTAATGGATATTTCCTTTAGCTGTGGCACCCTTTCCATTATTCACATATGCATGATAACTCAGAAAAATGAAATTAAGAATTAAAAGGCTAAAATATATTTAATTTCAAAAGTATCTCTGAAACTGTAGAGGAGCAAAATATCTGAACTGCTGCATTTGAGTATATCTTAACCCATTAATGCCCAACATCGAATTCTTTAATTTTCTTTACCTAATTATGTTCGTACAGGTGCAAAATGAACTGAAACAAGTAATATATAAAAAAAAATTTTTAAAGTCAATTCCTACTTAGGTCAACAAAGAAAAATTTGAGTGTGAACTAATAGTAGGAATTGAAAAAAAGGATTGCCTGCCAGAACCTTGCCTACTGTGCGAGATTAGGAGGGGGGGAAAGAGAAAGTTTGTCAGGTTGGGGATTCGATCTTGCAGCCTACAGGACGGGAGAAGCCCGCGATACCGCAGTGCTACCGTTTACACAGTAACAAGAGGGAAATTACTATTCAAGAGCAAGAGACGCTCTAGGTCTAAAACTAAAATTGATTAATTAAATTTAATTAATGAATTAATATTTGAAAAAGCTATTAACATCAAGTGTCATCCACTACAAGTTTAAAAAGTATTTGAACTTGAGTGGATGAATAAAAAGTACTTTTATTAACGATTGAAAATTTGAACAAGATATATATAGAGAGAGTGTGAACTAATAGTAGGAATTGAAAAATAATAAAAAAATTCCTGCATTAAAATTTTAATTTTTATTCAGAATAATGTCATTGTCCTATAAAAAGGACGCTAGGCACGGGAGGGTACAGGTTTTACACAAACACTTCAATCCTTAGATTTTCTAAAACTATTCCTTTTAATGCCGTTTTTAGATAAACGCATGAAACCAATGGAACTCTGTGAAAAAATGCATAATAATTTAAATTGTATTTTAATTATTTAAAAGAAATCAAAACAATTTAAAAAGCTGAAAATGTCAAAAATAGCTTAAAAGGCACAAATTTAATAAATTATGTCTTATAAATTTTACGCTTTTATATTTAAATTTACATATAAAAAGGGCTTAATAAAATATAAAATAATGAAAAAATCTATTCGTAATTTTTTTTTACACAATTTATATACCAGCTATTTTGTGCGAAAGATTTCAAAGCATTTATCATGCAATCCAACTAAACATTTATTGCATTTTCTTATGGATTTTTTGCCACAGTAGGCGCATCTTATCTGTTTTGGAATCACAGTGATTAAATGATCTTTTCCGCCATACCGGACATCACCAGACACTCTTTTTGAAAGTTTTTTTTGGTTTCCCTGCAGCCAGACTGTTATTTGGTCTCTTACTGTACTTAGAAAATATGTCTGACAGATTTCTCTTCTAAAGTGGAGGAGATCCATTCTGTTACTGTCATTAGAAGGGCATAATCTGTACAGTAGCCACGCATTTTGGATTGATGCTTCTAAGCTAAACAAAAACAGTGGCCACCACCATTTTTTAGACCGTATGGAACACCGGTATTGTGCCAGATTTTGATCCATTTGATCGGTGCCTCCCATAAATTTATTATATTGAGACACAATATATGGTTAGTCAATCTCTGCAAATCTTTTATCAATATTCAACCAGCATTTGGCCTGAGCTACAGTTCAATACCATAATGTTTAGACGCCAAAGTAACGACACTATTGTCATTCCACCGAACCACTTTAAAATTTTTGCTGTTCTGAAAATCAAAACTTCCCCATCTCTTCTTTTTAACAGATTTAACATCTCCAAGTGGACATTTTTTAGTTCTATTAACCTGTATAGTGCCAGTCATTGGTAACTTCATTAGATGGTGGGTTCAAATAAATATCTGCTTCATGGAATGAATCATCAGATAACTCTGCCATTAAAGCTAATGCCTCTCCACAGTCAAACTTAAAATAAAAACAAAAATATAAATAAGAGCTTTAAAACTTATCGATTGCTCATTTCAGTATATTTAGATCAAATATAATATGGATTAAAAGACAAAATTCTTAAAATTTATTAAATTATAGACATTTAAAATACACATTTTTAAAAAATCCAGACAATTACTTATGTACTTCGTAATTTTTCTTTATTTTTTAAAATCACTAAATACAGAACACATCCTTTTATTAAAATTTTTGTATTTAAGAGGCTAATTTGTTAATACGTTCATTACATTATCAAGAGGCTAATATTTCTCTTAAATAAGATATTTTTTTAATCATTCCTTAATCAACAGAACATTTATTTTTAAATTATTTTCATAAATAAGGAATACTCAATAATCTTTATTTATAAAAATAATTTATAACATTTTTCTGAAAATAAATAGCATTTCCTTTTCTCTATGGTCATAAAACATCATAAATTGAGAAAAAGACTCATTCTTATAGCGGAACAGGTCAGAAAAACATGTACCCATCCGTGCCTAGCGTCCTATATATAGAACGCTATGCAAAAGAAAATATAACAGTGTTAAAAAATAATTTTAACAATTTTGAAAGATATACGTATTTAAGAAAAGAGTATTGACTGTGATAACAGCATAAAATATTTTCGTAACATCTAAAAACAATAAAATAAACTTACTTTTTGCGTGACGCCCTTTTGAAAAGCTAAAAAACGACTAATTCTGACTTTAGACCTTCAAAGCAGAAATAGAACATTAATGTAGGGCTGCCAACTGTTGAATAATAACAAATACAACACTTTATCATGATATTCTGCTATTTGGATCGAAAAATAATAATTCAGTGATTTAGATAGGCACTAATGGGTTAAGTTGCATGTTTTGCATTAGATGGAGATAGACATTTAGTTCTAGGTGATGTTTTGAATGCTGCCACATTATGCCACCCCAGATGTTGCTTGTAGGCTGACTTAGTTTTTTCCGTTATCTAAGGCTTGGGTTCAAGTGTAATTGATTACTTATTATATCCCTACTCCTTGGTTATACTACAGTTACACAGTATTAAAAAATTATTCAGGTATTGCTATTTACCATCTATATCTTTCAAAGTTATATACCCCCAGTCAGTGGCGTAGCGAGGGGGGGGGAAGGGGGTCTATCATGCCCCGGGCGCCACTCGCAGAGGGGCTCCAGTATAAGATCTATATATTATATTACTATATGTTTTTCGGGGGGGGGGGGGGTGCCAATATAACGTCTATATATTATATTACTATATATATATATATATATATATATATATATATATATATATATTTTTTTTTTTTTTTTTGGTGGGGGAAGCCAGTATAAGGTCTATATATAATATTACTATGTTTTTCGGGGGGGGTGCCAATATAAGGTCTATATATTATGTTTTTCGGGGGGCGCCACAAAGGTATCGTGCCTCGAGTGCCAGTTTTGCTCGCTACGCCACTGTCCCCAGTGCAAATGTGTACTGGGTTATGGATTTTATGTGTTGGTAATTCATCCATTTATATGCTATTTTCTTAGGAATAAACTTAGCTGCTTAGATTTGTGGCACTTTAAATTTTGTAAATACAGTGGTATCTCGGTACTTACCACTAATTGGTTCCAGAAGGCATAATGAGTACCGAATGAATTTTTCCCATAATGTGTAATATAAATTGAATTAATTCATACCTGAAGACCAGAAATTTCATGTTTTTACTGGGCAATTTATTAATGGATAGGATTGTTTTTTGATACAAAATTTTTAAACTTGACAGATATAATTTAAAACAATAAATAGATAAAATTTATCTTTACTCAGTCTATACTGCAGTTAGTTGATGGCCTAATTGGATAGTATCGAAGTAGAGGAGGAGATATAGCTTGATAGGGGAGTCTCCTTCCATTGAAGTATCATGAGGTGCTTTTGTGAAAAGACAAAACACAGAAAGAATCACGTTTTCTGTCTTTTCACAAATGTTTCTGTCACAAATGATCCCTGTTGTAGACTCGGATTTAGGGAGTTTCATTATAAACCTATGAAGAGAAACTTCTTTGGGCCCAAGTTTTAAAATGCTTCTGAAGTGAGACATTTGTTTGATCATTACACAAGTCCATTTATCAGCTTACTATAGCTCTGTCAGGGTACTATAGCTCTGTCTGAACAAAATTTTGTAATTAACCCTTTTAGAACACATTTCAGCACATGTGACGAGTACTGAACAAATGCTGAGTACCAAAGTATTTTTTTGTGACGAGCACTGAGTAAATGTCGAGTATTGAAGCAAATTTTTAGCTTTGAAATGCAATGAGCACCAAGGTATGACTTTACTATATCTCTGTTTATTTACAAAAAGTCTCTGAAACTAGTTGCATGGAAACTTTTGTCACAATCTAAAAGCCTTTTTTGGATAAGAATTTATTTTATATAAGTATGAATTTTAAAAATTTTGGCAAGCAATGCCTCATTATTTTTTCTTCTTTTGACTTTAAAGCTTGTTAGATTAAAACATTTTTTAATAAACTCTAAAATACCTTGAGACCCCTGATAATTCTTTGTCCCTTTAGTCATGAGGTATTACCAAAAATAGCATTGTCTGATATATTTAACTTTTAGTTTTGAATTTTAAGAATTTATTTTAAAAAATTGGACTGATATTAGATTTGGACTATTAAATTTTCCCATAGCAACTCATGTGATCTTAAAAAGAAAAAAACTTATGAATAATATACATTTGTTTTAAATATTAACAAGTAGTTTAACACTACAAAGATGGGAATTTTTTCCTTACTAAAAAAGACTGAATGCCGTCATTTTGATGGTTAAAAATAAAATCAAGAATTTAAAAATGGTTAAATACTTTAAATTTTGAACTATTTCATACAATGCATTATAAATTATATATTTAGATATATTTTTATGCAAGTATGCCAAGCTAGCAACCTGTAAAATATTATACACTTGTCAGAAAAAGTCTGCATACAAGCAAAAACCAAACTTTCAAGCATCAAAAAATATAATTATATACTAAATTTATTAACTTTTTTTTCTTGTACTGATCGAATCATTTATTATCTTTTAACAATGGTTTTAGAAATACAAAACACATCATTTTGTTTAAAAATCAAATTAAACAAACATGAAATACACTAGAAAAAGTTTGCGTACAAATAAGAAAACCTGAAAAAATATAATAGTCATTGACTGTTACTGAAAGTTTAGTAACTGGTCGAATAGCCCTTACGTCTAAGGACCTCCAATCGTTTCTGCATAGATTGAACCAGTTTGAACCTTTCCTTAGGAGATACATTATTCCATTCCATAATGATAACCTTTTTCAACATCTCTTTCGATGTTATGGAATATTGACGAATCCTGCGCTCTAGTACATCCCATAAATTTTCGATGGGATTTAAGTCAGGTGATTGTGGAGGAGTATATGTAACTGATTTTTGATGTTGTACAACAACCAGAGCTTCACATTGTTGGCAGTGTGCTTTGGATCATTGTTCTGGTGGAACCAAAAGTCGTCTCCAAGGCCCAGGTTTTGAGCACTTACTTTTAAATTTTCTTTTTACATGTTCAAATATGCCTTATGATCCATTGTTGATTCTATAAATACCAGACATCCCATGCGATTGGCTGCCATACACCCCCAAACCATGATACCTCCACCACTGTTCTTTACTGTGGGCATGATATTCTGCTGCTCGCAAGCCGTACCTGTCTTTCTCCACACGAGTTTACGTCCTTTATTCCCAGAATTGCAAAACTTCTCATCTGTGAAGAGTACCTTTTCTCAGAACTCCAGAGGCTTATTTACATATTCATTTGCGAAGAGTAGACGTTTTTGCTTATTGATGACCGATATGTATGGCTTTCTACGTGCTACATGGCCATGATAGTCAGATTTTTTGAAAGTCTTCCGTATAGTATCTTCATGAAGCGTTTTCTCAAACCTCTCTCTAATTTTATTTACAATTTGAGATGCAGTAGTTCTTGGATTTAGGCCTACGGACTTCAGGATAAAATGTTTTTCACGTGGTGTCAGTTTAGAGGGATGTCCAGAACGTGGCTTCGAGATAATAGATTTTGTTGAATTGTAATTATTGATTACTCTTTGAATAGAGGAATGAGTTCTTCCAACAGTCTTGCCAATTTCCTGAAAAGTTTTGCCTTCATTCTTCAGTTTCAAGATAATTTTCCTTTCTTCAGGAGTTCTTAATTTTCCTCCTTTCCATTTTTATTCATTTTAATTTTCCACAGTTTACCTTCAAAAAAGCTTTGGAAACGAATATTAAGGTAATCTTTTTGCAAAACTTTAGCAAAATGAACAACATCGCATGCAACTGAATTAGGTATATTAGTTTACTGTATTTATACGCAAATTTTTTCTGATATGAATTCATGCAATTTTTTTTTTTTTTCATTTTAAAATGTTGCATGTTATATTTTTTAAAACTATTGTTAAAAGATAATAAATGATTATATCAGTACAAGAAAAAAAAAGAAAGTCTATAAATTTAGTGTAGTATTATATTTTTTTTATGCTTGAATGTTTGGTTTTCGCTTGTATTCAGACTTTCTCTGGCAAGTGTACATGGTTTGTGCAGTCCTTATTTTTAAACTCCAATATTTCCGAAGAGCCAATATTTCTGTTTGCAAAAGAGGGAAGAGAGGAAAAGTAACTAACATTTTTCTAATATTTTAAAGATTTCTGCCTGTTTTCTATATTGCCGTCAAATCGATGGCTTTCAGTATTAGTAGGTATACAACAAATTTTCTCCCTCTCTTTACTATCTAATATAATTTTTAAATGTGTTTGCATATTTCGCGTCAAATTAGATAGTCATAAAATTTCAGAAGCCTGAGGACATAAATACAGACAGTACTCAATAGTATGTCCGAAACCATCAAAATGATGGGAGCAGTCTTTCTAGTAATAGCTGTTTTCTTCTCCATGAAACTTTATAATCTGCTGCCATCTGTTGGAGTTTCATTATTGAAGACTCATCATTACCAAATGATAAAGTTGCTACTCATTTCATAGATAGGCTTTGTGGTTACTAGGTTAGTTTATGGATGCTGTGTCAAAGCATTTTAGCATAAAAATTTAGATAAGGGTAAGAAATGAATTTTGTTTTTGTATATTTTCAATATTTTTCATAATTCTACTTTTGAGTTAGTTCAAAAGAATTGCCTTTCATTGACAGGGTTTTTACTTTCCATTGATTCTAAATTGTTAGGATAAGAATAAACGGTACTTTTCCGTTAGCCGGGTGCAAGTGATAAATCGCCAAATGTGGTAAGTCGCATTTTCAGCTGTTTTGTTTAATTAATTGTAGTTCGCGTGATATTAATTATTCATTAAGTTCCTGTTTTTTATCAGAAATGACGCGATTCATCAGGATCTATGCGGTAAACATATTCTTCCAGCAATTAAAAGACTGGTGTTTAAATTGTACAATAGTTTTAACCTACAAAATCGTGCAGTTTTTTTACCGAGATTACAATCATGACGAAACTTCGGGACTTATCTGTAACGGAAGAAGCTTTTTTTCCAAGAAAAAGATATTTTGCCTGAAAATAAGACGTGTGCTAGGAATCATGAAATGAAGTTATATTTTTGGAATGACATTTGATGGCGATGAAATGCTTCTACCTGCCGCAGCAAAAAGAACATTCGTGAAGAAACATGGTTCCAATCGATGCGTTTGAATTTTTTGACAGCTGTGAGATTTAGTTGTGTGTGCTTTGTGACTAAAATTCGCCAATAAATTGCTTTATTAAATGTGTTACTATTAAAAGTGCTTATTTATGTGTGTGTGTGAAGAAAGCTAATAAGTTTGTGGTTAATTTGTTTCCAATTTCTATTCATGTTAATTTCGGGTCTCTGAACTTAATCGTGTTCTCTCATATGATTCATACCCATTTATCTGTATCTTCTTCCAACGTTTTGTGTGTGACAATGCTTCTTCAAAATTTAGTCCATCTATTACCTATGAAACTGTTTTCCTAGCGTTGTTATGTTGGAGACTTTTCATCCTCACCAATGGCGATACTTAATAGGGCGAACGCCAAATGCGCCCGGCTAACGGAAAAGTACCGAATAAACATACTATTAAGATCATCTCTCCTTTTTAATAATATAAGATGCTGCTTTGTTGCTGTGCTATAATTTTTACTACAATGTGAATAAATGATTGCTATTAAGCTTTACTTCTTTTAAACCTGTCTTTTGCAAGAAATTTTGTTTTCTTATTTTTGGTATTAAATAGTTGTTTACATTATTTTCACATGATTACAGTGAAAAAATTTTCACAATTTATTTCTTCCTTCAAACTCTGTATGAAATGTAATTGATTTAAAAAATGATATTAAATGTAATGTTTTGTGAAAAACAGGTTTTAAATTTTCTACTTTGAAATTCTAAATTCACACCAAATTTTATTTTACAGTTTGAAATATTCAGTTTTGTTCTACTCATCTCTTATCTTTTCTTAATTGTTAACCAAGGAATGGCATCTCTAACCATATTTGCAATAGTCATTTTCAAAATCGACATTGGTGCTGTCATAATTTTTCTTGATCCTTATTATATAAAGCATTTAAAAATTGTATGTGTTTAGTATTTATTGATTCATGTATATATGCTTAATCTTTTCTTACTTTTTCCTGTAATTTTTGACATTGAAAACTTAAAACATTTTCTGACACTACTATACATAGTTGTGATGAACATTTTGTCAACTTGATATGCGAAATTGCTAGGAAGCATGACAAAGTAGGGTTTTATTGTGTTGGGGCTGAATGGTTTTTGTATGTGTTTTTGGAAGGTTCAACATTGAGAAACGAAAGAGGAGTATAATGCATTTTATTATAAAAGAATGACTTTGGGATACTAATGACAATAAATGGGTGATAGGGCAAACAATTGGTTATAGTTTTTGTGTTGGGAATTAAGGAATTGATAAAATAAAGGTGGCCAAATTTATTTTATGATATGGAAGGAATAAAATAATCGGTAATGTTTGCTGTATTTATGTTTGATGTAGAAAATTATAATTTAGATAAAGTTTATATTTGAAATTCTTTTAATATTTTAAATATAGTCATGATATATAACTTCATGATGAATTCGAAAAGGTCATCTATTCTGACTTACTGTTATTAAATTACTGTTTAATATGTATAGCTATGTATCATTTTCTTCTTACTTCTGTTTTATTTTGAATCCTCTCAACAATAACCTTTATTAGTACTTACAGAAGTTTACGGTCCCCTTGGCACCTTGGTGATAAATTTATCGCCAAGGCAGAAAAAGTTAAGTTTGGGGCTGCCATATTTCCGCGATTGCTTTTAATGTTAACAAATGCATTTTGTTGTCCCAATGTCTTTTTCCACATAAATTCTGCTAGGTATGATTGAAGATGATAGCGAGCAGTGCCTCTTTGTTTTTAATTTTGCCACTTCACAGAACCCACAGTCTCTGAATATTTTGCATGTGTATACCCGTAGTCGGATCCACAAAGTGGTATTTATGGTTTACAGTCATATGATAATAACCTGTTCTTTCAAGATTCTTAGTTTTATAAGCATGCCAACAGTCTAAATAAATTATGGATCCTTCCTCTACGTATTAGACTATCTTTGCTATCAGTGTTCTTGCTTCTCTATTCACTACCTCAACTAGAAAACATTCGCCAGTTTCACGGCATATCCCGTCAAATATCCACTGCTGGGGTAGAATCCTCCCTTCGTTGTTTTTCCGTCGAACGAACAGGCTTTCATTGTATTTTCTCTAAACCGCCTACTGATCTTTTAGTCTGTTAAAGGAAATCCAAAGAACATGCTTCTCTCATAAAATTGTTCCAGTCAATCGTTGTTTTATCGCTGATATTTATTTGCTTTTCACACCACTTGAATTAAGCTCTTCAGCTCAACAGTAAATAAATTGCAGCGCTGTTGCAAATGGAATTCTCGATCCACTAAACCAATTATCAGATCAATTGCCTGTTTTATTTTGCAATTTTCATTTCATTTACACAAGTTCGGTTACAAGGCAAAATACATCTTTCTTGAAAGAAAAAGAATAGAATACTCTTCACTCCTCAGTAAATTGAAAATTCTCAACATTTTTAGAACAGAAAATATTAATATAATACGATACACAATTCAGAATTCACGTGGCTCAAGTAAACTGTAACAGTTCGGAATTTCAGGCCGTTTGCAATAATAACGATTTGGTGACGGTTTTCAACTATCATTGGCGATTTATCGCGGGGGCCGTAAACTTCCGTAAGTACCCCTTTATTAACTGTTTTCATCATAAATTTGATGAAATATCCCAAATTTGCTATTAGCTAGCATGTGTGTTTGAGTGACCGGGAGATATTTAATAGAAGTATGTGTAAAGTAAGTTTTTTAGATGTAGTTTTGGAGTAGAACTAATTGTAAATTACTTTGAATTTTCCTACTTTGACTTTATTCGGGATTTATAATTTTTCATTTATCTATTAATAAGGAGTATTAAATTCTTAATTTAAACTCTAACTAATTGAGTTACTGTAATTCATGGTAATAACTGTCTTTTTGTATTACTATTTTTAATATAAAGTGTCAAGCTTGCTTCTTTTGTCCTGATAATCAGTCAAATTGACTATATGTAAAATTGATAGTTACTTTCTAAAAAATGAGTAATTCTAATAATTCTGAATTATTCTATAAACATGAGACGCAGAAATAGATATGTCCATGAATTTACCTTTAGTATTTAAGTTGCATCATTTCGTGTCAAAATCATAAGCAATTATTCCTGATGGTAGATATTAAAAAAAAAATATTTTGGCAGTTTGAGTCCTTTGAGTATTCCAAGAGTAGTTTGACTAGCTATTCATTGACTGTTTTGGGATGCTGCATTTTTTGATTTATACTTTAAGTGGTTCTATATATTCTCTTTAGAATTTAAACAGAGCAATTTATCTAGAGCAAATGAACTTTCAGTTTGAAAAAAATTTGTGATTCACACAAATGGTGAGGCAAAAACATTTATGGTAGGTGAGAGAGTTATGTAGCTTTTTTATGAAAGTGTTAGTTATACGGTTATTCAAAGTGAGGAGGAAACATTATTTGTCCTGAAACAAAGGAGACGAAGAAGAGAGAAGACAACATTTCAGAATATAATGACTGCAATATTGAACTGCTTATATTCATCTGTCTTTGAAATAAATGATTCTGTGCCTTTTTTGGCTTATAAATATGAATGTTTATGATATAAAATATTAAATACATCCATATTTCACATTAATTTTGATTTGAAGAGACATGAATTCAAAGTAAATGTTTACTTTCCCGTGATTTCAAGTGTTGTGTAAAATACGAAAATAAATGTAGAAAATATTCATTTATTTCAATTCTGACAAAATTATTGCATTTTCTGAAAAATTCAGTTTTTATCAATTTTTTTTTTTGTTTGTTAAATTGCAAAATCTTCAGTCTTCTAGGTCAGAGCTCCGCAACCTTTTATCTTCCATGGCACAGCAACGTTTTTTTCGATAATTCTGTGGCACACCACAAGAAAATGCTTGCAAATATATAAATTACAATAAATACGTATTTTTTTATTAGATAAAAAACAAAAACAAAATAGCTCTATGTATCATGATAATTATAATCATTTAAGTTTTATATAAATCATTTTGAACTGTACACCAACACAAGAACAAAAATATAAAATTATAGTTTACAAGTAAAAAAATTTTCTCTTTAAATTTTTATATTAAAATTTGTTTTTTGGTCTTTACTTAAGCCTAATAAATCAAATTTAAACATAACTAATTTATTAATGAGATATTTGAGATTGTTTTGATAAATGTGCGTTTTATATTTGGCTCTATAATAGAAAGAGCTACAGTTCATGGTCAAGGTCCTTTAAATATGATCGTTTGTCATTTTCAATAAGAACCAGTGTCGAAAAACTTAGTTCGCATAAGTATGTCCTAGAAAATGGGAGCAAAATTGCAATGGCCTTGTCAGAAATTTGTGGATATTCTTTCTTAACTGAAATCCAGAAATATGACACTCCAGCATACATACAATGTATGGCTAACAACATGTTTTTGTTTTGTGTATAATTTCGACCCAGAAAAATTGCATATTAACAAAAAGTTAGAGGAATATTTTACTTAGAAAAATTTCTATTTAATGCGGAAGTTAGTTTTTGTATTATCATAATCGATAAAATCACCGCGGCACAGTCAAGATTACCCTGCGGCACACTAGTGTGCCACGGCACAGCGGTTGCGGAGCACTGTTCTAGGTTCACTCCCTGTTTCACCGACACTGAAATTTCCTTCCCCCTCTCATTGACAAATTCCCTAAAAAGAGGAAAATCATCACCCCCGTTTCACCGACAGAAAAATTTCTTCCCCTTCTTGTTGACAAATGTTTATTTACAAACTACACTATGTACACTGATAAAGAATAAATCTAGATATCCTAAGTAACTTCCAGAAAAAATTTTAGAGGCCAAAAATTGTAGAGCAAAATTGGTTGAAGTGCCATCCATTTGGGAAACTGTTATAAAATACTTTGTGTCAGATTTTTTACTGTGTTTTCTAATAGATTTATGGTTCATAAGAATACACAGTCATACATATACATTTGTCTTTTTGAAAATCTATTTTCCTAAAACAAGAAAGGTTTTTGTAAATGAAAAAAAGTGAATGATTAAGGAAGGAGCAAAAGTCCTTCCGTAAATGATTAAAAGGCATCAAATCAATGGTTATTGATCAAACATATTTTTAAATATATTATAAACCCCCGCCGACTTGAAATCCCTAAATATCTCAAAAGGGTTTGCATAGAGTTGTTATCCTTTGATAGGGCCCATAGTTATAGTACTTAACCTTTAATGTTTTTAACACTGTATGTCTTAATTCGTTATGACCCTGAAAGAAGGGAGGTGTCAGGACAAATTTCTCCTGCTGTTGTAAAAACTACCTGTTCATTTCTCTCCCCCCCCCCCCCTCTTTTAAAGTCTGTATGCTACAAATTTGAATCAAGCACATGCTCCTAGAAAGCATATTAGTAATGATTAATCATTTCTGTATTAAAAGTTGGCTACTGGTTACCACCGAAGAGAAGATCCCTGTCAAACTGGTCACTCAGAGAGGGTTCTTTTTTGATTGAGGGGTGGAACATTAATGTGATGTCACCAAACATCCTCCACTTTTCGCCAAATATTGGCATTTGCCCTAAGGAAGAGTTGAACAGGTGTTTTTCTGCCGATGGGCAATGGTTTACTCTAAGAAAAGACTGTTTACAAGAAACAGACGGGGAGAAATACACATCTGCAGTTATAACTGAAAGAAAATTTTAAACACTACATTACCTATTGGAACTATTGTACCTTTAGCAATATTAACTGCCGTGATGTGCTATATAATCTGAAATGTTTAAATGCTGATTTCTGAAGTTTATTTTCCAAGGTGATTGATGCTGATTTCTGAAGTCTGTTTGCAACCAAGCAAAACATCTTTCCCATTTTTATTAACTTTTAAACTGGCCAAAATATGGCTAAGAAAAACCAAGTTATGAGAAAATATTTCAAAGAGGAGGAAATTAAAGTTTGACGAAAATTTTCCGTATTCAAATTGCGGAAAATGGGAAAATTTTATAGTGTTGATAAAGTTAACTGTGAATTTACATTAGAAGAGGTCATTAGGGTAGCACACTTTAAAGGGCAGGGCCAACCTTAAGCCAATTGAACCTATTTGACCAGGAAAATTAAAAATGTCTAAACTGAAATGGTTTTAACATATGAGCTGTTATTTTTGAAAGTGGTATGTCTATTTTTTTTCATGTATCGAGATATTTAAAGGTTTGCATTTGAATGAATTTAAAAATATTGGCAAACGTTAATCAATTTGAGTGTTTTTAACACTATACACCTTTTTAAATTTTGTTATGAAATAATTATTAAAATTATTTTTTAAAGAGATTTTTTAAAGCTTCAAATGGACTTATACCACTTTCAAAAATAACATATTATAAAAAATAAAAACAAGTGGAAATTCAAGTCCATATTTTTATGTACATTAGCTTCACTGAAATGGATTTTTTAATATAAAAAATAAAATTGTAAATGAAGACATGTAAATACACAAATCACCAAGTTTATTAAGAAATAATTTTAGTTATATTTAAAAGACTATATAAATAAACGAGTGTAAAATGTAAATTACTTCATTTGGGATATGGAAGGAAAAACGTAGATCAAATGAAAATGTGAAATATTTAACTGGGTTCGTTGATGATAAGTTTTGATCTTCTTTTAAAATTTTTCTAGCCAGTTCTGCATTACTTAAATTTATGTTATGTTCTTCTAAAAGGTTGCTTTTTTCATTAAGGTAGCTTTAAATTTTCATATTTAGCAAATCTTATTTTTGACACGTATCTTTATGTGGGTGATGAAAACTTAAAATTATTTTTAAAAATTTTCCTATATTTGCTCGCTGTGAAATGTTGTATTGTTCTCTTCACACTTTTGACATACAAGTTGTACATTTTCCTTAAGTTCAAATTAAGTTTTTAGAATTCAAGAGTTTTCTGTTTGTATTATTAGAAAGTGTGTAATGGCTTTCATAGTGTAGAAATTTTTTTATTCTTATTTATTACGGCATCCACAAGTTCCTCATCACTTTCTGCAAGAACCTTTCATTTTTCCACGTAAGTCTTTTCCTATAACCTTTGCTTTGAGAGCCCTATGTAGTCTGACTATAGATATATTGAATGTTCCTATAAAAGACTTTTTATATACTGCAGCGCTTTCCTTTTCAATATTTAAAGTATTTATAACTACAATCTCTGGCTGATCCTTAAAATTTCTACCTCATCTTCTTTTTACTGGCATATGCTGAATAGATGCACACAATAATGTATTTTGTTTGTTAAAGTCCCCCATTTCCCCCCCAAAATTAAAAAGGGATAGTCAATCTCTCTCTGTATTACTATAGTTCTTGCACACTTTCACACATTTGTAATCCTTATTTTCAAATTTCTTTGCAGGAATAATATTTCAAAAATTTTTATATTTAATTTTTATAATAATAAATTTTTGTATGACTCTAAATTTAATTGAGGTTTTCTGAAACTCCCTTACATTTCTTCGGGAAATAGTAAGTAATACGATGCAGGGTAAAAAGTCCCAAAATACGTTGATTACATGAAAGTGGAAATCAAAACATGGGATGGTTTTCTTAAAGCCTAAATAGTTAAAACCTTAATTTTCTTAATGCCTAAAGAGTGATAAATACTTTCCGCGGGAAATGATATTGGGGTGTTGATTATCCCCAATCCCTCATTTTGAGAATCAACTTCCCCGAGGCAGCAACCTTAAACCAGTTTCAGATCTCTTCTGAAGGGAGACCTGCAGTATTTTTTTTTTTAAATACCATATTTTAGTAATATCTTCCACTACACAACACTATTGCTAGAAGTGTACCAATGAAATATTTGTACAAAAGAAATGTTAAAATATTCTCAACACTAAACTAAGTAATTTTCATAATAAATAGGATTGTAGTACTTATTAAAATAAATGATGAAATTAGGGTGTTATTTACTTATGTTTAATATTTTCATAGTATACAAGTCATTAAGACCATGTAAAAAGTATGGAATAAGGTGTGCTCTTGCTGATTGATATCTGTTGCTGTGCCTGTTCTTATTTGCCTATTTTTCCTACTTTTTGAAATACCATTTTTTATTTTCCTTATTTTCTACTTTTTAGAAATATTTTTGTCTAACTAGTTATATGGGTCAATATATAGCTAATATATAGGTTGTGTACTAGGCACATGTGGCATATTTAACAATTTTGCTGTAAAATTATACATTCACCAATACATCACTGTTTTTAAAATTATCAAATTTGGTGTGAAAGTCTTAAAATTCTATTTAAAAAAAAATTCAACCTTTTCCCATTTAAAAAAAATATATATATATAATCCCCTTTTCTAAAAGCGTAATATCCTGTCAATTTTGTATTTTTAGTTTTTCATAAAAATTCTCACTTTTGTGCAAAATTCCTACTCATTTCCTGTTTCTTGCTCAAAATTTTGTGTTCAGTCTCAGCTAATGCCTGTTACAAATGCTGAAAGGAAACATTTAAAACATGCCAGTCGGAATGAGTGACTGGGGGAAATACCAGATTTTTCTTCAGTTTTAGATAAAGTTCTGTGAACAAACACATGTTGCATATGTTCTGATTTTGGCAAGTATTTCAGAAAAGTGACGAAGTTCTTTTCTTACAGTGCACTCTTCACATTGTTCCTAAAGTTTGTTAACAAGTTACTTTGGTTTTGGTGCTTCAATGCCTCAACACTCTGATCCGTTACAGATTGGATTGGAAGAATCATTAGGGGGTGAGACATTTTACTCAGCATTCCACATGTATCAGCATTTCACCCTTTTCTTAATCAGTATATTTAATAATTATTATGGACTTAAAGTGTTAATGTGATAGCTTATGGATTTGAAGGAAATTAGCTAAATGATGTTAGATAATTCAAATGTCTAATATCTAAGGACATAGAGAAATTTAAAAGTAGATATACACAAATACTTATATGATGAAATATGCTTAATGTTCCACATTAGCTGAAAGGATGACTAAAGTTTTCATTATTTGTCTTTCATTGACAGTTATAAACTTTATGCAAGAATAAATAAATTTTATGCAGGAATTTTATGCGAGTTAGAAATAAATATTTAGAAGGCGAGTCCCATTTAAATAAAGAAATTAGATAATGTATGTAAAACACAAACTTAAAAAAAAGTTGATTACTGATATACATCCATAGTATACTTGTGTGTAAAAGTATTCTTCTTAATAAACTTAAGCAAATTTTCTGTTATAATTAGTCCAAGATTAACTCCTAATTAAACTGCTAAATTTTTTACTGCACTTTTCTCTACTGAGAAATTTTCTAGCAATTTCAAAATTCTTTACATGGAGAAGGGATTTTAATTAGCAAAGTTTACATTGTTTATATTTCATAAAATCTAGTTTTTTCCTCTGCTGTTTACTATATATACCAAATATGTTGTGCTGATATCTCTTTAAATATAGAGGGTATAAATTGATATCTGTTACTACTTAAACAACATGCAGAAATTAGAATGTTTTATTAATTTTTTGGAACCTTAGTTTTGGGTCAGAAATTTCTTGTCATTTTTCTGCGCTACAAGTCAGGTTTCCATCTGATTTGCATGAATGCTAATTTTTCTGATATTATTAATATTATATGTGAATAATGCAGAATTTAAAAAATGTTGACTTAAGACCTTACCACCATTTATGACCAGTTACTGTAACTAAAAGAGGCATATTTATTTTTTTAACACTAAATCTTTTTACTTTTGTTGTGTAGATATGTAATAGCTGTTATTTTTTATCTTTTTGTTAGGGAGCACTGTACACATAAATGTGTTTTAGTCTTTACTGTTAGAACAGATTTTAACTCAGCAGACATTATATAATTACTTAAAATAGTTACTGTGTATAATTTAACCTTACTTATAACTTTATTTTTGTAAATAACTTTTTCTCGAGATTTGAAATTTGGATTTTTAAAATTTATAATATGAATAACATTAATGAAAAAGTCTTTTGTCTAGAAACTAATCTTGGAGATTATAAATCCTATTATTCTGCCTATAATATACACACACACACACACATCAGAAACCCTTTTCTTCTCAATACATTATATTGAATGATACTAGAAGGAATTGTAAAGTTCATTATTCGAGATTCAGTACAAATTCTGAGGTATAAATTTTAATATATGCTTATACTAAAATGGTTGCACCATTTTAATATATTTATTGTTACCTTACTGATGTTATGATATATGCTGTGTCTGTCTGGCAGTGAATGCCATATTCATTTTTTATTCTTTTGACTTCTAACCTTCAAAGTAATAATTCTTTTGAATTATTACTTTGCCAGCCTATTAATCTTGTTACATAGTACTTGGGTTATGATGTAAATTTGTACATTTTGTATAAAAATGTTTTTGATTGTAAACTGAGAATTTTTATTATCTAATTAATTTATTTCTCATTTTGCAGAAAATGAATAATATATAAATCAATAAAGCGTATAGGATATTGGTAGGAATAATGAAAATAGACCGAACAAAACTGAAAAAGAGTTCCTCTGAAGTGGTATGTTAAGTTTTAGCTTGTTCTAAATATTACATATTGTATGTTATTTTTCATTTTTTTCATTTCAACTTGCTAAAAGCTCGTAATTATTTTTGTTAATCTGAAGTAATGTTAATGCCTTTTTATCAATTTTTAAAATTTTTTAAAATATTATATGGTTAAATTAGATCTGTTGTGCAAGATTTTAGCTTCCAACCTATTAATATCTATACTGTTAAATTTTCTCTGTATATTTTATTTATAGCCTCCAGATTGCAAGGCACTCATTGATAAATTAAAGGCATGTAATAATGATGAACTATTGGACGAATTATCCAAAATCAAAACATGGAATTGTGGGAAGGTAATTTTTTGTTTTTTAAATATTAAATGTTCATTTTAAAAATCTGTCTGTTGATATTAGAAGTGTTAGTACTTTTGTATTCTAGATTATAAGGAAATGTATTTTAGAATATATTTTGTATTCTAGAATATAAGGAAATAAGTTTTTCTCTTCACCTCTGTTAATTTCATGCATAATAATTGTAAATCTGCAAAAATATTTAGTGTCAATATCTGCTGTGCCAGAAACAAATTTAGTTTACAAATAGTGTTATTGGAGTTAAACACACTAGCAAATTTTGAGTATTTTAATTGTTACTGTTGTTTTATGTGAAGTGTTCTTTTAAATTTTAATTATCTTTAGTATTACTTGTATTAATATTTTTTATCCCCACCCTGATAGTGTGAACTGTATCATTGGATTGATGTTTTGGATGAATTTGATCACATTCTAGAAGTATCATGTGAAAAAGTAAAAGAGAATCAGTGGTGCCTGCCTTGTGATGGAGCTTACTGGGCAAAGGTAAAGACTGTTTTTTAATGCTCAAATCCAACTCAGTGTCATTGATATAGTATTTTAGGATCTGTTAATATGAGGCTTATGTAATGTGTAAGGTTAGTAGTTGTGTTGTACAGACTCATTGTTGATTTTTTTACTGTGCTTGTCGTAATAGTATAATGCCTGAAGCTGATAATGGGGTTCTGTACAGATTATTATTAATACATCTAAAAATTTTTTGTCATTCAATTAATTGTCATACTGTAGGTTAGATTTAACTCTTGCATTTTAATAGATGTATCCTTTTATATTTTCCAGACATTTAATATTCTGATTTCATCTTGTTATATATTTATTTCCAGTAAATTACTATATTACACAAGTCATTTGTGATCATTAAATTGAACTTTGCTTCAGATTTAAATGTAGTATTTTCCTCACTAGTATGTAAATTTCAAAATACTGTAAAACTAATTTTGTAATTACATCTACATCTGTGCTTTTTATTTCAGCATAAAAAACTTCTACTCAATGTACTACAGTTCACTGCTCTTCTTATTGAACATAGTTTTTCTCGGCATTTCTACAATTCTATGGAAGTATGTATACCTCTATCAGAAATGGCCATTAATAAATGCAACTGTTTCTCATGTATTAAAGTTGCATTGTATCTTACTTATTATTTCCTTTTAGCATCTCACTACCCTTCTATCGTCAAGTGATATGAATGTAGTCCTTGCTGTGTTAAACCTCCTATATGTGTTCAGGTATGTGATGTGTTTCATTAAGGTCACCTTAATTTTAACTTCTTTTTTTCGTACTATTAGTAAAATAACTAGTTGTCTTATGGTAAATATTGTGTAGCTTAACTTCCTTTTTTTCCCACCTAGCAAAAGATCTAACTTCATCACTAGGTTGAATGCCGAGAAAAGACAGACATTATTGTTACGCCTTTTGTATCTAGCTGAGGTATCTATATTTTTGTTTATTGATTTTAAAACATTGGTATGTAATAATTTTGTCTTTTTGTAATTTCAACTATTTTTTCTAGAGTTGGGGTGGTAAAGAAAATGGATTTGGTCTAGCAGAGTGTTGTCAGAATTTGCCTATTACTGTAAGGAATTAAAAATTTTATAGTTAAAACAAATTATTAAATGCTTATTGAATTCTTTCTTTCATGAATTTAACTTTATTTTTAAATGTCTTTTTAGGCTTATCCTTCTAGTGCTTCAACATTGCATTTTGAATATTATGCAGAAAATGTTGATGATAAAGCTCATAAAAAGTCATCCAATACTGTTATTGCAATTCATATAGATAATGTTGATAAGGTAATGTTATACCCTGAAGTCATTTCTATTTGTTTTCTTTTCTTACATTATTTTATTTACAAACTTAAAATATGAGACCTGCTAACCAAGATATTAAGATCATTTTGTTGAATTTTCCTTGTGAAACATTAATAAGGTATTTGCTTAGATTTTATTTTCATCTTTTTATTTCAATAGACAGTGTTTTAAAACATACATGATTATTTTAAAACAATAACTGAAGTGTTTTTAAATACTCTAGGTGTAAGCCCCCCCCCCCCAAAAAAAAAAAAAAAAAAAATTATTGATATGCATGAATCTAAAACCTCTATTTTTTATAGAATTAAGTCTCAGCATTTATAAATTTATCAGTTACACCTAATTTGTGTAATGGCATCCTATACTCATAGTTTCTATCTAAATATTTCAATATTTATCTTCCAAAATATTTACTTCCAAATTGTAAAATTTTGGAAATATTTTGTACCATGTGCATATGGTAACCATTACAAATTTCTTAAATCATTTTCTGTGTGAAATAGGAGTATAAGTTTCGAGGTCAGATCAATCAACAGGAGATTTTGTTTGAAAAATGCTTATGTAGTATAATTTTTTCCCTTATCTCCAAAACAGCAGCTATAAAATTAAAGAATTAATCTAACAAAAATGCTTAAATTACTTTTAGCTGTAAATTCTGTGTGTTAATAGACAGATGAAAATGAATTTTATGCTGGAGTTTTATGACTTACATGTTGTAATATTTTATTTAATGTTTTGATATTTTTTTAAGGCAAGTTTTTTTTTGTCTTCACAATTTTAATTTGTTGCTACTAAGTATATATATTTATTGTATGTTATTTTCTTGGAAACTAAAGCATTTAGTTTTTCTACAAGTTTATTTTTCACTTGTTTAATAGGAATGCCTGATAAAATTAAGTGAACATCCCTATTGATTTATAAAATGCCCTGTAACTCATTTCTTATTTAGCACATTTTCTTCCTCCTAGATATCTCATAAATCTCCCTCACAAATAATGGAGGAACTTGTTGAAAAATATGCTGTACCAGAAGATAAACAGGTAAATTTTAATTATATAGTATGTTCAATGTTGTTTGATGGTAACTGTCTTTTACATGTGTTTTATGGTTAAATTGCACTGTTCCAGTGCCTGGGCCACCTTATTAATTTTTGGTTGTTGCCTTTAGTGTATCTTAAGAAATTTAGTGGTTTTGTGATATATAGTATCTTAAGCATTGTATATAGACTTTTTTCTTTTTTAATTACAGATGCAGTTGTTTACTCATATAAGATTAGCACATAGTTTTTCTGATTATCCCAAGAGAATGCTTTGTGTGCAAGCAAGACTTCAAGCCTTATCTGTCTTAGGTATATTTATCTCTTGTATTATATATGAATATGTACATACACTTTATAAATTCCTTCTTTTTACGAAATTAATTAGAATGCTGTAAATCACAACTTAAAGTGAATATCTTTTTTATATGTTTGTTAACATTTTAATAATAAAATTATTCATATTTTGGATTTTAAATCCATATTTAAAATGCTGTCATAACTTTGTATTTTGTTTTAGTATACTGTAATGCTGTGCCAGATAATGTAAATTCCCTGTTGTATAATGGCCTTATTGAAGAATTGGTTGATGTTCTAGAACTACAAGATAATAGTCTAATAGTAAGTTTTCTCTCTAGGTATTGTACTTCTACACTTTCTTTGATTGCTAATTAAAAAATAAACTGCACTACAAAGAATTGCTATTTTTGTGTTATATTCTTGCTTGTAAAACATTTTCATGTTTTTGCTTTTGAATTATATAGGTGACGCAAAAAATTTCCTATATCATTAGTTTTATTGCTACTGATTGTTACTGCATTGCATAAGATCTGAAAGTGTTTAGTTCACTAAACACTTTCAATATTTAGTGATTAGTTTCTTTAATGTCTTTTAAAAAAGTCATAATATGCTGATTGAAAAAGAGAGAAAAATGAATTTTCAAACAGAAAATTTCTAGTAGGAGATATTTGTATTGATTACTTTCATTGCATAATTAATATAGTAATCTTTAGCAATATTTAAAGTACTGTTAATATGTTACATTAATGTATGAATTTATTTTGTAGGAAATTAAAGCAGCTGCTCTCAGGACTTTGACTTCCATTATACATTTGGACAGAAATCCAAAGTAAACTTTATTTTGCTTTCTTAAGGGTTTATACACAGTTATTTGGCATATAATTATAATGTATTCCTATTAAAAGCATTGTAAGATTACTGAATTTAAAATTACTGAAATAATACTGAAGTCTACTATTAAAAATGTTATTTACTAGGTTCCTCTTAAGTTAACTATGAATTTTGTGACTAATTTGTTTACCTTTTAAGTTTTGTAATGCTTTTTATAGATATCCCTAAAATAAAAAAAAATATGAGTTGCTTTTGAATTTTTTTCTAACTTTGTTTTAGTTCTTCACCTAAAATATATATATGATTACTTATCCACACTGTTGTATGTTTTCTAGTTATTATAAGCTTTCTGCCTGTAACTGTGTATTTAAAGCATTTAACCCACTAAAGTAAATTTTAGTGACTAATGCAAATTTGTTTGTTTAGGTTAAGCACTATAATAGATACTACTGGTGCAGCATCTTATCATGGGTTTCTTCCAGTGCTTGTTAGAAGTTGTATTCAAGCACTTACAGGTAATGTTCTTTAACTTTATTCTTATTTGACACATCTAGATATTCATAACTCATTTCTAATGTATATAATAAATTAAAATTTATTTTCACCATATAGAGTTTGTAACTATTCAATATTCTCATACCTAATGTGACTAGATTTTCTGCATGTCAAATTAGTACATTATTTGTTTCTCAAATCCATCTTATTTGAGAATTTAGTGCAAAATTCAGTTCATATTTGAAATCAGTACAGAATCTCTAATATCAATACTCTGTTTACTTAATTTGTCTGGTCACTTTATCTGTACTCTCTTAATCTTTAATTTATGGATTATATTTTATGTATTTGACTTGATGTGTTTATTATGAACATTGTATTCACATAAGTAGACTATGTAAAGAAAATATCTTGCTTATATAATTAATATTAAAAAGACAAATTTAATGATCCTTATATTTGTCAATAAATGATTTAAAAAGTTTAATTTAATAGTTAATAGAGAATTTTCTAAAGTTCTGAGAGTGCTTGCTAATACCTTAAGGAAATGTTGATTTCCCCCATGAAAGTGTTGAAAAACAGAAAAACAAAACATGCAAATGTTGTTCAAACTATTCTGTATATCATGTAACTCTAGGCACTCAAGAGTTTTTACTTAACATTTTTTTGATTGTATAAATTTTTTTATTACTTTGTTCTTGTATTATTGAGCTAATTCTTACTCAACATTGTTTTTTTATTTTTTATTGATTGTTTGAATATCATATGTATTTATGATTTGTCTTTTTGTAGAGCCAGACTCAGAACCCTTTCCATTGCCTTTTGCTACTGCCTTATTTTCATTTCTCTATCATCTTGCAAGCTATGAAAGTGGTAAGTTGGATGTTGGTTCATACTGTGTGATAGATCTTTTTTATGTCTGTATTTGGAATTGGTTTTAAACAGTAGGTACCTATTTTATCATGTAATCTTGTTATTTAGATGCCCTATGTTTCAAAAGATGACTGAAGCACTCAAAACCAACCCTTTGACTATATTTTCATTTTTTTGCTTCTATGTAAAGATTTTTTTTTTTTTTTTTTGTCTTCACCAAAATAAGCAATTTCTTTTCAAAGTCATCTAAAATAAATATGGTTTATTCTTTAATTAACTCCCAAAAATTTAAAACACATGCCATATATAACTGATCTTTCTATTGTGCATCCACCTATAAAATTAGTATTTGTACAGTATTGCTAAATCTGTCATAGCTATACTATTACAGGACATGCTGTTGCCTGAATTTTCTAGTACTGTGCTTGGTGTCATTTAGCTGATAGTGGTTTTACGTAGACAATGATCATAAAATAGTAAAATGATGGGCAATCCAACAAAATATTGAAGACTTGGTCATCATAGGTATGATTCAAGCAGATCTTGACTCCTAATTTTACAAAAATATTTTTCTTAAAATTTAGAAACCTGCTGAGTTAATTCAAGGCAAATTTTAGTCAAATTGAATGTTAACTATATATTTATATAGGTATTAAAATCTTTTAAATGACTGAAAAAAACTGAAAGTAATATATTTGTCCGATGTTACATAATTGTCTACAAGATAACACGAATGTGTTTATTTTTAAAAGCATCGTTTAGTTCTTAATAAGATGCCTGAGTTAGTTATTGAATGCTTCAGATTCAAAAGGTAATGTGTAGCATCTGAGTAAAGGGAATAGCTGAACGTGAGTTCTCAAAAACAAAATATCAATTGTTAACAAATTATCTGATTTTGTGAAATGATGTTGCATAATTTAAAAAAATATCTGCTCAGTAATTCACTGATGAGGATTGAAAATGTTCAAACCTGTATTCTAAACCTGTTTGGTATCAAAACAAGTTATATAACTTAAGCTTTAGGTTTTTATTTATACATGGGGAGGTACTAAAAAGGTTTAAATAGACCTAGGTGAGGTTATATATAGGTTCATATTAACCCCTGCATGTTTCAGTTGTTGCTAAGACTTTGATTTTTGTGGTTTCTTGCAGAGTCATTAGTGTGGCTTTTAATTCATATTTTGCACAGAATATATCAATATTCATTTCATTAACTTATTTACATTGTAATTTTAGGAGGAGATGCTTTAGTTTCATGTGGTATGGTAGAAGCCTTATTGAAGGTTATTAATTGGCATAGTACCGAAACTGAACATATAACTGTAAGTATATTTCCACCAATTTTTATAACTTATGTATGATGAATTTAAAATTTATACATATACTGTCTCTTTTCTAGTTTGTGACCAGAGCTGTCCGTGTCATTGATTTAATAACCAATTTAGATATGCAAGCATTTCAAGCTCATGGTGGTCTTGCAAGTTTTATTCAGCGATTGGAGGTATACTTTTTTAAATGATTTTATAATTTTATAACCTAACAGATGAAAAGCCTTATCTTTTTATTTTACAAATTTTCTATTTTTAAATAAAAATGTTTTTAGTCTGGAATTGTAATCTTGTTCTAATATGAAAGCATATCTGAACTGGTTTGATGCTTAAAAATACTAAAAATATATACTCTTTGGTGTTTTGTTAAATATGTTAAGAATATTCATTAATTGTAATTTTTTTTTTTTTTTTAGATGGAGGTAAATGTATGTAGAAAAGATCAACCATTTGTGATAAATCCAAAATTAGGGCCTCCTCCTACAGCTGAAAATCAAAGTGCTGGGCCATCCAGATCTCCATCTACTTCCATTGATAGTCAAGCTGTAATGGAAATAGATTCATTATCTCCTGATAATAGCAGGTAAATTTCATATAAATAATATAAGGGAACCATTTGTGAAATGAAAGCAAATAACTAGAAAGCTGAAATATATCTACATTGATTATTTCAATTTTTTCATTTATTTAGGCTAGTTGCTGATGAGAGATCAGATTCTTCAATCATTGATAGCAGTTCGCAGTATGATAACACTAAACAAATTGAATCCAAGAAAGGTTTGTATTTTATCTGCATTAATATTCCTTGTTATTTCTTCCTGTCAGTTTTATTTATTTTTATAATTACAAAAAATTTGAATTTTTTAATAATGGTTAAAGTTTTTCACAAATTTGTAGTTTCTTTGAGATCATAAAATTCATTTACTTTAGACTGACTTCCTGAAGTATTTAACAGTGGCTCATTTCTTGTGCAAGTTTTTCTTTGATTCTTGAAGGTGTGCCTTTCTTTTACCATTAATTACAAAGAATTTTACTGCAAGTTTATAATTTTTGTTCCTTTTGTTTTGTGTACAAAAAAAAACATGAAAGTAAAATTGTAAGCTAGAAGTTTTTGCCTAAATTATCATGAGTGTTATATTTTCTTAATAAATCACATTTTCTTATAAGTTGCCCTTTTTCTTAGGTTTACAATGTTTTCCTCAAAGAGCTGCTCTTCTGAAGTCAATGCTTAATTTTCTAAAAAAGTCTATACAAGATTCAGTTTTTTCAGATAGCATACGTCATTGTAAGTAGTTGTTTCCTCTTTTCTTTTCCTTCAGAAAGAACTATCATATTCAAAGTATTAATATTTGTTTTTCTATTTAGTAATGGATGGAACTTTACCTCAGTCTTTAAAGCACATTATTAGTAATGCAGAATACTATGGTCCATCGCTGTTTCTGTTAGGTATGTTTTTAATATTTTATGTTTGATAATAAAATTTATTTGGAGTGTTTGATTAAAATTTTGTTATCAGTTGATTTTTATTCTTAGCAGAATTTGGGGGGTGTATGTATGTTTTTATGGTTATAAAGGCTATATTGTTGGAAAGAAGTTATAGATAATACTCTGACTGAAGTGAGATTAAAATATCTGCTTATCACTTGCAACTAGTTTATGCAAATTTTTAAGATTAATGTATATTTTTAAATGTAGATTTCCTCTTTAGCTCTTCAATGCATCAATTCTTTGTAGAAGTTTAGGGATGTAGGGTGAAAATTTTGCACCTAAAATTTTTCATGTGGCATGTATATTTGAGCAACCCCTCCTGTGAGAGGTTTTACTTGTGAGAAATAGTCATTGTAAGGAATGAGTGGTTGTGGTCATTAATGATTGGCTTTTTTTAAACTGTAGGCCCTGGGCCGAAAAAGTTATTTTGAAGCAACAGATAAGATTTCAATTCTGAAACAAACACCAGAGCTTGTCAGGAATGAGTGAGGAATCTCTCTGAACAATCTGAGAAATACCCTCTTCTATTACACAAGGGGATATTGGGAGAAAAAAAAATGAGTATTCTATAAAGCTACCAAGTGAGCAACAGTACTCACTATGATTAAGCAGTTTATAAACAGGATGCAAGTTGGATTTATATATTTGCTTCTTCAGTGAAAGCAAACCTTTTAGCTTGAGATGATAGGGAATTTATAAGTTGTTTGTGAACAATATAGCATATTGAAAAGGAAAATATTATCTTCTCTCCCCCGCACTTTATCATATAAAATTAAGATCATTTTATAAAATTAAGTTACAAACTATATTATATTGTGGGATATATGTAGTAATCAATTTTAAATACATAAATTTGTAACTGCACTAGGGGTAGATCTTGTTCTCCTACATAAAAATACTTCAAATCTTTTGGTGATAAAGATTAAATGATAGAGGCCGATTGGGATGTTGGCCATTGCTATACAGGACTTCTGCAATTAACCCTAATTTGAAACTTAGATTATCCTAAATGTAGTAGGTATTATCATTAACAGTTGAGTATATGTTTATGCATCTTATAAATGTAAAAATTTAGTGGGAATATATGAAAGTTTAAATCACTATTAAGGAATTGACAAAGAAGCATCTTTTTAGAACAACATATTCCTTCTTTTTCTCATTGCTAGATCAGTCCATTTTTCTAATGTACCATTTTTGAAATGTACCATGATTATAATTGCTTCTTTTTTTTATATTTAAAAAACATTATTTCAACATTTTAGCTACTGACGTTGTCACTGTATATGTTTTTCAAGAGCCAACACTTTTACCTTCACTTCAAGATAATGGTCTAACAGATGTTGTCCTTCATGCACTGCTTGTCAAAGAAGTAAGTTTTTACTCTCAAGTTTATTGTATAAAGTAAGTTATGAAATATATGCGAGGGTAATTTTTTAAGTCAGAACCAATTTGTAATGGAGTAAGAGAAACTTTAGTTATGAATATAAATTGTATCACAAAATCAATTTGAATATTTTTTTCCCTTTTCAACATAGTCACCATTAACATTTAAACATCTGTCAAGTCGTGTCACCAGCTTTTGGATCCATCATCAAAGAACTCTGCCACCTGACCATTAAACCAGTTAGTAACAGTTTCTTTCAACATGTCATCATTTTCCAAGTGCTTTCCACCAAGAAATTCCTTAAGTTTTGGAAACAGATGAAAGTCTGATGGTGCTAAGTCAGGGCTGTATGGTGGATGATCCTGTAATTCCCAATGAAAATTACCCTGTTGTGTCTTTGTTCTTGCCGCAACGTGAGGCTGAACTTTGGCATGAAGCAGAACAACACCGCTAGAGAGCAGTCCCTGCCGTCGATTTTTACAATTTTTATTGGGAATTACTGGATCATCCACCATACAGCCCTGACTTAGCACCATGAGACTTTCATCTGTTTCCAAAACTTAAGGAATTTCTTAGTGGAAAGCACTTGGAAAATGATAACATGTTGAAAGATGTTGAAAGCTGATGACACGACTTGACAAATGTTTAAATGTTAATGGTGACTATGTTAAAAAGTGAAAAAATGTTCATATTTTAGTTTGTGATATAATTTACGTTCATAACTAAAGTTTCTTTTACTCCATTACAAAACGGTTCTTAAAAAATGACCCTCGTATATTGCTTCTTATGAAACAGGAAAATTATGCAAAATCTAAAAAGATTCTTGATCTTACTCTTATGAACAATATGAGGAATGGTTTTTAACTAAGAGAAATTATGTCTCGTAGGATAGTGGTTGATGTGGTAAAAATGCTTGTTCTCTCACACATATAACATTTAACCATAACTTGAATTGCTGTCCTTACGATATTCTGTCACAAATCTATTTTGGTTTTCCCATGCTTTTGGGTCATTTGTTTTCGAAGATATTCGTTATCCAAAAATTTTAAAGCCTTCTAATAAAATCTTAGCTGAAATGACATAACCTTGCTAAGCATGGTCTTGCTTGGAATATCGATGACATATTCATTGCTAGAGTGCAGATATTATTTAAGATTTTGGCACTAAGGAGACTATGCAGAAATTGGGTTAAACTTTTTTGTATGGTTAGAAAAATAGTTTAGAATCTCAATATTGTTTTGCTACTCACTATTCAGAAGTCCTTAAGAGCGAATATTTTTAAGGACATTATAGTCCTTTTCATCATTAGCAAAAATCTCACCTTGTACATGTGTGCTTACAAGATGTCTAAGTTTGTAAATTGGGCATGTTTGAATTTTATTTATGCAGACCATACAAGGTTCTAATACACTCCTACATAATGTTAGAATGACTGGAAAAACGACAAGATATCAAACTTCATTCAGAGTCAGTTAAATATGAAACTACTGATCCTTTAAATCGTTAGCTTTTTTATACTTTGATTATTCGTAATCAGATTTGTAATTGGCTAATGGGTTGTATGCAGGTGTGAAGAATTATATCAACATTCTTCTCTCCCACTTGCCAGTTTCTTTTAGATATTTTAACCAGTTTTGTTGATTATTTTACAAAGTATTTAACCCATAAAACATCAAATTTTAGATTGACTTGTAGGCTGCTTACAGAAGCTTATTAATATTTTTTTGCTTAAGATGTTTGTTTCATTAAAATGTTTATTTTTAAACTTTCCCTCTCAGCATAATTTGTTTGGAATAAATCTGTATGTACCAAAGAAATTCATTTCATTAGTTTGTTTGTCTCATTGAGTAATTATGTTGGATTGATGATGTAATGATTTCAAATGGAAAATATTTTTTCTGTACTTCTGTTGTCCTTAAAATATGAATTTTTGAAATTTTTTATTGCTATTCACATTGAAGTAAATTATACAAATGTCTTAAATTTTCAAATCTAATTTTCAGGTACCAGCAACTAGAGAAGTCTTAGCTTCCCTTCCAAATGTTTTTAGTGCTCTTTGCTTAAATGTACGAGGACTCCAATCTTTTGTAGCTTACAAGCCATTTGAGAAATTGTTTAGAGTACTAGTTTCACCTGAATATTTACCAGCAATGCGTAGAAGACGCAGTTCAGATCCCATAGGAGATGCAGCTAGCAATTTAGGCAATGCAATGGATGAGCTTATGAGACATCAGCCAAGTTTAAGAACTGATGCAACTGCTGCAATCATTAAGGTAAGTTCTAAAGTTTTTAATTGCTAGGACAGAGATTCAACTATCTTTCATAACTGCTCTGCATTGCAGAACAGTGGAATGTGTTAGCACATTTCCCCTTATTTGCTCTTGTGCTATTCCTAAAATTTCTAAGTGTCTTTGAGACTACTAAATAGTATCTGTTCGCATAGTTTAAAAAAATTGGTAAATGAAGCTTTTATTACCAGAAAGCAATGTAGAAATACGCTAATTTTGATATGACCATGTTAAATGCAGGTTAAGGGTTAAAAGATTCTAATTTTTATGTGTGTATGTTTCTTTGGGAAGTTTCAAATTCAATTTGTCCCCGTTATCCTTGATGTGTTATATTCTTTGCTTCAGCCGAATGTAAACAAATTTCTTCAATCTTATTAGGAATTTAATATTTTAATTTTTTAGCAAATGATGCATTGTTAACTTATTTTTTTTAAATTGAAATAGTATCACCCGCAGCAACAATTTGCAATATTCTGCCAAATGCTCGCGATTATAAGTGATTATAAAGAAACAATTTTTCTTCCTTTTTTTTGTATATCAGATATTTGTCATTGCTTGCTATGAATAAATATACTTCGCTGAGTACACAAATTTTCTGGAATCATTTTGTATATTCTGTAATTTTTTTTTAAAAGTTGAATCATCATTAAAGTTAGCATATTTGTGAGTTTTTAAATATTATTTTGCAACCAGAATTATAGTTTATTTTTAATGTAGATTCCAGTAATCATTTTTATCACATTTTAATCTCTAATTGTACTATCTACGAGATAAAATTGATCTTTTATAATCCTGTTATATAATTCCTTTGTTTTTTCATATTTTTAAGATCCTAAAAAGCTATGTCAGTGTATGGATTATTCTTATATATTTGTGAATATGTATGTTTAAATTATTGGAATAATTTCCAAATTCAGTTTATAAAGTTGTATGTGTTATGCTACAAGCCTCATATTTTTAGAACTGGTACTAGAAAAAACTGGATTTGGCTTGTTTGTAACTGTTATTTACTTCTGGTTCATCAGTGTAGTTACCTTGTTTTGCACATTGACTTTTGAGCAATATGTTAATGAATTGCAAAATACATGCAATAATTCCATTCTAAATTCTCCCCATGCTAGCTATTAGAAGAACTCTGTGTAATGGGAAGAGACCCTCGGTATATATGTTCCAGACCAACTGCTAAAACTGAAACAGTCACTGCAGCTGTTACTAGGATTGCAAATGTTAATGAGGCTGGATCATCTGATGAAGAAGATGATGATGATGACGATGCTGCAGGTGCACCTGTACAAGGTCCTTTACCTAAAACAACAACTGACAGAGGAGTGACTGGGGAAGCTAATGGTATCGGTTCTAAAACTGCTGTGCCATTGGTAGATTATATTCTGAATGTTGTAAGTAAAACTATTTTTGATATTACATTTCTGCACTCTTTATGTTGTACAGATAATTAAATGGCATTTTTTTCCCTAGATGAGATTTGTTGATGCAATATTAAGTAACAATTCTACAGATGATCACTGTCGAGAGTTTGTTCGCCAGAAAGGTCTTGTTCCTTTAATGTCAATATTAGGTTTACCAAATTTGCCAATAGATTTTCCTGTAACACCTACCTGTCAAGCTGTTTCTAGTGTCTGCAAATCCATACTGGTAATTATTTTATTTTCTAAATTATCTATGATAGTAAAGGAATTAGGCTTTTAATATTTTGTTATAGCTTCCATATTATAAGAAACACAATTTATACTAAGGATTAGTTTTAATATTTTAAAATAATTCAGCTTTATTTCTGGAATCTTTATTAAATTTAGTTTGGTTGCTATTAAATTTAGTTAGGTTGCATTGAAGATTAGATATTATTTTTACAGATAATGTTATTTGTGTAGTTTTAATTTTTGGATGTAAGAAATAGTATTTTACTTTTAGTGTGGCATGAGTAGTTTTACAAGTTCAGCTTAAAAGTAAGTTTAGAGTTGTTTTCAATACTTCTCTAAGATTATGTATTTGCGTAGTACCATGCCTCAGAGAGGAGGGAAATATACATCTAGATGCCATTAGAGATAGTCAATGTTTCTTTTATTAAAAGAAAAAATTCAAGACAGTGCCCTTTATTTAATCATCATAGTACCTGTATAATTCATAAATTCCCTGAATATGTGATGTGAACATAGAAATCATGTTTCTGTGAACTCTTTCTGTTTTGAGAGCTTATTATAGATAATGCCAATTTTTTGCCAGTTGCAGTCAATACTTAATTCAGCTATCAACTTAACAAAATCATGCTGAATTGAAAATTTCTCTTAAATTTTGCTTGAAGTATTTGGTAATGTCTCTAAATTTCCTAGCAGTAAAGCTAAGATAAATCAAGTTGGTTGTTATAGGAGAGATATATGTAATTTTCTGTGTTTTTAGAATCTTGCTCATGAGCCACAAGTTTTAAAGCAAGGTTTACTGCATTTAAATGAAGTTCTCCAATGCCTAGAACATCTACATAGACCATTAGATCCTCCAGGTGGAAGTGTATTGTTAGAAGAACTCATCAGTGCCCCAAATGTGAATGATGCTACTTTGAGTGCGCAGTCTACTCCATTATTACACTACATGGCAGCTGCTCATGCATATATTATCATGTTTGTACATGTATGTCGTACAGGGCAGGTTAGTAATTATTGTACATTTATTAATGTTCATTTATAGTCTTTTGTTTATGTAAGGACTTTTTATGTTTAAAAAAACTCCTAAATCAAAGAAATCTCTAATCGTTAAAAATTCCTTTAACACTGGATAATCCACTTTTCTCCACCAGTTTAAGTGTGCTAGATTCTAAAATGCCCCTTGATGTGGATGATTTGGGGACTGCAATTTAAGAACAGTCATTTAATGATGTTATTAAGTACATTTTTTATATTAGTTTATAAGTAAAGTTATTGGTTTTGCCAACAGTTTTACTCAGTTAAAAGGTTACTTCAAATCATAGAATGATCTGCTGAAGAATTTAGAGAACTGATCAAATTTGTTTTTAGAAAGCATATAAACTGATTAAAGATAGCTATGATTTAAAAAAAAATGAACCTGTAAGTAATTAGATTATTCTAGCTCCTTTGAGAAAGCAGCGACTGCTGTACAATATTGTCTTATTTTGATGTTCTCACATTAATTGCAAGACAAGGGCTTGTTTGCTTTGTTGTTATTGCTATTGGATTATGTAAAATTTTATGTTCTCCAAGTATGAGCAATTAGACAGATAATTTTTTTTCTTTACCTGATGTAATTTTCTCTTTCTTTCAGAGTGACATTCGCACAATTTCAATTAGTCACTGGGGCTCAGAATTAGGCCTTAGTGTTTTGAAAGGTCTTAGTTCATTGTATACTTCTTTAGTCTGGGAAAGTACTGTTTTATTAGCACTATGTAGTAATGAGAATGGGTTAGCTGAAGACTGTCAGTTTGGAAGGCAGCAGTTAGAGAAGCTTTTGCCCAAAGACCTAAAGGTAAGTCTTAGAGCTTTATATTTACTTACTTAATTTAACATTGGTTTTTGCTGATATATGAGCAATGTCTCATGGCATAAAATGTTACATGAAATTTTTTAAGCATATCTTCTTTTGAAATGTTTTTGAGAGAAAAAAGGGAAATTTTTCCTGTGTAATTTTTGCAGTAAAATGTGCTTAATTTGAAAGGTATTCTAGCATATGTAATATAACATTCTTTATTTCTGTAATTTTTAAAAATAAAAATCTTTAAATTAGAACTTTAAATCTTGAATATTTAATTTCAGACATTCGAGGGAATTTATAAAGTCAGTGCAGTCATTAATTGTATTTTTTAAATGCTTCGGCTTTTTCATTTAATATTGTTCTTTAATTTTTTTGCAAATCGTTTGAAAAACGTGAATAAGTAAAAGATCAAATGCCCCAATCCCTGTTATTTTTTTCTTCAAGCACCATGTGAATACCAATTTTGTAAGTGGTGGATAGACATATAGAATTTGGAGTTACTGCATTTAATTTGTCCTGTATTGAGATATGGGGAGTGAATTATCAGGTATTAGTAGATCACTATATTATTGAATATTTAAAGTGAAGCAAAATTGATAGGTGTATTATACCTTTCTACTTATTACATGTTATACTTATTTTTATCACCAGCTTTTAACTTTCATATATTTTTGTAATAATTAAAAAATTATCAAGTTTTAACAACTTCTATTAGAAAGTCATTACTGATATGCAGCAATTTTTTTTCTTTCTCACTCTAGAGTTATTTCAGTTGTAATCACTGTAAAATTGTCTAATATTTGCACACATAACAAAGGAAAGATCTGTTGTGTACCACAAAAAGTTAAATATTGTTAAAGGGTTGTAAAAATGTAATATACTTTTCCTTTATATTACGAGTATTTGTGATGCGTAATAAAATGTCGAGGTTTCATTCCTTAAAATTGCCAACATGTAAACTAGTAAAGTTTTGTGCCACAGTCAGAATGTTGTATTTAACTTATATTTGATTAAAATGTGTGCTAAATTTCGTATGCTGTTCTTATAAAATTTTTTAGTAACACTGGGAGTTCTTGATGATTTGTTTCATGGTTAATTCTATTTTGAATGCAATAAAAGTAAGAGGAAACTTGTGTTCATGAATGAGATTCTTAATTTTTGTTTTATTTATTTTTTCTTCTATAGTTGGATAAAGATGAAGGTATTCAAAATCCGTCTGAGTTTGGATCAAATGGTGTTACTTCAGCAATGGAGGCCTTAAGTACCAATAGTACTTCTGCTATGGATATTGATAGTGCTGGTCAAAATGCATGTGCTGATGATGCAGCTGCTAGCAGCTCTGCTGGTGCAGAAAAATCTAAATCAAAAACCTATCATGCCCAGATAAAACAGATAAAACCATTACTTTCAGGAGCTTCACGACTTGGCCGAGCCTTAGCTGAATTATTTGGACTTCTAGTCAAGGTATTTGTTTTGCATAGTATGAATTCTAAATGTTAGCCTTTTGTGCTTAATCAGAAATTAAAAATAACAGTCCCAACTTATTATTACTGTTGTCTGATATTAGAGTTGGTTAGGCAAGCATGTGCTGTGGATAACATTATTCTTATTTTTATCACTTTTAGTTTCATGAATTAGATGTATGGTACTTTACTGTGTTGGTTTAATTTATTTTTCAGCTTTGATATTTCTGTTATGTAATGTTATATGTATGGTTTGATTAACTATAAATATGTAATTTTATCAGTTGTGTGTTGGCTCACCAATGAGACAGAGAAGAGGTCAACAAATACCCCCATCACCAAGTGTGCCTTCTCCTGCTGCACGTGCTGTTGCATCTGCTCTTACACGTCTACTTACTATGGGCCTATCATGGGAACCACCTCCAGCATCCCCTGTGCCAAAGTTTAGGTATGATCAAAGTCCTAGTATTATTTTCAACTATAGAATAAACTATGTACAATGGTATATTTAGCACTTTCAGGTAAATCTGAAGCATAAGCCTCGATTTATGCAATTTGTTACAGATTTTTAGATGATGTAGATATTAATGCAGTTTCATTGCCAGTTACATTGGATCACAAGATAATATTTGAGTATTCACCTCTGAAAACTTATTGCTACATCTGTTGCAGTTGGTATTAAGGATTAGTTACATTTTACTAATAATTTATAACTTAGCAAAAGATTTTAAGTAATTGCCAAAGCATTATTTAATACCTAATTTTGATGTATGGTATAGAATGCCAACTTAGCATAGTCTTTATTTATCAAGAGTGATTACAAGGAAATTTTAGCTTAATTATTTGAATTGTTCTACTAAAACTTTATTTTTGTATTCTGTAGGTTCTTTTCTCTGTTTATAAATAAATATATGCTACTTCCAGTGTTAACCAAAAGAAACATTTAAGGCAGTTATCTTATGTCTAAATGTTTGTTTTTTTGTTTAGGTTGACTTTTTATATTTGCTCAGTTGGCTTCACGTCACCCATGCTATTTGATGAAAGAAAATATCCATATCATCTCATGCTGCAAAAGTTTCTTAGCTGTGGTGGTCTGGATGCTTTTTTCAAGTATGTTTATCCATTTATATTGCATTTAACAGTTTGAGACAAAAAAATATTCAAATTGAAGCATTTTATTTGTTTAATGACTCTAAGATTTAAGTTTGATTAGCTGTTTTTGAAATTTCAATGCAGACATAACAGGGTGTCTACTAACATGAAAAGTAATGAAAAGTAACGAAAAGTCACGAAATGGGAAAACGGTCACGAAAAGTCATGAAAAGTAACGAAATTGAAAGAAAAGGTCACGAATTTTTTAAATTTAAAATTTTTTTTTATCGATATAATGTAGAATAGAAAATATGCTCCTAACTGGTACAAAAACACTAAGATCAATTTTTGCCTACTTTGTGACGCCGCATCGGAAGAGAGATAACAGAGTTCCCGCGGGAAAATGCATTGTATTCTTCCCCACTGCGGGAACGAACGCTCTTTCTCCCTTTCACAGAAAGGAGAGTATACGTTGTCATGTGGGGCTACCCCTCGGGCGACGAAAATACGAGGAGATAGGAAACACACAGCGGAAGTAGACATATGGTAAAGCATTAAAATTAACACGAACAAGTGTTGCACAATGCTAACAAGAGAGAGAAGTTGGACAGCGGAAAAACACAATTTAAAAAAAAAATAAGAATAGAGCTTCAATTTTTACGTCGATCCTGAATAGAGAAGTGTAGTTCAGATCGGTTTTTCTTTCAGTGAACTCGAGTAGTACCGTATAGATTTTGGCTTCTTGTCATGATTTGCGCTCGAGGTATTCTCTCTCCCCATGTAACAGACTATGTCCGATATATGCAGATTTCCCGCCGAGTATACGTTATGTAACGGACGAAGGCGAAACTTTCTCCCGCCAATGACGTAACGGGCGATGCATTCAATTATGAAGCTCTCTTCCACGGGAGAGATTAGCGCCCTTTACACGTACGTTCTTTCGCGAGTGCTTGGAGCGTATGGGATTGCGCTCACGCTCCAAGCACTCGCAAAAGAGCGTACGTTTAGCGCCCTTTACACGTACGCTCTTGGAGTGTACGGGATTGCGCGCGGGTAAAATTTGGAGTACGCTCCAAAGCAGCTTTCCCTTCCTCTCCGACACCTTCACACGTGCACTCAATCGCGCGGACTAATTTCGTTTAAACTAGTATGTACTTCAATGGTCATGAAATTTTATTTTTAAGGTCATGAAAAGTCATGAAATTGACTTGCTCAAAAGTAGTAGACGCCCTGCATAACTTTTATACTCTATTTGCTTTTAAGGAGAAACACCTTTTTCTTTTTCTTTTTTTTTTCAAAAAAAAATTCTTTGTCTTGTTTTGTTTTAGCGTAAAATGTTTTCTTATTTTGGTTTGTCTTGATACATTCTTAATTTGTCTTGGAAGTATAATTTTTTTTACTGTGCAGCATTAATTGTATGCATGTAAAGCTTGCTAATTTTGTGAGCAAGGAAATACATTTTTGAATAAAGTTGGGATAGTTGAGTTTGCATTTTAACTTAATCAGTAAACAAAACCTGTTCTAAATTATAATCTTATTTATATCTCTTTTAGCACATTTCGTTGGGCCCTGACTTGTGGGAATACTGTGAAAATAGAAAAAGGTTTGGAGAATCCACAGTTGCCAGGTATTTAAGCTGTGAACTTTAAGCTTCTAATTAAAAAAAAATTTCATGAATATCCAAAAATAATTTTATGAAGATTATGCTATTATATTATGTAATCTTTACTTCCAATCTATCACCATTTACAGCATATAATATGTTTTACAGATGGAACTGGAGAATTTTTAGATGCTTGGTTGATGCTTTTAGAGAAAATGGTGAACCCCAAAAATGTATTGGAATCACCTCATACTCTGCCACCCAAACTTAATCAACCTGGTAGCCCAAGTTTCAACCCTGTTCTTTATCTCATTCATATCCATAAGGTAATTAAAAAGTTTTAATGTGTAACTGAAATGATGTTGTGTAAAAGTTATTGTGTACTTTTGATATTAAACTCCTTTTCCTGTCTTCTGTAGCGTGCATTCGAAAGCATTATGTATTTATGGAACAGAAAACCGTTAGTTGTGTATGGAGAAAGGATAGCTGAGTCAATGCTTGCTGTGATATGTCATCTATTGAAAGGGGAAACCATTATTAAAGTTAGTTTCATTATAGTTTTTTTAATATTTATGTAATTATTCTTTAGCTTTATGCTGTAGAAGGAATTGCTGCCCTTTATTTCATTTCAATATTTGAATATAGGAGAAAGTGGTAGTTCAATGTGTTTGTATTTAAATATTGTGATTTAGTTAGTAGCCATTCATCTTTAACATTGCAATATTCTAAAATAGCTTTAAGATTGGTTTTGAAAAGAACTAATTATGCTTAAATGCATTAAATTTTTTTGTTTAAAACTAGAGTTAAATGCTTAAGATTTCTGTTTATACTAATAAATTGCAGACCTGCCAACTTTCCAGATTTACTCCAGCAATCCTGGATTTTTAATGCATTTTCCAGGTTTCTGGAATGGACACTATTATTACCAGATTCCAAAACGTAAAAAAAATAAATAACGCTAGTTTTAACAATCCCTCGCAGTAATGCAGAATGTGAGGATTTTTAGTTACATAACAAAAGATCTACTCAGTTCAGGTCATCTATGTCAAGGGAAACCTTAGAAAATTTGCTAATATGCAAATCAAACCCTCAAGGACACTGTTATGAAGAAAAATTTCACAATGAATTTTTAAAGAGTGAAATTAGCTACAGTAAATGCTACAAAAATTCCAAGATTTTTTGCAATTTATTAAAACAAACATTATAAAGAATTAGAAGTACTCAAAATATAGACTGCTGGGGTCCCTGCTAGTGTAAATATGATGTACATTAAAATGCATGATTATGAATTTCAAATATATTACTTCTGTTTAATATTATAATTTTAAGATGAGCTGAACAGTAAGGAAATATTTTGAACTATGTAATATTATTAGAGAGATCCTCTAAACTATAAGTAAGTATACATTAAAATTCTTTTATTATAATTTTTTACTATACTATTTTGTGTCATGTTGTTATGTCATGCACAGTAGAATATTGCAGGATTTTGCTCTTACTGAGGTTGTCAGGTCTGAAATTGTTTAAGTTGTGTATAAAGTGCTTGAATATCACTATTTCCAAAGTTGTATGAAATATACAGATGCATGTCTTTTCATTCTGTGCATATAAAAGGGTGCTTTTTGCCATTGTGTTTAGTTATGGCCTGCGATTTCTTTTTGATTAGAGTTTGTATGATTTTAGTTATTTATGGTGTTATAACTCCTATTATTAAAGGAAAGACTCTCAAAGGGAGAAGATGCACAAGCTCCTGCTCCTCAAGCTGTGATATCAAATTCTGCAAGTTCAGCACTTGCAAATAGAATTATAACTCGAAGTCGACGACTCATGGAGGGAGATGATGTTAATCAAGATCATCTTACTCAGTTGATTGATATGGGTTTTTCAAGAGGTTTGGCTACTGAAGCATTGCTTAATACAAACTCACTGGAGCAGGCAACAGATTACCTTCTCAGCTATCCATCGTCCCTTGGTAGAGGCTCATCTTCTGGAAATGCTGGTGTATGTTTTATTCTAATTTTCTTATAAATTTGTTTTTTAATATAAAAATGCCTAATTTTACCTTTGTAATAAGTCAAAATTCATTCAGTAATAATGAATAAATAAAGTTATATACGTTTCAAAACATCAATTTGAGTTTTTTTGAAGTTTCAGTATGTAGTTGTGTAACATAGTTAAATGAAATTGAGATGCACTAGTAATTGTATATTTTGATAATAAATATAAATTTTTTTACATTGATACTTATTGAACTTCAAGATTTCTTAAAATGTGAATGATTATAGAAGTTTTTATAAATGAAATAATCATTTATCTGTTTCATAATACATAAATGTTTTTAAAAAATATTCAGGCTCTAGGTATGGAATGGGAAATGTCTGAAGAGGACCAAATGTTGAGAGCTATAGCTATGTCGCTAGGTGAAAATGTTTTAGTGTCTACCAATCAGGTAATTATTAGTCTAATTTTTACATAATGTATAATATTGTAATTAAAGCATGAAAAGAGATTAAGGGAGTGTATTTTCAAATTGTTTATTTTGCTATTTTGATCATTTGTCTAAAATTGAAAAAGTGTAATTTATTGGAAGTTTGAAGGAATTTATGAAACTATATTAAAATTTTCTTTAGTTGTTTACCTGTAATGTATACTTTATTGTAATTAATGTATATTGTTTTATTTTAAGGTTGAGAGTGAACCTAATAAAACAGAAGAACAGAAAGAAATTGAATTTGAGCAACAACAAGAAGAGCCTCTTTCTACTCAAATAATTGATGATTTTACCTCAAAAATTGTGGATGGGTGCATCAGATTAGCTGATGCTTTACCTGATACAGTTTATAGATGTTGTGATCTTCTGATATCTGTTGCTGCTAGAAATGGAGAAGAATGGCGCAATAAAAATTTGATAGACTTCTTGCTTGTAGAGGTATGCTATCTTATTAATAATATTTGCATGTTGAGGATGATGTCGATGTATATTTTCCTCTTTAGGGTTCATATGGTCCTTGAAATTCCTTAAGAACTCCTTTTTCTCAGCTTCTGTTTTTCAGGACTTGTTAAAATTTAAAAGTACCCTTTTTTAGCATTTAAGGTCCTTACCTTTTTATATTTAATTTCTGACCCTTAAAAATTACTTATCTTTGAGTTGAAATGCAATAATTTTCAGTCTGTTACTGTCAATGACTGTCTTTAAGAAAATGCTGATAAAGCTTTTTTGGTTGTGTCTTTTTATTCATGTATAGTTGTTCAGAATGAGAAAGCTGGTATATATATTATATAAAATGTTTAGAACACTGTTTTGCCTTAATTACTTGCTGTGACACTATGAATGTAAATTTATAAAATTGAAAGGAAAGCCAAACCCAAAAAGTTAATTTTGAAATATAATTACTTTTGCAAATTTAATGTATATATTCAGAGAGATCATCATAGGAAATGAAACATACTGAAAATCATTTTTGAGGTCCCCAAAATTGCTACTTTGTTATATTTGATTTCTGAAAACGAGTATGGCTTTCACTTGACCTGGATTAAGATTTCAAGAAAAGTAGTAGTTATTTTATTTTACTCTTGTAAATTGATCAGTAAACATGTTATTACATTAAACTTGAATAAAAACATTGTGCTAGGTAAAGGGGTGCATTTTAATGTACACCTGTTCTTAGTACAATTAAATAATGTTTAAGTGAAAGAAGTGATTCATTTATTAGATATTAGTTTACATATCTTTTGACTTGAATGAATGCCCAAACAAGTAAAGTTCTGAAGCAGATGTTTGGGAAGTAAAATGTAGGGCACAGTCCCTTTGTAAAATTTGTCCTAATAGACTACACTTGATATTTAAATTTTTTCCATTTTCTGAAAGCAGGAAAAATAACCAGGCACTTAATGCACCAGTTTGTAACATATTTTTCTCTTTAACCTCAATAAAAGTGTCATTGCTCATCTAATATTCACTTACTGTTTAATACTTTGATTCTCATACGTCAGTGTATGGATTTTACATGCATATGATTTCGTCAAGAGCTTTTTTGGGCTCTGTAAGAAGGTTTTTGTGTATGAAGAAAATGTTTAATCAAATAATGAAGTGTACTGATGATGCAAAATTTCGATAACTGCAAAATAGCAATGCTGGTTTTATGTGTACTTGTGTTATAAAATATTTAGTATATTTATTTTGTCAGTTGAAGAATTATTCTTGTTTCTTTAGCTGCATTCTCAGATGTATTATATTCTGCAACGTCTGAAAGCCGATGAACCATCTGAAGACAATAAATGGGCTTTCACAATTAGGATGCCATGGTTGAATGTAGAATCACGTTTTGCTGTGCGTTTGCATTTATTTGCCCTTATTTTTGAGGTAAGTTTCTCTCATTTTAAGATACGCGAGATTAAAATTTAAAGTGGCTATCTATTTTAAAGAATATTTATTAATTTCTATAATTTTTTCAATATTTAAGCTGATTAAAAGATATTAAAGTTTATTAGTCAAAATTATGGGGGATCATGCAGCTAAAATATCCAGATCTGTAAATATTAGTGTGTATATTTGGTGGTAGTTTGAATATAATTAAAGACTGTTATAATGTATGTTGCAACTTTACCATAAACTTGCTATTTGTGTTTATGAAAAGTTTAGAATTTTTTGCTGTTATTGTATAGACATAGTATAATTATTATTGCAGGTTGTAAACTATTAAAACAAATATTTTAGATATTGATTAAACATTATGGAGAATATGTTATCTGCAGTGTGTTTTTCATTTGCCAACTTTAATGATTAGATAAACCTTCCTCTTAAAGTTTCCAATGTTTTTTTGCAGGAAATGAAAATACCATGTGCTACTAGAATTGAACAAAGTGATCTCATGCCAATGTTTATTCGTATATTAGATATTACAGCATTATGCATGAATTCTTGCCCAGATGAACCTCCTGCAAAGTCAGTATATTTCATAACTTTTTTATTGTTATTATTTATAATTCTTCGCTGTAAAGTTTAACTTCTTGGATTCTGAACTAACTGAGTTGTCTTGAAATTAGTTATTTGTAGAGTCATTGTATTCAAGAATTTGTCAAATGTACTTATTACATTTGTGAACAAAAATTATAATATTAGTATTATTTGGTGCATCATTTAAATATAAATTAGTAACAATTGGAACTAAGATTTAATCAAATTATATCTGATTCCCTTATGTGTATTTTAATCAATGGTTTATAATGCGCCAAAAACTCAATTTTTCTCTTGTAAAGGGGACTTTTTCTAACTATTGGTTAACTTAAAATTTCCCCGTATATTTTAAGTCAATGTCCTGCTAATAAGTTCTATAAAAGCCTGAAGACTATACTTAAGAGAGACTAGAAGTTAATATCCCTTCAATAAGGTAAAGGTCATTTTTATGTTGATAAAATGTAATGATCAGATTTTTTTTACTGTTGGAAATTTAGAACCCATAATATATTAACTATATCTGTATTCTGAAATCTACATTAATACTCTAGTTAAATGTATTTTCATGTAAATTTCCCAGGTCTTCTGTCCTTGAGTTGTAAACTTAATTTGAAATGAATTTGAATCACTTGCTGTAGTTTTGATGTTTACTATTTTTTTTCAGATGGCTACCTTTCTTGGTGTTATTGATTGACCAGTATGAAAAAGCTTCTATTATGTCAATGAGAAAGGCACCTCTTCTCATGGTATGGATATATTTTTAATCTCTGTAGAGTTTTGCTGTTGTAATCTGAAATTTATTTTTCTTTCATTCTAACTGATTTGTCTTTATTGCTCTCCACTTTTCAAATATTACCCAAATTTGGGTTCCCTCACTCATAATGCTCAAAAGTGATTAAATAAAATTTCAAAATTTTTTTGGTTAAGAAGTATTTTAAAAGGGTAGGAAATGACGTGGTGACTTCATTGGTAATTGTAATATATTTTTTAAATTATTGGATAATTACTCTTATAACTTGGGGTTTTTCCAACACTGATTTATTATTAATGAAAACAGGTTAGAACTTACAAATAAAATGACAAGAATTAGATTTTCTTTACCCGCAATAGGATAAGGAGTATATTCATTCTATCTATTCAGTGAATGATATCCAGAGGATTTTATCTGTTTTATTTTAAATTTATTATGTTCTAAAGTTTCAATTTATAAACCAAAATTTCTTACCTAGGCTCCAAAACGTCAGTGGAAATGGTTTGACGAACCTAGTGGCAAGTGGAATAATTATACATTGTCTAATAACAAATTGATTGATGGAGCTTATAAAGCTGGTGAATCAACCTTACGTTTTACAGCTGGTAGGAGAAACTATACGGTGTGTTTAACAACGATGGTTCAGGTAGGTATCTAATTTGATGAAAATTCACTACTTCGTGTAATTCATTAAATAGTTAAGGAAGTGAGTAGGTTTTAGATGCAATTTAGTTAACTTTGTACATGATCATAAATTTTAGATCAATGAAGAAACTGGTAATTGGCGTCCTATTATGCTTACTACTGACTGTCGTGATGAAAAGGAGAAAGATGCGCCAGGTAAAGAAGAGAAGAAGGTTAAAGAACAAGGGACAACATCGGAAGAGCCCTCTGGAGAAGAACTGTCCAATTCAGAAAATACACAAAATTTAGAAATTAAAAATATGCACACCCAACCTATACACATGAATACAATAAAAAGGTTGTCACTTGAGGAATGTGAAAAACTTGTGGGGTATGTTAATTTCAGTTTTGTGAAATTTTAATACTTTGTTTTGTTATTACTAAGATTATTTTTATGGCTGTCTCTTTATCTGTAGTTTTGGTATAGTATTCTTTGTAACACACTTGTAGTTTATTTGAAATAAGTTTCTTCAATTACCTTCCTAAGAATTTTGTGTTCTATCCTTATATTTAATCAGGATTGTTAAACTGCATGACAGATGTTTAAAGTAATGCTTTGATGATGAATGTTTGTGGTCATTAAACAAACATAAAATCCCAAAATTTAAAACAAGCATAAAATTATATGGTTAAATAAGGCAATTAGTCTATTACTACCCAGTAGCATGCATAAGCAGGCACAAAGGTCATTCAAAATTCTGATATGGGAAGATGGGCAGTTATAGCCCATAGCCATCCTAAAAGTGACACTAGTTCTAGCTCTCAGACTGTTGGAAAGAAGCAATTGTCTAGCTCCCCTATGCTTTATTAGGTTTAAAATCAGTACTTGAGAAATGTATGCGTGTGTTTACTAGAGTATACATAACATATTAAAGAAGTAATGAGGCTTATTTTTCTTTTTATACTTATACGCTAATATTAAGTTTCATAATATTGTATATGCATCCTGTAAAATATAGTGAAATAGTATATGTCAAAAGGTCTCATGTTTTCTGATTCTATGCCTCTGTGTATTGTATATTTTGTATGTCTTATGGATGTATTTTAATATTACTTAATATTTTCAGCATATGTGTGTCACTCTTGAGAGTTCCACTTGAACCTGATTCACTTCATGCTGTTATGAGGCTGTGCTTGAGACTGACACGGAACCACAGTAATGCAGTTTTGTTTGCTAGTATGAATGGTCCAAGAATTCTCCTTTCTTTGACTGAACCATATACTTTTACTGGATTCACATCACTGACTGCTCTCCTGTTTCGCCATATCCTAGAAGATCCAGTGACTCTATGTAGTACTATGGAAAAAGTAATTTTATTTTCTGTGCCTATGTCAATTCATGTATTATTTTATGGTAGTGCTTAGTTTGTCCTTGTTATTTAAGTAAATGTATAATTGGCGATCAGATGTAAATATATTCTCCTTTAATGTAGGTAATAAGGTCTGCAACTGCTCCTGGATCTGCATCTATGCTTGTATCTAAGGAAATGCATTATGTTTTTAGAGTATTAGGTCCAGCTGCATGCAGAGATCCAGATCTTTTTACATCTGTTGCGTCAAATATTTTGCGTCTGACTATTTTACCACCATCAAAGAGAGGTGAGTTAATATTTTAAAATTTGAAAAGCTTTGTTTTATGAACAGTAATTAATTTTGAAGAGTTTACTTGGGTAAACTGAATCATATTATGACTTTTAGGGCATGTAAGAAAATATAGGATTAATGTAAACCAAACTGAATGAAATTTACAGCTGAAATCTTATTTTCTAAAATAATCCCCCTCCCCTCTTTTTTTTAATAGCAAATATACTTCCTTTAAAATTGTTTTTGCTTTAGAAGCTCAAGGCTGAAACCAAAGTTTTGCTGTAATCTGACAGTCTCTAATAGTTATAAGACCAGATATTAGTCATAAATTCTGGGGCAAATCTTTCCAAAAATAAATTTTGGACAATCCTGAGAAAGTCGTGGCTTCTTTTTAAATATAACATTTTTTAGACTTCCTCAATTGTGGATTTGACTTTAGATTTTGCCTTTGTCTAAGGCATTTAGGTAGTTTAATAATATTGCTTGAAAATAACTCAGCTGTATACAGTACTGTTGTATATGTTGTTCTCCATAATTCACTGAAAAAGTTCTTGTGATCAAGAATAGAGACTGACATTTGCCAGTAATTTATTGAATTTCTGCTTTAGAGGAACCCAAAATCTAACATCAATATTTTCTTTATGTTTAGATGAAGATGAAAGTAGATTCAACAGTTATTCAGTACAGATGTTAAAGTCTTGTCCATCAAAATCACAGGCCCCTGAAACTCCATATGAAAGTGAAGTTGCTAATAACTTGATATATGAGCTACTACATGCTCTTATTGCAAAGCCAATTGAACTGCCAGAAGAAGGTAATTTATATAATTATTCTAAATGTTTGTTACTATTTGAAATTTATTTTCAAATTGTAATGGTGTGAATTACATGTAATCTTGAAAATAGCTATTTTCAATAAATAGTTTAATTTTTCATCCAAATTGTTAAAAAAACAAAGTAATAAGGAATTATTAAAAATCTATCTTGTGATATTCTTAAACTTAAGATTATCTTATTTTAATTTTTTTTTTGTTCATTAATATTTCTTAAGTTTTGCTTTATTTTGCAATTTCTCAATTTTTAAAATTATACTTTCAAATTATTTCTACATGTACATATAAATATATACATAAATATATATATATAAATGCAAAATTTCTAGACTACATGTGTATCTTTCTTTTAATGATAAAGCTACTGCTACAGAAAACAGTTCATCAGAAGTTCTGCCATCAGCAACTGATCATCTTCAATCTGCTCTTAGAGACTTGAACAACAGTGATCTGATATCTACTGATGATGATGATGGTCTTGTAAGTTAAAGATTTGTTTAGCTTATCTCTCTGTCAGGGCATTTTGCTTCAGTAACAACCAAAATGTGTTGTTTCCTTATTCTGTGCAATATTATTGTCATTGAAAAGTCCACAACTGATGAAATTTGGAAGTAGGACTTGACCTTAAAATTTAGTTATGTTCTTAGTATTTGATCCTAATTGACATGAGGGTTTAAGATGTATTTCATCACTATGGGTTAACCAATTGTGGTATGAACAGCCAGCTTTGAGTCTTTTCATTAATGCATAATAGCTATTTCATTTTAAATCCTCTGTTTTGTCAGTAGATGGCATGTCTTCATTTCCTAGTTAAAAAAAAAAAAAAGTTATTAGCTTGTTCAAAGATAAGAGTGAATCCAATTGTTGATAAGATCTAAGATAGTTTTAAGTAGCTAGTTGAATAAGTCCTTCTTTTTTAAATATTCATTTTGCTTAAAGTTTATTGTATTAATAATTAGTATGAATATTTTAGCCTTTCTCTAGTATTTCAAATTTTATATTTGCATTTTCCCCCTCTTCGCATATTTTAATTTTTTTTCTTTTGATATGTGTTTGATGTTTTCTTTGAAAGTTTTTAAATAAACATAATTGTTTTAATTTCAGGTAATGCCTTTGACCATCCCAAATGTGGATGGATTTAATGATGGCACTGAATCTATAGGCTCACGTGATGGTAATAGACTGTCTAAAGATGCTTCAAAAGAGAATAAACCTGAGTCTAGTTCTTTGAAAAACATCCCTATCATTAGAAAATCTGGAATATGTAGACTGCTTGCTGAATTAGTTAGATCATATTCTCAGTGTGCTAGATTAATTACGGAATATACTTTTCATGTTGGGGATTCTGAATTGATAACTGAGGTAAGATTTTTGATAATTTAACTTTGAATAGTAAAATTTCTTTCATATACATTTTCATTTGTAACTTTATTTGAAAACAAAGATGTGTGCTATTGCTTTTTTTTTCTTTCTTGTGATTTACCATTCTTTAATAGTGGTTCTAGGTTTTACACAAACATTTATAAATTTCCCAAGAACGATTGTATTTACTGGACTACTGCTTAATATGTATATTTCACTAATGGAATCATGTATGCATATTCCCTTGTGCACTAAATCAGATTTGCATTGTGCATTGCCCTGCTCATGGCAGGTTTCATCTTGCAGATGGAATTTTGATAGTATAAATTTCTAGTGGCTCCAGGAACAGATTGTATGTTACATTCTTTGTCATGAAACCACTAGATGTAATTCCTGATATTGACTTTTCTCATTACTATATTTACATTGTATTTACAAAAGTCATTAGATACTTATAATAATTATGTATTGAATTAATTTATAGTTTGACTTATAAGACATAGGTTTGACAGAATAAGTTGATTCTTTCATTTCTCTCTCTTCCCACTGTGCCCTATCTGATTTTCTTTCAGTTATGAACTTTAATCTTCAGTGATTATGTAATCAGTTTTACAAATTTGTTTACAAAATCTCACATCCTTTAAAATAACTTCATTAGAATAACAAGATTGACAGCATAAGCTTTTTATGCATGTATTCTGGACTCCCAGTTAGTTATATAATGGACCACTTGAGAGCTGATCCCTCACTATTGTCACTGAAGCAGGGTTCTTTATCCATGTATAACGATTAACTTAATTTATATCTGATAAGTTTGTATTTATGTAATTGTGTTATTTATCTGTTCTTGTTTTTCATAGGACTGCTCTCCTCTTGCATTTATATTGGATAACTTACTGCACAGTAGTCAAACTGCTGGTGATAAAGAAACTCCTGCTCTTGCCAGAGTCTTAATTGCTGCTTTAGCATCTTGTAATCACTCGGTTGAAGCTCAGACTTCACTGGTCCTTGAGGTAAGCAATTTAAAATCCTGTTTATTGTTGATGTTTATGGTAAATTTAAGAGAATAGTCGTAATTTTCAGTGTTCTTCCCTGTGTGTATCAACTGTTATTTTCTTCAAAATATCAGCGTAGGCATTAAATTTGTTTTAGAAATCTTGTCTGATTTCTATAACTAATACTTGAATTTACATATTTGATATGATACTGTCATCATTTGAATTGAAAATAATTGTAATAGAAATCAAATATTAATTTTGTAAGAAATGAACTAATTTTGGCTGTTTGTCATAAGTGCGTATAGCTTAAAATGTACTTAAACTTGTCAATGTCTGTTTTTGCATCATATACTATATTCAGTTTCTGTGATTTTTGACTTATCTGAAGTTGACATACATAATACAATTTTTTTTTTCTTCTAAGGATTAAATAATTTATTCTTAAAATGAGTGCTGTTTTATGTTTTGGGGTTGCTGCAGCAATGTTTTTGTTACTTGTTAAAATCTTTAAAGCACAGTAATTCATGTGTCGATTTCAATTATTATATTCCAGGTTCGATTAGCTCTTATTCGTGCCTTGTCTCTTCCTGAAAGCAGTGAAAAACATACACGAGTTCAGGCTCTTACAGGATTAATCAGTACAATGATAGAATCATGTCCAACAGCTTCATCTCAAAATCAGCTTGGAGGTTGTGCATTAAGGTCTCAAACATCGTGAGTACTGAAGCCATTTTAATTTTATTTTGATTTTCTTTTCAGTAATTTTACCTATTTAAAGTTATCCATACTAACAGTAGAATGTATTTAAGTTTTGTCCTCTTTTTCATCACTGAAAAACTTCAGTATTGTATTGAATTTCTCATTTTTTAGTTCTTGCCTGCATTTAAAATAAAAATTCATATTTATGTTTTAAAAAATTTATGCATTATTTTAAAAGTAAATTTTGCTTGTCCCATTTAGGATGAATAATATAGTGAGAATTCTTCTGAGAAAGGGTATAGTTGTTGACTTAGCTCGAATACCACATTATCTTGACCTTTCAAGTCCTCACATGGCTGCTACTGTAAATAGTGCTTTAAAACCATTAGAAACTTTGTCTCGAATTGTGAACTTACCATCTGGTAATCTGACAAATAAAGCAAAAAATAAAGCAACAAGTTCTAGTAGAGATAGAGATTCTGTTCCCGAATCAATGGAAGAGGATACTTCAAGTGCCCGATGCAGTTGTGAGTATTTATTTAATTTGTGAATTAATAAATTTTGGTTTAATGCAGTTTTTCCTTTTTTTTTCTTTTTGTGCCATAGGAATTATGGTTATATTGGAAGTCATGAAACCATTGTAACTGAAATATGCTCATATTCTTAATGCAATGATATATAGTGAGCTTGGTTTTTCTAAAAAATGCAATAAAACTCACTGCACTGACGACAATCTTTCAGTATGAACTGCAGAGAGTTCCTTGATGTTCTTAGTATTTTCTGATCACATTTGAAATCATAGTCACTAATTAAATTATTATAGTAAGCTCGGTTTTCTTTAGCCATTTACAGTAACCTTTTTTTAAAAAAAATTTTAGGTTAGTGACTAACTTCATTCTGTAGAAATTAAGCTGAAAACTTTTCAGTAATCTGGTTTCAGGGAGAAATATGGTATTTTTTGACATTGAGTTATTTGAACTTAAAGGAAAAGTTATAAAAAAACAATACACAACATTAAGTTGTGATGCACAGTTAGCTGTTGACAAATGCTGTGTGAATATTTGCTGAAATTTTATATGAGAATTGGAAGTTAAAATTTTTGCTGAATTTTATTTGGTTGATGGGATATGTTAATTTTTACAAGTTCTTTAAGTGTGTTTTCCTTTTCTTACAGCTGATGTTACTGTTTCATTCCGAGGGGGTGAAAATCAGTCTCAAGACATTGGAGTAAGTGTTGAGCTTGAAAAGTTCCTTAAATGTTTGTTAAGAATACTGTCCATCCTGATATAAAACTGTAGTTGTATATTTTTTTCTAATTATTTACAACTCTTGTAGTTTAATGTGACTGTATTATCAATGTTTTGTAGTTTAATGTGACTGTATTATCAGTTTTTTGTCAGCCTTGTGTGTGTTTTGGTCAGATAATTGTTTTTATTTTTATTCATAATTTATTCAATTATATTTCAGTTTTCCTACCTGATATCAATGATTTTACTAGTGCTGCTTTGATTCAGTTCCATTACATTTTATGTAAAAAGAAAATTCAGTTAATTTTGACTGTGCCATTCATTTTTCTCCTGAAAATTAAAAAAAAATATGGTTATGTGATTCATGTAGCATTTTAAATTGATTGCATTACTAAATTTAAGTTCTTTTATAAACAAAAATGCATTTTTGGACATCAAGGTATCTTTATCCCAATATGCTGTGCAAATTTTCAGAAATAGTTTGTATATTTGCAAAAGTCAATTATGTGAGTACTTACAATTAACCTTTGCATACTGAATTAAATTTGAAATCTTAAATCTGTTATTATCTAAATCAAGATGTTCTGACTTTATTTATTTTGGTGATACCTTTGATGTCATGAAATATTTTCCCTTACTTTAGAATAAATCATCGTAACTAGATTGTATGAAGTGTATGCTCGGGAGAAAGGCCTTAAGATTAGATATTTAAAGTGGTGTAAGTATAATTGAAGAGGAAAGTTATTGTGCTATCTTTTCTTGCCATATTCAACCATTATCTATGGAATAAGCCCTATCCTCACGGGCCCCTTGCAGATATTTAAAGCAAATCATCTGTATATAAAACAGTAGATCAAGGACTTGTTTCAGCTCTGCATATGCAAATTCTACTTTGAGAATATATCTGGACAATAGTATTTCAATTTTGTGTTTTTATTACAGCTTGATTCCACTCTAGAAAATTTGTATCAAGATCCTACTTCCTTTAATGCTACTGATACTGAAGATCCTACAAATGCAGGCAAGTCTTAATTATTAATTTTATCCCTTCATGATGTTTGAATAATATTACATTTGAAAATTACTAGTAGCACTTAAAGTGTATTTTTTTGGGCTGAAGTATGTTTTTATTTCCTATAGAGGGAGAGATTAAAATTAATTTTGCCACCTAGAGATAAAAAAAATTTTTTTTTGTCAAAACTGTTAGTCCGAGATTTATTTCTTTTTAATTTCTCACTATACAATCAGTCAATTCTTAGAGCTATATGCATAGCAGAATATAAAAAGGAAAACTTTCCTAATGACCTAAAAAAGTATTGAATTTTTAAGACATGCATCATACTTCGAAATAATTGTAAATTAAATCTGCCCGTATTTGTGTTTCAATTCCTTCCTTTTTTTGGTGTGTGTGTGTTGGGGGAGAGAAGTTGTAAATCAAGGTTACCTCTTAATTTTATTGAATTATTATGGTGTAGCACTTTGTCAAATTTTTTGTTTTCCTGAGTTTTTAGGTATCTGAGCTCTTCTCGTTAGTACAATGATTGATCTGCTATTTTGTGTATTAAGGTTAAGAATATCTGATATAAAGTGTTCTCTTCTGTCTGTTTGAAACTTCAAGGCTGATCAAGAAAATTATTAAAAGGCTTGATATATCTAAATTACCTCTTTAAAACACTTTGACAGTATTAAAAATGTTAGTATCTGAACAAATATTAGATTAAAAAATTTTTTTTCTGAGGTTCTATGAAATAGTAAATGTTTTTAGTGATGTTTAAAATATAGTATTTTAATCTTCCTCTCTATAATCTTAATACTTAATAAAGGGTAATCTTATTGCTCCCAGGTTAGTAAAGAGTCTGGGTTATATTAAAGCAAATCTAAAGTAAGTGGAGTAAAATTGAACATTGAGTTTTTTTGGTATTTAAGATACTGGGAAAGTTGCCTCCTAAGAAACTAATTGGAGCATTCTAATTAAGTCATCCATTGGCCGGAAGCTCTTTTATTTTGGTAATGGCAACATGTCATTGTTAACTTCATTGACAAACATTCAACTAACATGTATTGTTATATTCATAGATTATAGACACTTGTAACTGTTAAACTCAGTGCTGTGTTAGATTAAATCTGATGTAATAGACAAAAAATTGAAGTTATATGCATTATTGTTATGTTTACTTTCAATTATGTGAATGATAATTCTGGCTTTATCCTTCAAATTGATCAATGAACCTAGTTTTTCTTATTGACCATTGTGTCAAATTACTTTTCAACTGTATTTGTAGGTTGCTCGCGTAATATCCTTTGGTGAAAGTTTGAATGTGTGTTCAGTGATTTTTTTTCTTTTCTTATTTTACTTCTATGATTATTGCAGATTCAACTGTTGACAGCAGTGAGCAAGATTTAACGGTTTCTGTTGAAATGGAAGAGAGTGGTAATTCCCAGATTAGAGGACGCAGAGTGGGTTCCTTTGGTGATACAACACATGGTAAGGAATTTAAATACTGTTTGAATTTAAATTGCATTATTATAACATGCTGTAATCCAACTGAAATCAATTCGCTTCAATTAACATTGAGATGAAAATCTTGACATCGTAATTTGACTTATGTTTTTCCTGTATGTTAACCTCATTCAGTAATTTACTTCCTGATTTTAGTGTTACAGGGTAATGTTACATTTGTATGTAGTATTTTATAGGGAAAAAGGTTCTAATTAATAAAATATTATTTTGCTTTCTATCCCAAGATGCGTATTTGTTGTTGTGTTGCTGTGTAAATTTTGCAAGTGAAGAGAAGTGGTATGTGTGTATAAATGTTAAATATGAGAGTGGTCATATAGGGCCAATGTTGGTACTCGCATAAGTTCTTGCAGTCAAGTGTGTTAGAGAAATGAGTAGACTTTAGCTGTCATTCTTCAGTAAAGGCCAACAATTTGTTGTTTTAAGAATTCATTTTCCTTAATTAGTCAAATTACATGGATTTGAAACATAATTTTACTAGCTTTTATGCTGTTTTATGAAATGCTTTTGAAATTATCCCATAAGCATTTCACATTAGGTGTAGTATATCCTCTGCAGATCTCAATTCTCAATGCCTTGAGAGACTAAATAGAATTTGTTTTAAAAATTTTTTGCTAAATGTATTTCATGTGTGTATCAACCTTGACTTAATTCATAACTTGTGAGAATAAATGCTAGGTTTGAATTGTCTCTGAGGAAGAGATGGCCATGATACTTGTTAAATAGTTTTATATTCAGTGACTTGATATAATTTTGCTCTAAACTTACTCACATTTGTGTGCTTTTAATTATGAATAATTTTTAGTTACTCAAATTGTGTTGTTAATTGTATAGATGACCAGCAAGAAAGTAGTGACTCTGATAGTAATTCAGAATCTGGACATAGTCATAGTGAAGATGACGCTGAGAGAGATGATAGAGCTGATGATGCTGATGAAGAAGAGGAGGAGGAAGATGATGTAATTATTTGAAACTTCTTGCATGAATTTTTTTTGTTCTTTGATGGATATTTTTTATTTATAATTTTCAGTAAAACAATGAAATTTCATTTCTCTGTATTTATTGTTAATACAATAGAATGATTTGATTAAATTCTATCATTTACCTCTGTTGTCCATATCCTAAATTCATTTTCTTTAATATCCCTATATACTTCTGTTGAAACATTGACCTGCAGTAGTCAAGTTTGACTTACCAGGCATCCAATCTGTTCAACTATATTTAAATGTATTTTTTCATGAGTGGTATTCTTTTCTTATGAAGAGGGAAAAAGCTTCTTTTGTCAAACATTTGCTTTCTTTCAAAACATTGCTAGCAACAGTCAATCATCTTTCTACCAGAGATGTGTGTAATATTATTACTTATTTTTCTGGTAGGGTTGTAAAGTTTTATTTCATCAACTATCACACTGGTATAACATTTTGGGATTATTTGATTTCTGCAAACAATGAGAGTAAAAACTGTGATAGCAAAGTTTTATTAGGTTCACAAATTACCCTACATTATTTTTGATTTAAAAAAATCTGTTCAATGCAGCTTAATTATATTTTGCCATGTTTGTCAGTGAACCTCTGGGGAGGAGGAAGGGGGGATATTTCCATTGGCAATCCATTCTCCACATTTTGAAAAATTGACTTTATGGATGTATTTTGCTGTTAATATTTTATCTTAATTTGTTTTAGTACAGAAAGTTTAAAACTTTTCTTGTTAAGATTTTTGTTACATTTTTCATTATTTTATGATCTTTCAGACATCACGCTTTGATGTTAATGATGATTATCCTGGACTTGATTTCTTCCGTGTCCCAGATAGAGAGGATAGTTTATTTTTCCAGTTGGAAGAAGTTTTCCCAACATCAAGTATAGTATTCTTTCTTTGTAACTTAGATTATTGATTTGATAGTGATTCATGTGTAGTTTTTTTTTCTGCCTTATTTCCCCCATAATGTTTGTTTAATGAAATTATATTTCTAGGTGGGTCTCCTGTTATTTTGGGAGGATCAGATCCTGTTCGTACATTTCAGCTACCAGTGGTCACTGATGAAACTACAAATGGCAATGAAAATCCTGGTAATTAACTTATATTTAGAAACATCATTATGTTAATAAAGAAACTTCATTTTTTTTAAAAATCAAGTTTTTACTTAATGCTGCAGATTTGGTTATTTTTTTTTGTTATTGTATGCTCATCTCCTTAGATACTTTAACATAAAATTTGAGTTTGTTTTGTGTGAAAAAATTTTTACGCTTTGTGCTGAAATGTTGTATTAGATCATTAGTAGCATATGTAGAGTAACATCATTAGAAATGCATAATAATGGTTGTTAAACAAGAACTAATCCATTTAAACTATTATAAGATTTAAAAACTTGCTAAAGTTTGCTGGCTAAATAAAAAAAATCTGTTGTCTGATTATAGGGAATAGCTTGTGAGTTTAATATTATTTACATACTATATTTCAAAGTTACAGATTTAGTCTTAATTTTGGCTCTCTCTGTATATGCTTAGTTGTGATGTTGGATCTCTTTTATGATGCAATTTGTTCCTATCTGAGGAAAGGATTTGGATCAGTATGCCTGATTGTATTTAAGGTAAAATATTGTTGAAGATGAGGATGAACCTTTCTGCAAGAAAATTTGTACTGAATTCATAAATTTATCTTTCAGCTCCATCTGTACCTCCTGCTCCAAGAACAGTTACAACTCATCCTCTCTTGGTGCGTCATGGTGATGCTCAGTGTTCTATGCAGACTCGAGTTCATCGCCGTCAAAGAGGATATAGGCCAACTATGAGTAACCATGGGTGGCACATGTATACAAACTCAAATAGTAACAGTAGTGGAAGGCATCCAAATCCTCCTGTGATATTACAAAGGTAATTTTCTATGACAAAGATATGATTAACCTCAATAATTATGTTATGATAATGTTGTTATTCCATGTAGAAAGTTATAATCAATTAAATTTCATGGTAATGGATTGAACGACATGAATTTATTTGAAACTGTATAATTATAGTATTTTTAAACAGATTTTAAGTTTTTTTGATAAATCCTGAAAAAAGGTTTTAAAAAAAAGAAATTGAAAGTTACTTATAGCTTCTGAAAAATTGTTTTAAAAGATAATATATTTGGTCTTGCAACATTCCCTATGTATGAGGGGCAGATAAATCATGATGAAATATTAAAATTTTGAAGGCTTATCTGGTCTAGACTACTTCCAGTGTGTAATGTTCATAATATTAAAGAGTTAATGTAATAAATTACTCATCCATTTCCCAATTCTGTTTTTTTTGCTTCCAAAATGATTACAGATATTAAATTTACCTGATTTAAATTATAAACTTAACCATTACTTTAACAGTATTCATTGTATTGGAAAGTTTTTTTTAAAAAGAATAACAAACTCTAAATAAATTAAAGTCAAAAGATTCATAGTTAAAGAAGAGCAATTAAATATGAACCCTTGGATTGTCACTTGTATAATAAGTACTGAGATTTAGCACGGCATGGTTAGGTATGGCCTTTCAAATCCTTTTTGACTTACAATCCATATTTAGTTATAATTGACATACAATCCACATTCAGTTACAGTTCTGTTTGATTTAGCTAATGTTCTGATTCTCATCAGTAAAATCCAAAGGTCCTTAGTTTTTCTATTTATTTTATTATGCTCTGAGTGAAATTGAATTTGATTATACTTTCCTGTTTTATGTATGTTTATGCTATTAAGATACCATTCTAATGGAGCTTCTTGATATGTGTAGGTTATTAGGTCCTAATACAGCTCAAGATTTATTGCAGTTAACTTCAAATTTCAGTTCTCATCCTACATCAACTGCTCAGTCAAGAGTGGTGTTTGCAAATAGTGACTTCAGAATAATGGCTACAGATGATGAGGTATTTGACTTACAGGTGAGGTAGTGCCTTACCTTTTCTTTTCTCTCTGTGTCAGTTGAAGCCAATCATTATTTAAGCATCTGAAATAAAGCTTATGTAATCAAACCAAAAAATTCTTCACCTGGTAACAAAGTAGGTTGTTTTTTGTTAATTCTTTTTGAACTTAGGTATTTATGGATGAACATTTTTTGCAATGTTTGCAGCTGTAACATGTTGACATGTTCACACATTATTTTGGAGTTTCTACAGGCTTAAATTTTATTAAAGTATATATAAATATTTAAGTGATTGTAGTGTGTATTTTGATTTTTTATGGGTTTGTATATATGTGTTAAAAGGTACCTGTTATAGTGCCTGTACCACTAGGAATTGGTGAATTTGACTGAAGAGACAGCTTTCTGTGTAAGCTACCAAACATTGAATTTTTCAGGGTTTGGCCACATGCTTAGAAGTCTGAAAGTCCAGTTTTTCTCTCATTTTTAAGGTGTTCAAAAAGTCCTTATAAAGTGTTATTTGTCTACAATGTGAAAATTTGGCATTTCTTATGAGTGGTTTAAAAAATTATTTTTTTCAGTTAAATATCTATATTTTTTTACTGATTTTTTTTTTTCATCCAAACTTTGAGCTGTGAATGAACTATACTAGGTCAACGTATGTACCGAGGAAAAAATGACAAACAAGAATTAATTCTGTACATTTCCTTCTCTCATATGGGACTTGACAGCTTGTTTATTCTTATTTTTATATATCTAATTGCTAGTTTGAAATACTTACACCAATGATGAATGCCTTAAAATTTGTGTTGTATGAACTAAGTCCAAACTTCTGGCCTTGAACCCTGCTTTTTTTTATACTCTCTTCCGTTTCTGAGCCATCCTATAGTTATCAGATTATTGAAAGTCATGAGCTGTTTTAATTTTATAATATTGGGAAATTCTAATAACTGTAGAAAAGTGTGTTGCTTTAAAAGTGTCTTTATTAAGGGATTGTTGTTTGCTTTTTTTTGGCAGTATTTAGAAAAAATTTAATGAAGAATATTTAAAAAAATGAATCTATTTTTTTTCTCTACTTTTTTCAAAACCCATTACAATAAAATAAGGAAAAAATAACTTGTAGTGAAGCATTACATTTTAAAGATATTGAGTGTTTTCTTTAATGTTTTAAGAGAATATATTTTTACAAATAGTTGCACATAAGTCAAAATTATCTGTACTAATTATTGTGAAACGTGAAAAAAATCACAAAACTAAGCTAACTTTATAATCCCCTGCATTGGCTAAAAATTAAGGTTTGTATCCATCTAGAAAACCAGAAAATTTTAGGAAAATAACAATGGGTATTAAAAGTGCGTAAATCTTGATTTTCCTCAAAGCCTGAGATCATTATGGAATTTCTTACTGGATTCTTGCCTCTGAAGTCAAGGTTTGTTATTCCTGGTTTCAGTCTAATTATTCATAAATTGTCATATTAGTCGGTCATTATCATTCAGTCATAATTGTCAAATTATTCATAAATTGTCAGTAAAGGAATGTTTATTCCTAAGAATACTTTAAAAATGTGATAAATTTACTTTTAAAATTTAGTTTCCTGTATTAGAAAATTTAAATCCTCTCATAAGAATTTTTTTTTTTTTTTTTTTTTTTTTTGGGGGGGGGGGGGCAGGCGGGGATGAGGTGCCTTGTAAACAATAGTATTAATACCATAGGTATATATAATTTTGAGGAATTCTGGTTGGTAGCTGTGTAATGTTCTGTGATGCATGCAGTTCAAATCATTTCACTACTTTTGATCTGTGCATTTTTATTTCAGGATCAAAATACTACTTTACCATCTGATAACTCTGGTACTTTAGCATCCATACCAGCAACTCTTAACAGATGGGCTGAAGAATCTCGTGTTCTTGATGGTGACAGTATTCATGATTGTGTTACAGGTATTTGATTGATTGAGAGAAATGTTAATGTGATTGTGAAATTGTTAAATTATTTGTTCTTTATTATTGGTTTGTTGAGATATATATATATATATATATATATATATATATCTAGATTTCCTAAAATTTTTATTTTCTATTTTATTTCATATACTACTCATGACTGGGAAATTATCCCTTTTAATTAATACCATTCCTTTTTAATATATAAATTTCCTTAAGAGTGCTGTCTTTGGAGTGCACATGTGGTCAGATTTTTTAATGGTGTTAAATACCTGCAGTCTTCTGACTTTTGGGTGATCCCATTCAACTGGGAACCAAAGAAAAGAAACTTATAATTAGTATTTGTCATAACATTTTATTGCACAATTGAATAGGAAATTTCAAGGTGATCAGATTGTCATTTAAGGTTAGCCATAATTGAAAAAGACTACTAGTTTGAAATAGGATGAATAAAGAAATTTTTACAACTGAACTCTGCTTATTTCCTGGTCAACAGTAAAACTACTATGTATTTACAACTTAATTGTGGAGCAACTAACACATACATAATGTGTATACAGTGGTACCTTGACTTATGAATTTCTTTAGATATGAGCAGTCTCTTGGCCTTTTTTTTTACCTTGAGTAACGAGCTAAATGGGTTATGAGCCATCTTCAGATACCCCCACCCATAGTTTGTGGAACGAATGCCATGTAACGTTCTCGTCAAATGAGCATGTGAGAAACATAATATTTACAATCTTTATATACAGTTATATATATATTATTCTAAGACTACTTTCCAGGCTAAAACCGAGAGATTAACTCTCAAGCATTATCATACAGGGCAGTTTGCTCTGGCCACACTTGAGTCGCCCTCCAAAACTGAACAGTGTCCAACCTCTCATTTAACAAACATTCTAGAAGGGAGGATGATACAGACCTCCTTAGATAATTTATTACTGAAAACCCTTGTAGATGAGAATGAGGAAACTGTGGTGAAAAGGGCAAAAATCAGCAAATAAGATTCAGTTATTCAGTTCATCCTTTCTCTCCCACCTCCATCAAGTCGTCTGATCTCTACAGTAAATGTACATTATACTTAAAGCAACTTATTGCTGTATAGTCTATTGCATTGTGTTTTTATTCAATGTATGTTATTTATGAGGGTTGTAAATAAAGTAGTGGCAACATCGCCCAGAAAGTCTTAGAACATCGGGCCTGATCAAACAGGATATCGGAGGAGTCAGTTGGAGCTGTAGTCGATGTGTAGAGTACATAAAACTGTGTATCAAGTAGAAGGAATAGTTGCTGCCTGACATTGAAGTGGACAGTGTCGTCTCTACCGCTCTAAATCATGTTTACAAAAAGTGATCAGCGGTCGGGGATTATAATCCCCGATCTTTGCTAAGGTTGCCCATAGCTACAGCACCATCTGCACCCGGGAGTTGTAGGAATACCTTCCGTACTCCCTGACACGACCTCTTTCCTAATTTGAAAGGACCTGTCGAGGCATCAGATTTTCCTGACATGCTGTCTGTAATCTGAGCATTAGGGTGCTCTGTCGCTGACATCAACACACAACACCTTGCCAACGGTATCCTACGGCTTCCTGATATCTGGAAAAAGGTACATGACTTTGCTGGTGATTATATTGAAGCAATGTAATGTGATTTTGTTTGTACGTACATTGAAAAAAGTTTTCTGGTTATGTTGCCATTACTTTATTTACAACCCTCGTATAAATACATTTTTCTTATTTAAAAAATGTAACAAAGAATTGAAGTTTTTTTGTCTAAGAGGAGGGGGGATAGAACAGATTAATGGCATTTTAATTAATTTCAATGGGGAAAATTGATTTGACGTATGAGTAATAAGAGTTATAAGCTCCATTACGGAATTAAAGTCAAGGCACCACAGTATATATATATAAACATAAATGATATCCTGTGGTGAATTTAGGTAACATGAAGCACTCCCCTAATTCTAAGTTTTATTTCCTAGTGTTGGAGGGAGAGTTGAATAATGACATGATGTTGACAAGAATGGCTGAAAAGCATAACCAAAAACAAGCCTTAAGAAGCTTGACATCCAACTAATTTTTTAAATTATTTTTTTATTTATTTATTTTTTTTTTTGTAGAAATTTTTTTTTCAAGCTTTCTTGCTTTTTGTAGTAACAGTTTAAATGCCTTAATTTTCATTTTCCAGGGTCTAAATAAGCATGCACTGTATTTAATCATAGTTGACTAAATTTAGGAATTTTATATTTTTCAATATAACTGCTGCTGAAATTATAATCATGTTTTCATTTCATCACAATATACCTTGTAAATTTTAGGGTTGAAACCTGCTATTATAAAATGCTTAGAAGCTTATAGAGAGGATGAACTATCCGAGAGAAGAGAAAAGAGAAGGAAATTACAAGATAAGAATGGTGAAAAAAGTGCTGGTGATACTGCATTGACCACTGAGGGAGAAGGATTATCTGCAACAAGTGATCAAAGTACTGATACCAGGACATCAATGGAAGTATGTTTTATGATTGTTTAAACGTTTCTCTCTCTCCTTAACTTGTGATATGTTTATTGACAAAATGTTTCTTCCCTTCAACATAATTTTTATTTTAAAAAATTTCCTCTTGATTTCCCTTATGGAAGAATGTGCAAAAATTCTTTTTTATTGCTAATGTAAATTTCAAAATGATAGCAAAATTGTCATTTTAGTACCTGCAATTTTTCAATTCATATTTCTGTGTTGTGATTTTTATTTTTATGCTTTTTTTTATCAGAGCTTAAAATATCTTTGCTTCTGTACTCAAAAATAATGTACAGTTTCTGTGCTTTACATGCCCTCTGAATGATTATACACATGATGTATAAATTGGTGTCTGACCATTTACATTCTCACACCTTTATTATTGTTACACTGATGTATTCAGATAGTCTCTGTGTCCTGCTTATCTCTTTTGCTGAATATTTAGATTGTATTTTGAATTCAAAGAAAGTACTGTGTAATTTAATCATTGGCAAGAGAAAGCCACTCACATTTTTGGCTTATTAAGAATTATTGTACATTTTTACGTAGACAGTTCAGGGTTAGTGTTATAATTTGTATTCAGTAAATTTTAATAAAATATTTATTGATTTTCTTAACCAAATGCACATATATGTTAAACTTAAGTATAAATTACCCCTGTCAACAAAATCCACAATTGTCCTCTCAGAACTTTTTTTTTATTTGTAGTTTTCAAATAGTGTATTATTCTTAGTTATATTTAATTGTGTTCTTGAAATTTCTCATTAAACTGTTATACTCCTTCGTCTTTAAATAATTTTCTTTTTGTTAAATAGTACCTTTTTAATTAAAAAAAAAATCCCCCAACCCTCTGCTGTCTAAATGCTCTTGCTACCTTTTTGGGTTATAAATTCATCTATCTATTTTGATGTTTATTGTGTGTCCTTTTTCTAGATAACGGAACCATCCAACCAGTTTGACAGTGATGTAACATCTGCTATGCCCACTGTTAATATGCCTGATGAAAGCAGTGGTGAAGGTAATCTCATTTTTTAAAAAATAATTTTGTTTTATAAATTTATTTTAGTTTTGACTGAAATCCCCAATTTTTTGTGGGCATACTATCTGTTTCATCAGTTATCCGTGTGCCTCTTAATAAAAGGGTTATAAATAAATAAATTCTAAAAAAAAACCTAATTATATGAAAGAATATTAGTATGATTCAGGTGTTTTTAAAAGGAATACTTGACTTTACCCTAATGAAAATTAAAAATTTCACAAGTTTTGTTAAGTTAATCTTTTTAAAATTGCTTTTTAAAGTTGTTCATTTATAAAGATACCCTTTAGATCATCCATGTTATCTTACTTGTCTAATAATTCCATATGATTGGAAATTCGACCTTATTTCTTAAGTCAAAGATAAATATACTCTTAAGCGACAGCTGTTAATCTGTATGGAATCCGTTTAAATTTTATTCCTTTCTGTGCCTTTTTAAAATTTGTTTGATTTCCAGTGATGATTGATTTTTCTGAACTGTTCCATCTCATCACTCCCTTCTGATGAGATTCCCTGTTTCCCCAGTTTTCGATTAGTATGAAATTGAATTTTTCAGCTACAGAACTATACCACAGATCTTAAATGTGTTTAAAAAGCAAAGGAACGAGTGTGAAAACTTTTCTTGGAGTGACAGAATGCAATTTTTTCCAAAGAAAGATATTCAGTCCCTTTTTGGAAATGTTTTTAGAGCTGGCCCTGATTCTTTAAATTTTAAAATGAAATTTAATAAGTTGCTCACTGATGGTATGTGTAGGCTGGAATTTCCCAAAATTTGACTGAGGAAAGGAGAAAATATTCAAAGCTAGCCAAAAGAGCTCTACATATTATTCTTCCATAGCCCATGTGCTGATTTATAACTGATTTACTTCTCTATTTGCTCATAAAACTAAATCGTGAAGTCAGTTTAACCTTTAATTTTATGTTATTAGTTTGAAAAAGAGAGCGAAGTTCGACGATTTGATCAAGATAAATCAATGTCGAGAAATGTATTTATTTTAGAAGAAATATATTTACTTTGAAATTCAATTCTAGTTCTAAAATGTTTACATACAGGTCATACTATAATTACTAAATGTTTTGCCTCTATTTTCTTCTAATTACAAATCATGTCTTCATTTTTAATAAATTTTTCAGATATAAGTATTTGTCTTGCAACCCTCTTCCTAAAAATAGTCACTCTCTAGGTGGTTTTGACCTAATTTTTGGAAAACACTGAATTATAAATGAAATGGAAGAGTATAACTGTTTAGTAGTGATTCAACTGTTGTTTTTGTCAATGTTTGCTAGCACTTGGTGGAAAAAATTGATTTTTGTAAGTAACAAAATTAGTGTTTAGGTTACTCATACTACAGGCTGCATTTTAATCTCATAAATTGCAGCATTTGATGTATGATATTGAATTATATTTTGAGTTAATGCATTCATGTAACTTAATTTATCAGTGCTGATTTTCAAGTTTAATTTTTTTTACTTGGTTATGAGTAAGATTTTTGTTGCTCCGTAATTAAAAAAATTTTCAGCATTAAGTTTTTTAAATAAGCATATAACTTTTTTCTTGCTCTATTAAATCAGTTAACATTAATATTGAAACTGCATGCTAATAAATTTTTTAAATAAGTATTTGCGCAAATAAATGCATTTAAAATCACAACACATTTTCTAATAGTAACTACATCTAAGGGAAAGAAACTTCAGACATATTGAAGTCTAGAAAGCTATTATAGTATTTGTGTTTACAAGTTCTAAGTAATTTTCTGTTATATCCCTTATCTTTAAGCTGTTTTTTAGAAAAGAAATCTATCGAAACTGTTTAAATAATTAGTGATTTTGCAGTAACTTGAAACATTAATGCTAATTTTAATCCCTAATAACTTCTGTAATAAATTATTTAAATGTCATGAATTTTCTCACTTTGCTTTTATAATGAATTGACTTTCAAAGTTTTTTTTCTGTTACATTATTTACTGCTAATGAATTTCAGCTTTCTATGAACAAATAACACTCATTAATGAGCTCTGTTTTATTATCTTGTCTTTCATGTTGATTGTTGGGCATAATTGACTCACTTTAGGCATTAGTTATGTGGTAGTAAATGTATCCTCGCTGTAAAGTGTTTATACCCAAATATATAAATTTTTAACTGCATATGAGTTCTCTTACAAAATGAGAAATTTTCGTTACTGAATTTTGGTTATAATTTAGAATTTTTTTTCAGTCAAGTCTTATATTTGAAAATTTAATGTTGTATGCTTTTGTCAAAATTTAATATCTGCTGAAATATTAAAATTTTTTAAATTGTTTCCAGTTATAGGTCAGACTTTATGAGTTAGTTTTTAATATTTATCTAGTAAATTTGTGTACTTTCTAATAAAACATTTCTATTAAAATAGGTTTTGAGTCAATTTAAGTGGAACACCATTGCTTAGCTCTATTGTTAAAGAGAATTCTAAACTCTCCAAGAAACATTTTACAATATTCAGTATTATGAATGATTCTGTTTTGGAAATTTTGTTATTCATTTATTGATTTTATACTGTATGTAAATTAAAGATCTGTAGAAATTTATCAATTTTTTTCTTTATATAAATTTTATATCCCAAGTTTACATAATAAGGTAACTTACAAAAATTATTTCAAATATGTTATCAGACTTGAGATCTTTAAGTACCGAGAGACTTGCTGCTTCAATTGTGGAGCAAGTTTTAGGACCTGCATTGACTATTACTTCTAATGCTGGATCTCTCCTACCAGCACCTCCTGCTACATCTTCCTCTGAAGCAGCACCAGCCACTTGTTCTAATTTAATAGCTTCAGATATCAATATTGCTGAAGGTATTTTATGTGACCCTTATTTGATTATTACATGTGGCATGTGTTTGACTTGTTACACAGTTAAATTTGAATTGTCTCCTTAAGCCTGCAGCTTAGACTAAAATTTTTAGCAAATTTTCCCACCCACCCTCTGATTTTTCTTTTTCCTATACTAGTGTGCTGCCTTGCAAAATTTTTTCAAGGAAATTAAATGCATGCTCTTAATAGCACTCTTATGTATGTGGTTGTGTATGCTTGTTTGTGTTTTAAACAGAACATAGTTATATTAACATGTCACCTGAAAATCTGAGTATGCTTATGTTGAACTATATATAACTGAACACTCCTAAAATTATTTTTTTTAATGAGAGGTCAAATAAAACTAGTTTTACTGCGATCTCTCTCGTTCTCTCTCTCTTCCTTTTTTTGCTTAACAGAGTATTAGGCTTTTAAACTTAGTGCTTATATAATGTTGTCAAGGAAATTTTTTGATTTTTCATTGACTGAAAAGGATATTTGGTAATTCTTGTAAAGATTATATGTAATTTTATTTCCCTGATGATTGAGCTATGGATTTTACTGTTAATTTTATAATTTATTAAAATGCCTGTGATCAGAATTATGCATCCGAAATGCAATGACAGCATATTTTATCTATCAGCATTTTTTGTTTGTTTCTTTTAAATTCAGTTTGGTATTCACTTTCTTTATTTTCAAGCACTTAATGGCTATCATCTTTTTAAGGTGTATTTGAGTGCTTAATATATAGTTTTTTTATAAAGGATAAATCATCTGATGTTATCCCATCTGTTACTACTTTGCTTATTTGATCACTTACGTATGTAATAATATCCTATTAAAGGCAACTCAACAATACCATAAGCTCATAGTCTTGTTTATATGGGAATGTTGATCATCGTTTTGTGTTATAACAATCTAATTTTTTAATAACACATGTCAGTTCAATTACTCGGATAAGAATCATAGCTATTTACCTTCTATACTTTTAGAAATTGCATGTACAGTTTCATTTTTTATGTCTAACTTGTTTATTAATCACTCGGTTGGAGAAAGGGGTAAAAGAAGTTTTAAGAGCACTTGACATCACCTAATAACATCTGTTGGTGTGGTCTGGAGTTTGCAAGTCATGTATGAGCTCACTCCTGATGTGAATGTATGCATGCATACATATACATACACACATGCAAAATAATAAATAAGTAAATAAAACAGTCAAATAAACTGTAGAATTAATGTTTTCAGTATGGGGGCATTAACTCTTTATGTTGTTTTGCAGTTTTTAAGCTGTAGCAGTTATTCTTTTTTTTAGGCCTTTCTGCATAAATGTTAGGAGGAATATATCAAAATTGCATTTTTAAAATTTCATTTGCGTAGGTATTAATTGAATCTTTCACTTGAGAAACTATAAGATCAGAAAGGTGTGTGATTGAAATGGTGCATATATTTATGTGATAAATTTATTTGGGGTGTAAACTGGGAAATTTTAAATAATGCAGGATATAATTTGTAAAATGAACACTTTTCTGATCACTATTTTTCATCATTCTTACATATTACTTGAGGTCTGCCACCTGAGTATTGTAACATCCCAATTGAAAAAGATATATGGAAAGTCATCTATTTAAAAAAGTGCAAAATGAGAACAAATTTCCATAGTGTTTACTGTTTTTTTATATTCTCCTAACTGCAATGCAACTGCGGCTTTATCTTTTCCTCTCTATCTTCAGTTTTCATTTTCTGTTAAAACTTAATCTGCATGCCTTATTAAATGTTTACCTGAAGTCAATATGCATTTTATTTTGTTATATTTACTGTCTATTTCTTTTAGCTACAGCAGCTGCTGTTTCTTTGTTACATCATCAAAGGCCTCCTTTAATGAGAACACCAAATACAGTAACTACTAATTCCTCCAGGTTTGTAGAATGTTGAATTGTTATGACTTATTGAATGAGATTTATGTATATCCATTTTATGCACAAATAACTTTGAGCCTAAATAGTTGTCCTATATTTGTCAATTTAATACTTACTTTTAATCGTTTTCCCTAAATACTGAGCAAGAACTGCATTTAAAATAATTCTTATTTGTGATTTGATTAAATTTTTTAAAAAAATATTGTTCAACGTAGCTTATACTCTTTTAGTTGGAGGCCAGGCTCTTCAAACGCTTCCCAGCGAAGCACTGATGTGCATCCTTTTGGTAATTCTGCAACACCAATGGATACTACTGATATAGGAGACCCAACTGATGATGAACTTTCAAACATGTGTCGTTTGTTAAGTCCAGATTTAACGCATGGATCTCATGTATTGTCATCCACTCCACTGCCAGGTACATATAAGCAGTAGTTTTAGAATTTTCTAGAAATTTTAAATCACTATTTCTACTTATAAATAATTCTTATCAAAAATTAGTAAAATTTACTATATAAAAATAATTTTCACTTGTGTAAATTTTCCTTGGGTAAGAGGGAAATATAGTTATAATATCTATCAAATACTTGAAATTTTAGAGAATTTTTAACTTTTGAAAAGTTTACAGAATAATTTTTAAAAAAATTCAGTCACTGAAGAATCACTAATTGTATTAGTGCTGTGGAATTTTTTTTCCTATATTAGTATTTTCTTTACACATTCTATTCATATTGGGTTTTTAAAAAAATTTTTGTTATTGGATTAACTGTATAAATTTTTAAATTATCTTTTTCTTTGCTTTCCTCTTAAAGTTTGATAGTATTTTAATCACAGCAACACTTACCTTCAAATGTTGTTTGTTTTTTAAAAAAGTAGGCATCTTTAAGTCACTTCATCTTATGACAATCAACTGATTATATGTTTAACATGTATGTATGAGATTGCATATATATTTAAAAATGTAATTTAATAAATCTAAACATGTATGTATGATTGTAGTCTTATTTTCATTAACTGAATTTTCAGCTTGAATATCAGTTCCTCTAGTTCAAAAGAAATGTGTTCTTAAATCTTTATTTTCCTCTATGTATTCTTTACTGTATTTTTATTAACATTATGAAGGATATTAATGATCAGAATTGTTAGGTTTAGCCCTGAATACTTTTAACATTATGAAGTTACTTCTCAAATTTAAATGCCTGAAGTTACTAGATTTTACAATGGGTAAATGAGGACATATGTTTGAATTTTTGAGAAAGTAGTTTATTCATAATTAACACTTTTTTTTTTAAAGGAAATTTTTTATAATTTTTAAATTATGCTGACTAGTATGAGAGGCTTAGTAAGAATGATAAGTAAACAGAAATCAGATTGTACCAAATATTTTTTACTGGAACTTTCAGTAAAGCATTGTTTCTCTAATCGTTATGTGTTTTAAAAATATTTACTTTGACTCTAGAATCCAGTCAACATTCATCTGGTTTTCCTAGTGACTTGTCAAATCTTGACAATTTGAATCCAGAAGATACATTTTTACCATGTAAGCTTTTTCTTCTCTTTACATGTTTCAGTTTGTTAGAACTATAGTATAAATCTTGTTTGAACTTCTGCCATTAGTTGTTGGTCTTAAAAACTGATCAAAATAAAGGTTGTTACCAAATTTTTAAGATGGGGGAGGTAACATTACTTCAAATTTTGTTTTTATATGATAATTTATTAGATAATTTGACTGGTAATACAGGGCATAAATAAGTTGCAGTGTAAAAATTTAGTTATTTCACTCCTGCCTTCAAATGTTTTTAAAATTGTGAATATTTGATCAAATATTTAAGATTGTATATAATTGCAAAACAGTTAGTGTCAATATTTATATAGTCATATTTTACATGATCATATTTTTGTCAGTTCTTAAATATTTTAACCTTTTTTTCTTTCTAGCATTTAGTTGTGCTCCACCTTCATTTCCTGCTTCAGGTCAACGAAATCATGGACTCCATTTGTTTGATTCCAATTGGACATCAGTTTCACTGTCTGTGTCCTCAAATTTAGAAAGTTCTGTTGAGAGAGAGAATTTATTAGATTCCACCGCTGTGGATCGTAGGACAGATATAAGTGATAATGAAACTCTAAATTCTGCTGTAACCTTATCAGATTCTAGCAGTGGAAATCGAACTATTAATGTTTCTAGCTCATCTGATGAATCTCAAAATTTAAATCCCTCATGTACAGTTATCCATAGTAGTCATCAAGAGCGCAGCACAAGATTAGAACCTGATTCAAATCCCTCAGCAGAGAGTGAACAAGATGGTAAAGTTGTAGAAAATCCTACTGTGACAACATATTCAGATATTGAATACACCAATTCTCCTGAAACAGCTAATAGAACTGTTACTATATCTGAATGTTCAGAAAGTGCCTCTTCTACAAATGAAGGTGATAACTCTAGTAACTCCAGAATCCCTGCTCCAAGTTTAATATCAGATGATGCTCTACCATGGTAATGTCATAATAAAAATTTTTAAATTTTAAGTTTAATTCACTAGACTGTGTGTCAGCTACTGTCACAATCTATTCAAACTTTAAATATACATGGATTCTATAAATCCTGGGAGGAAATCTTTAAATTTTTTTATCACCCAAGCCCTAAAAGTAGAATTACAGGAAATTGGGAAATTTTCAGTCAGACAGGGAGTTTTGGGTCTCTAAATTTGTCTATGCAGGTCGGATAATACTTCCAGTCCTGTATAAGTGTAAATTTATATAATTTTCAGATACTTTAGCGAGTTCTTTCAGTGTTTGACAATCAAAACAAATAGATCTTTTTCAAGATCATGTGTAAATATTGTTGATAATGAATAGGGCAGTAATGTTCCCTACTGATTTTGAATACTAGGTTGATATTTTTGACTAAATATCTGAAAATGCTAGTTTTCAATTGTTTGACAGTGAAAATTTAGAATTATTTTTAAAAGACCTTTAAGTTTAGATCTAACAAAAATGACAAAATATGTTCAATTTGTGCCTAAAATGTTGCAAAGATTCCTTGCGTTTTGCAAAACTTTGACAAGCTGAAAGATTATGACTGTGAATGTTACTGAAGTCCAATGAAAAAGCTGAATTTTTATTGAAAGTAGCTTATGAAAATTTCTACTCTTAAGAAGCCAACTATTGGCACCTTTTTAATACAGCACTGGGTTGTTAACAACTAGAGAACTGGTTGTTTTTTGGTGATCTAACTCTTGTTCCTAGTGTTAATTGTGCAGGACCAGAACAGTTTATAGAGATCTATCATTATTCCCAAAGTACAGGGTGTCTGTGTTAAAGGTATCCAAAAGTTATGACTAATTTTTACAGAACTGCCCATTAGAATTTTTAAAAAAATTATTTAAACAGAAAGAACTTCTCATAAAGTTTTAATATCGATCATTGACTTCAATCATGGTATTATAGATTTTGATGTATGTACCTTTTGTAGCACAACAAAAGTCTAAATGGTAATCCAGTTCTCTCCAAGTGTTTCGTAGCATATCAGGAGTTATTAAATTGCTTGAATGATGCACTTCTTCAACTTGTCTACAGTTTCAATTTTTTGTTTATACACAATAGATTTAATGAATTCCCAAGCAAAAAAGTCTATTAATGTCTGATTTGCTACAAAACACTTGGAGAGAACTGGATTATCATTTAGACGTTAGTCATGCAACAAAAGGTGCACACATTGAAATCTATGATACTATGATAGAAATCTATGATTGATATTAAAACTTGGTAAGATGTTCTTTCTATTTAAATTTTTAAAAATTCTAATGGGTAGTTCCGTAAAAATAAGTCTTGACTTTTGGATACCTTTAGCCCAGACACCCTGTATATTATAATGAATCATTCATATGCTCTTATTTTACTTCCCCTTTTTGAAGGCAAGTATGTGCTTTGAAGAAATATTGTAAAAATATGTCTCTGGTGTGAAAACTTGTTGAAAGTATGTGTTTTGGTGAAATATTGTACAAAATGTGTAGATTATTATTTGGATGAAGTGTTAATAAACTTTCAAAATTGTTTTTCTTGCAAGAAAAAGATTTCATGCGTTGACTAAACAAGAGCACATGCTTTTACAATATGATTGGCCATTAATTTGTCTCCGGTCCACAATTGCTGGTTGTATAGACGTTAATTTTTGTCTCCAGTTCTCAAGGTGTTAAAGAATGCATGAAATCGTAAGGAATTACTCATAAATTTTGCATGATCAAACTACAATTATATGGCTTTGTTTTGTTTGTTTAGCAAAATTATGGAAATTATTCATTAGAAAGATAGAAGTATATACAGAGGTATTCATGTAAAAGATTACATCATTGGTTTAAGATCAGATGCAGTTAAGGGCATTGTGTTGGTTTGTTTAAGGGCTCATTACTCGTGTGTGCCAATATCTTCTAATGAAAAATAATAAAGTTTGTAGGGCCTTTTAAAAATTTTGCTGTTCAAAAGAATATTTTAACTACTAAGCTCAATTAGTACAGTTATTGTTTAAATTTGTATAATTGTTATTTAAAATTTGTTTTGATTTTATTGAAATCAAAATATGGTGTTAAACCACTTGCATTAATTATGTGTTCAGCAAAAAGTTTATGCACCCCTAAAATGTTTCTTTGATACTTGGACCAAATTTCATTTATTGGTTTCAGTTTGTCTCACAAACTGCAAGTTACCTGGTTTTTCATTGTAGCATTTTTTTACTTTTGATTTTATATTTTAATATTAAGAATTTTGTTTTAATATTTTTTACAGTGAAAGACCAAATGTGCCCGAAACTGATGCTCCTCCTGATTTTTCAAATGTGTTAGATGGTGAGTTTATGATTTGATTATGTTATTGTATTGCTGTAAATGGCTCTTAAATGTATAGTATAGTAATTTTTTCTTTTCTTAGCCATAAATTTGTAACAATTTTTTTAAATGACTTTGGATTTTAATTTACATAGCCGGAGTTGAAATTCCTGAAGGGGTCGATCCATCATTTTTGGCTGCGTTACCTGATAACATTAGGCAAGAAGTTATAGCTGAACAACTAAGGCTTCAGCGTTTGAGACAGAGGTCTTTAAATGTATCTAGTGACAACACAAATGATGGAACATCATTTACCGAAGTAAATCCTGAATTTTTAGCAGCTCTTCCTGTCAATATTCAAGAGGAGGTCAGTTGAATTTTTAGGAATTTTGTTTTGTGGAGTATTCTAATAATGCTTGAAATTTTTTTAACCCTTAATTATGACAATTTTATATTTTATTTCAAAGAGCTTATGTTGCTTAACCTTTTAACTGTCAAGTTATTTTGATTTTGGTATGGAAAATGTCAATTTTTTTTTTATTGCAAAAATCGAATGTATAGTACAAAATAAAGTAAATCTCGTCTGTATATTCTTACAGTGCCGTAAATGTCTTTTTTTTTGGGGGGGGGGGGGGGGTGTGTCAATAAATAAGTCTGCAAGCTCGGGTGACGTAATAATTATCTGCATTCACACTATAACCACTTCAAGAAATCTATTGAATAGGTCCATGATGACTTTAGTGGAATGTCCATAATTTGTACACAGTTAATTGAAGACAGTATTTCTTCCTACATATATAGCAGTCTCAAATATACCCACTTTCAGCCTCGCAAAGCATAAAAACTTTATTCCAAACCTGGCTTGTTTTATTGGCATATATTGCTTCCAGGCTAACCTTCCTTTATAAAGCATCAAGCTTTCATCAACAGATACATCTCTTTTCTGGTATACAAAAGTTTCAGAAATTTTGCCTCAAATTTTCTATCTCGTTATACATCTTCGACAATTTTGGATTAGGAAAATTTTTTTGTTTCATTGTTACAAATATGCAAATATCATAAACTAAAACGGCTTACAGGCATTACTTTGATTAAACTGGAGTGTGCAAACACTTTGTTGAGACCAGTACATAGACTGATTTGGCTGCTGGACAATCCCTTGAAGGCCCAAGGAATAGCTTCATTTCTCTTTCATTTGTAGGTATCCATTTTTTGCTCCGTGAACACTTTGATACCTTTGCCTGATTTGTTCTTTCTTGTTCTGCAAAATTGTTTGTTTCTCTGATTCTTATACCCATCAGATTAGAATCAAGAAACATTTCAAATATATCTACAGGTGTGTAATTTTTGTGTACAAGGAAGTTTACACCTGGAGTACCTGTAAAAGGGAACCAAGGAGGCCCTAATCAACCAGAAACAGTTATTTCACACCAGCCTCTTACACTTCTTCTTTTACAATCATCATCGTCGTCATCAACTTCCAAACTGCAGCTACTTTCAATGTCACTGTCCTCAGTTTCACTTGAGTTACTGGTATTGATGCCTTCACATTCAAAGTCTTCATATATAGTTGAATAATCTAAATCCTCTGTACATCATTTCAAGTTTAAAGAAATAGACACCATTTTGCTAAAAAAGATGCCTCGTACGTTGAACATAAACTGCCTTCTAGTGAATAAAGTTGAAATTCACCTCCCAAGATATGGTATTGTACTGCCATCTATTGAATAAACCCAAATCAACTTCTCCCAACATAGATTCAGATTTGACAATACTATGGAAGGAGAAAAAATCTACCCCAAGTGGGACTCGGACATGACATTTTGGAACACAAGTGCCACGCTGAGACTATCTCGGGTATGACAGTTAAAAGGTTAAAGTATGTGTTTGGACATAATTGGTTTTAAATATCCTGTCTTAAGGTCTACAAGTAGAAAAGAATCTATTGCATTAGCTATTTGATGGCTGTGATCAGAAAATCTTAGATGAATTATTTTGCATTTATGTATTCAGAAGATGAAGGGGATTACACAGAGTTAAATAAAATTAGGGGACTGTTTGTGTTCTACAGATTTTTTTCGAAATTAGTCGGTCTTATTTTGGCCAAAAACTGTATAGGGTGAGGCATTGTTTCAATTAATGATCTTGAAATAAGGCATGTAAAACTGCAGTCTGGGAGGGTTCCAAGATATCCATTTTCTCAAGTACCTCTTGAGCAATAAGTGAATTGATATGCTTGCCAAACATAAGGTGCTCATTACATGGTAATTGGAGTAACAGCTTTTTTCAGCAATCTTAAAGACCACCAAAAGCCCTCGCGAGCACTGAATGGGATTCCCTGAAGCTTGTGGTGTTGAACAATAGTAGCTCCCTGTGTAGGTTGCAACTGATTGAACTTCTCAGTGGATTTACATAAAAAATGTAAGAGGGTGCTTTAACCCTTTAATTCTGAGTCGTACAAATGGTACCATAAATATTTATATTCAGTGGGGAAAGGGTTAAGCAGACTCTTCTTGGTTGCATTAATTTTTTTAATGATTGAGAGGTGGATTCAGTGGGTGTTTTTATGATCTTATTGGTAAGTATTCTGCATGAGACCATGCAAAAGAATCTTACGTTAAGACATTAAATTTGAGCTTTATTTCTGAACTTAATATTTTACCAAAAGTTAAACTTCCTCTTGAGTATGTTATAAATATTTTAAAATATAAACTGAAATATACATTTTATCCTTGTAGGTTTTAGCACAACAGCGAGCTGAACAGCAGAGATTAGCTGCTCAGAATTCCAATCCTGACATTCCGGTTGATCCAACCAATTTCATACAGACTTTACCACAAGGTTTAAGGCAGCAGGTGAGTGTACTGTTCAATGATTTTTATCAATAAATTGATGTTTGTTGTTTTTGAATGTCCTATATATCTCAGGGACATGACTTGGTTGTGGTTAGTTCAGTTCATATCTGGAAGTTTTTTTTTTGTCACAATGCTATTGGTAAAATTTTCTTTCAATAAAATTTCCGCTTCTCGTTTAGTTTCTCTCTACTTTTTCAATTAAGTAATGTAATTTTTATCACTTTGTGTATGTCCTTTGACCTCTGCTTGAGATTACACTTTATGAAATTAAATTTTAATATAGTGTTACTTATATGCTAAAATTATTTCAAATTCTTAACCAGGTTTTGGCTGACATGGATGATAGCCTTTTAGCTCTGTTACCTCCAGAAGTTGCATCTGAAGCTCATGCTTTACGTAGAGAACTTGAAGCAAGACATAGACAAATTCAAGAAAGATTTTTCACATCTCATGCCAACACTGCATTGTCACGTATTCTGCGATCAGCGAGTAAGTACTATTTTTCTCTACTGTAACTAATTTTAAATTATAAAATATGAATTTTTACAAATTAATATTCTATTCACAACTGAATTAGTTAACACTTTGATTATTGAAATTTGGATCATTAATTTTTTTATGCCTTTTCTTTAACAGGTCGAGTTGGTGCTAGATACACAATACATAGCTTACCTCACCGAGGTCAGTGGACATGGAATGCTTTATCACCACGTGGTACTTCAACTCCTTCAGGAAATACATCTGGTTTAAGTGGTGGTGCTTTATCCAATTCTATGAAGCTTAGGGGGCGATTTTTGCTAGATCACGAAGCTTTAGCATGTTTGTTAGTTTTGTTATTTGTAGATGAACCCCAGCTGAATACAGGAAGATTGCATAGAGTCCTTAGGAATTTATGTCATCATGGTCCAACTCGTAACTGGGTAGTAAAGGTATGGAGTTATTCTTTTGTGTTAAGATGTCTGTGTAGTAAATTTCTCTTAAAACAATGTACTTTGCTAAAGGTAGAAAATAAAGTTCAGTGATAAGTATTTAATTTTATAGTGTAAAGAATGGAAACTTTAGTAAATATGCCTTTTTGTACTACATTGTTTCATCAGCTTAATTTGTTTAGGAATGTTACCTAACTAATGTATTTCAATTTGTAACTGGAAAAATGACTACACATTTAACCTTCTTTCTCTTAGTGCTCTTCTCTTTGCAAAGGTATTGTACGTATTAGGTTTTTGGGATATTCCTAATGCTTAGCTGAAAACTTCTCAATTTTGCAGCAGTTCATTCTAGCCCCCATCACCTACTCCCTTTTTTTAGGGGGGGGGGCAAAATTTAACAATTTTTAAGAAAACAATGTCTTCCTTTGTAATGTGAGTCAGGGGGGGGGGTAATTTCAATTTCCTCTGTCCTATTGCCCCATACAATTTATTTACAAGAACAATGGGCTTGAAACTATTAAATAAGATAACTTAGCAGCAACCCAAAAAAAGCATACAAACTGACGTAAAATCACATCAGTGACTGTAAGTGTGTTAGAATAATAAAAACTTTATAAAGTTTCTTCTTACTGTTATATGCTAATAGTGTTAAATTTTGTTGATTTTATCAGTTTGTTCTATTTGATTAATTTATGAAACTTTCAGTCCCTTCTGTCAATCCTGGAAAGAACTAAAGATTATCAAATGCCTGAAATTCAGAATGATTCACATCGCCATAAGAGAACTTCCAAACTGATGAACACTATAGACACAACTACAACTCTTTCTCCCAACAGGTGAATTTTTTACCCATTTTTTTTGTATTAAATTGTGCAGTGTGGTATGTATGTATATATATTTATATTTCTATGTAGCAAGCACTTGTCTTTGAACATTTACTATTCAGGCTACATTTACTGTTAGGCTGAACATTTACTGTTCAGCAGCTCTACATTGTTATACTACCTTTCATTACCTTAGCACTACCGTATTGTTATTTTAACTTGAGTAAGGAATACAGTAATTCATAAGCAGCATAATTACATTTTCCATGTATAATTTTTTTTCTATTTTAGAATTTTAAAATATAATTTATGCATTTAATGTTTCAATTGCAGGAAAACTGAATCTTCTAACAGAGGTGGTCAACCATCATGGCTCTCTATTAGCTTAGATGCAGCTTTAGGTTGTAGGACAAATGTATTCCAAATTAGGCGAATGACAACAGCTCATCGACGAGCAAATGAGAGACATTCATCAGGCATTCAGAGTGTTCTTAATCCTAATGTTCCATTAGTAACAATACATCCTTTAGCTTCACCTGTTATATGTCGGTAAGTAATGGTTGTAACAATTTGAAAAATAATTTTCCTGTACTCACTCATAATATTAAAATTAATGTATTTTAAAAATTGAGAAGGTACTCAGTATTCAGGGGGAAAAAAAGCAAATTTAGGGGAATTTGTTAAAATCATGTGCTCAAAATCATTACTACTGTTTATATTGAAACTATTTGTAGTCATGTTTGAAAATGGTATTAATCAGTTTCTTAATAGGAGATTAATATTATGGAATAAATGAGTTTCTGCCCAATGCATGTTATACTGTTTAGAGATACTTTAACAGCATTTTGATTTAGATCCTTAATGTTTTGTGATAGCTGTATTTTCACCAGGATCCTATGCCATCTACATTACCTGACATTTTCACCAGCAAGTATCTGAATATAAAAATGTCTTATCAGATTTGTTTTTACTAATTTAATAATGAATCAAGCAGTAGATGATAAAATACTGCCCAAATTGCATAAAAATATTTGAATCTAATTTAGAAATGTGCTGTGTCTAATTATTCTCAATAGAAACGAAATGGCTTTAGTATCTCATGAACATCTAAATCATACTGAAGATCGTATATTCATTCTGCATAGGTACCAGGTAATTACGTAGTTGTTTTAGCAAATGAATATAAACCTAGTTTTTGTGGGCCGTTAATTCTTTTATGAATCTGCAATGTTCATACATTGCTTCATTGAATAATTGAAGTATTCCTGGAGAATAACGTCTAAGCATGTTGCCAAAGTTTTTTTTAATCTTTACTTCTTTTCTGGAATTTATTTTTTTATCGCTTGAAACTTCATTTATTAATAAAAGATTAAGTGTGTTCATTTCTCGAACTTCACCTGTATTTTAAATTCTTAGGAAATGTGTTAGTGTGTATACAATCACCTACATTCCTGTAGCTATATTTTAAGAGTATCTTATTTATAAGTTATGGTTTATGTATCTCACTAATTAAGAATTCTTTTATTTTCTAATCATGCTCTCCTTTTTATCTTTTAATTAGGCATGTGCTGGATACATTAATATCTTTAGCCAAGAGTTTTCCAATTTACTTCTTGCCAGAAGTAAACAAAGATAAGAAAATTAAAGATTCCAATGGCAAAATAGACCAAAAATCATTGAAAAGTTCACCTTCTTACAGTAAGATGGAAGGAAGGACATCATCTTCCAAAAATGAAAGTTCAAATATACGGGCTGAAAGTGACTTTTGGGATGTTCTAGTTAAATTAGATTCTCTTAGTACTACATCACGAAAAGGAAAAGCCATTTTAAGGAACCACAGTGGCAGTTCATATGGGTCATCTTTAGGCTGTGTTTCGGATGATGATTCAAAAACTATAGGATTTGAAGCATCACCTTTAGCTCAGTTAATTGGTTTACTTGCTCATCCTGTTGTGAAAAGAAGCTCAGCATTGACCGACCGTCTATTAAGACTCTTAGCTTTAATTTCACTCGCATTACCTGAGCCAAAGAGTAATCTGAAAGGTAAACCAAACTCAGATTTTAGCCAGCAAATTAATGAGGATCAAGATACAGAAAGTACATGCATGTCTCCTTTCCATGAAGAAATTGGTAAGAAAGTACTAATTTTTTTTTTAAAATTACGTATTTATTTATTTAATGTAAATATGAGTTATGCATGTATGCTGCTTGAGTTAACTGCTCAGAATTTGTTATCGGTTCTTAAAAGGGTTATGTAGTTCAAATAGGCCATTTTTCTAGTTCTATGCTACCGAAACTTCCAGATCCAATTTAATTTAATACTATGGAGCAAGGGTATTAACAACAAATGCTGGGTCGAAGGAAAAAAAATTTCATATGAGGAAAAGAAAATATTATTCATTTTGCACATGATCATTGATAAAAAAATTTTTTTCAAATTTTCTAGGTATATTATTTTGTTTGTTTAAAATTTGCATAGGTTGTATCAGGAGTGGGCAATTGTTTTGGCTCGAGGGCCACTATGTGGAAGCAGAGGTTAGCAGAGGGCCGTGCCTTTTAAAATTATTGCATTTATTAGTTAACTTTGCATTTCAGAAAAGGTATAAATTGTGTCATAAAGATCAGTAAATATAAATTAAATATTGGCAGTTTTCCTGGCTGTCTTGGTGGGCCACCAAAAAATCTGTAGCAAGCTGCAATTTGCCCACCCCTGGGTTATAGTATTCTTAGAGTTTTAACTCATTTTACTGAGTTTTGCTAACTTTTGTATTTTTTCCTGGAATATCAAACTATCAGTTTTATTTTTCACACATCAAAAATAGATTACTATGGTTCTAAACCAGAAATTTCTTTGTATAATTCTGTAAGTTCTTCATATTATTCAGAATAATTTGATGAATTATCTAGTTCTGAACATAACTTGTGCATTAATTTTTATGGAACATTAATTTGGTGCCAAGTTGTCATTTGTAAGTTTAGGTGATAGATATAGACTGTAAATATAGGTTACTCTCAACCAAATTATCTATTTAGTTCATGCAGTTATCTTTATCTACCTGCATGATATAAGATAAAATCAAGATTTTTTGTGTTTTGTTTAAAATCTACAAAAATGGGTGTCTTATTACTCTTTATTATTATGCATTAAGAAGTAAGGTTATAACCCCTTTACTTATAATTATTGATACTTAAGCTGTATAAATATTTTAAATAGTAAGTGCTATTAATCCTTTCTCAATGGTTGTTGGGATCACACACCTTCTGCTGAGGCCGGAGGTGTTTCCCATGATTGCTCCCTCCAGGCTGGCTATCTTTTAAGTGCTAATCCTAATTTTATGAAAAATTCCAAAATAGTAATATTTACAAATAGATCTATATATTTTAGCTATATATAGGTTATATACACATTCTTTTATAATTTATCTATCAACAAAATTTTGTTTTACAGATTAAAATATTTTTTTACAGTATTTACTTAATTATCAGTGTAAATCAGAAAACTCACAGCATCAGGGCCTGATTGTGCCTCAAAAGTAAACAGCGAACCCATATGCCCAACACTACAATCCCATGCCAAATGAAAGACAAAATTTCTTGTCAAAAGAACATGTGTAAAATTTTAATGCCCTAACTGCTGACTGCCAGATGCAATACATAGCTTTCTCCATTTGTTTACATAAAACTATCGCTAGCATATGAGTCATACCCATCTTTATTTAAAAAACAAGGTCGCAACTATGTGTAGTCTAAATTTCATGGACATAGGATCAGTGATGGCATTCAAATAAATTAATAACAGGTTTTGTGCCCTAATCAGTGGTGAGCTTCATCTGGTTTGAACCGGTTCTGTAGAACTGATACCTACACTAGGTATTGGTACTACAGAACTGGTGTGAACCAGCTGAATCCCACTACTGCATAGGATGCCATCTAGTGCCCCCAAAATGAACTTAAAATATTCTGATCTACCATAATGTATGTGTTACACTCGTGATCTTGTATAGTGTTAAAATTTGCCTTGATATATTGTTATCTCTTACTCTTTATTTTATGCTTTTGCTGAAATAATCTGAGCAATTTACTGTCTTAATTTCTGAATGCATCTTTGTGATGGTGCCTTTTTAAAAAAGATATTCAAGTGTATCTCTTTATATTTTTATGTTGTAAAACAAGCAATATTTTAATCATAATGTGGTAATTAAAATTGAAGTTTCTTGAACCACAAAAACTTATTCCATTAAATATTGGTATTTTTCTTTTTAATAATTACTCTTCTTTTAAAAAGAACCAGTAGCATTATAAACAAATGTGGAGTAAAGTGTGTACCAATATATATATATATATATATATATATATATATATATATATATATATATATATATATATATATATATATATATATATATATATATAGCTGTGCTTGTTATGTATGTAGCTAGGAGAATAATTATCACCTTTTATTGCTAAAGGGAATTTTAATGAGAATTCAGTCCTGTAAAAGCTGTTAAGTTGTCACTGCTATTTGGTACAATTATTCATAACAAGTCAATAATGAATATATTTTGAACTGCATATTTCTTATTTTGCAGTTGAATTAACTACTGGTACTGGAACAGCTGATGATCCAATTATGTTTACATCTGACGAGATAGATGAGCGTCATACTGTAAAGCATTACTTAAAGTTAGCTGTTGAAGTGAGTCCTTATTTTTCTTTACCTTGATTTATTTTCATTATAGTGCATCTTCATTATCACCATATAATTCAAATGTTTTTTCTTTTGACATACATTTCTTATACAGTGGTACCTCGACTTAAGAGTTTTTCGAGATACAAGCATTCTCTCGGCAGATTTTTTGCTTAGTTACGAGCTAAAATTCGGGTTACGAGCAAGCTTCAGATACCCCACAGCTAGTTTGTGCAGCGAACGCCATGTGCTCATCAAATGAGAACACGAGAAGCATATAATATTTACAACCTTTATGTACAATTATTATGCAATTATATATATTTTATTCTAAGACTACTATTCAGTCTTAAGCCGAGAAATTAACACTCAACAATTATCATCTGGGGCACCTTGTTCTGCCCACACTACAGTCGCCCTCTGAAACCGAACAGTGTCCAACTATCTCTCTCTACTAAAGCTATCTCTCGCAGAGAGAGAGCTTTAATTCCCTCCCCCACACTGGGATTCGCCATGGGTTCTAGGGGATGGGATGACCTTGGTCCTAGGATCCTTGAATATATCCTGGAATAAATATATATATATATATATATATATATATATATATATATATATATATATATATATATATATATATATATATATATATATATTTTCAAGCTCTCCTCCTTCTACGGATTCTGAAAAAATGATCTTCAGATTCTCAGAGAGGAATTTGGACATTACATCCCAGTGAACGATGCAACAATCGCTCAGCTTCCGTGTCTCACTTTAAGAGGGTAGCTCATAATAAAAGTGAAAGCGAGGAAAATGTGGTAAAAGGATCAAAAATCAACAAATAAGATTTAATTTTTCAGTTCAACTTTTCTCCTCCTTTCATTAGCATCTTCAAGTCTGATTTCCAAGGTAAATGTTGTACCTTTCACTTAATAAAACAAGTTTATTGCAGTGCATTCTATTGTATTGCATTTTTATATAACATTCGTCATTTATAAGCACATTTTCTTATTTAAAAACATGTAACCAAAAATTGCTGTGTTTGGGGGGGAGCCCGGAACGAGTTAATGGCATTTCCATTCATTTCAATGGGGAAAATTGATTTGAGATCGAGTATTTCCAGTTACGAGCTTCGTCATGGAACGAATTAAACTCGTATGTCAAGGTACCACTGTATATTGTAAATATTAATATAATTAAGGAACTTAATGAAGATAGAAATCAAGACTGATGGGTGTATATTACAGTAACAATTACAAACACTAACATAGTATTATATAAATAATTTAAACATTTTGATCTTTTTAGAGAGGTCTTTTTTTTTTTTTTTTAGTTATGTTAGGATTAGTAGGTAACCAGCAATAGCTTGAATTAAAGAAACTAACTCATTAGTAAGTTTAATGCAAATGAGTAAATAACATTCTTGCGGAGCATCTGTATTTAGAGGTCATTTTGATTAAAGTCATATCTATTGTGGTGCAGTTCTTTCTTGAGATGATTTATCTGATTTAAATCTTCTCCTTGGCGAATCCAGTTAAACATTTTAGCAACATTCTCTACCAACCATTCTTTCCCACTTTGCTGTGAGGATCTATACTTATATATATTCTAAAGGGCAAGGGGCTTAATTCCAGAATTCCTGATCTTTTAGTGGTTTTCCATTCTTTTTTATTGGATGTCCCAAGAAAAAATGAACAGGGACTAGAAGGATCTTTCTTCACTGAAATAAGTATTACACGGTTACATGTATGAATTCACTATAAAATTCATTGTCACTTAATTTTTACATGCATAATCTTCTAAAGTAATTTTACTGATTTACTATTTGTGAGTTCATTGGGTTATATTTATGTAGGGCATAAAGCATGTCTTAGAATAATTCTTTAAGCAAATTGTTTTTGTGTGAAGCAGTAATTAATGCACATGGAAATGTTCCCAGTGGTACTAGAAACAGTTCCTAAATTTATAATTATGACAATTTATTTTATGTTTGTTCATTACTTTTATATTAAGAATATATTTTTGTTTTACATGAGAACTCATTCATTAAGTTACTTAGAATGCCTAAAGAGCTAATTTAAATATATCTTTGTAGGTTTTGACCTCTAAAACATGCTCGGAAGAAGGCTTGGAAGATGCAACAGCATTACTTTTGAGGTTATCCCGTGGTTGTATGAAAACTCGCCGTACTGTGTTATTTTTACTTTTGGACGGTGCTAGACAACTTGGTTCTGTAGTATGCTGTAATATTCTTGCACTTATGCATGAGTTAAAATATAATCTAGTTGCTGATAAAGGCTCGGAATCTGATGATAAAGAATCAGAATATGATGGAAAGTTTTCTATGAAAGGAATGATTCAAGATAGGTAAGAAATAAAATTGTCTCAATTTATTTGTCATCTCTGGCAAATAAGTCGGTTCTTTCTCATTGGTACTGTCTTATCCTATTATAAATCCTTTGAAACCTTCTTATAGGTTTACCAACAGAGCTGTAGTGATTACAGCACCTGTCAAAATCAAGGGAAGAGGTGGAAGAGAACTCCAGTTGCCATCTATGCAAGCTTTAACAAGCAAGGCATCCAGTCAGGCATTTTTCTTGAGGATACTAAAAGTCATTATACAGCTGACTGAGTCTACACAGCTGTTAGGTCAAAATAAATCGAGAGGTATGGAAACAGTTGTAGCGTTATTTTATTATTTTGCTGTAATTTTATTAATCTGTTATAAAATTTTATATTTGCTGTTTGATATCGAATAACACCCAAAGATCTTTCATGAATTTTAAATGTATTAGTGAGGAATTTGTTAATAGATATGCATGTAAAATGTGCATTTTTATTTCCTCAATCTAACTGCTTAAAATGAAGATACTCTAATTAGACTTTCACAATGATTTTACATTTTTATGTAAATTTTGAAAAGAATAACCTTTTATACAAGTTTTACTTTTCTGAGTGTAGTTGTCCATATTATTCTCTTCACCTTTTTCTTGTTGGTAATGGTTGCTTCTACTGAAGTTTGTATTTTGGTCATTTGCTTTCATGTTGCATACTTGTCTTGTTCATTTAAAAAAAAAAAAAAATCCTACTTGTGTATATTTTGCTCTTTCTGAATAGATGTTGGAAATTCTGTCCCCATTTTTTTTATTCTCATTTATCTTTAGAACCAGAAGCACCAGATAGTAATGCTGATGCTAACTTGGCAGCCGGCACTTCTGAGGATGCATCATCTTCCTTAGGTTAGATATTTGAGCATAAATCAAGCATATATGCTTCATTCTATGCTATTTTTTTTTTTTAAATATATCTACTTAGTATTATCTTAAAAAGAGCTTGAAAGAAACTTCTTGAAAATATGTAACTTGGTATTATTTATTGATCTAAAATGAATGATAACTGTGCAATGTAGATATTTATATAGAATGTTAAATTACATAGTTGTATATATGTTTTAATTACATAGTTGCTGCATCACAGAGTACGAAGCCACCAAATTCTCACCCAGATACTGGGTCTCTTCATCTGAGCAGTCAGCTGAAGTTAGATAAACTGTGGGATGCTCTTAGTGATTGTCTATCAGAATTAGCAGAAACACCAGATCATCATGCCGTCTTAGTCCTACAACCTGCTGTTGAAGCATTTTTCTTAGTTCATGCATCATCAGAGAAAGATAAAAAGTATGTTATGTACATCCATATTTGTCTTTTAATTTACTCTGTAGTTGTTAGCTTAAAATTTGGTTTAAAAATTTCATAGAATTTGCAAAAGGGAAATATTTTTCCCCAAAATATGTGTAAAGGAATAGGAAAAATTTTGTGATGTGCTTGTCAATAGCAAATCAAAGATTAATGCAGCATTTAATGTTTTTAATTTTATTTCTACATTATTCAATTCTTTGAAATTAATCATTTATCAAGTATATTTTTCTATTAAAAAAATCTTAGTTTGGAAGGAGGTGGAGAGAGGGTTGATAAATATTTTGCAGGTGTTTATTGAAACCTGTGTACTTTTCTGTTTTATGTGTTTCCTCTATAAAAGACTGAATGCTGTTATAATTTCTAGGAAAGAAAACAGGAGGGAATCACAAGAAAGTGAAATAGCTCATCTTCAGGATATGCCACCAGCTTCACCTCTTTCTTCATATTTTAGTCCAGCAGATTACAGTTACATTTGTGAAAATTACCCCACAAATGTCTTGCCTTCAGATACTGTTAAGTTCCTCAGATTTGCTGGTAAATTTTTTATTACCTTTGAAATAAGTTTTTCTTATTTTAATTTTGTTTAAATTGTTTTATAAGAATTAGAAAGTACTCATAGTATTGTCTAAGATGAGTGTGGTTACTGTCATTTACATTTTTGTCCCTATATTATAAATATTTTAAAACATGAATGAGATAATCCCTAAAGATATTCATAAAGTGGTTTTATTAACACAAATTTTTTTATGCACAACTAAGGAGAATAATTCAGTTTTTTAAACTAGGATTAATCTTGAGTAGTGTTATATTTATAAATGGCTTATCTTTATAAAATGAGATTAAAGTAGAAGTGAACAGAATTCATAACCTGTATTTGCCCTTTAAAAACTTAACATTTCTGATCATGCTTGTGAAAAGATTAAGTTTGTGTCATTATCACCAGTAATTATAAATTACATATCTAATAAATCTCATTTATTAAGACTAGGAAATACTGTTATATGGAATGTCTTTAAGTCCCTTGAATTCATATTGTGTTGAGAAGTGTCTAATTCATTTATTGTATCATCTTTTTAGAAACACATCGAACCGTCTTAAATCAAATATTGAGGCAGTCAACAACACCTCTGGCAGATGGCCCCTTTTCAGTTTTAGTAGATCATACTAGAGTGCTAGATTTTGATGTCAAGCGACGATACTTCAGGCAAGAACTTGAGAGAATGGATGAAGGTTCTAGGCGTGAAGATCTTGCTGTTCATGTTAGGAGAGAGCATGTATTTGAAGATTCATTTAGAGAGTTACACCGTAGACCACCGGAAGAATGGAAAAATAGATTTTATATAGTATTTGAAGGTAAAATTTATAGTTGTTCTTTCACATATATATGCATGTGCTTATATTAAATTATGGAATTTATTTTAGTTATATTTTCATCGTTATATGTATTCCAAACTTATCTCTTATTCTTATTTGTGTTTGTTTTAGGTGAAGAAGGGCAAGATGCTGGTGGTTTGTTAAGGGAATGGTATACAATTATATCTAGAGAAATTTTCAACCCAATGTATGCTCTGTTTACTACCTCTCCTGGTGATAGAGTAACATATATGATTAATTCTTCTTCACATTGCAACTCAAATCACTTAAGTTATTTTAAATTTGTGGGTCGTGTAATAGCTAAAGCAGTATATGACAACAAATTATTGGAGTCATACTTCACTAGGTCTTTCTATAAACATATTCTAGGAAAATGTGTCAAGTAAGTCTATTTCAGTTCTTATTTATGTTCGTATGTATGTGTGTGCTACGTTGTTTTCTAATACAGTTGACTCTCTGTTTAACAATACTGACGATATCTATTTAGAGACTATATTTCCCAGTCCTGGCCTCTCTGACGTTATGGGAAATGTTAATTTTTCACAAATTCTGTTTAAGGGTGATCTCTACTTAAGGATGATTTTTCACGGTCCCTTGAAAGTCGTTAAACAGAGAGCCAATTGTATTTTGTTTTATTCAGTACTAGCCGGGCTTCGCCTAGCTACGCTCAAGCCATCCGTGTAACATATTTATGTACTTCGGGCCCCATGAAAGAAAAAAAGGCCTACAAATGTGTTAAATTCAAGTCAATTTTCATTCCCATCACTGCCGACAGATGGCTGCACATACTGGGTATACATGATTTGATTTCTCAGAGGGATGACGCTTCATTAGAATCCAAATATCTCTAAAACTATTGAATTAACAGAATAAGTGTACGCAGAAAAGAATTATCGTTTTCGAAGCTCTTTCCAAATATGTAACATTTATATACTTTCATGAGAAAAAAAATACAGATTCCTGTATTTGTCGGCCATTTTTTTGGATGGGTCCGCCCGATCATGTTACGGTCGCGTAATCTCGACAAACCACACTGTTACTTTATTAATATAGATTTGTATTAAGTATCAGTAAAATTATATCTGAATTTAATTTAGCAAAACCATGTTTTCCAAAATAAGAGTTATATAAGTAGCAATGTAATTAGAATTGGATTATCAATTATGCTTCTGATATGGGTTATCTCAAAGTGCTCATGTCTGTTTTAAATGCTTACGAACCGAACTTTCTTGTAACACATTATAGCAAATTAACTTCTGTGTTGCATTTCATTACCACTCTTTGATATTCATGACTTTTTCTACTACTTCATATTCCTGTTTAAAAGAATTTAGTAGTAGAGTATTATTAAACAGGATTTTTCTTTTGCTATTAGGCTCATATTTCATAAGTTTTATAAACATGCATGGTTCTAAATGACTTATGTTCAACAATTAAAGAACATTATAATTGTGTGTTGATTAACAAAAATGCAGTTTCAATTTCTTTTTGACAAATTTAATACTGTTGTAAAGGAAACACTCACAATCTTTTTGGTAATATTGCTATATAGTTGGTCTATGGTTGACTAGTGAAGATTTCGAAGGAAAAAATGTAAGAAAATCTTGATCTGAGGGTTTCTTTTCCCCTTACGTTTTCATCCAGTACACATTTAGAACTCTTGCAAATCACAGGTACCCTTAATTTTTTAATTTAATACACAGCTGAAAAATGTAATTTTGTAGAAGTAGGATAATCAAGTGGATCTCTCAAAAAGTTCAATATTTTGCATCCTTTGAAAATCTTTTAAGAAGTACTACATAGATAACAATTAATATGAAGCTTCACCATGGTCATTATGTAAAATTTAAACTTGTGAAGGGTTTAAGATTTTTCTATTTTGTACATCATTTAACATATTGAATTTTCTATTTTATTGTATAGAACTTTTTTGTGTCTATTAAAGCTAAGATATGTGTAAGGAAACTTGAGATCTGCTTTGTACAGTCATTTGGATTTTTTTCCCACCTATGTGAAGTTAATTTGACTAGCATTAGATTTAAGAATAATAAAGGTAGAACTGAATATTTATTGCATTGTTCTGTTGAATGTGTAATGTATCATATGTATGGCTTATTAAGTATATTATTGGCTGAATTTCCATATTGGGGCAAATCAGGTATTTCTGAGTTTGCAGCAAATTGTTTAGAATATACATGTTATCATTATGTACATCATTTACTTATTTTTTTTTAAGTCTTAAAGCATACACTTTATGAATTTAAAATTTTACTAAATTTTCTCTTCTAATTGTTTTTTATTCTATTTGTATCTTTTTGTGATTTATTTGTTGGGATGTTATTTGTTAGTTTGATATAACTAGGATCTTAATGTAAGCAACATAACTTTCAGATACACTGACATGGAGAGTGAAGATTACTCTTTTTATCAAGGCTTAGTATTTCTCCTTGAACATAGTGTAAAGGAATTAGGTTATGAATTGACATTTAGTGTAGAAGTAAGTATAAAAAATTTATTCTTATATTTGGGTCTACTTTAAAACTGGTTATGAAAAGTATCTTTGGACCCAATTGGTCTGGTGGTTAAATAATTTTCTTACTAAATTAGCACAAATGTTTTCTTTTGTTGTAATTGTAAAATATAAGCTACCTAGTTTATAATGCCTTTTTCATGTATTTAAAGTAGTTCTAACGTCCACTGTCTGTCATTTGTGATTACAGTGTCTTAAAACTTAAAGGTCATATTAGATACAATAAAATTTCAATAGAATCACAATTTTTTTAAAGGATATATGGCATAAGTTATGGTAAGTTCAGAGTTTATTAAATAATTTTTCTGAAGAAAATTATAGCTGAAAAAAATATCTTAAGATCAAAGCAATGAAAAAATATTTGTCATAGAATAATCATGAGAAAAATTTTGAGATTTAAGTAAAATGCACAGTCATAAAAGTATGTAGTAACCTTGTGACTTTTGGAAGTGTCTTAAGGTATGAGTGGTGGTCTAATTCACATTTACCTTAGGAAGTGTAAGAGCAATTAGCAATGCAATGATAGAAACAATTTTTTTCCTTTGTAGATATTTCCTCAAAATGTTTTGAAAAGTTTCAAGCCTGCAAGCATTATTAATCTTTTAACTCGTATGTATACAGGAGTTGTCTTAATAGAGTAAACCTAAAAGTCTGCTGCCCCCCTCACCCCCACCCCACCAAAAAAATAAATTAATAAACCAGGAATTTTATTTTATTTATCTGCAAATTATATTGGGATATCTAGAATATTGAAATTATATAAAAATTCTCCGTTTCAAGTTACACGAAGGTTTAGATTGTTTCCTAAGGTTGCAGACCCCCTAAAGTGGAGCCTACACACTCATAACTTTCACATGAGTTTGATATTTTAATGTTTTCTATTCTAGTTACCATGGTAGAAAAACCAACAATATTAACTTTTGTTAATAGAGTTAAATTTTTCTCATGGTTAATAAAATAACTGAGTATATATGTTTAAGAAGAATGGTTTATAAAAATGAGGGATTAAGAGTAGATAGTACAATGTTAATAAGTAATCAGGTATAACCAAGTGGCAAAACATGAGGGAATAATAACTCTATATCTATGAAGTTTTAGGTGAATGAATTGAGTGAAATTAATAGATTTAAGTGTTAGGATTTCCGCCTAAATGTTGAGCTTTAAGCTTTTTAAGCTCCCACATATACAGACCTATATAAAATTAATACTTCAAAGAGACTTAAGGACTTGCAATTGCTTTTTGTACTCAAACTTATGTCTGTAATTTGTGCTTTACAAGTGTCCATATGTAAGATGATATGATATATATATTATAAAGAAACTAAAACTCTGATATGTTATTACAGAAAAAGTAACTAAAACCATTGTATTGATTTTTTTAATTTTAAAAGCATTTTGTTCTATTCAGTATTTATGTTGCAAAAATAAATAAAAAGTTCTATGTTAATTTCATCAGTCTATTCATGAGTATAGAAAATATACATTTTTTTTTGGTGAAATCCTTTTACCTGCAAATTTTATATTTTTTTATCCTTTAGGTTCAAGAATTTGGTGTAACTGATATCCGTGATTTAAAGCCCAATGGAAGGAATATTCAAGTATGTGAGGAAAATAAACATGAATATGTTAGATTAGTTTGCCAAGAAAAAATGACTGGTGCAATTAGAAAACAGTTAAAAGCCTTTTTAGAAGGTTTCTATGAAATCATTCCAAAAAGACTTATTTCAATATTTAATGAACAGGAATTAGAACTTTTAATATCTGGTTTGCCAAATATAGATATTGATGATTTGAAAGCCAATACAGAATATCACAAGTATCAGCCAAATTCTTTACAGGTGAGTAAAATTTTTGAATTTTACTTATGTTTGTGCTTCTTTTCATCATATTGATTTGCATGTGTAAAATGTAATCTTCCTTTAACATTTATTAAATTATGTCTAGAAATATGTACATTTTCTGTTTGCATGATATATTAATACACTGTTGTTACAAATTTCTCCAGATTCAATGGTTTTGGCGGGCCCTAAGGTCTTTTGATCAAGCTGACCGGGCAAAGTTTCTGCAGTTTGTTACTGGAACATCTAAGGTGCCTTTACAAGGCTTTGCTGCTTTGGAAGGTATGAATGGAACTCAGAAATTTCAAATACATAGAGATGACAGATCTACTGATAGACTTCCATCTGCACATACATGGTAAGATTTGATATGTATTCAAGCATGTTTTAAAGTGTACCAATAGTTGATGCTATTTCTTTATAAAAACATAAGTGTAGCTCTAAATTTTTGTGTAGTCACACTCACACCCTACACACAAATATATTTACTCATGTGTGTTTGTCTTTATATACACATTTTCTTACTGTCATATATATAATATATTCTGTGCTATCTGTAACACTGCCATTATGTCAATTAAGCCCTGTGATCCATATGAGAGCTGAAATGCTGAAAACAATCTAATATTAACACAATGCTTCATTCTTTTGCTCAGTTCACATTTAATTAAAATGTTCCCTGTGTAATTTCTGTATGTGCTATTCAGTACCTTTTAATATAATTTGCTGGCAGTGTGTTCTAATACTTTATATTTTTGTCAATTAACTATAAATTGAGCCATTTAAAAATAAAATTCAGTTATTAAATTCTGTGTACTTTCTCATGATTATATTGCAGTAAAGAAAGCTAGGGTATGAGAATTTCTCTTAAAGTTAATTATAGATGTGCCAATGATTATGAAAGTGGCCTAAGTCAAAAATCTTTTTTAAAAAAAACTGAGTTAATCAGTTATTTCTTATTGCATTCACATTTTTTTTACAATAATCTGAAGCAATCTTAAAAATTGTTGAAATTGAACCGTTAGATTGAGTTCGTTGTTGCGTCATTACACATATTTAGTTCATATTCAAACTCAAACCTTCAAATATCTTGAAATAAAAAAATATAACATAGACCACTTTCATAATTACCGGCACATATATCAAATTAAATTTAGGTTATGAAGAAGAAATATATTGATTTGTAGAGTAGGCAATAAAAATTAGGTGTAAATATTTAGAGAGATCCAAATGATTATTTTCCTGTGTGAGAATTAATAGCACTGAAAAGTTAATTGACTACATGAAATCATACTTTTATTACCTAAATTTGTTTTCTCCTCATGCCTGCAATGTTTATTCTGTTTGATAAAATAGCATCTTACCCTAATTCTAAATTTGTTTGTTTTCTCTCCCCATCTCCTGCTGTTATATGCAGATATGCCGTGGTGTATATATATATATTACTGGTTTTAAAAACATATCGCTTAAAAGAACGAAATTATTAGTTCCCGGCCAATTCTTATGTGTAATGGTGGATACAAAATCCGGTTATAAAAACATCGTTAATAAGAACATATGCTTTTAGTGACTTAAAATTAATTGGTGTCTGGGAACATAAATCGCTTATATGAACATGTTAATTGTGAACAGACGGGAAGTAGCAGTCCGTTGTTCTTCAGCTATTTTATCCATTTTTTTATCTAAAAAAAATCCAACTCTCATGAACTAATTTGGCTGTGGTCAGCCCTCATAAAGTAGGAGTTGCCAGAAAATGTGTGCCTCCAGAAAACCACCAAGAAAACAAAGCTTGCCAAGAAAAGTGGGCCACCACCCATACCCCTAGTGACTGGGACATAATGATCGGACGTGCTGACCCCGCCAAGCCAGTCCCCCAAAACATCCACCCACCAGTGGAGTCCGACAAGAAAAATTTGAGGTCTGGAACCAACCCAGACGGCAGCAGAAGTTCCAGACTGGTGGCGAGAAGAGTGCAAGGCATTTACAACCCTTTCTACAGCCAACAAAAGTCATCACAGTCTGTACCTCCATATTCAATGGAAATTATACGAATTTTTCCTCAACTGTAAAATTTTTACGGTTGAGGAAAAAATTCGTATAATTTCCAGATTAGAAAACGGTGAAAAAAAAAATGGAGCTTTAGCCAACAAATTAAAGGTGAGTCATGGCACGATTTCAAATATTTTTAAAAATAGAGAAAAATTAAAAGAAGAATTTGAAAAAGATCGGACTAAAATCAAGAAACTTCAAAAAAGTCCACGTGCTGACACAGAAGAAGCCCTTTTGCAATGGTTTAAGATTCAAAGGAGTGCCAACATTCCCCTAAGTGGACCAATTTTGCAAGTGAAAGCAAATGAATTTGCGAAGCTCTTTAAAAAATATGAGTTCGTTTGTTCAACTTCGTGGATCCAGAGATTTCGGGAGAGGCATTCCATTGCGTTCGGGAGAATCAGTGGAGCATCAAAGGCCGTGTCACCAGGAGATTCTGATAACTGGCTTAAAATCATGTGGACTACAATAAGAGAAGGCTATGAAAACCATGAAATCTTCAACGCTAATGAAACTAGCCTGTCTTATAGGATGACCCCGGGTAGGACGTTGCATTTCAAACACGAAAACTGCAGTGGTGGTAAGCTTTCAAAAGAAAGGATAACCGTTATGGTTGCTTCAAATTTAATTGGAACTGAAAAATTGAAGCTTTTAGTGATCGGGAAATACTAAAAACCGAGGGCATTTAAAAATATAAAATCGCTGCCAGTTGATTATCATTTGAATTCTAAAGATTGGATGACAGGAGAAATCTTTGAAAACTGGTTACGGAAGTGGGACCAAGAACTAATTAAACAAAAAAAGAGAATTCTTATTGTGGACAATTGCCCAGCCCACCCTCCAGTTTAAGGTCTTCATATCATTAATTTAACTTTTCCTCCTCCCAAAACAACCTCCGTATTACAGCCTATGGACCAAGGTGTCATTAAGTCCTTAAAAGTTCATGTCAGGAAGAATTTGATTCTACAGATTATCGACAATATTGAAAATAAAGAACCGAAGATTTCAATACTGGACGTTATCATCATGCTAGAAAAGGTGTGGAATAATGTTATAGTTTAAACCAGTGGTTCTCAACCTGGGGGGCATGCCCCCCTGGGGGGGCGTAGAAGAATTTCAAGGGAGGCGTGATTAAAAAGTAAAACTAACTGTAATTTACTGTACTCAATTTTGCGGATACAATGTAATCATAACATATATTCGACATACGAACACGAATACGATAATTGTCGTTCACATAATTGTCGTAATTGTAAAAACACTATAATTGTCGCACGTCTGGACGTTGAAAGTGACCTGAGGTGTGCTTTGTAACAGTTACAACCTAATATTCAAAAACTTGTCAAGGACAAACATTGTGAGCCCTCTCATTAATTTTGTGACAGTGACTTTTATTACATGCCAACCTCATCTAGATCCTTGATTACCTCAAATATATTTGATCTGTATTTAATTCTGTCATTTCATATGTTCTAATAATGATATGGTCCAAATTAAGATACGTGTAGTAATATTAAATTTTTTGTATGAAATTATCTATTCTAGATTTTCATTTAATAACCGGCTTCAGTTTCAAATTCCGATTGTACTACATGCAATTGACCACATATGGTGATAGTGGTGGGGGGGGAGGGGGAGGCGTGACCTCACATCACTGTTCAAAGGGGGGGCGCAGAGCATGAAAGGTTGAGAACCGCTGCCTTAAACGATTTCGAATTGTTTCCGGCATGCTGGTTTTCTTAGGGGTTAAAATCCTTCCATTTTTCAAATTCAAGACACTAAGAGATGAAACGCTTCAAGACTGGGCTCAAGATTTGCCAATTGAACAAGATTCACTTCAGGAATAGGAAGACATAGATTTGGCTCTTGCGACTCATGGGAATGTAATGGATGAAGATATTATTGCAGGCATAAATGCAGAGATTTCTGGCAGAGATAATGATATTGACGACAGTGCCAGTTCAGAAGATCATTTGAACGAGTTTTCTCGCCCGAGTTTAAAAGAAATGTTTTCAGTAATCAATACTGTTAATAAATTTTTAGCATGCAATGATGATTTTGTGAAGAATCCGATAAAAAAGCTGTTAAAGAACTTGTGATAACCGAAAATTCTTTTTATTTACAAATAAAAAAAACTAAAACAAATATTACTATTTTTCAGTAAATCAATAAACATGTAAAAACAAAATATTGCATTATGTATGTACATTCATGATAGCTACATAATTTTATTCATTTTTCTTTTTAACATTTTTAGAACCATGTATATGAAAAAGTTTAAAAAAACATACTTATATGAAAATAAGCAGTTTGTTTTTCCCTGATTGAACTTGAACCTTTTAACCATTTTTTGAACGTATTGTTTCAGGTGTAAATAGAATGTATGTAACAATGAATTTGGCATTTCCAGCAGTTTTAAGGTATCTATCGGATATAATAACTATCGATTATAAGAACCAGTTTTTAAAGTCCCCTGGATGTTCTAATAAACAATTCGTACTGTGTGTGTGTGTGTATATATATATATATATATATATATATATATATATATATATATATATATATATATATATATTTAGAGTTACAGAAATATTTCCGATAATTCATATTTTAATGTATATATGTAATTAATGTATGTAAAAATATACAATTAGCAATATTGGAAACATTCTGTTTTATTGTAATTTATTGTATTTTATTGTTTATTAACAGTTTCAATCAACTTGATCTTCCTGCTTATGAGACTTATGATAAGCTCCGATCCATGTTGCTGAAAGCCATCCATGAATGCTCTGAAGGATTTGGATTTGCTTGATTTCTTGGATATGGCTACAGATTCCTCTTGGTGCCTATGTGATAAGAGTACTTGCCAATCTCTGTTGAGGACTAATGTACTCCTACAGTCACTTAGTACTATCATATTTTATTTGTTGACTGCGATAGTTACAATTGAAGAACTAAAAGCAATGACTAATAAGACTGGTTTGAACTAAGTGTACAGAATTTGCTAAGTTTCTTATGACAGCCTGTATATTTTCTCTTTGAGTTAAATTTCATAAAATTCAAACATTTCATGTCTTGCCATATTTCTCACATTACATTGCACTAATGAAAATGACTTTTTAGATTTATTTTCCTTTTGAAAGAGTAATGCATGTATTTAATATAAATGGTTAGAGAGTATTTTACTGCTGGAAAATTTTATTGATACAATGTGTTATTAGGTTTTGAAAAAATCAGTGGGTTGATAGAAAAAAATTGTATTTTTCATTGTTAATGCTGACAGTAAATTAAATGATTTGACATAGTTCTGTATTCTTTATATCTCTAAAAAACAGAATTTTTAACTTACATTAGTAGGTTTTTTTTTTTTTTTTTAATCTTCAGCATTTGTACAAATTATCAAAAATCATGTTAGATATCGGGTCTCTTTTGCCTAATGTATCTATTTAATTGCATATTTAATTTTTGAATGTACATAACATTTCAGAAAAGTTTGGGTGCATATTATTTTGGTATATATCAATCCCTTAAAAATAAAATATATAATCTTATTTATATTTCGTTTTATCTTTCTTTCATTCATTCAGGGCTTAATCAAAAAAATTTGATTAATCAGTGATAAAATTGATAAATCATTTATTGAAACATGGTTTATATCTATTTTATCAATGTGCCACATGTGAATTTCTTTATTTCTAAATACATGGAAATATATAATTTAATGATCTTTCTAATTATCATACACAAAATTCCCTGCAAATAATTTACTCTTACTGTAGTTTTTAAAGTTTAAGGGAAACTTTGTTATACTATGTATAGTGTTATATTCAGGAGTTTGTCTACTTTGTTAGAATTCTCTTCATTCTTCAAGTTGAAAGATCAAACTATTAGGTTCACTAAACAAAACAAAAGTAATAGGAATACTATAATGTGAATAAATGTTAAAGAAAACATTAAGTGTAACTGAATTCTTATATTTACTGGATGAAAGAATGTTGCACACTTTCTAATACGAAACTTCCTGCGTTCTTCTACAATGACTCACCTAGATCATGAGTGTCACCTAAATGGGCATTGTACTGAAAATCAGTATTCTTTTTTGTGTGCGTGTTCCACAATCAACTAAAAAGGCATAGATTAACATCACTTCAACTGTGGACTACCTTATCAGTATATATAATTTAGAACTGGTGGAAAAGTTCAGATATGTCTTAGGTTTGTGTTGAAATTATCCAGCTGTGTGAATAGATATCACCACATTCATGAATATAACAAAAGGCTGATCATTATGAAATTCAAGTGTGAAGTGGATGTTATTGTGTGCATAAGCTCAAGAATTCCCTGTGATCCTTCAAAAAATACACAATCTGCAACAATGAGTCATCAATGTAAGTGGTGTTAATCATAGTACATTAACTTATTTTGATATAAAGTAAAGATGTGAAGTATTGTTTCATCAAAGAAGTCATGATTTGTTCTCTGATTCATAGTTAAAAGCACATTTACTTCATAAACATGTTTTTCTGATATCAGAAAAATGTGTACATTCAACAATGTTTCTGTACTAATGTCTATATCTTAATGCATCAAAACCACTGAATGTTTTAATGCTTAATCGAGGAATTTTTTCAAAATTTTCAGCCCTGAATATAAAGTGGACAAGTCTTAGTTCTAAATGTTGTGGTCAGTTAGAAGTAAAACTGGATGCAAGTTTCTAGAAAATTTGAAGGCATTGCATGATCTGCTCCATCTGCTGAAAATACATATGTGCATGTGTATATAGATATGAGTGAAAGAGATACAGAATTCATATATATATATATATATATATATACACACACATACATACATACATATTCAATTTGTCTTATGGTAATTGACTTTTAAGTACTCTTAAGAAAGTGAAAGCCTTTGACCTGGCAAATTGCATTAGTTGATAGTTTTTTTTTTCTATTCAGTTCTGCTTCATAATTAGTGTATAAGGATAAACTCTTAGCTATAACTAAATTTTATTCTGATTTTAACAGTACTAGACAGGGGCGGCTTGGGTGTTTCTCTTTACTTAGCATTTTTAGAGGGATTTCTATATTTTTATAAAGTAAAATGTTAACTTAGAGTATAATTTTTTATTCTTTGATGCTATGCATGGCTTTTTATAAAACATACTGTTCTGTTCGCTAAAAAAACTTGCTAGTTCATATTATGCACATAATTTCTCTGGTAATTTTGAGTATTTATATACATGGTTTTATATTCATCAAGAAAGTCATCAAAATTGTTAAGTGTGGAGGTAAAAAACATGAATCCATCATACCCTGGATTCACGTTTTTAAGTATAAAATATGTAGATAAAAAGACTGCCAAATTCTGTGGATAGTATATTTTATGCCCTCTCGCAGAAGGTCTTCATAATTCTCAGAAATTAAGATCAATTGTAGTAATTTTTAATGGATTAATAGTGCCCTTGATTGTGAAAGTGGTCTAAGTCATTGTACTGGTGATTACAAAAGTGCTGTAGCTCATATCTTTTGCTTTGAAATATTTAAAGGTTTGAGTTCAAACTAAAAAAATATTTTTATACTATACATTAAAATATTTATGGTTCAATTTTAAAATTTTTGCAAAGACTGCTTCAGATTATGGTAATATTAAAGGAAGCAATGTGAAAACTAATTTTTTTAGATTCTTGATGCACACCTCTTTCCTAATCACCAGCACAATGACTTGGACTACTTTCGTTATCAAGGGCACAATTAGAGATATATATATATATATATATATATATATTTTGAATTGTTATTCAGAGGGGGAATGCTTAAATTTACAGTGCAACAGTTTAATACCACTCAGTAATGCACAATCTTAATATACTTATTCAATGAACTCTAGTAATAGTATAATTACTTTTTCTTAGACATGATCAAAGAGGGATAATATGTATGTGTTCTATTTATCATATATAGTTTTAAAGTGACCCATCATTTTCCCCCCTCATTGCCACAGTGTGGATCAATTAAAAACACATACTCAATATCATAATTAAATACATTATCACAACATTAACAAATTAGCAACATAGTATCTGCAGAACAAGAACCAATACTTAAAGTTACCTACAGTGAGAGCTTATGTGATAGTTTACATGTATATCTTTTCTCTCATGTGCACACATACTAAAAGCAAAAAAGTCCCCTGAACATCTGACAAAGATAATAAATTATTTCAGATTATAGCCTTTAAAATAAGATGGTTTCTGTCATGGTCTGTTATAGTGACAGTGATTTGAACAAACATTGATAAAGTTAGCAGTGCTCTCACACATGCTTTCACAGTTATTTTAACAATCTAGGACATCAGGGTTTTGAATCAAAGGTTTGTCACTGTCTTGAATAAAACTATTTTTCCGGATCTCGAATTTGTTTTCCTCTGTTTAGATTATATTAGTGCTTGTCAGTGATACAATTTTCTTTCATTAACTTGTAGGATCTAGGTCTGTTATTCTTCTCAGTTATCTTGTGGGGACGAAATATTTTGTGGGGGGTAATTAAATCTATTTAATAATTACTTATTAACTAATTAAAGTTAAGCTTAATCTTAACGATCATTTACATTTAACTTTTAGTGCAGATACAATTAAAGTTCATTTACATTTTAAATCTTATCATTAGCAATTAGTGGTTAGTACATTTTAAAGACATAGAAAAGAGTTGCGTTGTGTTTTTTATAAAAATGCAATAACTCATAATAAATATTATTATTCAAGTTAACATTGGTTCGACTTACTGTTGCATCACTGTGGGGATTTATGAGCCTTGAAGAAAAAAGCAAATCAAATTAAATTACTTCTCTATTATTGGAGCACACCTAAAAATAAATTATTTCTCCTAAAAGAAAACTTAAAGAATATCAACTCTGCTGAAATAAAAAACCTAGAGCTGAATATTAGAAAACTAACTCAAAAGCAAAGACCGACATGACACCACGTTACAGGATAAAAATAACAATTTTATTACACTGACAACTAGTCTTAGATTCTACATGACTCTCCAGCAATCAACGATTACAAGATATTAACAGTAATAGAGCCTTCATAACATTATTTCACATGAACAAATTCAGAGAATTCTCAATAAAAGAAATTACTAATAAGGGTGGCTGGTGAGAAAAAACTGTTTAAATGAAAAGTGATTAAAATTAAAAAAAATTCAATAAACAACAAAAAAAAAAGAAATTAAAATCATATTACCCAATTAAAATGCTGCAGCACTCTTAACAAAAAAAAAAAAAAACTTTATCAAATCATGAGGGGAACCCCAGCGCCATTTCTAAAGCGTGCATGACGCCAAGTCATGAACTCCGTCGGACGTTCACGTTTAGCCATCTCTCCCCGTCTAGGGTCAGCTCTCCGCTTCTTGGCTCGCCTCTCTCCGTCCTCAATTTTTTCGCCCCCGAGTCGACGCTACGTTTCTTCCCTTTGACTCCGTGCGGAAGTAAGGAGTTCCAACGCGCGCCGTCAATCTCGGACGAGGAAAGCGTCGAAATACTGAAATAGCCGAAGGAATCTTCTCTTCGACTCATCGTTGATGTTTTTATCTTCTTACTTCATACCATTATTGTTGGTTCATTATTTCCTCCTTGAAAACGCCGCCATATACCAATCACTGATCCAACCGCATCAACATTCCACGTACGGGGATAGTGTCCGCGACCTTTCGCCACCGGATGTCTCGGTTTACAATCAACTGACAAAAAGGGGGATTATCTCTAAAGGAAGGACTAACTTTAAAAGAAAAAGACACGCACTTTAATTTTGCATTTATTCATTAAATAAAACCCCCAAAATTCACCAGCCAAAAATACGTACCAAACCTCACAATTATTTCAAAATAAGGCTTGTTAATTTATCAAAATTTTAAAGTATAACGTGATGATCTTCAATTTAATTCTTCATAATGTCAAAACATTTCGAGAAACTTATGCATGCTTCTCCAAATGCGATGACACTAATCAAATATATGATTATTTGATCACAAGTTTAACCATCAAGTATATTTAGCAGAGGCTTAATAAATTGATTTAAAACAAAGCACAACCGTTACTAAAATTTAATTACTTAAAAACCCGAGATTAAAATAAACGTTAATTATTTATAAAACTATTAATTATCATCACAACAATTTCTATAGGTTTTTGGGTCCTTTCTAATGTCCATCCAAGAGTACAACATTACCCTCTTTACAATCTTTCTAATCCCTTGCTTTTTTGCTAAAATGTATTTATGTTCATGTTGGTACTCTAGAGTTTCTTGCTTACAGCCTAACCTAATATCTTTCCCCGGGAAAGAAATCTTGTCTGTTTGGCAATGATTCATTAATTTTGTAACCCATCAATGGTGTTGCTAATTCTTTTGAGATTGGTGTATTTCTGTTTGCCAGTAAATCAAATAAGGGTCTTTCCCTTAAACATATTCCACATTTAGGATTGATTTTATTGTTTGTAAGTGTTGCTCAATTATGTCATTGGACTGGGGAAAATGAGTTCTAATAACAGAGTTTCTATCATCCTTGTTATATTGAACTCAGTTTCAAGAATATAAAAGTTTTGAACTACCAAATCTTATGATAAATGATTATTAGTTTATTAGAGGCTGTACTTGAAGGGTTTTTCGTTTAACAAAGCTAATTCTACAAATTTACCAAGATAATTGGTTACTGTTAAACTGCTTTGTCCTTAAACATAAAAAAGGATGAGTTCCTTTCCAAAAGGATGGTATTTCTTTAGGCATCTAAGGTTTCTTTTGAATTAGAAATTTGAAACCTTTCTACAACAACTTTAGCCTTAATTTGTTCTTGGTCTTTGTCTGAAATTAATAAAACCCTAATGTGCACTTAAACACCATGAATATCCGAAATAATTTATGAAAAATTTCAGGTGCAGAACTTATACCATACAATGGATGTACGAGACAATATCTTCCAAACAGAGTATATTGTTAACTTTGAACCTTTTTCTGTTAGTTTTTTGACAAAAAGTTTTGTTTGCCTCCAAAGTACTATAAACTTTCACCCATTATTCTTGAAGAATTTTCTCCTAGTATTGATAAATGAAAAGGCTCTCAAGAAACTTTTTATTTAGATATTGTTGATCTAAACAATCACTACCATCTTTTTACGGGACATTAACCAAAGGATTATCACATTTAGCAGATTCATTAATCTTTTTAATCATACCAGCATTTTTAATTTTCAATAGCTCGTTTAAGTGGTTCTAATAATTTGAATTGGAGTGCCCTACATGGTTCAATTTTATCTTCTGTGCAGCCTAATCCTGTAGGTTTTTCTTTATAAATATTTATTTGATTATCAAGCATTAATTTTTTTTATCGGATATTAACAGTCAATTCTGCTGAACTGATGTGACAAACTCAAAACAGTGAACATTATGCTCACATTCATAGGCTTGAAATTCTATATTCGCTTCTGTGCACTGAGTGGCCAATTTATTATGATCACTTGATAATTTTAGCAAAAACAGCTATGATGGCACCGCTGTAGGATGAGATTGGTATCAAAAAGAGTTGCTGGATGATTGTAAAGACAGTTAAAATGTGTTGCTTGTCAAGGAATGAGTAAAAAAACATGATTTAACGGACTTTGAACGTGGAATAATAGTGGGTGCTAGAAGTAGAGTGAGTAACAGCAAAACTGTTTAGCTTGTGAAATGTTCGAGAGCCATTGTTCATGGTTACAAAGAGAGGGTTACCAAAGAAAGAATAGTACGTCAAATTACAGCTAATCCTAATTGGGAACCAACCCGATGGCCTCTGAAGGTACTTCTTCCGCATATAGTACCGTATAAGGTGTAGAAGTCGAGGGCTTGTTCGAAAACCTTTGCTGCCTGCAGCTAACACATGATTAAAGGGATGGACAGTAAATGTATGGAAAAGTATTACGTAGTCCAATAGCTCATCTTTACAATTACGCAGTAGGTCCCGGTCTAATTAGCCATTGTGTAGCCAAAAATGGCCGTACCACTCTCAACCAATCAACCACGTTTACAATTACACCATGCAGATGGTAAGGTGCGAATATAAGCAAGAAAACGTGGACTCCAAGTGCATTGCCAGAACACTTGAATGTGGTGGAGATGTCATAGTTTGGCGGATGTTCTCCTGGAATTGTTTGGGCCCTTTAATTAGTGTAGAAGACCGTCTGAATGCCAAATGGTATATAAATAATTTCGCCGAGAAAGTACAACTAGTTATGGTAATGGTTTACTCCACTGGAGATAGATACTTTAAGGAGGACAGTGTTCCATGCTAAAAATTTCAGATTGTTTGAAGAGCATGACGGATACTTCACCATGTTTAGTTGGCCTCTAGACTCACTAGATCTCAATCCAACTAAGCATTTGTAGGATGAGGTCGTAATGTGCATCAGGCAGCTGGATTCAGAACCATAAAATTTTAGAGAACTGGAAAGTGCATATCAACGTATGTAGTCTCAGATTCCTCTACGCTTAAACCAACATCTCATATAGTCCATGCCAAAGGGAATAGCAGCAGTATTGAGAGCCAAATTTGGCTATCCAGTGTACATCAGCTTGCTTCTTATTTCAAAATACATTTACTTTTCATTTTTATTTTGAACCACTATATTAATTTAAACAAACGTGAGACTAATTTAGTTTCTCTCCGTTTAAGTTGCCCGAATTTCATGTAGGCAGAATATTACATTGAGCTTCGGTAATTTGATATAAATATCCAGACACATTTGCTTTCAATTTTCATACCAATCTAAACTTTCGAAAATATTTCTTTGCTCAGATGGCAAAATGTTACAAGTCACTTCTCTTAAAAACATTGAGATTTTCACATTCCGGATTCTCTTTCGCCGATATTTTCTATTTGCTGTAACTACTGTAAGTAATAGCCAACTATTAATACATATATAAATACAATATAATACAAATATAAAACAAATTACTGATTGTTCATGACATCTTGAATCTTAGAATTGCTGTCACGTAAATTAAAAAAAAAGTGACATAACATTTTGCTATCTGAGCACAGATTTGTTTCAACAACTCCAGATATATTCATTATAATTCTTATCATTCAAAGAACAAGCATTAAAGTTCTAGGATAACATTTTTTCTGAATGACACAATTTAGAAAAATATCTTTTTCTGCATTTTATACATATTTTATAAAGTGCTGGACAGTTAAATTTCATTTGAAGCTCCGCGTTTACCACAGTTTTATTTTGATAATTCCATTCTTAACTTTGGAGTCGTAATTTGTTATAATGATGGTTCTTTCTAGCTTTTTATTTTTCTTTCTTTCCTTTTTGTTTATATAATAGCTTCTGTAGTATTTCCAACGTTTTAAGTGAATATTGAGTTAATTTACGTACTTTGCACATTTTGATGCATTTTTCTTAAGTAAGATAACCATTAACAGTTTGTCTGTTAAATACTCGTATAATACATATCTTAAATCTACGAAACCACAGGAGTTACGAATTTTCGTAAGTGAGTTTTGTAGGATCAAAACTAGCAATCTCCATTAGAACTTTTTTTTTTATTTCGGTTAAGAGCAGAAAACCATATCTCATGCATTTTTGAAGGTATAAATTTGAAATTACTATTAGAAAAATTCCCACATTGTTTTATGAGTAGGTCATTTTCCAAAAAACTCATTTTTAATGAACTGTAATACTATAAGAAAGTGTCTTTAACTCAATTTTGAAACAAAGTGGAGATTGCTAGGTTTGATCCTACACCAATCAAGTGATGTTAAGAATTTTTCATATTCGCCAAGCTGCTGTGACTTTGTAAACAATATATGCCTATCAACACCATTTGATTAGACAAGCAATAATTCTCAGATGCTTGAAACAATTTACCTACTTTTTTTCCAGTTAAATTAGTTGTATTTCTTTTTATTTATCGGAATGATTTAAGCTTCGCCATTGACGTTCAAAAGTATAACAACTTGTTTTTCCGCATCTATTTTATTATTTCATGAAGCATGTAGCATCAGATTCATAAAGCTTCAATTACAGCAAAGTAGTTTTAGAATTGACTGAATTTCGTCCAAACTATTTATTTCAGTTTTTTTTTTATGTAGAAAACCTTTTCCCTCCTTTAATTATGTATTTTGTTACAATTCTTTTTTTCAAAAAGAAAAACAAAGCAAATGTACTAAATAACACACAAACTGACACTCGACATGATTTCCATTCGCTCAAAAATTACATGCTGTTTACAAAACAACTTTTGACAACCCTGAAGTTTTTTTTTCTTTTTTTCTCCAACTTACTCGAGAACAGCAAAGAGGAGCTGGCAGATGTTTTAATTCAACAATCAATGGGATATTAATAAACTGAGATCCAACTACTAGTACTGATACTGGTTGGCACATACTTCGCAAATCGATTAACAAACTCTAGATACACGCCTGGAGACGATGGATTCACCCAGAAGGCAAAACGTTTTGACTCTGTGTCTTCATAAGGCTTTGCTTCTTTTACTGAAGACAGAACGAAAAAAAAATCAGTGCCACTGCTGATATAAAATCATATTCTCAAAGCACAATAGCTCTGCCATGGTATACAGCTTATTTCATTTTATAAGTTTTAGAGAGATATGCTGGATTTACTCTTCTTAATTACTAAAATAAAAAGTATATCATAGTGCAATACTGTATGAAAACGGTTATTCCAAACTAATAAAGTAGTGTTTTTAAACATTTTAATGGTCTGTTTGTGTTTTATGTAATTTAGGATGAGTTTTAAATGATGAACATTTGGATGGATGTAATGCACTTGGAGGTTACAGTGGAAGGTTTACGAAGTACTGGAGAGTTCAACAGCTAATGGCCTAGTTGTCAAATGCTCGACATTTGACAAGAACGTCTTATAATTGAAATCTATACATAGTTAAATCTTAAATTAGAGTAATTTACGAGCTCGGGGTATTTTATATCGTCATGCTCGAGGTAGTATGAAAGCATACACTAGTGACAGCAAAAGCAGATCCAGAAATTAACCAGGAGAATTAATATTGTAAAAGGTGAAGTAAAGAAAAATCCAGCTCTAGTAATGCCCCCCAAAATTAAGTACAATAATAAAAAATTTTACTGCACAGATGATCTGTGTGTACGATCCATTGGTAATTCTTAAATACTAATTTAGGTATTTAGGAAATCCATACATTTCACATTGACATGCAATATGTTTCTTCTGTCTAATGTCTCTAGTGTACGCTTTCTTGCAGGTAAACCGAAAACATCAATTTATCGGAACAATTAAGACAGCAAAAATTGGTAAAAGGCACAACAAAATTTTTGAAAAATGACATGGAACAAAACTGAATAATTTAACAAACATTTATATTGCGATTAGCGATCCAACATCAAATTCTGAAATTTAATCTTCAGGAATATTTTCAATTAAACGTTTACAGGTAGATATCTCTGAATGCCTAAGGGCCTGTTCACATAGGTGTCCGTAGCGTTGCGTTAAGGAAAAGATGACGTTGAGACGAAAATAAACCAATCATAGGCCTCCAAACGATTATCAATGAAATTTTTAACGCCTATGATTGGTTTATTTTCGTCTCAACGTCATCTTTTCCTTAACGCTACGCAACGGACTCCTATGTGAACAGGCCCTTAGTATAATCTTTTGGCGGGAAGAAATATTTATATTTATACTCTACGTAGAAATACGGTTTATATTTGAAAAGTTACTTATTTCTCATTTATCCGCAGAAAATGGAACAAAGGCTTTTACTTAACGTTGCATATCATGCATTTCGTCTCCGGAATTACCATACTGAGGATTTAATCCTATAATCAAGAAATCTAGATGGGGAAGGGGGAAAAGAGTAATTAGTAGACAAAATAATTCAACTCTATACCTAAATAAATAAAATTTATTTGTAAGGTATGGAAACAACAGTTTAAATTTTAAAAAAATATTAAAGAAATTCAATCAATTATGAACAGTGATATAAGGAAATTGTTAACTTGCATTTGACGCTCAGAAAATTATAAGCCCTTCAGCACCAAATCTCAATGAGTTTGGTGAAAAAATTGGGATATTGCTATGCAACCACCGACAAACTTGTCAACCACTTGCCAAACCTACCACACAATTGCTTAATTAGTTCTTATGGTCCAGCACTGTAACACTTTCAAGATCATCTTTTATACGTTATCTAGAAGGTGTTAAGTGATATATTATGAAACTGCTCATCTCTCAAAATCGAAAAAAGTGCATAGCCGCAATCTAGCCAACTAAATGCAAATGTAAAAAGGGTGAATAGGTTCATTTAAAATGTTCACTTTTTTTTTTACTGTATACGGAGGTATTAATAATTGCACACTCATGTCCATAAATTAAGGATAATGGCGGCTAAAGGTTCAGAATCAAAACCAACGTGACTTATTCATAAAGCTCATTTATTAAACAAAAGATAAAGAACAAAAAAGATGGTGTATGTATGATACCATTCATAAAAACTACAATTTTTGCTCCCTGGCAAATAAAGGTTCAGAAACAAAACAAACGTGATTTATTCATAAAGCTTATTTATTAAACAAAAGATAAAGAACAAAAAAGATGGTGTATGTATGATACCATTCATAAAAACTACGATTTTTGCTCCCTGGAGCAATTGTAAAAAATATCTCCTTTACAAAAACTTAATATTACATGGTTGGTATGATGGTTAATACATTGTATATCTCCCATGCGATGAAATACAGTCCATACAATGCCTAGGCATGCTGAGTATCAAATTATCGAGCTGATCTTGGGGAAGATTGCTCCCCTCAGCAAGCAATGCTCTCCCAAGTTCCGGTACACATGTAGGAGGTGGTTGACGGGCTGCAACTCGTCGGCCAAGCATGTCCCACACATGCTCTATCGGATTCAAGTCAGGTGAGAATGCTGACCATTCCATACGGGTGATATCCTCAGATTGAAGGCATTCGTTTACGATGTTTGCTCGGTGAGGACGGGCGTTGTCATCCATAAACACAAATTCTGAACCCATGGCATCCCTAAACAAATGTACATGTTGTTCCAGAATGATATCCCGATAAATGTGATCGTTCATGGTTCCGATTTGAACATGCAGATCTGTTCTGGAGCCCAGTATAATTCCACCACAAACAAACAATCCTGCACCACCGTGACGGTGTCGTTCAATGATGTTGTCTTGGTGGTAACGGGTATCTGGCGTTCTCCATATGAAAGTCCGACGTGAATCAGACTGCAAGCTAAACCTGGACTCGTCGGAAAACATCACACAAGCCCACTGTGACGATGTCCACATTGCATGTTCTCTACTCCAGACTAATCGCTGCCGACAGTGAGTTGCCGTGAGTGGAACACATCTGCCAGGCCTGCGAGCATATAGACCAATATTTCCCAAACGTCTGTACACGGTTTGCCTTGAAACTGTGGTACCTGTGGCTGCAGATAGCTGACGAGACAGGTCGGATGCTGTGCTCCGTCTTCTTCTTTTGGCAGTTACTGCCAAATACCAGTCTTCATTCGGCGTTGTAACTCGCGGGAGACCTGTACTGTAACGTCTACTGACATTTCCATCATCTTGGTATCGTTGCCAAAGCCTAGAGATGATTTTTTGGGCAATTCCAAGTTCCTCGGATACTTCAATCTTATTCTACCACGTAAAAAATCATCCACATGCGTCCTCTGTGTCATAACTATTCGGTTATGGCACTGAGCGGCCATACCAACCATGTAATATTAAGTTTTTGTAAAGGAGATATTTTTTACAATTGCTCCAGGGAGTAAAAATCGTAGTTTTTATGAATGGTATCATACATACACCATCTTTTTTGTTCTTCATCTTTTGTTTAATAAAGGGGCTTTATGAATAAGTCCCGTTTCTTTTGTTTCTGAACCTTTATTTGCCGGAGCCGGCATTATCCTTAATTTATGGACATGAGTATATTATGAAATGTATGGGATTAATGCACAATTCAATTGAACTTAAAAACCCTACGGACTTGATCATGAAATACTAGGTTTTCTTCTGATAAATTTTTAGGAATATACTGATTTAATTGAAAAGTTTTCAAAAGTAGAGCTTTACTTTTCAAAGTTGGGAAGGAACTAATCACCAGGTTACTTAAAAACCTCTACAAGTTCTCTGAAACTTAAATAACTTGAAATAAATACACTCTGAATTTTATTAACATTTAATTTTGATGAACACAAAATTTTTTCATTAAAGATTACCTTCCTAGGAGAGCTGTTACTGCTGATGACTTGCTAAAACAGAGTTCTCTAGTTGATAGATATATTAGTCTTTGTGAGAGTTGCTGTTTAATAGCGAAAATTATGTAGAAGGATAGGAAATTCCCCAGTCCCTTCCAAAATGAATTTCTCCTAAAGGCCTTATGGTAATGTGGCCCATAGCGATCCATAACCAACTTCGTGAAACAAGTTAAAACACGAAACGGAATAATTTGAGAAGGAAACTTGTTTACATATGTACAAAGGTTTTATTAAACCTTAATATATTTACAAAACATCATTTATTACAAGAATTTCCCTGGCTAACACAAGCCAAATATCCTTATCCACGGTCTCTGTTCCGAGCAAACCCGTGCAATCTCTCATAAGATTAATCACAGACCCGGCGCACTCCAGCGCTGTCGGTCTCACACCAGTCGATCAGCTAAAAAGCCCCCCAGACAAAGAAGGGGAGTCCTTTTATCCTTTTCTTCCAATTTTCTAGAAGAATCCAGAAGACTCCACAAATTGCTGGAACAACCTGGACTTCCGGGCCGATGGAGGTCACTTCCGCTCGTGCCGACCCTTTCAAGGAAACCTGAAATCCATTTGGGCCCGGGACATACTTCATTGTTAGTTTAATAGATGCCGCCGCTGATCGGCAACATATGTGCAGACTGCGGGAAGAAGAAAAGAAAGGTTATTTGGCGACTTTTGCACATTAGCGTTCCTTTTGATGTGCCTGCAACACATGTGGAAAACTCATCAATTCCACCGGCTGAGTCGAAATAAGGAGTGCCGATGTCCACGATGTGACAGCTCCTCCTCCCATCAAGTCTTTTTATATTTTAAAAAGACTAAAGTCACAGGTGTACGTCCAAACGAGGTAATCCTTCGGAGAGGTCTTTCACACAATGACTTATTTGAGCCCTATCTTAATGGCTTAATACCAGACCTACCGCGCACTCGAAACTCTAACACCAAACCCTTCTTAGTACTCAGTTCGAGAGCCTACCAGTCAAACCTTCGTCTCTACACATTATGTTGACACATCAGAAACATTTTATAGCGGTTACAAAAAGAATAAACACAATTATACACTGAAATAACTTCTACTCACAACTTCTTAAAACATGAGATTAAAACACCGCTACCATACTTATATAAAAACATACAGTCACTTTACACTTATTGACATGCTAAAAATTCCAATCATTTTACACATAATCAGTTTACAACTTAGCACCTTTAACAATAGTACTTAAAACTTCACCCTAAGAATTCAACACAATGATAACTTACAACCTGCTCGTCAAACGACTCACAGTTTTCTTAAATTTTTCCATTTAGTCGTTGGTTCACAACTGACTCAACCACTAGAATTTACACAATTCATTTGGACTTTCCTTTGTCCGTTCAACCTGAACCAGACATGACAATAGGCAAAACTGCCTCACATTCTATTCACGGAACAGAAACAATCATACTATTAGACCTAAAATACTAACAAATAAAAAAAAACCTTAACTAATTTTCACTGTGAAACGCAATACAAATCTTTAAATAATTTCCATAATCAAATAATCAAAATTAATTGGTCCACTTACTTATGGATGCACAAACAAATTAAAAATTAATTACTAAGATTTCATCACAATGGATTAATTTCTCCATTCTTAGGTTACGAATTTACCATCATACCTAACGTAATACACTTCATTACAATAGAACACATTCAATTCTTAACTAGGTATTCACACTCGCAACCAATTTAATACATTTCATCACTATAATTTAATAACCTTAATTTTCTAAATTATGCAATTACAACAATACCAAATTTTATACAATTATAACTCACATTTCATACCAAAAATATGTACATACATAATATTCAGATAACTCTCTGAACTTAACGTTCGATTTCCCGAGATGACTGACTCGGTTCATCATTTTCACACAATTTTATTCCTTTAATTTTGGAATTAATCCTCCTCGAAGCATCTCGCTTACGCTGTATTTTCATGGAAACCCTTTCATTCGGCCTCCTAAAATCAGCATGTCCAGAATCTTCCAATGTCCAGAGTCCAATAATCTTCGCCCTCGCGAAAATTTTCAATTTTCGGTTTTGTCTCAGTCTTCCGAAATTTCTAGGTTGCCTTCCCGAGTATTTCTTACACGTTTTTATTTTGAATTTAACGGAATACTTTCTTCCCCTAAATTTCCTCTTAAATTTTACAAAACCCTGGCTTCCCGCCTTTTTTCTATGCCTTACGCAATTCGGCGTCCTAAATGCTACCAGAAGTAATTCCCGTTTTAGTACATTAGCCCTGAGTTTCCCAACCTTGGGTAACCTCCCTGTCCAACTGTATCTAATCAGGCTCGCTGTCCTTCTATTTTCTACATTCATTTTAACCAGACCAAACTGCCAGATTTTTTCTAATAATTCCTCCGAGTCCCCCTGTTTCGACTTTGTAACCCGCGCGAGTCTACTATTCTCCCTCGGGAATTCCCCCGAATCACCTGTCTTTACCTTTTCTCGTATGACAGCTAACGTGTGACATTCCTCTTGTTCCCGCGCTAAATCCTCGGGGATTTCAACTAACGGAGACTCTGAATAGGGGCCGTTTAGAAAAACTTCGGGTTTAGACTCCTCTATTGTCGGGCTCGCTTTGACCATGTTTTGTTCAGTCTCTTTAGCTGGGCTCCGCGTAAAAACCGCATTTATTGGAGCACTATTTAATTTTTTCTCAATTAACTCAGCGGTCTTGTTTCCCAGCAGATAATAACCCTGGTCAACCCCGTTCGGTTTGACCGCCGCTTTTGTCCAGACGCTCCCCAAATCACTCTCAATTTGAACCCAAGCCAAAGGCAAACGAATACATTTATCGTCCAGAGGTTGTCTTACCCAAATGCCTTCTCCTATCAGGTCCTTATTCGTCACCCATGACCTATCACATAGATCAATTTCCGCCCCCGTGTCCCTCAAATATTGTCTGGGTACACCGTTGATTATCGCCTTTTTCAAGTAAGGATTAAAGCAACTGCTTAGATCTACCCCCGTCACGACATGGTTAATTACTTCGCCTTTCTTTGAATTTTTTTGGTATTTCGGGCACTCATTCTTGAAATGCCCATTTTCCCCGCAAAAATAACAAGTCAAAGCCTTCTTCCTCTCATATGACTGCTCTTTTCGCCAATTCGTGTTACTCGTTTCCTCATTTTTATTTCCTACCTCTGATTTAGATTTACTCTCGTCTTTATTTTTGCCGTAAGTCTGACCTTTTGTTTTTTTCTGGCCCGGTTTTTTTCCCCATAACCTTTCGTCTTGCTTTTTTCCATTATAGTGTACGCTTTCATATTTGTCGCACTTATCCGTGATTATAGATACATTCTTCAACTCGTCCCAATCTTCTACATATTTTTCCCTAATTTCCATCGGGACGCGTTTTTTAATTTGTTCCGTGACCATTAGCTCTTTCAAAGCCTCGAAATCGCTAACGTTCACTGACTCAAGCCAATTTTCCAAATATCCTTTTAACTCATAAGCTAGGTCGGACCACAATGCTCCCGGTTTCCTTTGATGGGTTAGGAACTTGGCACGCAAAGCACCCGTGCCTAGTCTGAACCGTCTTAATAACAGCGATTTTATGTGAAGGTAATCATCCCCTTTTTCTCCCGGTTCCTTCACAATAATTTCTGATATTTCAACCGGTAATAGCGGGATCAATTGACTGACCCAATGGATAGAGGGCACCTTTGTTTTTTCCGCTTGTCTTTCGAAAAGCATAAGGAACAGCGTAATATCTCCTGAGAGGGGGTCAAATTTGGGGACCAAATCTCTCAAACTGGTTCGAAAACCTCTATCTGTCTCTAAGTTAGAGTCGTTCGAGCTTACACTGCTCGTTTCGACAGTACCCTGGATGCGCATTTTTTCCAACTCAAACCGCCTATCATCCTCCAGCTGTTGCCTATAAGCCTCTTGCTGTTCTTTCTCACGACGCCTATCAGCCTCTTGCTGTTCTATTATCGATTCTATAAATGCTTCAATTACATTTTCTTTGAAATCGGATGCCCCCATAATTTTCTTTGCAAGCGCTAACTTTTTGTCATTTACCGAAACCTCAGTATCAAATTCCTCGGCCAAAGCCAAGAGGACATTTTTAGTCTGTTTGCACAGAAAAGCTTCCATTTTTTTTTTTTTTTTGTATTAACCTAACCGGTCACCCCTAGTACCGTAACACAATTTTCCCGGTCTAGAATACACTAGCTACACATATACAATATCCTAGCACTTTAAAAATTTAGGCATATATCACCTTCTACCAATACGTCTAAAATATAGAACCAAAATCACACTAGCACATATATCACACTAGAACATATATTACACTATACACCTATAAATATTTTTATAGCACAATTCAAACAACGTCTCCCAAACTGAGTACCGTTTTTCTCTTTCTGCACAAACGTGCTGGGAGATTCCGTATGGATTACTCACACATACCTTGATTACCACTAATCAAAATTCTATCTTCCCCTAAGGGATTTTTAGTTTTCCCAAACTAATTTTTTATTTCACGCGCCTGGCGACTTAAACTCAGACCTCTCTAAAAAGATTTTCGAATGGACTCACCTTCTTATTCGTTGCATCCAGCTCGACCCGCTGATTGACTTTCTCTCCAAGGTGTCCTCTTTTTAGGCTGCTCGGTCTTGCTTCTATCCTAGTCTCCGTGCTGCTCCCCGATCAGTGAAGACTCCACTTCTCGATCCTCTGGAACTGCAGACGCACCAGACTCAACGTGGTCCTACGTGGTCCAGGTCCTACGTGGACTCAAATTCCAATTTATTCTGGAATAATCCCACCGCTGCCACCAGCTATGGTAATGTGGCCCATAGCGATCCATAACCAACTTCGTGAAACAAGTTAAAACACGAAACGGAATAATTTGAGAAGGAAACTTGTTTACATATGTACAAAGGTTTTATTAAACCTTAATATATTTACAAAACATCATTTATTACAAGAATTTCCCTGGCTAACACAAGCCAAATATCCTTATCCACGGTCTCTGTTCCGAGCAAACCCGTGCAATCTCTCATAAGATTAATCACAGACCCGGCGCACTCCAGCGCTGTCGGTCTCACACCAGTCGATCAGCTAAAAAGCCCCCCAGACAAAGAAGGGGAGTCCTTTTATCCTTTTCTTCCAATTTTCTAGAAGAATCCAGAAGACTCCACAAATTGCTGGAACAACCTGGACTTCCGGGCCGATGGAGGTCACTTCCGCTCGTGCCGACCCTTTCAAGGAAACCTGAAATCCATTTGGGCCCGGGACATACTTCATTGTTAGTTTAATAGATGCCGCCGCTGATCGGCAACATATGTGCAGACTGCGGGAAGAAGAAAAGAAAGGTTATTTGGCGACTTTTGCACATTAGCGTTCCTTTTGATGTGCCTGCAACACATGTGGAAAACTCATCAATTCCACCGGCTGAGTCGAAATAAGGAGTGCCGATGTCCACGATGTGACGTCCACGATGTGACAGCCTGTTCGCATTGCATTCAGTGCGTGGGGTTGCGTTAGTCCGTTTCCTCTGAGATCGCTGACATGACTTGTGATTGGTTTGGCATATCGCGTGGTCAATGAATTCAGCTGTCTGATTAGTTAAAATCTTTTGTGCTGACGTTACGAAACGCTTTTTAAGGGATCATTTGGCTGGATGCAGAAAACTAGAATGGCGGCAGTTATGCATTTGAATCGTAGTAGTATATACTTCTTTACAAGCTGAGGATATCTTTAGCGATATGTATTAAATATGATACTTTACTGGTTTTGATTCTTGCTTCTCAAACACTTACCATGAGCGGGCAACTAGAGGATTGAAATAACATTTGATACATCCATATTGCAACTATCCAGTAAACTTTTCCATATGGATGTAAGTTTGTTGAGTTTCATAGCACCGATTGAAATTGGTATTTAAGTCAATACAGAAAAATTGTAATAGTCAATAGTATTTAAGTCAATAGAGTCTGCACATTTTCCTTTAAGACTAACGAATATCACGAGAGTCTGAAGGCAGATGTTGATAGAAATATTAATTAATTCAAAGTGAATTGCTGCAGTTACGAGACATACAAAAAGCGAAAAAATATTTAACTAAGCATTTAAAAACTGCATCATTTTAAATGTTTATGAAATTATGTGTTTGTATTCTCGGTCAGAACTTCATAATCAAAGATAGGATAATCAATATTATTAAAATTGTTGCCTCGTAATATAACGTATCAGCTTTTTTCCATACTTGAATTTGTTAAAATTATCACCGGACATCATATGAATGAACTACAAACTTTTACTCGAAACAAATTTGTGGGTGAGGATTACATTTTGGACAAATCTTGTCTGATGTTTTCTTCTCAAGTTGTGTCCCGAATTTTAATAATTCAACAATAATTTTAAAAAAAGTCAGTTAAACCCAAACATCAATGTTGAAAAAGACGAACATTTTGCTGTGCGGAAACGGTGTCGGCATGTTGCGATTGCCGTAATATCGCCTAATGAAAGATTTTGCCGGGTTCTTATGACGTCATTTTCGTTCGTCAAAAATCACCGTTTACCCATCACGGACGACAGATAGTTGAAATGTCGAGTGCGAATAAGTTTATTTATTTTTAACTTGTAATATTTGAATCACAAAGTATCAAACTTTCAGACTGTTTCCTTACAAATAGTGATGTTCCAAAACCTTATTTATTATTTTTTTAAAAATGTATTTTCGTTATCGAAAACTTGATACGGAAGATACACACTGAGTTTTCATCCCTAAACCGTTATTAAGCTTTAAAAGAATGAAACTTTATCACTGAAGACTCATAGTTCTGTTTTCAATCTCAAAAATTTAGTTATTTGTTTCATTTTTTCTAGCGGAGGAACTTGTGGTTCAATCTCAAAAGTATTAGAAATTTTAAACTATTACTGGTGTTCTAATCTGCCAATAGAAAATGACTACCTTTGATCAAAATTATTAAGTAACGACAGTTAAAGTCAGGTAGATTATAAATTAAATATCAGGCAACACTGAAATAAAAATTCCTTTTATAACCATTCTTATATCCTGTTCTTATACCCTATCAATACTTTTAAATAACGGCTTCTGTTCATATCTGTTGCTTGTAAATAACCAAAACCTCTGTTTAAATTTATAGATTATATTTAAAATGGTGAAATATAATTAAAAGTACTAATTTGAATATCCATACTTTATTGTTAATAAATATCTGAATTAAAGGTATTGTTTCATTATTAAAGCTGACAGCTAACAATATGATAATAGCTGTTAGCTGATAGAGCAAATAAAAGATCTGATGAAGTCAAGATGAATATTAGCCATGTTTAATGAATGAAACGTCCCCGAATGCTTCTGCTGTATGGCGCCATCTACTAGTACATTCATCAATAATTTTTTTTTTGAGTACTAGGAATTATAAAATTATAGTCTTCTACAATTTTACGAAGTAGATAGGAACTATTCAGGTGTTATCAAAGAAAAAATTGAAAAATATTAAGATTATTTTTGGTGTTGATTTCCATTTGGAAAAATTAACCTCGGTTTTGTTAAAAAGAAAATTATGTTAATCGTGAATAAGTTTTATAATCGGGAAGTATTTTAACGAGGGATAGAGTGAAAATTATTAATAAGAGAGACATGAGGAATAAGATTATTTAGCCAGTGAGGATCTCCCCTGGAAGGCCTCGTCGCTATGTCGGGTCCCGTCTAAGGTTTGACGGTTTTTCAAACCCGGTTTTTAAAATAAATTTGTCACATTTGAAAACCGGTTTAAAAGAATTCAAATTATTATGTAAAAATTAATTTTTAACTTATTTGATTTGCTATTCATTCTATGCAAGGGGCAGCAGACACATTTTTTCAACGTTGCGAGTTGCGTTGGCCAGTGCTTGTGCATCGTGCACTGCGCACGTGGAAAAGACGTGCCTAACCGACTTATTTTATGTTAGTACATATGTGCAATCCGTCAGGAGTCATGACAGGTTCGCTTAATCTTGTAAAGTGGAAACTGGAAACAAAAATATAAAGTTGTTATAGTTATCTGGAAAGATATTGTCTAGAATATTTCCAAATTCTTATGTGGAAACCGATTCTGATGAAGAGCAAATCGAAGAAACTACTCATCAGAGTAATGCTTTTTTAAAGGAAGCAATGAAAAATAAATTCATAAGTTTCTTGAAGATCCTGAAGAAAAACTTACAAATCCAAAGACACTGAAAGCTGAATTTTCATTATTTGAGGCAACGAATGAAAGAACCAAAAACTCAGATTTGTTATTTGATGCCCTGAAAACTATAAAACCAAGCTCAGTAGCTAGTGACCGAGTATTTTCAATTTCAATATTGTGTCCAAAATAAGAACAACACTTAGCCACTGTTCAGTGGATATTTTATGTTTTTTAAAATCCTATTTTCTTAGGAGAAATTAAAATTAGTGAAATAAATATAAATATTATTTGAAATTTGAAATTTTTGTTTGAGTTTTCATTATTTTGAGTAAGTAATGTGCAATCCTTAAATTTTATTTTATATTTTGACTTTGATATTGATTTCGTTTGTTGTTATATTATATAAATTAAATAAAATATTTTTCCCTATTCTATTTTTTTTTTGACAAAAATTCGAAAACCGACTAAAACCGGTTTTTTTGAAATCTGGAATTCGAAAACCGGTTTTTCAAAAAGTAGATTTTTGTATAAACCCTAGTCCCGTCTGGCGTATTGGCATAAAATTATTTCTCGCTTTATTAATCAGCAGTACAAAGATTTTCTTGGTGAAAGGTAGCTGTTTATGGTTAGTTGAATTTGGAGGTCTTCGGTCGTATTTTGCTAAATGATGGGAAATCAGACCGGGAGCCTGCTGCAGATCATCGCACAGGTTCAAGAAGCGCGATTGGGGCCTCCGAAAGTTAGAAGCTTAAAAAAGAGATACAGTCTTGGGAGCTCAAAACTACGTTGCACTTGGGGCCCTCCAAGTGCTTGATCCACTACGACCCACATTTTAAAGCCGATTTCATTCTGCTACAAATACGCCAATCATTGGACTCAAATCCGCTGACACTTAGTTAATGAATACAGGATTCCAAGAAACATTGAAACCTCCCAGTGGACTACATGTTTGTGGGCTTAGCGGTTACTTCACGGGAAAGCAGGTAAACAAAATGACTGAAAAATGTTTTTGAGGGGCAGAGATTTAGTAGAAACAGTCAGGGCCCGACTTAGCCTAATTGGGGCCCGGGGCAAAAACATCTTTGAGGGCCCCCCTCTGCTTCACTACTTCAGTAATGAAGAACCGAACTTTATGGAGGTATTTAAATTTTTCACCTCATTATAGATATATAACAAGAAAACTGACTAGAACCAAAAATAGCTATGAAGTCCCCCCCAAAGGTATTATGAAATTAATTAATCAAAAGAATATTTGACATTTGTGAGAATTTTGAGAGAATACAACTTATAATTGATTAATGTGATTTCTCAGTGTTGCGAAAATCCAACAGAATCCACTGAACACGATGCAACTGAATTTTTCGCAGTTGCGATTAAGTTAACAATCATATCGCTGCAGTTTGTGAACTTTTCACAAGTTTCCTAAATGCAGTTTTCTGACTGTTAACTTTGTCATCTAGCTGCGAAAAATTCATATCCTTCTTGACATTAGGGCGGAATTCAGCTAAATTTCGCCCTAGAAAGCCATGGATTTACGAAATATAGATATTTTGTGTTCATACGATAGATTAATGGAGAAGCTAACATAAAACTGACATATTTTACACTGTACTGATATTTTGTTTAAAAAAAGTTCATTAAAGAAGGAAACGTAAAATAAACTTTCTATTTGATTTGGGGGCCCCTCTGAAGTGGGGGCCCGGGGCAACTGCCCCGTATGCCCCTGCCTTAGTCAGGCTCTGGAAACAGTTGGTTTGGTCTGGGTTATTTCATACAACTCAGGATGAAAGCGACCTGACCACATACCATCTATGTAAATTTGGATATTCTGTGGTAGGCAGAGAAACTTATGAGTCCATGCTCTCAAATCTCTCGATTACAGTAGGAACGAAATAAAGTTTTCAACCTCTCGAAAGAGGGTGACAATGCCTGGGGTGGTAATCTCTTAACGTCATAACTTGAGGGTCTTCCTCTTATCAGGTAAGAAACGCCTTCCGTGCTAGAATTTCGAGATCAGATCTGAAAATCTTTCTTCTAACTCTGATCAAGTTTGTCCATCAAACGATTCCAGCTTCAAATTCTGGCCAAAAGGTATGGATGTTACTGTATTGTACAGGCATAGGGAGATTTCGCAGTGGGTATGGGCGAATGTCCATGAGCATCAATTGCAGACCGCCCCAAGGTTTTAACATTTCACGTATCCTCTTAACTTGATTTCCGAAAGACTCTTTCTTCGAATGTCAGGAACATTGTTCTACATCAGTGTATTTACCCAAGTCCTGTTCATGTGGGATGCCTAATACCTGAGTGAGAAATACTTGAAATGTAACGCGCTAAGCTAGCTAAATAATAAAACTGGTGATTAGGTATTCGACAAGATGACAGATTAAAAATTAATTTATTACTTAAATTAATTAACACACTTAAATTTGCTGGAGCACAGAAGTCCCAATCCTTAAATGTCCATGCGGTAGTGGAAGTGTCTTTCCAAGATGTAATGATGAAGAAGAAATGACGAGACACAGGGACTTTAGGGGGGGCGGGGTTCAGTCTCCCTCCCAACATATGTATATATATATATATATATATATATATATATATATATATATATATATATATATATATATATATATATATATATATATATATATATATAGAGAGAGAGAGAGAGAGAGAGAGAGACTATGAAAATCATATGGAACCAGTTACTGGTAAAGAGGAGCAAAAAGTAAAGAAAATTAATGGTCTCAGTTACAGCGAATGTATCGAGACCTGAAGCCCTGTAGACTAAGTACAATTGAATCAGTATTCTGTAGGCCTGCCTAATACTGAAGATGAGCTTATAAGAAAAAATATCTTATTCACTCATATCATTTACACATTCCTTTTTTCAGTCTTATACAACATGAAAAACTCAACAGTGAAGAGTTTCTGAATTTTCATGTCCCCTATTATAAATAAAAAATAGAGTGGGTTTTGCGTAGATTTCTCCTCTATTTTTAATTTTGCATAGTAAAAGTATATATATATATATATATATATACTAGTTATAAAAAATTAAGGAAAAATCACAAAAAGAGGGATAACACGTTCAAAACTAGGCCAATCTGTTTAAAATTTAAATATGTTGTTAAGTAAAAGGTGTTGAACAATACTACATTATGTAAAATAGTAGCACTGCAGTCAGAATACGTCATTTGCGAGGAGCATAAAAGTGCATGTTTCAGAGCAAGGTGACAATTGTCGCTTCGAGGCTGAGATTAGACATCTGGCATAGCCAAATTGTAACAATGATCGCATTATTTGGCCGAAGAACTGCTATGGCGAGCTATTGGGAGACTAGAAGCAGGGCAAAGTCAGACAGAAGTGGCCAGATGGCTAAATGTGAGTCCGTCTGTGGTTCATAGACTTTGGCAACAATTTCTAACCACGGATTCGGCATCCAGGAGGTTCAGCCAAGGACGGCCATATGCTACGACGAGTGCCGATGACCGATATTTGTCATTATGCGCACGAAGGAATAGAACCGCAACTCCGTCTGCAAGCTTCGTCTGCAGATCCTCCCTCGCTGCAAGCTCTGGAAGGTTGGTATCAACGTCAACCGTGAAGTCTTCACGAAAGTGGTCTTTTTGCGAGGCGACCAGCCATTTGCGTCCCGCTCACGTTCCGCCATAGGCGGGAACGTTTGTAGGGGGCACGCCAATATGTCCACTGGACGAGTGATCAACGGAGGGCTGTTCTCTTTACGGATGAGTCCAAGTTTAGCCTCCATAGCGATAGTAGGCGTATTTTGATTTGGAGAGAACCTGGAACTGGTTTTCATCCATCACACATCCGTGAAAGAGATGCATACGGATTAGGCAGAGTCTGTGTTTGGGGTGGTATCTCTTTGGGTGGACGCACAGACTTCCATGTCTTTCCCCGTGGAAATGTGAATGCTCACACCTATAGAGCTGGCATCCTTGATGCTTATGTGCGCCCCTATGCCGGGGCAATAGGGGATGCTTTTGTGTTTCAGGACGATAACGCGATTCAGCACAGGGCTCGCATCGTGGATGCTTATCATGAGCAGGAAACAATTCAGCGCATGGAGTGGCCAGTTCGATCACCGGACCTGAATCCTATCGAGCATGTTTGGGACACTTTAGGACGACGTATAGCTGCTCTGAATCCTCCTCCTAGGACCCTAGCCACGCTTTCAACTGCTTTGCAAGAGCAATGGCTCTCACATCCTACCGAACTCATAAACCGCGTAATTGACAGCATCACACATCGCTGTATTGCTTCTCGGGGGGATCATACGCCATATTAAAGGTACTTTTCCGATACCAAACTGACACATCCAATTTGTTCACTGTATACATATGCTAGTTTCTATAACTCCATAATTGTCTGTCGATTTCTTTTTATGCTATTTTATACCTACCTATGTGTTGTATAATGTGTATAAGTTTCATTAATTTCTACGCGTAACTTTTTGAGTAATCGCTATTTTTGTGACTTTTCCTTAATTTTTGATAACCAGTGTATATATATATATATATATATATATATATATATGTGTGTGTGTGTGTGTGTGTGTGTGTGTGTATGTCTGTATAGATATATATATATACACTCATTTTGTTTTGATTAATACATGGTAATCTATTAATTAAAACAAAATAGATTAGAACAAAACAATTGGTTTCAGTTTAAGCTGATTTAAGACAAATGAATTAATCTGAATTTACCATAATATGTTTGAATGGTAAAATAATGAAAATATTTTTTATTCCTTTATATACTGTCATTAATAGCTCGAACATGAGTTAATGTTTGCGGCCAGCTCATTCACTTTGAAAGAGAAATTAAATACCTAGGTATCTACATCGATAGTAAAAACACTTGGAAGAAAAACATCAATAATAATTTCTGTAAATTTTTTAAAGCACGTAAAGATATCGCCCACCTCCTGTACCATAATGAGATGAGTATAGAAAATAAATTACTGCTCTACAAAACAGTACTTAGACCTATACCTTTCTATGCAGTACCTGTATGGGGGTCTGCGGCCTCCAGCCACGTTCAGAAATTGCAAACTACTCAAAATAAAACTTTACGGTTAATCACGAAAGCTTACAGATATAAAACCAATTATTCTGTTGCCTCCTAGTTGAGACAACGTAAGCAGAACTTACTAATTTAACGGTGTTTTACTAAAGGAAACTTATAATATATCTATTCAACACCAAACTATTTTTATTATATTTAACTCAACTACATTTTAAAAAGAAACTATGTACACTGCTGTTGCCACGCAATTATTTTTAACAGTAATTACAAAAGTAACATTTAAAAATTATAAAAATATTTGAGAGTTAAATTTAAATTAATTATTTACATTTTATGCAGTTACAATTCCATTCAAAAAGACTTAAATATTGACCCTATCCGCCTTGCCATAGTTAAACTTGCAACTAAATTCTATTCTAACCTTTACTCTGTCCCCAACGAAGAAATAGCCAATCTCCCTGATTACGACAATAGATAATTTTTTCGCAGACCTCGTGCAACTCTGGTGCTTGACACCGGAATCAATTCTAACACCTCTTTTCCATAGTTTTCCTGCTTCCTGTTTCCTTCGAGTATATATTCCGTTTTCATATCTCCTTGCTTTTTAGCAAGTACGAATTTATCCTTGATTTAAATTACTTTATTTTCTCTTATTTATATTTTCTTAACTTCATGTTTTATTCATTTAAATTATTAAACTTCCCTAGTATTTTTATTTTTATTTTTTTAATTTTTAAACTTAATTCATACTTTCTTGGACCACGTGTAAAAAGTAGCAGTTTCCACATACTCATACCGAGGATAAAGGGCCTTTCAGGCCCTATTAGGCACCTCATGAAATATTTTTGTCCATGTCGAACATGAGTAAATGAAACAAAACCAATATCTCTGAAGAGATATTTTATGAGTGATCTGCCAGTGGCTATACTTTGAGCAGGAGATATAAATGAAACGGATATGAATACATGGTTAAATGCAAGCCACATTGTTAAAAGCTCGCATGAAAGGTGGACTTTTGTTTTCTCTTCAAGATAATTAAACTGATGAAAGAGGACATGGACGTAGCATACTGTGAAAAGAGGAACTAGTAATGAAATTTCAGAGAATTAGAATTGGTAGATGTACATCACATGCAAGAGGCTGTAAAAGTACTGTAAAATGAGGACTGTTACTGTAAAAAAAGGAACTAGTAATGAAATTTCAGAGAATTAGAATTGGTAGATGTACATCACATGCATGAGGCTGTAAAAGTACTGTAAAATGAGGACTGTTACTGTAAAAAAAGGAACTAGTAATGAAATTTCAGAGAATTAGAATTGGTAGATATATATCACATGCATGAGGCTTTAAAAGGAGATTGCTTGATGAAATTTCAATTTCAGAAAAAACAAGCAAAGTATATTCTATGAAATTAGATTTACGCAATTTCTCCGTAAATTATATTGAGAAATTATCTAAAGAGAGATGATATGCAACTCAGACTGCCAAAATGTGTTAACATTTGAGCCAGTACTTTGAAGTGTAGGATGTAAAAAAATATATATAAAAATAAAGAAATAAAACCACAAAAAGAGGCCATCTTACATCGATTTATGTTCCATTAGTCCTGTTATTTGTTGGCTTTTCTACCATGTGATATATAGTTTTTGCTACTTATCAATTGAGTACTAAGTAAAAGATAATATTGCTCAAAATACTTCAATACGTATACTACTGTACAAGATGTGTTATGTTCAAATTTACTTGTTTTAAAGTTATACCCTGATCTTTCATCATACATGTCATTGTTGGCTGTTTTGCTAGTATTAATTGACAAAGAAAAGATTAAAAAAATTATAATTTTGTATTATTATCATTGCTGTTGTTGTTTTTGAAGGTTATCTGGATATATAGTTTAAGCTGTTAAGGTTTAATGTAATTAAACTATCGTCTATATACATGCATAAATTAAATCTAGCCTGGTGATAATTATGTCGTAGAAATAGAGACCTGCTACAATATTTGAAAAGTTACTTGGTAAAAGGTATCTTTTGTCTTTGTGTTTTCTAACATAAAGGCAAATGCAGTCATAATTAGCGAAAAATTGAGTAATTTATTGAAATCCGTGATTTAAATATTTTTTATGCGTGATTTTAACTTTGGTTCATAGAAACTATAACCCCAGATCTTTATTTTTTATATTATCGAATAAATCTTTAAATTCGTAAATATTAAGCACATGAATACTAGAAATATGGTGAATTTTACATAAAATATCGGTGCTATCTTTTTGTATTCATCTACTCTGCTGTTTTGTGTTTTGTTTATTTCTTGATATTCTAAGTACGTAAAGTATTTTCGTTTACTTGTTAGAGTAGAATAAGTATATTAGGGTACTAATAACAATCCCGAAAGTTTTTATGATATTTGAGTTGCAGGGTACTACAAGGTAGTTAATTTTAAACTGGCTTTTTAATTTTAATAATTCGTATCGATATTTAAGTCATTTTGTGTTTCAGGTATGTGCTTTAGGTTTGAAAAATTATTGGTTGTGTGTTAATTAGTGTGTTGTTGTTTTAGTTAATTAGCATGGAATATCTTACAGATAATAAAGGAATGATTCAGACGTTCATTAGGTATTTTCAAAATCACGTTTCAAGTGATTATTTGATACTTATAGTCATTTATGTTTAAATTGTTCCAGCTTTTATCATCTTTAGTACTGCTTTTGTGTTTTTCATTTAACTTTTCTAGTAAGATAATTAATGCTTTTGAAGGAAGATTGTTGAAGAGCAATTTTCTATGTACAGCATTTAAAGATATGCATTCATTGAGTATAATCTTCTGCACTAAATATAGAAAATAAATAATAACTAATTAATAAAATCTTTTAATATTTTGTCGATTGGAAAGTGTCAAATTCAGTGCATCCTGTATGAGGAAATAGGTTAAATCTAAAGCTGGTTGTGTGTGCGAAACTCTTTTAACTCAATTACGAATCCTTCTATGATCCGACGAAGTGCAAACATAGTTAAAAAGCAACTGAATAAATGGCGTTTTTGTTTTCTTTGTTCTTGAGTCGTCGTATTCACAGTTTGAGACGCTATACGTAAAGGTGCAGTCGAGTTAAGAGGTAAGTTTTTCTCAATTATATTAAATTTTTTAAAATTTACAGGAAATGCATCACTTACTTTTTTGAAAGCTCCACGATTAATGACAAAACATTACTTTCTTGAAATGTCTGTGAAAAGTCTAAAAAATCATTTTTATCCTCCTTTTAGGTACCTCCGCTTCTGACAAAATGTATGCGCAGAATGTTAAGAATGTAGGGATGCATATGCCTTTAACTAGCCTTAAGGGGATGGTATACGTTGAGATTCAACTTTTTTATTTTACGTTATATCTATGTGAAATTTTAATCCTGAATTTAGTTTAATATTTGCAATATAAACGACATAAAAAATTTTCTAGTTTATTTAGAAAATTTTTTTTAATTAAAAATTTTAAAAAATTTAATGAAATTTCAAAATGTCCCTTGCGCTAAAATTTTTACTTTTTTATAATAATTTTACTTTTTATTTATTTATTGTACCATAATGAAACATTCTGTGCATTGAATTACAAATATCTCAATATTTTATTTTTTAAAAGAAGTAAAACCGATTAATGGATGAATTTTTTTCAAAAATTTCACTTCTTTGTATATAAACAGTCACTTTTTATAAGTTACTCTTCTTTAAAACAAAAATGCATTCACAAATTTATTAATGTATGTATAAAGATAATGTATGGTAAATATCGTGTAATTTGAAGCAAAAATATAGCGCGTATCACATTTTACATTTGCATTATCGAGAAAAATTTCATTTTGAGAAAATTGCATACAAAGTGAAATTTAAATGGCAAAAGTGTATTGTTTATAAACATATAAATGCTAATAACTTCGATAAAAATTATCGGATTTTGATGCGGATTTTTGCATTTGGTACATTTTGATTTCTAGAACAATATAGCATTAAAAACAAAAATTCGATGCTTTGGTCAATTTTTGCCGATTTCAACGTACACCGTCCCCTTAAAAAAGTGATATTGTGAAACTCAAATTATCAATTGCCCGAGACGACCTGTCTTACACTGGACCACTGTATTTGACCCGAGGAATCCGACCCCCCCCCCTCTGTCACCCTCCTCGGCTGTAATCAGTCAAAACTCTAAAAAAAATCACGTGGAGGGATGATTCACTCTCTGACATTTTTAGACATAACTAATCGGAAAGTTGCTCTTCATTTCTAATTCTAGGATTAAGTGAAAACTGTCCAGTCGATGTCCCAGGTACAGTGATTTCCGCTTATAAGAATCACGTTTGTTATTACTGTTTTTGATTCTTATAAGCGGTTGATTCTTATAGCCGAAATTTAGGTTTTTGGACAGGCACACACACACCTATATATATACATATATTAGATAATTTACCATAAAATACTCTTTAATTTACGTTAATTATCTTTTATTAAAATTATTTTTTATAATTTTAAAAATACAACTTAATTTCTAGACCTATAAGTAGATACACATGATTATAGTAAGAGAAGAAAAAAATCCAATATTTGTTACCACATACCTGCTTAGCAGTTTTAACATTTCAACAACAGGAAGGGGGCAAGAAAAAGTTTTCTATGGTAGTTTGACGTCATGAAGATTTCAGGAGGCTGTTTATACCTCTTTCAATACTAATAGTCTTAGACGAAGATTCACCTTCTAGCTTACGTTTCACGGTTTGATAACGTGCTTAATCTACTAATGTCACGTTTGCCTAAGTGATAGTGGACACTTCGCAGAAGATTTATGTGTTTCAGGGTCCAGGAAGCCGCAACCAGGATGTGGGAGGTGGGAAAAAAGAGTCCCTATTTTTGTTTGAAAGTGGAGAAAAGTGAGATCGGACCCGGACGGGAAAATATGCCCCTGTGTCAAGCTAATAGGACAATATTGTGCTGAAGTGTTTAAGGGGAAACTATTATGTTAAGTCTCACAAAGAAAGGGATGAATTTTACGACTATATTCCATCCCATCTTATCAAGCTTTCTTAAAATAAAAAAGAAAGAACTTCGTGCCTTTTGAGGGTTTAAGTGGTTTTTTGGAAAAATGAAAGGAAAGCTAAGAGTGTAAAGTGATTCTTATAACCGGTGGATTGATTCTTTAAAATGAAAATTTTAACATGGAAATAATACATTTGTTTTTGTTTTCGCGATATTGATTCTTATAAACGGTTGATTCTTATAACCACTGATCACTATAAGTGGTGGTTACTGTATTATCAAGTTCCAGTCTCCCTATTCTGTCAAAATTATCTCATTATAGGGTGCCGCTATCTTTTACCCCTTTCTACTCTCATGCTAGGGCACTGATGGTAGTGATTGGATCTTATCAGAAATAAGCAGTCAATATCGTAATCTTGAACGCTGTGTCGAACAAGTTAGCTTATCATTGGGTGACGAAGTTTTGACTCCTCATAGTTTAACGTTTGCTAAAAGAATTTTCTACAAAAATTCGCTATTGGTTAGTATTTGCGCTCTCCGAAACATCCATGATTGTTTAGATTTTGTGAATAGTCTAGATGAGATTTTTCTAGCTTCTCGTGTGACATATGTGATAGTGCGTTATTCGTTTTGCAAGACCATGACAAAGAGACAGGACGTCCTAAATTGCGAGTATTTTGAATTCAAGGAAGATATCTCGTGAGTTAAGGGTATCGGTTGCTTCTAAATAAGACTTTAATCATCAAGGTTCTAGTATTGTCTTAGTGGATATTTAAGGAATTGGTAAGTTTTGATTTTAAAGAATAAAAATTTGTATTTACTAAAAAAAAATCTTTTATCCTGATTGCGATTTAAAAATTTAATTCAAGAGGATATAATTATAATTGAATATTCAAAATGAGATAAAAAGCTATTGCAAAAAGAAAAGATATAGAAAACTATTCTGTAGCTAGGAAGTTTAAAATTTAAATCTATTTTTACAAATAGTGGTATTTCACTCTACTCTTCTATTGTAATGTTTAAAAGATTTCTCTGGTTTGTAATATTTTTGATATAATCTCTACTTACTAAATTGCATAAAAAAGTAGTTGCTCATTGAGAAGTACCACAGATTTAAATTATTGGCATTTTTAGGGAATGTTTTTTAGAATATTCCATTAAAAGTGTAAGATTAATATTACCGTGAATTTTAAGAGAAAAAACCCGATCGAATCTAAAAAATGTAGTTGTGAACCATGCAGATATAAATATCGTTTACCTAAACCATGAAAATATTAATAAGTTGAGAGACATTTAATTGTTATATAGTATTTTTATCAAAAAGGCAATTTTGTTTCATGGGTTTTCAAAGATTATATTTCCCCGATTTAATATTTTTGGCTGAGTCCTTTTCTTTATTTTGTCTATACTTTAATTATTCCGTTTGATAGCGAACATTAAGTTCCCCAGTAGATATGCCCTCTGCAGCTCTGTACATGGCTGTTAAACGTACAGAGGAATAACGAAAGCATAGTTTCACTCATTGTAAATACGCTACTGTCTATGAACGTATGGATAGGAAAAGAGTTACTAATTGTTGAAATATTCAAGTTTAGCTATCACAGTTTTGAGTTTCATCGACATTTTTTACGCTTGAAAACTTTAGTATAGCCCTTGAATCACGTAAAATTACATTTAGGATTTTTTTTTTGTGATTCACAAACTATTCTTTCAATGCAGTTAGTTCACTTTATAAACATTTCATTTTTTAAAATAAATAATAACGATAAGAAATACAAGTTTATGTAGGGAATCAGAAACGAATTAAAGGAGAAAGCATTTTGGGAAAATAATTTCATTTTTATATTTATTAATCCGAAGTTTTGAGACAAATGCATGATTTATCTGTGTTTTTCACTTCCAAATGCTTTTATTAATTTCATTTTAAATGACTATTTCACTGCAGATTTATGTAATTGTACAAAACTTTTGCATATTAAAAATTTTTTTATTGCTTAAAATAATGAAAGAAATTTAAATGTTTGCTCTGAAAATGAATTAATATAACATATTTAATTTTTTTTCTGAATTTAATATTTAATATATTTTTCTGTACATCACTTTGAAAAAAAAGAAAACATTGTCCAAAAAGCTTCATACAAACGGGAATCCTCTATTCAATAGTTTTTCGAGACTTTAGCTGCCGTCCACATCGTATAGTTGCTAGCATCTTGAGCTTCCAGAAGTGGGCTCGGGTTCAATTCCCGGCTGATGTATGAACGATTTTGAGCTGTCCTTTCATAGGGAGCAATGTTAGTTCACCTTTAAGATATTCCCGTAATGAAATAGCCAATAAATTCTCGGTTTGGACGGATGATGTCCTCAGTGCAAGTGTTGCCGCGTTGGAAGACAATGATATAATAATAATAAAATTTGAAAGATATCAAGACAGACTTACTTGATATCAAACTGTGTCTTGGTATATCTAACAAGCTTCGGGAGAGCTATTCCAATCACGAGAAAGACACGTGAAGGACATAGAGGGGTAACCGAGAAGCGAAACAAAATATATTTATCGCTTCCCTTTTCACCTTTTGATTTAAATATAAAAAAATATCTCTTTCACTCATGGTCGTCATCTGCAACATTCACACAAAAACTCAAGTGTCTGGAAAGAGGAAATAAAAATTTCAAGCACTAGTAATGTACTTTTGGGAATTTAAGGAATTTGGCATAAGCGCTTTTTATTTGATTGGAGACAGGACTTCTCGCAAATAGCCGGATTGCCATCCTTTGTCTCTGTTCATTACCTCTGGCCTTCCTATACGAGATCCATTCTGGGCAAAAGGTTTAGGCCTCAGTATTAGCGGTTTGACAGGGTACTGAGAAAACTTCACTCCATCTGTAGTAATGACCAACAAAAGTTACACGGTGGCACTGACCTCTTGATGGCCATCCCATTGTATCTATGTTAATGAGTCTGAGGTGAGACAGGGGTAACAGATAGTTACCTACTATTGGTCTTACGTGTACTTAATTTTACTTCTATGAATGATGAGAGTTCATCTAAACTGCCAGTTAATTCTTCACTCTAACTTAATTATTTTTACATAATATTCTATAAAACTAATTTACTGATTTCTGCTGCTCTAGATGTCATGCCTGAAATCACGCCTGTTTTATCGGCAGTTTTATCAAAATCTTCTAATTTGCCCTTACTGATGGTTAGAAAATCTGTTCATTATTAATTGGCAACATTTGAACAATTCTTTTTATTGCATTCATAAAGTTAGTAAAACATCTTCAATTATTTTATCAGCTCCAAGAGCTTTCATTTCCTGCGTAAGTGCAAAGGGCTTTTATCGCCTAATTTAAAATCTTGCAAAAGTGTTTTCATACGATTGTTTACAAATTCTGGTATGATGAGTGGAGTGGCACGTGTTTGCGCGTACTGCGTTCGGGCAAGGCTCGACGACAGCAGCGTGGGCACGGTTCGTTTAATTTATGTTTTATTTTGTTTATTTTATTTGTCATCCCCTAAATTTTTTTTTCAAATTTAATGACTTGAAGTTTTTCCCGGAGGACAAGAGATGGTCCAAAGGAGTTTTGGGCACGCCACTTTACGGGGGAACTCCAGGGGCGGGCCATGACTCGTGACGATGAACTTCACTGTGAGTAAGCGAGAGACGGGTCCGGGGGTTTACGCTGCTCGTTTTATTTATGTTTTATTTTGTTTATTTTATAAGTCATCCCCTTTAATATTTTTTTCAAGTTTAATGACTTGAAGTTTTTTCCGGAGGACAAGAGATGGTCCAAAGGAGTTTTGGGCACGCCACTTTACGGGGGAACTCCAGGGGCAGGCCATGACTCGTGACGATGAACTTCACTGTGAGTAAGCGAGAGACGGGTCCGGGGGTTTACGCTGCTCGTTTTATTTATGTTTTATTTTGTTTATTTTATAAGTCATCCCCTTTAATATTTTTTTCAAGTTTAATGACTTGAAGTTTTTCCCGGAGGACAAGAGATGGTCCAAAGGAGTTTTGGGCACGCCACTTTACGGGGGAACTCCAGGGGCGGGCCATGACTCGTGACGATGAACTTCACTGTGAGTAAGCGAGAGACGGGTCCGGGGGTTTACGCTGCTCGTTTTATTTATGTTTTATTTTGTTTATTTTATAAGTCATCCCCTTTAATATTTTTTTCAAGTTTAATGACTTGAAGTTTTTCCCGGAGGACAAGAGATGGTCCAAAGGAGTTTTGGGCACGCCACTTTACGGGGGAACTCCAGGGGCGGGCCATGACTCGTGACGATGAACTTCACTGTGAGTAAGCGAGAGACGGGTCCGGGGGTTTACGCTGCTCGTTTTATTTATGTTTTATTTTGTTTATTTTATAAGTCATCCCCTTTAATATTTTTTTCAAGTTTAATGACTTGAAGTTTTTCCCGGAGGACAAGAGATGGTCCAAAGGAGTTTTGGGCACGCCACTTTACGGGGGAACTCCAGGGGCGGGCCATGACTCGTGACGATGAACTTCACTGTGAGTAAGCGAGAGACGGGTCCGGGGGTTTACGCTGCTCGTTTTATTTATGTTTTATTTTGTTTATTTTATAAGTCATCCCCTTTAATATTTTTTTCAAGTTTAATGACTTGAAGTTTTTCCCGGAGGACAAGAGATGGTCCAAAGGAGTTTTGGGCACGCCACTTTACGGGGGAACTCCAGGGGCGGGCCATGACTCGTGACGATGAACTTCACTGTGAGTAAGCGAGAGACGGGTCCGGGGGTTTACGCTGCTCGTTTTATTTATGTTTTATTTTGTTTATTTTATAAGTCATCCCCTTTAATATTTTTTTCAAGTTTAATGACTTGAAGTTTTTCCCGGAGGACAAGAGATGGTCCAAAGGAGTTTTGGGCACGCCACTTTACGGGGGAACTCCAGGGGCGGGCCATGACTCGTGACGATGAACTTCACTGTGAGTAAGCGAGAGACGGGTCCGGGGGTTTACGCTGCTCGTTTTATTTATGTTTTATTTTGTTTATTTTATAAGTCATCCCCTTTAATATTTTTTTCAAGTTTAATGACTTGAAGTTTTTCCCGGAGGACAAGAGATGGTCCAAAGGAGTTTTGGGCACGCCACTTTACGGGGGAACTCCAGGGGCGGGCCATGACTCGTGACGATGAACTTCACTGTGAGTAAGCGAGAGACGGGTCCGGGGGTTTACGCTGCTCGTTTTATTTATGTTTTATTTTGTTTATTTTATAAGTCATCCCCTTTAATATTTTTTTCAAGTTTAATGACTTGAAGTTTTTCCCGGAGGACAAGAGATGGTCCAAAGGAGTTTTGGGCACGCCACTTTACGGGGGAACTCCAGGGGCGGGCCATGACTCGTGACGATGAACTTCACTGTGAGTAAGCGAGAGACGGGTCCGGGGGTTTACGCTGCTCGTTTTATTTATGTTTTATTTTGTTTATTTTATAAGTCATCCCCTTTAATATTTTTTTCAAGTTTAATGACTTGAAGTTTTTCCCGGAGGACAAGAGATGGTCCAAAGGAGTTTTGGGCACGCCACTTTACGGGGGAACTCCAGGGGCGGGCCATGACTCGTGACGATGAACTTCATTGTGAGTAAGCGAGAGACGGGTCCGGGGGTTTACGCTGCTCGTTTTATTTATGTTTTATTTTGTTTATTTTATAAGTCATCCCCTTTAATATTTTTTTCAAGTTTAATGACTTGAAGTTTTTCCCGGAGGACAAGAGATGGTCCAAAGGAGTTTTGGGCACGCCACTTTACGGGGGAACTCCAGGGGCGGGCCATGACTCGTGACGATGAACTTCACTGTGAGTAAGCGAGAGACGGGTCCGGGGGTTTACGCTGCTCGTTTTATTTATGTTTTATTTTGCTTATTTTATAAGTCATCCCCTTTAATATTTTTTTCAAGTTTAATGACTTGAAGTTTTTCCCGGAGGACAAGAGATGGTCCAAAGGAGTTTTGGGCACGCCACTTTACGGGGGAACTCCAGGGGCGGGCCATGACTCGTGACGATGCACTTCATTGTGAGTAAGCGAGAGACGGGCCCGGGGGTTTACGCTGCTCGTTTTATTTATGTTTTATTTTGTTTATTTTATAAGTCATCCCCTTTAATATTTTTTTCAAGTTTAATGACTTGAAGTTTTTTCCGGAGGAAAAGAGATGGTCCAAAGGTGTTTTGGGCACGCCACTTTACGGGGAAACTGCAGGGGCGGGCCATGACTCGCGACGACGAACTTCATTGTGAGTAAGCGAGAGAGGGGCCCGGGGTTTGCGCTGTCGCCTCCAAAATTGACCAGTTACCATTTTAGGCCGAGTTGGTTCCTAGATAGTCGAAGCTTCGATACCGCAAAATTCTTTAGTTTGTTGTGTTTTACGAGTCTCGCGTTTCCGCGCCACACTCACTAAGGCCCGTTGCACACACGGCGTTTTTATCAATGGCGGAAATTTTCCATTGGACGTCGTTCTAAAAGTAGAGCCACGGCGGAAAACTCCGTCGCCGGGGAAAAGGTCCACCCCTCCTTTTCGAATCCTCCAAGAAAACCAGAGGGGTCGCCCCTACGCCCCCCTTCCCCCAGCCGGGATCGGAGGAGCCCTCTTTTTCGAATCCCCTTTGCGATTCCAAGAAAACCAGCGCGCCCCGCCCAGTAAACCCCCAAACACCCCTCTCGCAAGTGACCCTACGACGGTAGAATCCGCTGTGTGTGTAAGCGTGCATAGGGTCACATGGATAACTAGTTCAATCTGGCGTCAAAAAATCCGCAAGCGCACAGTGGCACTCGACAGCTGCACAAGCTACCGTCGACGAAAAATTTAATTTTCCGCCCAGTGTGCAAGCTCCAATTGACTTCTGTGGTCTACTGTTGGAACGACGTCCGATGGAAAATTTCCGCCATTGATAAAAACGCCGTGTGTGCAACGGGCCTAATTGTGCGTCGGTGGGTTCTTCTTTTGCCAGCCTCTAGAGCTGGGGTGGGGAACCTTTTTTGTCAGAGGGCCGTATCAGTAAAAAAAAAATATTTCTCAAAGGGCCTCAGCAGAAAATTTTATAATAAATTAATATATATATATTTCTAAATAAAAAAAAATTGCATAACTTATCCAATGGCGGAACGTTACAGCACGTGGAGATTACAGAGGTCATATGAAGGAGACTCCGCGCGCGTGTATCTCCAATGACGGAACAAATAGCATAATGATTTTTAATTTTTAATAATATCATTTGAGGTTTATTTTATACACATAATCATTCCTACATAAAATAAAATTATTAACCTTTAGCTTACGGGACCCATTTTTCCGATTCCCTCTTTAGAACGGGGAATTTCATATCCCCTATGTAAGAACGGCCATTTAGGGGGTTATCTATATATATCAAACAGTTCCGTAACTGACTGACTGACTGACATACAACGCACAGACCAAACCGCTGGACCTAAAGGGCTGAAATTTTGCATGGCGATTCTTCTTATAGTGTAGGGGTGCACTAAGAAAGAATTTTGAAAAATTCTTCTTAGATTTTTAAAATTAAATTTTTAAGCTGTTTTAGTAATTTTTTTAAGTTTGCATTTAAAATAATAATTTGAGGGTTCTAAAGTTCATATCACGAGAAAGATCATAAAAATTCCTTTAAAAGGAAATCTTTTACGAATCTTTACCTCCATTTCCTGTCTTTTGGTGAATTTTTAAATTTTCATTTTTAGAATTTAATTTATTAAATGCTGATCACGTGATTTCTTTTTCTGGTACTTTAAATAAATTTATCGTCACGTCCATAACACTGAAATAGACAAAAATATATTTTTTCCCTTGCTAATGGGGCAGACGATTGGGCATAATCCAAAAAAATATTAATATACAGTAAAAGATATATTCCTCAAACTGTACTATATTAACTGTACTATATTCTTTAGTATGTCCTATTAGATTTAATTTGAATATTTTCTTCTACATTATTTTGTCTATAAAAATATCTCTTACGATTTTTTATAAATATATTTTTTTGTTTTCTTTTACATCAATTGCATACATTGACCGTTGTATTTAATTTGAATGTACTCCGTAGCTAAGTGCGGGTTTTCAGCTAGTATATATATATGTATGCATGCATGTATGGATTGATGGATTGATTGGATACATGCTATCTCACCCCGTAAGGAAAAAGTTAATATGAAATATACCAATAGTCGGATTTTTAAACTGCAGTAAATTAAAATGTCAAAAAGGCATATGACAAAATGTTAAAATGTCATAGGGCTGCACAAAAATTGCAAAGGGCCGCACTTTCCTCATCCCTGCTCTAGAGCAGGGGTTTCCAACTTACAAGTGTCCAAGGGCCGCAATCGAAAACACCTATCTAGTGGCGGGCCGCAATTTAATCATTACCATACCCAGGACTTTTTTTATTGAGGGGGGGGGGAGGATTTGGAGGATATGTGTATAGTATGTACTATGAAATTTTAAAAAATTCGAGGATGAGCCTCCAACAACGACCTTGATTATAACTGACCAACTTTCGTTAAATTACTCAGACACACACAAAAAAAGTCAAATAAGAAGTGGGTCAAATAAGAAGTGAGGGGGGGGGGGGTATGAAATGGAACATGAGTGGACACCCTACTTTTCATGGAATTTGAGGAAAATCAATCTTTTTTGTAAATGAACAGCATTTGAAAACAATATAGATTTTTGCAAAAAACATTTTTCGTTAACTAAGAATATCTAAATTGATGCTGCAAATTATTTTCCTAGAAGTCTTCGCGGGCCGCAAGAAAAGGCACCGCGGGCCGCCAGTTGGAAACCCCTGCTCTAGAGCATCCATTTTCGGCACTTTTTTCAATTCCTACTATTAGTTCACACTCTCTCTATATATATCTTGTTCAAATTTTCAATCGTTAATAAAAGCACTTTTTATTCATCCACTCAAGTTCAAATACATTTTTTTAAACTTGTAGTTGATGACACTTGATGTTAATACAGTTTTTTCAAATATTAATTCATTAATTAAATTTAATTAATCAATTTTAGTTTTAGACATAGAGCGTCTCTTGCTCTTGAATAGTAATTTCCCTCTTGTTACTGTGTAAACGGTAGCACTGCGGTATCGCGGGATTCTCCCGCCCTGTAGGTTGCGAGATCAAATCCCCAACCAGACAAACTTTTTCTCTCTTTCCCCCCCTCCTAATCTCGCACAGTAGGCAAGGTTCTGGCAGGCAATCCTTTTTTTCAATTCCTACTATTAGTTCACTCTCAAATTTTTCTTTGTTGACCTAAGTAGGAATTGACTTTAAAAATGTTTTTTTTATATATTACTTATTTTCAAAATTTTTGCTACTCTAAATTCCATTCTAGCCATCTGAACTGGCACTTCAGTCAGCGGATCTGTGTGGTGCACCCTTCTACCCTGCTGTCTCTGTGGCCCTGACGTGGGGACGCTGGGCGCTTGTTTTGGTGCCTCCGCGGAGCTGTTGCCATCTGCAGTCTATCTCCACTGGTGGGAATCCAAACCGGAGACCTCTTAGGGGGCGTCCATTAATTACGTGAAGCTATTAGGGGGGGGAGGGGGTCGAGCCGAATCTCACCCAGTCTCACGTGGGGGAGAGGGGGGATGTCGGCAAATATCACGTAATTTTTTTTCCCGCAAGAAACAGTGTAAAATTGCGAGAAAACTGGGTTATATTAAGTAAAACATGTTTCTACACTAAAATATGGCCAAATCCTACACAATAGTTCCAGTAGTCACTCTTGAGACCACACATGAGTCCCCGTGGACTGAATTAGAATGAATATTCTTTTACGAATTTTAGTAGTTCCTATTTAAGTATTTTATTGTTCGATTTTCTCACTGTGATTCTAGACTACGTTCTTAGTAGTCTTAAATACTAGTCGGCAGATATCACGTAATTAACTAGTCTTAAATAACTAGTTTAAATAACACTAGCTTAAATAACACTAGTCTTAAATAACACTTAACTAGTCTTAAATAAAAATAAATAAGCAAATTATGTTTTTTCAAATAAATCCAACGCAATCAAGCACAGATTCACGCATTTACACTAAAAATGCGCATTTTGAAAAATCTCACGTGAAATTAGGGGGGGGGGGGTCGAGCCAAATCTCACGACATCTCACTGGGGGGGGGGAGAAGGGGTCGAAAAATCGCCAAAATCGCCTCACGTAATTAATGGACGGCCCCTTACGTAGCCATGGCGGGTCCCATCTGATGACTGGGGAGTGTTTACAAATTGCGCAAATCGTTGCGAAATGTGCGATTTAAATGTTGAATAGGGATTGTAATATGCGGGAGAAGGAATTAAATTTCGTACACACGACAGAATTTCAGTGTCCGATACGAGTACTATTTGGGGATGCGTAATTTTTTCACTGATTATTCAAGTGGTTATAAATCCATATTCAACCTGTAAAATCCGCTGCTCAAAATCTGATTTTCAGATTTAAGGTGTCCAAAATAGAACACGAGAAATTTTCTGTGGACCTTTAGGAGCCACCACGAATGCGGGTTTGTAAAAGTTTATGGATACATTTTGTGAAAGAGAGTATAAAGTTGGAAAAATAGGAAAAATATGCAATTAAACATAATATTTCAGTGCAAAATATTGTAGAATGTAAATAAGAGATGACAATGCTCTGTTTCTAAAAACTGCTAACATTGACGAATATCTCGCAAAATGTACTCAGCAGCTAGACATGTCCAAAAGAATCGAGTTAAACTTTAGGTTTGCAATAGCATTAACACGTATAAGTCCGGGTTTCTGATGGGGTAGTTTTTAAAAATAATACTTGGCTTGCCAAGGTAAAAAACATCAAAAAATTTTATAAAAACAAATAAAAATGTATTCCTATCCTTAAACTTTCTCTTTTAATTTTATTCATCATTGCATCGTCTGTAGACCCTCCTTTCTACTGCCCTGCAAGATGCTTACTCACTTTTTCTTGTAGTATGAACTCACGGATTAGCAGCTATCCTATCATTTCACTCCTTTCCTGTACTCTGTTTCTATTGGTTCCCCTTTGCTTATTACCTGAAAGTCTGCAATTGAGGGCGTGGCCCAGGCATTGCAGTTGCGACCCATTTCCTATGGTCCTATGGTCGTTTTTATACCTGCTGTTGCGCCTGTACTTTTGCAGTGCCACTCTACAAAATCACTTTGTGTTCAAAAATGTAATAAAGATTATAATTTTTTCTTATTTTTTTTGTTTATACGTATTGTAAGTCATTATCTTTTTTTAAAATTTCTTTGCAGGGTTTTACTTTTATTCAAGCTCTTTGATTCAAGCCATTTGATCTTTACCTTTTATGTTTTAGGGAAATATAAACGTATTTAATTTTCACTTTAATATATCGAATCAAGGAACGGAAAGCTACGGCGTTTTTAAGGTTAACAGATTTTGAGCATTCTTTAGCTGGTTTCCGAATATAAATGAGATATAAAGTGTAAAACTCACATTTCAGTGTAATATTCTGGAAATAACACATTTTTCTCTATATAAGTAAATGTTATGTTTTTAAAGAAATGAAATATTGTGATGTATTTCACGACTTAACCACGATTTCGGGCTTGGTCAGAAACTTTCACATCATTTACTTTAATTGCAAAGTTCATGAATTAAATCTATTACATTATACTTTAATTACATTATTTTTAAGATGAAACCAATAATACCAGATATAAGACAATTTTCAAAAATATAACTTGCCCATCTCTTGCTCCAGTTTTGAGTATTTTCATACCCTAAATAGGAGTTTGTTCCATCAATGAAGCTAGCTCGAAACAAACGCAATGAGTTTAACCTTCATTTATACAGGCATTATTTTGAATGTTTGAACAGATGAGTGTATTTCCCTTTTAAGTTTAACCCTCTAACGGCATGGTGGGGGTCGGATCCAACCCATTGGTGTGTTTTCCCTCTCCCGTTCTCTCCCCTCTCATTGCAAGAGAATCCAGTTAACAAGGAATCCTACTAGGCAGTCTTGCAGCAAGTGTTGGAGCGTTTACAGTTATAAGTTTGCAGTAAATATGAGTGTCTTTGTTGAAAAACGTTATTCATGATCACTAGTCATTTTTTTTAGATTTTTAATTTCTTTATTTCGATTTTGAAGGCCAAAAATGTCAGTATATATTATTTTTAAAATTTTTTGTGCTCGGAAATTTGGTTCAGTAACTTCTAAAACTAGGTACAAGACTAAATTACATATTAGACCTAATATATACAACATTCTATGTAAACGCCAGAGAGATTTTCTTTGTTTAGCAAAATTACAATTCGTTGGTCTTTTTTTCTACAAAAAGGTTTTTATTTCACGTAAAATGTTATCAATAAATGCTATTATACAACAAAAATGCTTATTGTGTACTTATTTCTACCAAAAACCTCATCAAAAAAGACATCGTGTTGGATCCGACCTGACCGTACCTTCTATTTCGTCTCAAACTACTGTACCATTACAGGGTTAAGGCTGCTATGTATTAAGAAAAAAAATCGTATTTCCCTTTTCCTCTTCTTGCAGACTCTTGTGGTGGGAGGAGTCCAGTTGACAGTTCGAGAATTCCACCCCCCTTAGGATTGACATTTTGAGGGATTGTAATGGCTCTCTCTCTATAGGGGGTTAAGCACTGCCCCCAAATTTTTTATTTAAAAATATTTTTGTTAACTATTTACGGGTACATAAATGATGATAATCAAATAAAATTGGTATTGTCAGATAGCCTGAACTTTTCTGCAAAGCGTAACAGGATTCATTTTATAAATTTCGTCCACCGAAGGAATTTATGAGCATTTAAAACACACTATACCAGATTTTTCCCCAAAAAATTTAAATTTTAAAATATTAATTGCATTTTTAAAAAAAACTAAAAATGTACACAAATGTAAAATTTCTTTCTCTATGACGGAGTACAATTTTTTAAAAAAATCTTTGAATCCAAGTCGGCAATCCGTGGACAAATTTTCTCCATAGGTTACCATTGAGGTGAGCGAATCCAATGGGGTTAGTACATAGCAGCCTTAAATAATGATAATTTCTTTTCATCATTGAGCTTATAGCGAAAATTTGAATTTGATTTTCGACAATAAAATATATGATATCGTGTCATGCATTTTTTTCAGACTCTTTATTTGTTCCATGACTTTACAACAGCCATTTTAAGTACTCTGTTAGGAATTTTAAGTTAAATTTATTATTGTTTTTTAAGTATGATGTTATGCTTAATTGCTATCTATTATTCGGAGTAGCAGTAGATTCACAACTATGCATTATGGATTTCTAGAGTTTTCAGAAAAAAAATTAAAAAATTTTGAATCCATTCAAATTTGAACAGAAAAATTTTATTTGCGTGAATTCATTGTTAGCAGTTCTTTATTTAGAACAAGTGTACGTAATCGATACCCCAGATTTCCACTACTCGAATTATCTTTTTCCTTTAAGTGTTAATTCCAACCCATTGTTATCACCTCTCCAGCTTATCGTACATGTTCATAGGAAACTAAACATTCTGTTACTCAATATTCCTACTAATGTCTTTTTACAGGTAACATGTCAGGTATTCGCCACTGGATTTTGCCGCGACCGGGATTATGTGATTTCGTAAGTAACAAACTTCTGCTAACTTGTGAATATAAAATGTGTTAAATAAATCTAAACGCAATGCCGCGTAGAAATACAAATTTTGATTATATTTTAAGTTTTTCTTGCAATTTTTTGTTTTTACAAAGTTATTTGTGTTATAGATATTTAAAAGAATTTATTGTTAAATGAACTAGAATGTTATATTCTTATAACTAATCATATATGGGTCGGTTTATATGAGGCTGTGAGTTTCAAAACTGTTCATATTCACAAATTAAAAAAAATATTTAGTACTTGATTCTGATTAAATTGGCACTCCTTAATGTAGGTGTAGATGAATTACCCAGAAAATCTCTTATTTTTTGAGGAGTTTAATGTAAAAGTATGTTGTTACCTGCAAAAAGTTTTCTGTACAAAAAAGTTTTCAGTGCAAAAGTTTTCTGTTTACAAAAATTCTCTTATAGTGGATAAGTACAGATTTTAAACTCGCCACCTCATATATATATATATATATATATATATATACAGAGGCTGTTCGGACATTTTTTAGACGATTTTGGTAAGCGGTAATAAAAAATCGTTTACTGCAAAAGAAATAATTGCAATTGTACTATGTTTTTAAAAGTCAAAATTATCGTCTCGGGCTTGAAAGTTTTGTTTTTATTCAAAATGGCGTTTTTAACAAAGCAGTGGTTCGAAGGCTACATTTATGCTCTTTCCGAAGAGAAATATGCATACTCCTTTATCCAAAAACGATGTGAGAGTCATGGTTTTGTGATATCTAAAGCGTCGATAGGTAATATCGTCAACAAGAAAGGAAAAAAACGTCAAATTGGAGCCTCAAGTGGGACAAAAATTCCAAACAAGTATCCAAGGAAAAAACGGACATCTTCGACTATTGCAAAGGTACGTTGTTTAATGTTAAAAGAAAATCCCCCTAGTCAAAGGACAGTTGCAAAATCATTAAAATGCTCGGTGACCACTGTAAACAAAATGATAAACGTTGATTTAAATCTTAAAAAAGCGAAAAAACGCAATGTGCATCGTCTTCTTCCAAATCATATCGCTGAACGCCGGACACGCTGCAGAATTCTATGTGAGAAACACTTATCCAAGGAAAAATGGAAAACAATTGTCACAGTAGATGAATCATGGGTGTATTTAAATGATTGCAACAAAAAAGAGCCATTTATTATCATAAAAGGGGAGAAAAAAATTTAAGTACATGGTTCAAAGAATCGAAAGAAAGTTTTTCTAAGGGATTCATGATTGTTGCTGGTTTTTCTTATAATGGCAAGTTAAAAATAAAGAGAGTGGAAAAAAATGTCAAGATTAACTCCAAATACTATCAGGAACATATTTTATCGCCAATTTTTCTGAATGAAATACCATCGCTTTACCCACAGTGCCATCAATCTGTGAGACTCCATCAGGACAAAGCTAGCAGTCACACGTCAAAATCCACTGTAAATTTCCTAAAAGAAATGGAACAAAAAACTGGTACCCTTCACTGATATCCCTACTAAATTTCCCGATGTATCACCTATGGATTTTTGTGCTTTCGGACTTTTAAAATCTGCATTATCCAAACGTCGTCCCAAAACCCTTACAGGACTCTGGAAAGCTGTTCAGGAGGAATGGGATAGAATACCTCTTCTGACACTTCAAAAGGCATTTTTATCCTGGAAATTGCGGTGTCGAAAGATAGTTCAGAATAAGGGATGCAAATAGAACATTTAAAACACAAGAATTTTATGTAATTTAGTTTTGTGAATACAATATACATCGTCTAAAAATGTGTGAACAGCCTCTGTATTTCCTTTAATCGGATAAAGGTATTAAAAGGAGAAGAATTTGGTATCATTTTGGCTGGAGGTGAATATTTTAGCCCTTAGTTCAACGAGCGCATGGAGTGGGTATATAAAAGGTTGGTTTGGTTTGGAGTGCTACTGTCAAGTTTTGTTACACGAGGGCTAATTAGACCAGGACCTTCTGCTTCAAGCAGATTCCGAACGGCTGCAAACATCCATGCCAAGAGTGTGATTCGAACCCACAGATTCTGGTACCGATTGCCAGCGCCCTAGCCTATTGGTATCGTCTGGCAAGGTATATAAGAGGAAAGTGAGGAATTTCATCTCGCCTTCTGCTGGAATCCCCCAGCCATGTAAACTTACTATCCTTTGTTCGTCTTTGTTGTTTCAGTCTTGAGTGCTTAATAAATGTGCTTTTGTGGACCACGGAATAAATGGTTTGATCTACTGACTTTATGTTAGGATTGGAGAACCTCTGAGATAGGACATCCCATACACACACGCACGTGTATAAATATTATTATACTGGGTGTTACGAACATACAACATTAGCTCTGAACAGTGATATTTGTGACTCGGGGTTGGTTTTCCCAAAGAGCTTAAATTCGATCCATAGATTTCAAGAAAAGCAGTATAAAAACTGAAGACGCTGCATTAGAGTCAAAGGAGTTTTATCCATTTCATTACAAAACCAGGCAAGATCTGTATCCAGGTGACATACAAAGAGGAACAGATTTTTGTGCATGGTTATTAAGAAAACAAGGACTGACAATTCTTTTACTGGAACTGCATTGCATAATGATGATTTTTTTTCCGTGAAGGGATCGTTACTAATTGCAAAGGGTATTTGGGACGTGATCGAGGTCTAATCCTTTTGTAATTTGCTTTCATAAGCATCAGGTCTAGGTTAAACGTCTGGATGGCCGTCTAGGTTAGACGTTTAATCCAGACGGTCTAGGTCAAACGTCTGGATGGCCATAATGACCAACGCTTTACTAGTCCGTATGAGCATATGATTGAACATATGCTCATTACAGAAATTATTTATGTAAGTGAACTGTTTGATATTGAATTTAAGTAACTGACTGGATATGAGGGCCCGCTTGAGTGTCAACCAAGATCACCAGATTTGATTCAATAAGTCTTTTTTTCTATTGAACAATCTTAAAGGATCTGTATATCAAGCCCGCGTATTAATCAGATATTCTCTGGCAAACACAACAGAGCCTAAGCATCGGAGATGGACGTTTTAAACATATCGAGTAAAAGGAAATCTATATAATCCACCTCGGCCCCCTCCTCTTACGAGTATCGGCCAAGAAACACCTGAAGACCAGTCACTACGTAGTAAGAACCTGAATACGCAGTAGAGGGTTAATTTCCCAAGTTCGGATGCATTTTCAATTGCTGTGGGGCTGAAGGCTGCCGGATATACAGTACAGATCTGCAATCCACCCAAGGCACCCCCAGCCCCCTCGAGTAAAAGGAAAATACTTGAGTTTATGACGTTTAAAATAAAACTCCGGATATAACGTTATCAATTTTTAAACTGTCTTTACTTGAAAACTATAGGTTGCAAAGGTATTTTTTTTGCATTTATCTCTAGGAACATCACTATGGAGAGTTTACTCTGTCTTAACGGGACACCTTGTGTGAATGTATATAAGCACACAAGTTGCTGACGAAAAGTTTGGTGAATATTTTTCGAAATTTCCAAAAAAAAAAAAAAATAAATAAATTCACCAGGCTGAATTAATTTTAGGATAAACAAAGTTTGAATCAGTCTTCAAACTTTAAATTTAGTAACCTATATCCTTTGAGCTAAAATGCATTGTCTTTTCAAATTTGATTGATTTTTAATACGTTTCGATAAAATGGTTATGTCTTATTTGTCACTGTAGAAATATTTGAGTTCAGATATATCTTTTGAGCATGTGCCTGATACATTCTTTAGTATTTAATATTTAAACATAATAATTTACCCAAAAGATATTTTGACGTTAAGCTTAATGGTATTTGACGATGGGAAGATTAAAATGCTTTCATTTAAGTTTAAAAAGATCGCATTTATATGAACTAATTCCTTTAACTTTTAAGTGATTTAATAAACTTATAATTTAAACTGCGAATTTTAGTTTCCATATAGTTTTTAAACTAATAAATGTACAAAAATGTGCAGGAGTGACAATTGATAGTAAGAAAAAAAAACATGAACGAAAAAAGTTTGCGCAGTGTATGATAAAGCGCTAAGAAATGTGCGCACAAGTGAAGTACGTCATAACAGTAAAAAAAAAGGGACTTAATGAAAAAGACATGTAGTTTGTAAAATAAGACGATGTCTCCATTAATTAAGCAACAGGTGTTTCTAATTGTACAACACAAAGTAAAAATAAATAAAAGTTTCAGAGAATGTTAGACCATTATGAGAGTGAAACCATGTCTTGAGTTCAATTCAAATGTTTGCACAATGTTTGAAAATAAAACAAATGTTGTACCTTTTTAATTCTTTGAAGTAGGATTTTGTGTTCATTAAATTTCTTTGAATTGCTTTTCTGTTTCAAACATAAGGTTACAAGTATGATTTACGTTCGACGTGCGGAGAGAGAAAAATTTATATTATGGTCGTGCTTGAGGCTTATTGTAGATGGACTCTCATTTATTACCCTCTATAATTTCCCTTACATATTAAAGGAAAAAATGTGTTAGATAGAATGTAGAAGGCCAATTAAAATTAACATTTATTTTCATTTCCAAAACTATGACAATAAAATACAGAAGTGCAGCAAAATGTATAACATTAACGTCTCAAAATTGTATATGGAAAAAAAACAGTTCTACTCCATTCATTGGCCAAGAAACGTGTTTTTCACAACCATAATAGAGAATATATCGGTTGCGTGCTTGAGGCTTATTCTAGATGGACTCTCATTTATTACCCTCTATAATTTCTCTTACATATTAAAGGAAAAAATGTGTTAGATAGAATGTAGAAGGCCAATTAAAATTAACATTTATTTTCATTTCCAAAACTATGACAATAAAATACAGAACTGCAGCAAAATGTATAACATTAACGTCTCAAAATTGTATATGAATAAAAACAGTTCTACTCCATTCATTGGCCAAGAAACGTGTTTTACACAACCATAATAGAGAATATATCGGTTGCGTGCTTGAGGCTTATTCTAGATGGACTCTCATTTATTACCCTCTATAATTTCCCTTACATATTAAAGGAAAAAATGTGTTAGATAGAATGTAGAAGGCCAATTAAAATTAACATTTATTTTCATTTCCAAAACTATGACAATAAAATACAGAAGTGCAGCAAAATGTATAACATTAACGTCTCAAAATTGTATATGGAAAAAAAACAGTTCTACTCCATTCATTGGCCAAGAAACGTGTTTTTCACAACCATAATAGAGAATATATCGGTTGCATTGGAATTTGAAAGAATTATTTTGAAAATTTACGTTCTTCCCATGATCCGGATGTGTTTAGTTGCGCAAATCTGATGAGTTACGTTTCTTGCATTTTAAGAATCACGAGCTCTAACTTCTTTAATTGCTGGGAGGAGAAACAAAATTTGAACGGATAGTAGACTGATATAAATATGGAGATCAGAGAAATAACGAAGCAAAACCACTAATTATTTAGTGCAGTAATTAATATTCTAAATGAAAATTTACGAAAGGTAAATTTGTTGAAAAGCAGTGCTTTTCATTAAGATACTGGGAAAATTATGTAAATATGTCACTTAATCTCTATCAGACCATATCTTAAACTCTTAACGTTGGTCGGTATCCATCTGCTTGGCATTTACTAAGTTGGCACGACGTAGGCTAAGACATAAGCTAGGTTGACAAATTTGCTAGTGGTTCAATGGCACTTTAAACTACTGTTAACCATTCACTCTGCCCAGAATTTCAGAGAAAATTAGTATTTCAAGTCCTCATAGTAAAATTCAACGTATGATTAACTCACGTATATTAAGAAAAAAAGGCAGAATGCTATTTATGTATTTTTTTTCTACAGGATGAGGCAGAAAGAATGTTCTGATTTGGAACGTCAATAACAAAAATACAAAGCAAGATAAAGAAAAAAAATTTTTACACCTGAGAAAAAAAATTATTTATTTATTATTAATTATTATTTTATTATTATTATTATTATTTATTTTTTATTTATTAATTTATTTATTTATTTCTATCCTCGGAACATTCTTTTTGCCGTACCCTGTACTTGACAAGAAGCTTGAACTTGGTGAGATTAACGATTTCTCGTTTTTGTAAGGTTGGGAAAAACATCTTTTATAACAGTTTTGAATGAAGATTATCTTTATAAATTTTTATTTTGTAAACGAAGTGACATAGTGATTCACAAAAAGACAGAAGTTTTGAGAACTCTTTTAAAAATAATTTTTTTAGATCTTAATCTATATATATAAAAGAGCTTCTCTGTTTGTTTGTCCGCCATAGAATCATAGACTGTTTCATCCACCGGGACCAAATTCGACGCAGTTAATGTTTAGGACCCAAGAAACTTAAATCAGGAAAAACGAAATTTGGGGCTCAATTAGTTTTTTAAAATTAATTTTTTAATGATTTTTATGCCCCTAAGCGCACCTCTTAAATGTGGATACAGCTCCTTTACCACAACCAGTCTAATTCGATACGCGGGGGAAAAGAGGTTTGTTCTGAGGGGTGGTTTGAGAGTTGGCCTGGTGGTGACGGGGGGGGGGGCAGGGCGAAGTGTTTATTTTGCGGGGGTGCAGCCCAGTATTTTTTGATGGAATGCATGAAAAATTTTATATCTATATATCTACCCGGGCAACGCCGGGCAATAATGCTAGTAAAATATATGGGATCAAGTAAAGGGTGCTTTGGCCTCAGATAATTTTGGAAAGAAAATTACTCTAATTTAGTGAATATTGTTGAGTATTTTACTTATGATTACGAAAAATAGTGTTTAAAATATAGGAGGTATTTATTTTATAAAATTAATATGAGAGAGTAATCAATGAAAGGAATCATACGTGTAATGAAAGAAAATAATTGTTACATTCGTAATCAAATAAAATTACAATTAGATTTTTTTTTTTTGCAGATGTTAGAATTCTTATTCTGCGCTTAGAAAAAAAAACTGAGGTAATTTATACAGGAAAGTTGCACAATATATCCTCTTGAATCTAGCATAGCTTCTAACTTTTCCAAAATGTAACATGTGAATTCAAATTCATGCATTTATTCTTGAAATATATTTCACTATTTCGAAAGAACTACGTTTGCTAGTAAGTTTTGAATATTTCTTTTGCTGTCTTTGTATCAGATGCTCTCAGTTTTTCTTTCTGTGTGTACGTGCGCGAGCGTGTTTAAAAAAGTGTGGCTGATAATGCTAACTGGAAAGATAAAAAGAAAAAGAAAATATGAAATTTCAATGCATCTAATATCGTCATTGATTACCTCCATTAAAAGGCAAGGGAAATGTAATCATATTCCTGAAGTACCATCAATAAAAATATAGCAGTTTATGTACAATTCAGTTTTAAATAAAAATAACCAGTCAAGTTATATATATATATATATATATATATATATATATATATATATATATATATATATATATATATATATATATATATATATATTACATACATATATATATACATACATACATATTACATACATATACATATATATTACATACATATATATACATACATACATATTACATACATATATATACATGCATACATACATATATATACATACATATATATACATACATACATATATATATACATACATACATACATATATACATATATATATACATATATATATATATATATATATATATATATATATATATATATATATATATATATATATATATATATATATATATATATATATATATATATATATATATATATATATATATCTCACTAACGCGAAGTATGTGTACATACAAGTAAGCTCAAACTTTACTTCCCTCTTTGTGAATCTTGCGATGCTACAATCTTTTCTACTAATCTTTTTGCGTTCACACGAACACAGACACATGCATAAACAGAGAGAATGGTAGATGGCATAATGCACAAAATGTATGTGTATGAAAATAGTGCCTGTGTATTCCACAACTCATTCAGATATAAAACAATAAATTGACTGATTAAACTTTTGAAATTTAATGTGACAAAAAATTCGCACCAAAATTATTGATTTGATTAAGACAACAAAACGTAAAAGAAACACCTGTCCATTTCATTTCGCATCCAAAACAGGACACGAACGAGCTAGTTATGCGGGTTAGAGATACCCTTTAAAAGCGTAAACAGGTGTTTCATCCATTTTCCGTCTACATATGCTTTCTCAGCACACGTTTTATTTTGAGAGGCTGATTTTGTAATAAAAATATCCATCCGTCTATTTTCAGTAACTCTTTAATATTTCGTGTTTTTTTTATTCTAGGGAAACAAAACCATGCTTATGTATAGGCACGCTAAGAACATTTTGCAGCTACATAGAACACTAGTGTACAGTAACCGCGATCGACGACTTTCTGGTGTTAGAAATTATTTGCACAAGGAGGAATCAAATGGAACCCCAAAAACGGCTATTAGCTATAGGAATCAGTTACGTGATGCCAGGAGAATAGTTTTAAAGCTGGGGAGTGCGGTTATAACAAGGCAGGATCAATCAGGACTTGCTTTGGGCCGCTTAGCATCGATTATTGAACAGGTAAGTAAAATTATAAAACTCAAGATGCTTTTATTTATGTAGAAATTAGTCACGTATATTCTTTTTCCCGCTGTATATCAACATTATTCTCGTATATTCTTTTTCATTATTCTCAACATTATTCTCAACATTATTCTCAACATTATTCTATTGAGAATTCTCAACATTATTCTCAACATTATTTCAACATTATTCTATTGAGAATTATCAACATTATTCTCGTAGATTATTGAACAGGTAAGTAAAATTATAAAACTCAAGATGCTTTTATTTATGTAGAAATTAGTCACGTATATTCTTTTTCCATCTGTATATCAATATTATTCTACTTAAGGCTTCTGTGTACTGATCCTATTGGATTCGCCAACCTCAATGTTAACCTATGGAGAAAATTTGTTCAAGGATTGCCGACTTGGATTTAAAGATTTTTCTTTTAAAAAATTGTACTCCGTAATAGAGAAAGAAATTTTACACTTTGGGGCATTTTTCGTTTAAAAAATGCAAATAATATTTTAAAATTTAAATTATTTGGGGGAAAAATCTGGTATTGTGTGTTTAAACGCTCCTAAATTCCTTTGGTGGACGAAATTTATAAAATGAATCCTGTTGCAAGGTGCAGAAAAGTTCAGGCTATCTAAAAATACCATTTTTATTTGATTGTCAGCAATTATGTAGCTGTAAATAGTAGACGAATTTTCTCCTTAGGTTAACACTGAGCGAATCGAATTGTACAAACCACATTAGATTCGCTCACTTCAATGTTAACCTATGGAGAAAATTTGTCCACGGATTGCCGACTTAGATTCAAAGATTTTTTTTAAAAAATTGTACTCCGTCATAGAGAAATAAATTTTACATTTGTGTACATTTTTCGTTTTTTTTAAATGCAATTAATATTTTTTTAAAATTTAAATTATTCGAGGAAAAATCTAGTATAATGTGTTTTAAACGCTCATAAATTCCTTCGGTGGACGACATTTCTAAAATGAATCCTGTAGCGATTTGTAGAAAAGTTCAGGCTATCTGACAATACAAATTTTATTTGATTATCAGCATTTATGTACCTATAAATAGTTGACAAAGATATATTTTAAATAAAAAATTTGGGGGCAGCGCTTAACCCTCCTATAGAGAAAGAGCCATTACAATCCCTCAAAATGTCAATCCTAAGGGGGGTGGAATTCTCGAACTGTCAACTGGACTCCTCCCACCACAAGAGTCTGCAAGAAGAGGAAAAGGTAAATACGATTTCTTTTCTTAGTACATAGCAGTCTTAATGGTTTCTGCTTGCTTTATCACGTATTCATCAAAATGTAGCATCAAAATCTCGAATAGCTACACGTTGAAAGGAGTTAAGGCTAGTCTATATTATAAAGGTAAGGGATTTTTAAATATTTTACTAAATGTTCCCTCTTGAAATGATTTCCCCTCATGACTGTTTCAAAATGGAATTTTTTGTTTCGAGTTAAAAAGAATTTATTCCAATTGAACTTAAATTTGTATATGCTACATTTCTGAATATAAATGAATACAGTTTGTAACAGACAAAAAATAAAAATCGATGGGAAAATTACTCATTCGCAGTTGAAAGAACCCCAATTTCCTTGTTCACTACAAACGCGCATATTTTATCAATTCTGGTGCGTTTTACGAGGTAGGCAACAATGAAAGTTCGAAAGTTCCTTAAAGCGTATAAGATGCAATAAAATACGAGTTTATTTAGGAAAAGTAAATAAATACGATGAAAGTAAGTGCGATTAAAATATAAATCTCCTGCATTTTTTATAATATCTCTTTATACTTCACTAAAAAATGTGGATAAGTAATGGCTATAATAATACTACTTGAACGACCTCTTTTGACACATGACGCGTTTATTTAGAAAAAGCAAATAATTACGATGAAAGTAAGTGCGATTAAAATATAAATCTCCTGCATTTTTTATAATATCTCTTTATACTTCACGAAAAAATGTGGATAAGTAATAGCTATAATAATGCTACTTGAACGACCTCTTTTGACACATGCAAAGCGAAAATAAAAAGAAATTCTACATATAATTGTCAGCGTGAAATTTTTATGCTTATGTTTAGAAGGACTACTTTAGTTTGCTTTTGAAGTTATATCCGTATATTTCCAGTAGCTTTTGGCATTTGTCTCTAGTTTCCAAAACAAAAACAAAAAAACCCCCTAAAATATCAGCTACATTAAAACCAATTTCGCTTATATTTCTTATTAAGCGGAAAAATTATAACTCAGTAAATATTGTATTATGTTTCAAATCCTTTCGGTAAAGAGACAGTTTATAATAATATCATAAAAGTAAGTTATGATTTTCAAAATTTCCTTTGTATTATGTAGAAGAGTGCAAGGGGGAATTGCATCTCTGAACAAAGCTTAGAAACATCTAAAGTTGTAAGAAGTCATCGCTTTTTAAATTTCATAATAAAATATCTTAGACCTACAAAGCGAAAATAATTTGTGTGTGTGTGTTTATGGGGGAGGGGGGGGGGAGGTTTGGTCAAAGAAGGTTTAATGTAATTACTATTCCCTATTTAGCAAGAAGCGCATGGAGATCTCACAATAAATTTCTGTGAATAAATCGTCGTAGGCTGGGAAAGAAAACAAATAAAAATTTAAATTAAATCTATTTTAGGTTTTATTAATGGAACTTTATATCAAAGTAATTTTTTAATATAAGCTTAGAAGTTTACTGTATAGAATAAATGATTGTGGGATCAACTTCAGTCGTATAGTTTTATCTTATTATAAGTGCAAGAGAAATTGTTGTGATTTCAAGGAAATCTAAATACTTCCTCGTGAAAATATTCTTTTCAGATAATATGAAATTTAAATAGATACATTAAACGTCACATTCGATCTTTAAAGTTGTCTGTCTTAAAATGTTATAAAAACTGAATTTTTTAAGGTTTTAACTGAAACAAAAATGATTTAAATATATTAATTGGAACAGTGGTTAAATTGATTAAAAGATTCCATCGATACATAAGTTTATTAATATTTTTACTTTTTTGAATGTGTAAGCTTTTCTTTTCCCTTATTTAACTCTAGTTAGCGGCTAGTTAAAAATTTAGAATAAACACATTGTATTTTATTTTGTGTACCACAAGCATTCGCGAAGAATATAAAACGCCAAGATTTTACTACGCTTTTAGTCTGCGGCTGATTAAAAGAAAAAATGTGCCTGTACGACAGATATTGTTGACAGAGATAATTTAATTATTGCTCTTAGAAGCTTTACCTAATCAACATACCTATGAAGCTTTAATTCCTTCCTCCTTACAACGTTAACAAATTTAATCCCTTAAATGTTTCTACTAAGTGATTAGGAGAGAATTTACGATATCACTTTATTGGACTTCTTTATCTCTTCTGAACAAAAGATAACAAAGGATGCTTATTTCCTCCTAACATATCAGTTAACAAACTTTGACAACTCAAAGGTTATATGTGGTATGATCATTGTATTTTATTTTGTATACCCCAAATATTTCGTAGTTATTTCAGTATTTTGTGACGTCAAGTATTTGACGTAAGGAATAAGCTTTTCAAACGAAAAATATCAAAACGGACTAATACCGTAATACGTATTATGTAATTGAAAATAACTTTTATTTAATTCAGAAAACTGTCTTGAATTATCTATAGCGTTAATATACAGTATACAATATATTCTACATTATACAAAATTACTTAAATTCAAAATTATATAAAAATAGCTCCTGTTTAGTTATAGGCCTGGGGTTAAAAGAATTTATGCGACTAAAATCATTCTGAAATTCGTCTACTACATCTTAATATAGTTTTGAAATAAAATACGTATAAAACTCTATCAAACATGACAAGACTCATAACTCTCCTGCAGGATCTGTACATGCACTTATAAGCCCTTCTGCCTTGTTAGGATAATACTTATATATGGGTAAAAGGGAAAAAAAATTAAAAACCAAAATAAATGTAAACTTGTATCTACTTTCCTTTGTATCCTAAATAGAAGTATCAGCAATTTCCCAATTTCACTCACGTTTTGCATCCACCTCAGGGTGCAAAACGTTTTGTAAAAATGACAAACCCTGATAAAAGCATATATGCCCCCAAACATTATAAAAATGAGACAGGAATATTTTTTTATTTTTTGTTTTCTTTATGATTTTTATAGTTTAGACGCATCTCTTATGACACGAAAAGAGCAATTTTTCTTAAACTTTTACTCTTTTTTTTTCAAATCTAAAACTAATTTCGGGTTGAGGAATATTTTTCCAAGAATTTTGCAGGTTTTGAATTTAAAAATATTGTAACAATGGATAATTGCTTCATGGAAGAGTGTGATTTTACATTATAACAATTCTCTTTAAATTAACGAAAAATGTTTCAGAGTACGTGCGAATGTTTTAGAGTAAAGTATTTACAATTCATTAAAATTCATAAGTTCATTTTCAGACAGATCAAGTTGCAAATAAATTTATCAGTCTTGCTTGTTACTTCTGAGAACTAATGACTTGGAAATAATTATTTATAGATAATTAAGAGAAAATGATATAGGATATTCATTGTAAACATATTTGTATTTTTAAGGCTGAGTTCATAACAATAACCAGCACCAATATGAGGGAGATATAGGGTGTTACTGGAAAATAAGGAAGTAAAGCAAGAATCTTTAATGCGTGGTTCGCCTGTTCATTATGCTCTTAGGTCAGATTTATGCTCGACTACATAAATTACACGTTATCAAATTTCCTTTTCTAACAGAGAGATAATTTTTATGGCTAAAAATTTGTATTTTATTCAGAAATTTTCTCCTTTTGGAGATTATTCACAAGACGCATTGTTTGAGACCAGTCTTTCTGATAACATGTATTTGAAGGCGTATGTCTCAGTAATTTACAATATTATTGTAACAAAGAGCTGAAAATGGATTAAGCTGAATGCCAATTTAAACTTCAACGTCTGGTCTATAAAAACCTTTAAAATTAGTGTCCTTCTTGTTTCACTTCACGGTCCGATACGGAAGCATTTGTACGATACAGTAATTTTCTGCAAAAAAGAAATTTGCCAGCTGTCAATACTAGTCTGGTCTTTTCAATGTGCCTCAAAAGATAAAAGTATGCTATATGATGCAGATAAATTAAGGTATTAATGTATTTATATAAGCAATGTGCTAGTTTTTCAAAATTCTGAACTTTTCCTAGAACTGCTTGTTCAACAATAGGAGAGATACTTCTACAAAATAATGTAACTGTATAACTTAAATCCAGTGAGCAACAATCTCATATTACCAGAAAAAGGGTTAAAAATTTATATTTAATCACATTTTTAAACTTAAAATGTCTGTATTACAACTAAGCGCAAATTTACTCAACAGTATTACAAGAGATTGAATTTTAGTGTCACAATGTTTTTGTTACAGTATGCGTTGCTCACCAATGGACATCCTGGAGCAAACTGATTGTGAAGTGCATCTTAGTACACAGAAATCAGTGAACATTTGCTTCATATTGCTGTGACTTAATAGATGAGCTTTTGTTGGCCTTTGTTAATCGGGTGTTTTTCCCGAGAACGTTGGATTTTGTTTCAGGGTCACAACCTTAGACACATAATTTATCGCTAGTAATGTCTTTTTGAGAAAATTAGAGTAACTGTTGTCCGTTTTCTGAATCTCCCTGTCCAGCATAATTCTCGCTTATGGATCCAACATCTGTTTGGTTACTAGCCGTAGAATCAGCTTAGCACCCGTGCAGTTCATTCCCAGATCTTGAGTTGGAATCTATGGAACAGTGGATATTGGAATGACAAACTTATATAAATCCTTAAAATGACGGTTTTCATTTATTGCAACACGCACAGTTCTAGTGTTCAGGAATCATGGTTGCTTTAATTGAATCAGAGAAGAGACCACTTTTTACTGTATCGTAGCCTCTTTGAATTGATGAAACCAATCTTTAATTTCTTTTACTCTATAAATTTGTCCCAAAAGCTCAGTTAATCAGTTTGTTTTTTGAATACGAATGTCTATGTTTCTGGCACATTTGATGCGAATTCAATGTTCACCATGTTCAGTAATCTTGAACTAAAATCGGAAATTAAACTGGAATACGTCTAGTGCTTCATGCCTTGCCCTATCATAGTTGAACTGAGAGGTTAAGTGGGACGCTGCATAGCACGTATTCTCATTACGGTTTTAAGTATCCAATCCCAAATTTCATGGGAATGGAGATACAAAAGATACACATGTTTTCAAGGTCGCTCAATTACGGAACAAACTTTGTACAGTAAAAATAAAAACATATCAATAGTGTTAGAGAACCACTCCGAACAAAACTAGGGTTTATCACTGAGGAAAATGAAAGTTATATCTGCTACCACGCTTGTAAGTGGGCAATGCATCTCTGAACGATAAAAATAAGTACAGTCGAACCCCGTTATAGCGAACCCGGTATATAGCGAACTCCCGGATATAACGAACGAAAATTTTGGTCCCGCCGTTTTCCTATTCTATTTAATGCTAATTTATCCTTTTACAGCGAACCTCCGAAATCTTAGGAATCGGCTATAACGAACTTTTTTTTCAGTCGACTACTGAATTTTTTCTTATTTTTAAAAATTTTAAGAATGTTAAACATACAACGAATGTTGAAGAAGCAAAGAATGTTGAAGAAGAAGATGATGAAGATTTACCTATCGCGATGCGGATAGAAAAGCACAAAATTTCATCATTCACAGATTGTGACATGCAATTGTTCGAAACGTGATGATAAAGTCATTACACGTGGAAATCCGACTGATGAAAATATTGTGGAAGAAATTAAAATAAATCATTCTGAAATCGAAGATTCTGCATCTGATGCTGATGAAGAGGAGCACATAAATGACGAAATCCCCATCATCTAAGATTATACAGCAGCGATGAGTGTTATTAATAAGTTTTTGTCTACACAAACAGTGGAAGAAAGAGTATTGGAGTCATTTGATGTATTGGACAAAGAAATTCATAAAATGGTTTTCAAATCGGCATCACGTCAGCAGAAGATTACCGATTATTTCTCTATCAAAACAGTGAATCATTAATAATCAGTTTTTAATACATTTTATCATTTTTTCAATACATCATTATTGAATACACATAGCAACTAATGAGATATACATTTTGTGAACTCTAACATTTTTCTTAACGGTTCGGATATAACGAACCACCGGATATTGCGAACAAAACCTTTGGTCCCTTGAAGTTCGTTATAACGGGGTTAGACTGTATTAGCTAAAAGAAAGTAAAACTGAAATTTATTGAGGTGAAGAACACCAATCGGATGTAAAAATCAAGAAAGTATGTTAGCATTATTTCACCCCCATTACTACTTACAATGGAATTAAACAAATTCATGTGTATTTTACCAGTTTTATTTTCTAGATATATAAACCAAATGGTTACCAGATGATTTGGTATCCATTTTCTAGATGTATAAACATATAAACCATGTCATTAATACCCATAAAAATGCAAGTCTCTCCTTTCAAAAAGGCAAAAAGTAACTTTAAATTAAGCGTGACAAATTTTGGAAGTATCCATCAAAGTCACATGGCTACAATATTGCTAGTTAAATTACAAATTGGCTGGAGGGCTATCTTTTAATAAAATGAAATCGAAGAGCGAAAAAAGTATCATTAAATGTATACTCTTCAACTAAAGCGCCAAAAGTTTTTTTTAAACTTAAAATGATAAATAACTAGTCTAAATAAAACTTAAGTAATGGTAACAGGAATGATATCTACCTGAACAATCACAGAATGTTAGATACAGTTAAAACTAGGCGGTGTTATACGTAAAAAAATTCATTAAAACCAAACGTTAAGTTCGTACACTATTTGCAGAAAAACTTTAAATTTGCGACATATTAATCACTACGTTTAGTTTGTAGAGACCTCTACGACCATCGCCTGCTACAAGGGGACTAACATGACCAGAACCAACAGTTTAAAGCAGACACTGAATGGCTACAAGTATCCATTCCAACAGTTAGATTCGAACACTATGGGCGTGTTCACACAGGAGTCCGTTGCGTAGCGTTAAGGGAAAGATGACGTTGAGACAAAAATAAACCAATTATAGGCGTTAAAAATTTCATTGCTAATCGTTTGAAGGCCTGTGATTGGTTTATTTTTGTCTCAACGTCATCTTTTCCTTAACGCAACGCAGCGGACTCCTATGTGAACAGGACCTTATGCTTACTCCACACCAACGGCGACAGCAACGAAAGACAGACACATTTTGCCACCTGTCTCTGTGGCTTTCATAAAAGCCTTCACACCACTAGGAGACAGGGAGAAGAAGCAATTTATTTGCGCATGCGCATAATCTTCTCTTTCTATTCTGATTGGCTGTCGAGCATGGCGGCAGAGACAAAAGATGAACTTTTTGAACCAACTTGAAACCGCAGCGACCAGAGACGGAGACGAACCGGGGGAGTGAAAATTTGTTAGTAATACACATGCGCAACAACGAAGATACATGATTTTCGTCTCCGTCGCCGCTGGTGTGGAGTAAGCATAAGGGCCTGTTCACATAGGAGTCCGTTGCGTTGCGTTGCGTTAAGGAAAAGATGACGTTGAGACGAAAATAAACCAATCATAGGCCTCCAAACGATTAGCAATGAAATTTTTAACGCCTATGATTGGTTTATTTTCGTCTCAACGTCATCTTTTCCTTAACGCAACGCAACGCAACGGACTCCTATGTGAACAGGCCCTTAGACTCTGTAATTTATAAGGAGAGATTATTGTTTTCTAATAACTATTCTTTTGATATTTGGACATGTTTTTAGTTCCTGTACAATAATTAGAGTTTTTCCAAAACTTGTGTTAACATGTATAAAATATTTTCCTGTGTTCAATACTCATTTGGAGGGCGCTATGGCCCAGTTGGCAAGGGCAGCGGGCCAGTGATCTGAACGTCTCTGGTTCGATGCCGGTCGCTGCAAGCCAATCGCAGTGTACACTAGAGGCGGCTGGTGCACGTAAAATCTGTCGTGGCTGCAAAGTCCTCCAAGTTCTCAAATTTACCTCTGGAGGTGCGGGATCAAGTGTTCCGGTCTCGGCACTTGACTCGGTCCTAAATTACGGGACCGGCTTGTAGGGGGTAATGCTGGCCACATATACGGTGCCCCCTTAAATGAATAGCCAGCAGTCACGGCTGCAAGTGTAATGAATTAAGTTCCAAAAATTGCCAAGTGTAACAACACAATACACATTTGAATAAACACATTTTGTATAAACATGTTGATGAAATGTCTTTTGAATGAACATATTCTTTTCGGAGCCCCACTATCTTGAAGCTACAATGAAAGATAAGCGACATATTTATAACACTCATTTTCTATCTAGCTCATTCTAAATTTGTTATCATTTCCCCCTTAAAATGTCCGATTAGGTGTATTTCCGTAAATAAAAAACGCTCGATAACACCTGTTCATATCTCCGGACAATAAACTAGATATTTTCCGATAACATACGATCTAAAAATTAAGGTTCTATTTGTGCCATAGACAGCGAGGAAGCAGTCTAGGAATTGCAGCTGCTTTTGGAAATTCTCCCTTACGCAATGAAGTGTAGTAATATTGTCACACAACATTTTTCTCTACAGACAAGTAAAGTAATTTACTTGTTAAGCTCTGCTTTTACAAAATTTTGTTATAAGAATTTCCAAATAATTTATCAGGAACAATATTAATGGACAAAAATATTTCTTTCTGATATGTCATCGGATAAATTTAGAAAGCGATACTTATGTTACGCAGTACCATCTCGTTCTTTTCTATAGTAAATGACCAAAAATTTAGTTTCATTTATAAGTTGTTTTCTCGGTATATGGATAAATGATTTATTACACTAAGAAACAAAATTAATGGCCGCGCTTATCAGATATTTATTATTAATGTTTTCTGTAGACTATTTCTTAAATGAATATAAATTCTGTAATTTCAAAAGTTAAGGTTCTTAGTATACAGTGTGTAACAAAATTATAAGACCACCCAAAATATCCCTCATTTTAATATTACACTGCATAAAATGAATAATTTTAAAATTTGAAGCAAATGAAAAAAGTTATACACTGCTGGCCACCCAAATTGCAACACCAAGAAAGACAAGAGATATCACAACAAAATTTATTTTGTAGATAACATGTTGACCAAGTATCAAATGATTAAATTTATAGACTTCTGTGAAGTGTGGTTCCTGCCAAAATCAGTAGCCAGAGTAGCCGCCATTGTTGGAGATCACCGCTGCCACACGCCTCGCCATTGATTCAAAGAGACTTTGGATGAGTTCTAGGGGTACAGCAGACCAAGCAGCTTCCACACGTTGCCAAAGTTGATCTTCTGTGGCAGCTGGGGATGGAATCTGGGTCAATCGTATAGCAACCATGGACCACATGTTTTCTATCGGCGAAAGATCCGGAGAACGAGGCGGCCAGGGAAGCAATTCAATCTGGCGATTGACGAAGAACCGTTGGACAATGCGTGCCACGTGTGGTCGCGCATTATCCTGTTGAAATATGGCTATGGGCAAGCCCTGAAGGTAAGGAGGAAAACTGGCTCCAACACCTGGGAGATGTAGCGCTGGCTGTTTAAAGTACCGGCAATGCGTACTAGAGGTGTGCGAGAGTGATATCCAATACCGCCCCAAACCATAATTCCCGGTGCAGGACCAGTGTGGCGGTGCATAACGCAGCTGTTCAGCATCCTCTCTTCACGGTGTCTCCAGACTCGAATGCGACCATCGTGGTGTTGTAGACAGAAGCGTGAATCGTCAGTAAAGACAATTTCATTCTATTCTGCCGTCCACATCCTTCTGTCATCGAACCATTGGCGGAGGAGACGCCTGTGGTTCTGCGTCAAGGGTAGACAAAGCAATGGACGTCTTGCGGACAGACCACTCTGCTGTAAACGGCGTCGAATGGTACGCGCAAACACTGGATGATGCGTTACAGACTGCATGTGCTGTGCTATGGTTCGTGATGTGACTGAGCGATCCGTCACTGCCATGCGCACAATTTGCCTGTCATCACGTGAAGTGGTGCGCTGAGGTGGATGCGATCGAACACGCCGGTCCGTCGTACCCTCCTGAATCCAACAATCACATATCCGCATTTCAGTTGTTTGGTTTCGTCCAACACGACTACAAATTTCCCTGAAAGATAATCCACAATCTCGGTAGGCCACTATCCTTCCTCTGTCGAACTCGGATAATTGATCAAAAGATGATCGCTGTTTTCGACGAGGCATAATTGTTCGTTTTTTTGAAAAAACCACAAGAAAAACACAATTGCCGAACTTGAAATCGTCGAAATCTCCAAGCCTTAAATAGCGCTTTAAAGTGGTGCCACAGGCGCGCGTGATGTGCGTCTGTGCTGAAATTCTAATCATTTGGATATCTCACCTCCGCTAATGCATGTTGTAAATTTCATGTTATTTGCATGTTTCCTTCAGGGTGTTGCATTTACAGTGGCCAGCAGTGTATTTTCTCAAATAAATCGCTTAAAGGAAAAAAAAATGAATTAATTTCCCACAGCAAAAGATTTTTTGAAATCTCGGTGTAACATAAATATAAGACCACTTATTTTTTTATTTAAATCGTTTGCGTTTTTAAAGCTATTTTAGTTTTATATTCAAAATCGTAGATAAACTGTAACTTTACATCACAAAAAAGCCCAAGCGATAATATTGTAAAAGAAATAGAATTTAATTGGTTTGTTTTTATGAGGAAATTTACAATGCCACGTGGAAGAGAATTATCTGAACTAGAAGTTCGAGAAATTTGGTTTTATAAGGGCTCTGGAAAATCGGAACGTGAAATAAGTAAGATATTTAAACGTTCTAAAACTGCTATTCATAACGTTTTAAGTAAAATAGATTTTTATGGAAAATATAAAAGATCTAGCAGAAAGAGTAAATTATCAGCTCGCGATAATAGACGAATTTTCAAGCTTGCAACGAAACAAAACTTGTCTACTCGTAAAATAACACAGCAGACAAGTAAAACTATTTCACATATGACAGTCTGGCGCACTTTAAGATCAAATTCAAATGATGCTCTTCGGAAATTAAAAAGAAAACCAAGACTGTTAAAGCATCATAAAGAAGGAAGGCTGAAGTGGGCAAAGGAAGTCATGACCTGGGATGCTGCTTGGAAAAATATTATTTTTTCAGACGAAAGAATTTTAATTTGGATGACCCGGACGGTAATATTTCCTAATGGCATGATTTACGAACGGAACCTCGGGTTTTCTTCAGTAGACAGATGGGTGGTGGCTCTGTGATGGTGTGGGGAGCTTTTGCATATGATGGAAAATGTGATCTGCAGCGAGTTCTTGGAAAAATGGAATCCATTTGTTATCAACAACTGCTTTACCAACACCTTATACCTTTTGGACCATTTTTAGGAGGATCAAACTGAAAATTTCAGCAAGACAATGCGCCATGCCATGTGTCTAAATCAACTAAAAACTGGTTTCTAAAAGAAAAAATCGAGGTCTTAAACTGGCCAAGCCTTAGTCCAGACCTGAATCCCACCGAAGACTTGTGGGACCATTTGACTCGTCAAGTGTATGCAAATAACCGTCAGTATGATTCTGTGTATGAATTGGAATTAGCTAATTAATTCAATGAAAAATCGAGAATAAGATAGATCGAGAATCGATCTGGGAATGAACCTAATTAATTCAATGAAAAATCGAGTATTTGAAGTTATTCAGAAAAATGGTGGATCAACATCATATTAGTTTTATTGAAAAAAATTGTTTCAACTAGTGGTCTTATAATTTTGTTACAGATATTTGATTGGAAAAATTTGAAATTGTTGATAAAATAATTAGTATATTTAAATATCTCTTTTAAATATATATATATATATATATATATATATATATATATATATTTTATATTTCATTTATTAACATCAACCTAATTTAATTTAAAAAAAATTATACTATTTATAGTAAAAATCACAAAATCCACAGTGGTCTTATAATTTTGTTACACACTGTATATTCGCATATTATGTATTTGAATATACAGTCACATGCAGAAAAACGTACATAGCTATACTATTACATACGTGAAAATAATTTCAGAATAAATATAGACGACTTATATATATATATATATATATATATATATATATATACACACACACACACACACACACACACACACACACACACACATATATAACCCCATTAATGGCCGTTCTTACAAAGAGGGATATGAAATTTCCTGTTCTAAAGAGGGAATCGAAAAAATAGGCCCCGTAAGTTAAAGGTTAAAAAGCACTTGTTTTGAGAATCTGGATATTGAAAAAGATTCTTAGGTTAATGAATAGCTAATAATAGCATGTTTTCCATCTACATTACAGAGTATTTGTGGTATAAAATATAACTAGAAATTAGGGGGACTACTGAGCAAAGCTTATCATCGAAACTTTTATTTAGCGTTCGTGTAATTATAAACTTCGTTCATTTAAAGGCTCTGTTATGACGAAAGGGAAAAAATAATACTGTCGAAACATCGCAATGTTTGTACATGCAAAGTGGAGTGCCTGAATAGACGGGTATAAACATTTTGCAGTGTCCTTAATCAGCCCTTGATCATGGAAAACTCCTTAAATGAAAGCTGGGAAATAAAAATTCCACCACCGTGTCCAATGCGGCAATAATTCCCGTGAAAGAGATTGCAGAAAAGATAAATTAATAGGCAGTCAAAAATTAATGTAGTTGGCGATGGATTAGAAAACGAGTAGGGATACCTCATGAATTAAAGTGGTACACATACACTAGTAGATAGAGCCTCGATATCTATTTTTTTCCATGTTGTAAAGTTTATACACAGGGAAGAAATCAAAACCTTTAAGAATAGGACTGTTAACATGCCAAGATATGAGTAATAATTCCACAGGCTGCACTCGAAAACAGAGGTGAATGAAATGTCAAAGGTTTTTTACTGTTCAGAGGCAAATAAAATATACAATATGTTAACTATACAAGATGTGCTATGTTTACATATACAAGGGTCAGTCAATAAGTTTGTTGCAAACCTCTGTAAAAATCTCTGTAATAGAGACATTTCGTTGAAACTTTGTGGCAACACATAGCATCAGGTGCGGAGATAGATGTAGTAGCAGCTTTGACGTGGCAGTTTTAGTTCTCTTGCTAATCAGTCGTGAATATGTTTCGGCAGCTGCCAGTGTCGTCCAAATTTGAAGTGCGTGCATTAATCCGTTTCCTGTGGGCAAAAGCACTGACTGACATTTATTGGCAGTTGCCCGAACTGTACAGTGATAACGCAACATTGCGCCAAGCTATTCCAAGGGGTATCTCTCATTCGAGAATGGCCTTACAAATATCGAGGATAAGTTTCTTCAACTTCGACGACAGATGAGAACGTTGCACACGTGGATGAACTCATTCTTGAAAACAGACGTGCCACAGTAGACGATATCGTTTCGTCTATTGACTGACCAATACAAAGTGCAACGATTTGAAAGTGCTCTAGCATTTTTGGAACGTTATCAACAGAAAGGAAATGTTTTTAAGACAAAATCGGGACTGGTGACGAGACTTGATTCATTGGAAACGGATAAATGCATTCACTTCAAATTTGGACGGCACTGGCAGCTGCCGAATCATATTCACGGCTGATTAGCAAGAGAACTAAAACTGCCACGTCAAAGCTGCTACTATACCTACCACAGCACCTGATGCTCTGTGTTGCCACAAAGTTTCAACGAAATTTCTCTATCACCGAGAGTTTTGTGGAGGTTTGCAACTAACTTATTGACTGACCCTTGTATTATCATTTGTTTTATACATTTTGAGCTGCCAAAGAATCCTGTTTATATCAGTATTTATTCACGCAATTTTGAAGACGGATTTTGGAAAATATATGGAATATTCATCGGTGCGAAGGGCACTTTTGGGGTTTTGATAGACATTATATTGTTCACATGTAGAACTCTGGAAATTAAAATATGTTTTTCGTGAACAAAAAATTTATTTAAAAATATACGAGAAAGATTGGTAGAAGATGTAAAAGTGTTCAGCTGTAAAGGTGCAAATTTGCTCTAAATCAGATGATTGTATACTGCGATAATGCTGCAAGAAATAATGAGGATGGATTTACTCAACGCAGTGAATGGGCAACAACTATCGCGAACATTCTTGTGTTCACGATTTCTGAGTCCACAGGATGAAAACTCTTGTATGTTTAACAAAGAGTGTAAAATATTGTATAAAACTGTTACTTATAGGAAACACACACTAACAAGGACCCGAGGTAACCTAGTGGTAGCGCTTTCGGTACTGAGGGTGTTCGGATCGAATCTCGACACGCGATTTAAATACCTCCGTGTCTAGGCCAGATATGGGCACGTTAAATCCGTAGACTGGAAAGTCTCACTATGTGGTCAGAGAGAGTGGGAGAGGGTAAGATTCCCCCAGATATCGAACCTAGGGATGCTCGGTCAAAATTGAGATGACACTTGGCTAAATTGGACTCCGACCCTTGTGGTGTTTTATAAACTGGAGCCACACCCTTCAGCCCGCTAGCCTATATAAACCTGGTTTGGAATACTTCCGGCTAGGGGTCAAAAGAAACTACAACAACAACTGTTTTTTTCCACAGTACGAAAATTTTGCTCTTAAATTAGTAGTCCTAGCAAATTATTGCAGATAAAAGCAGTCACTACATCTATTGTCTCAATGAAAGCAGAAAAGAAGTATTCATGCTAAGAATTAAGTGGGTAATTAAATAGTAGAACATGGATTAAATGCTGCAAATAAATTTGTTAAAAACTGACGAAACACACCTGATAAACATGCTACTGAGAATAAGATAGAACGCAGTAGAACTAAAAGTATACTAAATGCATCAAAATAAAAGGAATTTATTGAGAAGGAAAAAGTTTTTATACATATAAAGCTGGAATTTCTTTTAAAGATACACTAATATTTCCCTTGTTAATGCTAGGACAATATTATTTCTTTAATAAAACCTTTTTAATATGTAGTAATTTTTAATTATTTAAATTATTAATGAATATAAATTCATCTTTTCTCTCAATTCTTTTAAAATTAAGTGTTATCGATGTTTTCTAAAAAGCATAACACATTTATTTCATTGTTGATATTGCTGATATTTCAATTGTTTTTGAATTTTCAACTGTAATTTGTATGCAAGAAATTAGTATACTTTACTTTGTATATAGATTATAAAAAGTAAAATTCAAAGTGAATCACCCCATAGAAGAGATCAAAACTGCAAACTGTTTAAAGATTGTGTATCGATCATCTGCTAGGAACAGGAATTACATCTTAGAATCTTATTATCAAGACCGGCATTATACGGACTGAATTATTTCTTTTAAAGATACACTAATATTTCCCTTGTTAATGCTAGGACAATATTATTTCTTTAATAAAACCTTTTTAATATGTAGTAATTTTTAATTATTTAAATTATTAATGAATATAAATTCATCTTTTCTCTCAATTCTTTTAAAATTAAGTGTTATCGATGTTTTCTAAAAAGCATAACACATTTATTTCATTGTTGATATTGCTGATATTCCTTAAAAAGGCCTGTGTTTGAAGATGATACGTGAAAAGTTTTAAATGATTTATTTATTCAATTGTTTTTGAATTTTCAACTGTAATTTGTATGCAAGAAATTAGTATACTTTACTTTGTATATAGATTATAAAAAGTAAAATTCAAAGTGAATCACCCCATAGAAGAGATCAAAACTGCAAACTGTTTAAAGATTGTGTATCGATCATCTGCTAGGAACAGGAATTACATCTTAGAATCTTATTATCAAGACCGGCATTATACGGACTGAATTATTTCTTTTAAAGATACACTAATATTTCCCTTGTTAATGCTAGGACAATATTATTTCTTTAATAAAACCTTTTTAATATGTAGTAATTTTTAATTATTTAAATTATTAATGAATATAAATTCATCTTTTCTCTCAATTCTTTTAAAATTAAGTGTTATCGATGTTTTCTAAAAAGCATAACACATTTATTTCATTGTTGATATTGCTGATATTCCTTAAAAAGGCCTGTGTTTGAAGATGATACGTGAAAAGTTTTAAATGATTTATTTATTCAATTGTTTTTGAATTTTCAACTGTAATTTGTATGCAAGAAATTAGTATACTTTACTTTGTATATAGATTATAAAAAGTAAAATTCAAAGTGAATCACCCCATAGAAGAGATCAAAACTGCAAACTGTTTAAAGATTGTGTATCGATCATCTGCTAGGAACAGGAATTACATCTTAGAATCTTATTATCAAGACCGGCATTATACGGACTGAATTATTTCTTTTAAAGATACACTAATATTTCCCTTGTTAATGCTAGGACAATATTATTTCTTTAATAAAACCTTTTTAATATGTAGTAATTTTTAATTATTTAAATTATTAATGAATATAAATTCATCTTTTCTCTCAATTCTTTTAAAATTAAGTGTTATCGATGTTTTCTAAAAGCATAACACATTTATTTCATTGTTGATATTGCTGATATTCCTTAAAAAGGCCTGTGTTTGAAGATGATACGTGAAAAGTTTTAAATGATTTATTTATTCAATTGTTTTTGAATTTTCAACTGTAATTTGTATGCAAGAAATTAGTATACTTTACTTTGTATATAGATTATAAAAAGTAAAATTCAAAGTGAATCACCCCATAGAAGAGATCAAAACTGCAAACTGTTTAAAGATTGTGTATCGATCATCTGCTAGGAACAGGAATTACATCTTAGAATCTTATTATCAAGACCGGCATTATAAGGACTGAATTATCCAAGTGATATTAAAAAAATTGATTATAATTATCACTTCTCCCGTTCTCCCCCAATTTTTTTTTCGGTTAGTGTGGGAGGTGTTGGCTTTCTACACCAAGTAGGTAAGGTGTTCTCTACAAAAACTTATTTTATTTTCCCCAAAACTCCATTGTATTTCATTTTCCATGAATACTTGCTCTACAGGATTTCGGATGCAACCAGTGTTCTTTTAAATTGTTGGGCGTCACTGTAACGATTGTCTAACAGAAATGGAAATCAAACCTCTAATCTCATGGACGCATTCTGCAAATGGAACTATACCGATATTGTAAAGAAATTTCATACTTTACATATCGTTCCTCACTAGAAGTTGATTTTTCTACGGAGTGCCATTTGCATTCTTGGGATTTTTCAAATGTTAAATTAAGTCGACGAAAACAGACAATTGCTGAAATGTCTTTGTAGGTTACAAGAGGGGAACATACCTTTACAGTAATCACTTTTATGCATGCTATTGCGAACACGTTTTGTTGATTTAAAGAAGTGTCATCAACATCAATATTTAATATTTTTCTATTAGGTGTCAGAATTTCAAAATCAAGGCAAGGAGATGCTCATGGTAACTAGTGGTGCTGTTGCATTCGGTAAACAGAAACTGAAAGCAGAAATGAGGATGGCAATGTCTATGAGAGAAACTTTGTCAGAAAAAGGATCTGGGGGTATGAAGGTAAGCGGTATACGTATTTTCTACAATTTTATCTCATTGAATTAACATTAAATAGTTTGACTATTTTATTTTTTGTCAATATCTTGAGTCATGAAAACAACTGATGTTCTAACTTTTTTTCTTTCTATTGGAGGCAGGGTTTTAAACCTATCTAATTAAATCAGTAATTAAAGTTTGAAATTGCGTATGTTTTAGGTTTTATTTTTGTCTTCGTCTTTAAAGCGTCTGATTTTCTATTTTAACGCAGGATTACATTTTTCCATAACGGTCCTCCGGAAAGCAAAATTTCAGACACTAAAACCATCCGTCGTCGCGAATTATAATTTTGCCAGTGCGTCAAACCCAGTCTGTATTGCTTGGACAAGCAGTAAACAGTTAAACAGAAAAGTACCAAAATACATCAAAATTTTGACATATATAGTCACTGAACAGTCTAATTTTCACTGACCAGCAGAATGTGTCAAGATTTTTGTTTGGTTATTTTACTTAAGCAGGCATATCCGTCTCTCTGGATCTACATCGTATGAGGCATGTTGAACGCATTATTCTCTGTTAGTATGTGTGCGAGTATAATTTTCTCTCTCTTTCTCAGCATTTTTTCTAAGCCGATCTTTTTGTCTAGTTGAGTGCCAATTTATTGAACATTCTTTTGATGACGAGCAAAGTATCTAAAAAAATAATATCTGGGGATCTTTTTATGTTCACAAGTGCAAATATCTCTCGCTTGTACCAAATAAGAGGTATTGTCGGATGTTAACGAAATTATTCGTTTGGAAGTTCTAAAATCCCAATGCTTATCAGCTAAATTTCTCCTTTGACAGGTTCATGATCTATTTCTTCAAAGTTTAGAGTCACTCATGAGATTATGATCCCAAATGATGTTTTATGTTCTAGAAAAACACAGAAAATTTTTCTATAAAATCCATTGATGTATTTTGTTCTCTTGCTACAATTATTACAGTTTGAAGATTCAAAATGTTGTTATCTATAAATATAAAACAGTTCCGTAACTGACTGACTCACTGACATACAAAGCACAGACCAAACCGCTGGACCTAAAGGGCTGACATTTTGCATGGCGATTCTTCTTATAGTGTAGGGGTGCACTAAGAAAGATTTTTGAAATATTCTTCTTAGATTTTTTTAAATTGAATTTTTAAGCTGTTTTTGTAATTTTTTAAAGTTTGAATTTAAAATAATAATTTGAGGGTTATAAAATTTATATCACGAGAAAGATCATAAAAATTCCTTTAAAATGAAATCTTTTTCGAATCTTTACCTTAATTTTCTGATTTTTGGTGAATTTTTAAAGATCAATTTTTAGAATTTAATTTATTAAATGCTGACCACGTGATTTCTTTTTCTGGTACTTTAAATTAATTTATAGAACGAAATTAATTTATAGCAACGAAATAGACAAAATAATATTTTTTTTTACTAATGCGGCAGACGATTGGAAATTATCCAAAAAAATATTAAAATACAGTAAAAGATATGTTCCTCAAACTGTACTATATTAACTGTACTATATTCTTTAGTATAATCTATTAGATTTAATTTGAACATTTTCTTCTACATTATTTCGTCTACAAAAATATCCGTTACGATTTTTTTATAAATATATATTTTCTTATTTTTACATCAATTGCATACATTGATCGTTGTATTTATTATAAATATATTTAAACATATTTTTGGCCTTAATTGCATACATTGACCGTTGTATTTAATTTGAATGTACTCCGTGACGAAGTACGGGTTTTCAGATAGTCGTATACAAAACTTATGCTGGAGCCATTGACCCCAAAAAATCTATTTAATTAAAAAGTTTTATTTCCAGCCTCCCAAAAACGTCCCAGAAGTAAAGCTATCAGACGTGAAGGAAATTACTGAAGTCCTAAAATTTCCTCCTTGTCAATTTCATCGATTTAAAGTGAGCTATTTTGACTCCGTGGAAATGTGAAACGGACTAAATAACTGCTTCAGTTGGAATGATACACATTGATAGATACTAATACCATTCAAATATTTATAAAGAAATAAAGAAAGGAAATGTGCACGATATAAACAGTCAATTTTTGCATGATATGAGCATAAGAAAAAACTGTGGGCCCATACATGATTTATCCACTTGAAAGAGATAACTCTAAGAGATGGCTTATCTTTTCCCAAATCGATATGAATACGTTATCCTTACTTTCTCATTTAACCTCTTTTATCTGTTGCTGGGGTTCATTCCTTGGAGAGACGTCATTTTTATAACTATAAGACACACACACACACAAACATATATATATTATTTTTAAACGGTTTGAAATTCATTTTTTTCTTAGAAACCTATAATTTTAACGCTTGAAAGACGGCTGCGTCATTTTGACGGTTTCGGTCATATTATTGAGTGCTATGTCTGTATTTATGTCCCCAGGTTTCTGAAAGTTTATGACCCTTTCTAATTTTACGCGAAATATGCACACACATTTACAAAATTATATATATATATATATATGTCAGGAGATATATATATGATATATATATATATGTCAGGAGACATATATATAGATATATATATGATCAGAAGAAAATGTGTTGTATACCTACTAAAACTGAAAGCCATCGATTTGACGGCAATATAGAAAACAGGCAAAAATCTTTAATATAATACCGGAAAAATGTTAGTTACTTTTCCTATCTTCCCCTTTTTGCAGATAACAGAAATATTGTCTCTTCGGAAATATTGGTGTTGAAAAATAATGACTGCACAAACCATGCATATATTTTTACGGATAAACCATACTAGGTTGTCAGCTCGGCATAGCTGCATAAAAATGTATCTAATTATATACTAATTTATTATATATTGGCATGAAATAGTTCAAAATTTAAAGTATTTAATCATTTAGAAAAATTAAATATTTTAAATTCTTGATTTTATTTTTGACCATCAAAATGACGGCGTTTATTATTTTTAGTAAGAAAAATATTCCCGTCTTTCTAGTGTTAAATATAAACTTATAAAACTAAGTATTTTACTCCTTAGATTTATAATTTTATTTTTATTTCAGGTAATAACTCGTCCGAAAACTCGAGCTGCGGCGGCAATTGGTCAGAGTGGGCTAGTTTCACTTTACGAAGCGATGTTTTCTCAATATGGCGTTAATATTGCACAGGTGATGTAATATAACTATTTAAAAAAATTATATGATTTACATTGAATTCGACAGGTACATTTGCGCTTCCCTTTTTTCATCGCGATTCTCAAAGAAAATTATTTTCATTGTCATGAAGAGATGGGGTGAAGAATTTTCTCCATTTTTAATGCTTATTTCCCTTCTCTGGAATAAATGCTTGGATTAGTAACTTTTTTAATTCTCTGTCAGGAGTGGGATTTTAAAGCGAATTGTTTGAAGCCAAAACACCTTTTGACAAGCACTTGATGATATTAATCCGTACTTCTTTCTTAAAATAATAATGAGGCTTAAAATATTACTACTAAATTTAAATATTTTTAAAAACGGGGCAGAAATTAAAAGTAAAAAAGATAAAAAAGGAAAACCTACAGAAAAGTAGTAGAAACTAAAGCTTTTTTATCACATAATTCTACCAATTAAACAAATAATCTATTACCATTAGATTTAGAAAAAAATTCTTCACAGTTTACTAGTTTATTTATAGCAGAAGCACTTTGTTAATTTCGTTTGAATTGACCAAAATAGCAGTTGGTTAAGGGAATATGTTAATTAAGTTTGTGATTTAAAATAGTGGTTTTCAAAAATGCTATATTTCGTACAAAGTAATGAAATTCAGTTTTCATTAATCCACCAAATAGATAAGAAGCCCTCTGTTTTTCAGATAGTTTGCCCGGACCGGCAATCAAACTCTAGTTTTTAAACCTCGAGTTCAGATCTCTCAGAACTGAGCTACCCCGGCGATGTGAAGGACTATCCTTTTATATGTATTTTCCTCACTACGGCTCTCACTACGGCAAAGCTAAAATGCGCCAGCTGTTACCCCTATTTTTTTTTCAATGCGGAGGCACTTGTCGTCAAACATTCGCCTATATTACGCCGCAGTTTTTACTGCCCATTTTATTATGGGGGCACCATATAGGCAGACAGCATTACCCCCTATGAAGGGACGACACAAACGGAGGCATTTTTTGTGGCGCTACTTAAAATAACATAATATATCTCCATAACTAAGTTTCTTCATATTTTATTTTTTTTGTTCTAATTATATATATAGTATATATATATATATATATATATATATATATATATATATATATATATATATATATATATATATATATATATATATATATATATATATATATATATATATATATGTATACTAGCGGACCCGACAGACGTTGTCCTGTTCAAACGTTGTAATTCTAGCTGAAGTAACCGGCGATGCCCGGGATTTTAAGAATGTTTGTTAACCAAAATCAATTTAAAAATTAACACAGTATAAATAACATAGAAAAAATATATGTGAAATGTTATACACATCTCAGAATTTCGCCATTCATCATTGTAGTACTAAAATCTGAAAAGTAAAAATGTCAAATTCGCTAATGTTTGTTAACCAAAATAATTTAAAACTAAACACAGTATAAATAACATAGAAAAAAAACCACGTGAAATCTTATACACATGAATAAAAGGAAAACCCAATATCAAAATATATAAATTTATAATAAACTCCTCAGAATTCAGCTAGATTTAGCTTTTTATCATTGGGGCAAAATAAAGAAGCTTAAATTACAGGTTTAGCAGAAATTTCCAATAGAACCATGATATGACTCCAGCGTCCCTCTTAAAAAATGAAGTGTTTGATTGAGGGCTGCAAACCATTTAACTCCTCTCGATATTTAACTTCCATAAACATCCTCTACATATTAAATTCCTTTTCTCTCCATAATAAACTCCTCAGAATTTTGGTAGATTCAGTCTTTCATCATACTACTACTAAAAATTAAAACAGCTTCCCCAGAAATATAAATTTATTAATTTCAATAATTAAACACAAAGAAATGTATAAATTACACAAAAGTTTTTTAACCAAGATTTGAATAATTCGTAAATGAAAAAGCATATGAAAATAAAGATAATAAGAACTTCCGGTTATCGAAATTAACTACCCTTAATTTTTAATTAATAAAAACCCAACATAATATAAATAAAAACAATAGTTGTTTAAAACCATACGAAAATAAAGCTATTATAAAGATAATAATAAAAAAGCATAAGAAAATAATGCTCGCGCAAGAAGTTAACGTTGCAATATAAAGATAGTAATAATAATATAAACCACGTGCGTAAAATATTTAGCTTTTCAAGCGAAATAAATTCATTTTTAGAAAAAAACTCCTTTTAATCGACAAATTAAATATATTGCACAAAATTTTGATTTTACCAACTTTCAACCCTACAATTTACACCCTACTTCTTTGAAGTTGGGTGTTGAAACATCCTCTTTGACAAATTTACACCCTACTTCTTTTAAATAGGGTGTAAATATAAAGTTTTAACAGCCAATTGAATGCGAGTTAAAAACGATTGTTGTTTAAAATCATATGAAAATTACGCTATTATAAAGATAATAATAAAAAAAGCATAGGAAAATAATGCGTGTGCATGAAGTCAACGTTACGATATAAAGATTGTAATAAAAATCTATATATATAATGTCATCTATATATATAATGTCTAAAAATCTATAATGTCATCTATATATATAAAATAGTTCCATAACTGACTGACTGACTGATTGATTGACTGACTGACATAGAATATACAGACCAAACCGCTGGACCTAAAGGGCTGAAATTTTGCATGGCCATTCTTCTTATAGTTTAGGGGTGCACTAAGAAAGAGTTTTGAAAAATTCTTCTTAGATTGTTTTAAATTAAATTTTTAAGCTGTTTTTGTAACTTTAAGTTTGCATATAAAATAATAATTTGAGGGTTATAAAATTTATATCACGAAAAAGATCATAAAAAATCCTTTAAAATGAAATCTTTTTCGAATCTTTACCTCCATTTTCTGATTTTTGGTGAATTTTTAAAGATTAATTTTTAGAATTTAATTTATTAAACGCTGATCATGTGATCTCTTTTTCTGTACTTTAAATAAATTTATTGTCACGTAACAACGAAATGGACCAAAAATTTTTTTTCTTGCTAATGCGGCAGACGATAGGACACTATCCAAAAAAATATTAAAATAAAGTAAAAGATATGTTCCTCAAACTGTACTATATTAACTGTGCTATATTTTTTTGTATGTCCTATTCGATTTAATTTTAATATTTTCTTCGACAATATTTTGTCTATAAAAATATCCCTTACGATTTTATTATAAATATATTTTTTTGGTTTTTTTTACATTATTTGTATACATTGATCGTAGTATTTATTATTCATATATATATATATATATATATATATATATATATATATATATATATATATGAATGTACCCCGTAGCGAAGTGCGTGTTTTCAGATGGGTTGGAATACTAAAAGTTTAAAATAGTGGCGCCATCTACTTTACGTCTGTGAATCGAAAGTAGCATCCTTCAAAAATTGTTGGTTATTTATTAATTAAAGATATTGGAAAGTTCTTGTGGGTCGGTATTTATACATGTGGGAACAGTTTTAAGATTTATAAATTATCAACCTACACAGGTGACAATTTATCCGGCGTTGCTCGGGATTTTAAGAATGTTTGTTAACCAAAATCAATTTTAAAACTAAACACAGTATAAATAACATAGAAAAAAAGCATGTGAAATGTTATACACATGTCAGAATTTAGGTAGATTCAGCCTTTCATCATTGTACCACTAAAAACTTAAAAATGTCAAATTGTCGAATATTTGTCAACCAAAATCAATTTTAAAACTAAACACAGTATAAATAACATAGAAAAAAGCATGTAAAATGGTCTACGCATGAATAAAAAGGAAACCCAATATAAAAAACCATAAATTTACAATAATTTCCTCAGAATTCAGATAGATTTAGCCTTTCATCATTGAAGCAAAAAAAAACCTGAAAAGTAAAACATAAAATATATGCATTTATAATATACCACTAAAAACTGAAAAGGAAAAATGTCAAATTGTCTTTAGGAAAGTGAAGAATTTTGAAAAGTAAAGCTGAAAAGTAAAAATGTCAAATTGCCGAATGTTTGTTAACCAAAATCAATTTAAAAACTAAACACAGTATAAGTAACATAGAAAAGATTTAGTCTTTATCATTGGAGCAAAAAATCCTGAAAAGTAAAACATAAAATATATAAATTTATAATAAACCTACAAAAATCCATTAAAAAACTAAACCCAGTATAAATAACATAGAAAAAAACCATACGAAATGTTATACATATTAATAATATGAAGATCCAATTAAAAATGTATAAATGTATAATAAACTCCTCAGATTTCAGCTATATTCGGTATTTCATCATAAAAAAGCTGAAAAAATATAAATAAATAAAATAATAATTTTAATAAATAATAAAATTAAATTAAAATTAAAATAAAAAAATAATAAAATTAAATGAAATAACAATTAAAAAATAATAAAATAAAATAAAATAAAATAACAATTAAAAAATAATAAAATAAAAGCTGAAATAAAAAAGCCTTAAAAAAAAAGGTAAAATAACAGGTCTAGCAAAATTCACACGACTCTGCATTCGAACCCGGGTCGAGAGCATGGTACTTGCGCGACCTTCCGAACGCGCCACGATGACACGGTTCTCTACTGAGTAAAGTGAAACATATTCGCTATTGGAAAGTTGTTGTGGGCTGGTGATTATACATATCAGAAGAGTTTTCAGTCAGAAATAAGTTAGCAGGATAGAAGCTTAGTCTTTAGCTCTTCAATAGACACAAAGATATAGGTGAAGGGGATTGCAGTAGCGATTAAAAAAGATCTCGTGTCACTTAGCGTGGTTGATTCGAATTTTCCATCGCGTGTCGAGAGTATCAATATGCCGTTGGATCTGATCAATTTTAGAGAATAAAATCTGACTTGAAATATTATTATTTTCATTTATTATTCTGGTTTAATATATGACTTGAAACTTTTTGATTTTATTTATTTTTATCTTTCCGCTGGCTGTTTGCTAACTAAACCTAACGTGGACGCCATTATCCAGAGGGGTGATTCCACAAACTGTAACAACTTCCATTTACCGGACGCACCCCCTTACAAATTGTTGGTTTTTTATTAATTAATTAAAAATATAAAAACATTTTCTATCGGATCGAATTGTGAATCTAAACCATTATCGAATCAACTTCATCGCACACACAAAATTTCATTAAAATCAGTCCAGTCGTTTAGGAGGAGTTCAGTTACATACACACGGACAGAAGAAATATATATATAAGATATATATATATATATATATATATATATATATATATATATATATATATATATATATATATATATTTATTTATTTAAAATACATCTGTGTCATTATATATAGTAAATAAGTTTTATTTTTTTAGGTTTTAGTCACTAAACCCGATTTCTACAATGCAGATAGTCGGCATAATTTAAAGTGTACAGTGCATGAATTACTGGGACTAAATATCATTCCAATTGTCAACACAAATGACACCGTTGTTCCCCCGGATTTGGATAACATTGAAGCTCGATATAATGAATCTGGGGTACGTATTATCTTGAAATCAATGTTATAATGTTAACATCATTTGCCCAGATATTTACCTTGCGACTATAGATAATTGAATAAATATTTAATTGAATAAATGATATTTTAGAACAGCTAGAAAATGACAAAAATGTCTTTATTGTGGAGAAATTAACGAAGTATAATGAAAAAAATCTAAGTAATTGGAACTAACTCCAGGATTATTATTTTCTCGAAAAGGTTCCTTTTTACTACAGCCAGTCTTGGATAAACAACATTCTTTTTAATTGGATATGTTAAACAATATATAGTAAATAGTGGTCAACTAGTAATCAATTTAAAATGCTCAATAGTTCAGTTTAACTCAATTCGAGCATAAGCTTGTCAGGCCAAAATTCTAGCTATAACAAAATCTGAACTTTTTAAATTAAAAGCTCGTGATGAAAAATTACTTGCATATCTATCTCCTTGTTAGTATAAATGGGAAATTATCACATTCATTTCCTCAATATATGTTCAACTAAAATCCAAGATGCGAAGTTCAGTTGAACACATATAATTAAAAATACAGACTGTTTAACAGCAAAATATATTTAACCCGTAGGCATTTTCTTTCCAGCAAATCATGAATATAAAAGACAACGACAGCTTAGCTGCTCATTTGGCAGCAGAAGTTGAAGCTGACCTTCTAATTTTGATGTCTGATGTTGATGGAATTTACACTTTACCTCCTGGCAATGATGGAGCTCGTCTGTTGCACAGTTATTGCCCTTCCCTTGATGGAAATGTCACGTACGGAGAAAAATCTGGAGTGGGTCTTGGTGGAATGGAAGCAAAGGTAAAATGAGATCTTTCCGTGAAATATATGACAAAAATACTTTTTTAAACTACTAAAAGGATAGCTTGTTGGTAGTTGCATGAAGAAGATTCCTTTCTAATTTACGAAAAAAACAATACCTTTTGAAACAAGAGTTTTAGTGAGAAATATTGCCTTATTTCTTAGAAAAGTTTATAGAGAATAGCTCACTTCTACCCGCACTTGGGTGTATATAATTTGAAGTGGCACTCTAAATGAATTTGATACAAACACAGTTTATACATGAAACAATGTTTATTGAATTCGTTGCACATATAGAATTTGCTTTAGCAGCAATAAGCATACGTACTACTTGTACGGAATTTATATTAGCATTCAATAAAAATACACTTTGCATAACTCACAAACCAGCAGAGAGTCAAACCAGCAGTTCTGCCACGTAAACTTTGGGCCCCCTAAGCACAAGCGCCGGTTAACACCTGGAGCTGCTTACCTCGTAGCTCCCTTAACTCGCTTATCTATCAACTTTAACAACCTTTCTTTCTAATCAAGCTGCATGGTATTTATACCAAGCGGCTATGCCGAAATTAGCATATCTCAAGCAGCTTCTTTAATTTATTCACTCAAAAGTTCGATTCTTGTGAATCGAATCTTATGTATACCTTACAAGTTCGTATTTAAGAATAGCCATCCACAGAGCAATTTTAGAGCAACCTTGAAGCTGAAATAAGCTGAGACAAATTTGTCGGAACTATGTGAGGCCGGTCAAGAGTATAAAAAGTATCTAAACTTGACGAAATGTGATATTTTTAGAAAAATGATCCTTTTTGGGAAGTCCTCCTAGACTGTGAAATAAATTCCTGAAAAGTCAGCAAGTCTAGTTTTTTAATGCTTAACTCTTTAGCTTTCAAATTCTGGGAGTAATTATTTTTTTGATAGGAGAAAAGGGTAGAGATTATATAGTTTTAAATCACACCAACAGGTAAAACCTAAAATCTACTACTAAGCTCAAATTCGTATACTGTCATCTCCAGATTGAAATATTAAAATTCACATTCACATACGTTTTTTAGTTAAAATATTTAGGTCATATCAGGGGTGGAGAGCTTCCTATATATCAGGGGCTTCCTATATTTTCTCTTCATTGCTGAAATATATGGTTTCTTCAGGCCTAAATAAAGATGAGTTAACGCAGTTGAGCCAGATTCCTCAATTCTTAAGGAGAAAAATGAGAGACCTACTGATATTTCTAATGCCTTATGATAATTTCAGAAGTAAGCTTATTTGGATGTTCCCTGAAACTCATTAACATGAAACCGAAAATTCTTTTCCATGAGAAAGTTTCAAAGCGCAAAAATGTTAAAAGTTATATGCTTAAAGGGTGGTTTTATTAAGCCAAGTTGCTGAATTATGTTTGTTTGTTTGTCTAAAGCGGAGGCACTTTGTCGTAAGACATTCGCCTTTTCTTATTCACCGCGATTTACTGGCTACTTTATTATGGGAGCACCCTATAGGTGAGCTAGCAGCATTGCTCCCTATATTGCTGAATTACACTGGTGAAATAAATTAAGAGAATTGGCATATTTTATCGAATTTCATGAAAAGAACTGAACTGAATGTAAAACCACTGCTTCTAGACAAAAATGCAAATCTTGTACGTCAAATACGCAAGCGTACACGTGTGTGTAGGCGGAGCCAGTATAGAAACAGGCTTTATAAGCGCGCGTAAGTTAAGACGCATTTCGTTCGCTAGCACACCTCGGTGAATTTCTTGGTGTTATTTTGCAGCAATCGGTTAATTTCAAATTGTAACAGTAAAAATGAGTAACCACCAACGTTTAGATGATGGAATTAGGTGGCGAATTGTGGGGAGGCTAGAAGCAGGCCAATCTCAAGTCCAAATTTGTAGAGAGTTCAATTTAACGTCCAGCGTCGTGTGTAACTTATGGAAACAGTTCCAGGATACCGGATCCATCGAGAGAAAGCCTGGGCAAGGTCGTCCAAGAGCCACGACGGCCAGAGAAGATCGCCATTTGTCGATTATAGCGAGGTGTAACAGGAGTGCTACAGCTTCTCAGCTCTCTCGTGATTTGTATGCAGCCACAGGAACCCGTGTATCAAGGGTGACTATTTCCAAAAGACTTCATGAGAGAGGGTTGTTTGCAAGAAGACCTGCTGTTTGCGTCCCGCTCACTTCTACGGACAGGAGAATCCGTTTATCATGGTGCAGAGAGCATAGAGATTGGAGTATGGATCAATGGGCGACCGTTCTCTTCACTGATGAGTCCCGGTTCAGCCTAAACACCAATTCTCGCCGTACGTTCATATGGAGAGAACCAGGAACCCGCTACCTACCCTCCAATGTCCGCGAAATAGACCATTATGGCGGAGGAGGTTTAGTGGTCTGGACAGGCATCATGTTGGATGGCCGCACACCTCTCCATGTCTTTGAAAGAGGCACTGTGACTGGTGTGAGGTATAGGGATTAGGGTGGGCCGAAAAACCATTTTATTTTTTTTCGGAAACGGCTAGTTGAAAAAAGATGTTACACTTATAGATAAGAAAAACCGTAAAAAAATTTTTTTGAAAGAAAAATATCTTCTGATCGCGCATTGACTTTGAAATATTGAAAAAAATAAGAAAATAAATTTTTTTCGGCAGTTTTTTCAAAATCTCTAATATAACGCATTTCAAATGCAATAGTTCGTAATGTATAGTAAAAGGGTGTTAAAAGACAGGGAAACATTTTTATATAAATCTTTAAAACATTTTTTGTACAAACAAAACATTCAAAAGTACCATTTAAAGAAATTAAACGTATTTTCATAAGATTGGTGCAAATGCTGTTTTTACTGCACTTTTTACTTCCGTCGTTCCTATTATGCCACATCATTGATTCTAGAACTCAAACACATTGAAGGCAGCTTTTGAAGAAAGTTCCGGTATAACTGACCTTCACAACAGGGTGCTTCTTACGTAGCCATCTCTAGCTTCAGTACCGCTCACACTTTGGCTAGCTTCGGTGACAAGTTTGGCGCAACGCTCCACAGCTTGGGTTTGACATGGAATTTTATTGAAGTCTGAAATCAATGGTCTTCCAGTTTTGATCATTTCTTCTATTTCTTCATCCAGTACATTCCCTAGCAAAGGTAGTGGAGTGACATTACAAACATTCCACTTAATCATGTCAACGTAATCGATCGCGTCGAAATCAAGTGTTGGCACTGGAAAGTCTCTAGTTTTTTTCCCCTTGCAATTTACCCGATCTTTGAGAACTCGACGTAATCCCAGTTCTCTCAGATGCTGTCTTTCGTTCATAATCATAGCCACAATTAAATTTTCGGGGTGTGCAAAATATTTGTTTCGTCCTATTACTGGATCGATTATTTTTCGCAAATGTTCAGGGAGTTATCGTGTTAATCTGATTGCCTCAAACACAATCTTAGAACCTTCAGAAAAATAACCACTTGCTTAGATCCGGAACCACAGTGGCATGTAACAGTGCAAAATGAAGTACACCAGCTGTTTCAGTTCATCTGAGGGGTTTTCTTCACTGACATATAGTCTGAGTACTCTATTTTCTGATGTTACCCATCGTGAATGTGCTAATGGACCTGGTTCTCGAGCTGTCAAATCCGCTGGGCATTGACCAAATTTGATTGCTGCTGAAATATCTAGGAGATACAGCTGGTCTTTGCTCAGCTCTTTCTTGTCGGCATTAGGAATAGTGCAGTCAATATGTAAAAAATCTGACACAGGAAGTTTTATACAGGCTCTCATTTTTTGACCAACTTCACCACTAAAGGATGATGGTCCTGCAGTATCTCCGTCCAAATGATGGAAAAGATGTCTAAATGGTAGCTCGTTGAAATGTAGGAGGCAAATACACCATTGCAGTGATCTACCAACTTTTAGCTCGATTTAACGAATGGCACCATTTCTCCAGCCAGTGTTAGTGCCCGTTCCGTCACTTCCAATTAAATCGAGCTCCTCCAAAAAAATATTCAGTTTAGCCAAATGTGTAATAATTGCCACAGCAATGCCTTTAGAAAGCCTAGTAATGGGTGAAACATGTCAAATGTATTTTGAGTCTGGTTCTTGAACCTTGAGGCTCCAAGACCTCATCCCTATTAGGGATGAGGTCTTGGAGCCCTATGTTCGCCTTTTCAGGGGTGCAGTTGTCCCTGAGTTCATTTCAATGGATGGTAACGCGAGGCCACATAGAGCTCTTCTGGTCAACGAATTTCTAGAGAGTGAGGATATTCGCCGGAGGGATTGGCCAGCCAGATATCCAGACCTTAACCCTATAGAGCAGTTCTGGGACGCTCTGGGGAGAGCAATTGAAACTCACAACCCCCCTCCGAGAACCTTCCAGGGAATGAAAACCGCGTTGTTGAACGAGTGGGACCAATTGCCACAGGAAATGATAAACTGCCTAATTTCAAGTATGAAATCCCGCTGCGAGACCTGTATATCTGTAAGAGGGGACCATACCCCCTATTAACCCATCTATTAACCCATCTTTTTGTTTATTCTGCAACCGCTGTTTGATACCTTCCGACTCCAACGAGTGTTACGCACGATCATGCTTGTGTATTACAATTATTGAATGGTTATTTGTTTTGTAATGTATCAATGTATTTACATATCAAATTTCCTTAAAATCGGTACAGTAGTTCTAGAGATAATCGACTAAGTCTGCAAATTCTCTTAATTTCTTACACCAGTGTATAAATGAGTACAAATTAACAGGAAACTTGTTGATGAAAATTTCATCGTCTTGTCTCTTATTTTATAATACGTTCGTAAGAACTACTCCCTCATATAGAATGAAGGAAAAATGACAATGTTTAGAAGTACAAACACCCACATAGGGGAATTAACGGTTTGTTGCTGATGGGAAAAATTGAGTTTTTATTAATTTTATGTTAGGCTAGTTATGTTAAAGAAATGTTTGTACCAGGGATGTTAAATTCATGATTTAGTTTCACCCAAGGGGAGCAGTCGTAAAAAATAATGGGAATATCAGTAAAATATACATTCAACATTTATTAAAGTTGGTGTTAAATCCCCATTAATTTTGATTGCAGGGATAAAAATAAAATTTATCCCCCTAAACATAAAAATGAACTTTGATAAAAGGAATAAAAACAAATGATATAAATAAAAACAATAGTTTTAACAGAGATTTTATACTATTTATCATTCATAAACTGCCTTAATTCATACATCATTAATGACAACTGGACTTTCTCCTTCCACCTTTGTTCTGAAAACAGCCACAAAATATATAATATTCATATTAAGAGTCTGTGCTGGTTGAAAATGATACTTATTCTTATCTTCTTAGTCTTCAAGCCATGATTTGACTCAACTGATTGTGTATAATTGGGCATTCGCCTCTTGAGAGCATATTTTTTCGAAAAAAAAGTTTGGTCTACGGGGTTAACCTGATAGGCAGAAATGATGATATTACCTTCAGCGTATCCTGTGTTGGTTACAATTTGATCGAAAGAATACCTGTATGGTAATTCAAACCATTTAAGATTCGCCTCTATGCCTAACAATTTAGAGAGGACACTTGGGTAATATCCAAACTCAAAACTTGTTTGATGTTCGATAAAGCGTTAAGCTGCATTCTTTTTCTCCGAGATGGTATATTTTCAAGAAGTCATAGTCTGTTCCTATGCAGCAGATATTTCTTTTTTTGCTTTTTTGTATTACTTGATGATTTCAGAGGTTAAGGAACTGTCACTTTGTTATAAATGTTCGATTTAGATAGTGCGGTTTTAACAGAATCGGAATCATTTCGATGTATGTTGAATTCAGCTGTTACTTTTGTAGGATATTTTTTAAATGCCCCTTGATCTTTTTTTTCCTTGTCGATTTTAGAGCATTATAACTTTTAGCTCATGTTGTTTTTCCAAATGTTATGTTAGCCAAGCAAACAACGCGTATTTTACAGCTAGATGTTGTTATTATAGGTGTCCTAATTTTCCAAAAGTCGTGGTAGCAATTTTTCTCATTTCACACATTTATTTTCCTGCAAATATTTTTTGTTCCGGAAATATGGACATCGGTAGTCCTTTATGAAAGCTCTTAATTTGATTTTACTGTAGTATTTCTATGTAAAAAATAATGGTTGGCATGGGGGTTTGTGGCCTTTAAGAATTAACTTTAAACGTTGTGTGTTTAGTGATCACGAGTTTTATAGGAAATACAACACTTAGAAGTATTTTATTTAGGAAAGGAAGAATTTTTTGGAACATTTTATACAATACTGGTCTTTGTTACTGTTAAGGGGACAGTGGACCTTCAAACCTAACTTTTTTTGTTTTGAATGGATTTGCCTGAAATTTGAATATGTGATTAGTAACATAGATATGTAAAAGTGGTTAAAATTTAATGATAAAATATTAATAATTTATGAATTCTGAATTGTTAATTATATAAAAAATTGGCCTAATTAAAAATGTTCCATGCTCATTTCTTTTGAATATAATATGGTAATTTTTATTTGCAGGATACCTTATAGAACTAACAATCAAACTTATTTCTTATTTTAAGCATTCATTAAAAATATAAAGAGAAAAAAATAATAATACTGGAAATACCCTTTTTATTACGCAAAATACCTATAAATCATCTTTTCAAGTACAAAATTTAGAAATTCCGAGCTACGAAGCATAATTTTTTCAATAAGATTTATTTGATATACAGTTAAGTATATAAAACTTAAATTTCAAAGCAATACGATAATTAGAAATGCGCCCGGAGCAGTTTGAATATTCGTATGGCATGAAAATTTTTATTTTGAGAAAAACACATTTAAATTTATTGCAATTAGTAACCACGTAATATCTAAATTAAATACAAATGCCTATAACTAGGAAAGTAATCGCAGAAATGAAAAATTCTTTTTGCAACACATTCCTACTCGTCCGTAGTTTCACAATTCAATAAAATTTAAAAAAAAATCGAATTTTTGGTCAAATTTCACAATTTTGAAAGTCCACTGTTCCCTTAACCATTAAATTATTTCAATGGATAAATTTAGCAAACAAAGAAATTTTGCAAGCGCACATTATTATAATCCATAACTTTTTAGACTTTATGAAAAGAAATTAATAAGGCAAATTTTTTTTTAACTTACAGGTTCGAGCTGCAAGTTGGGCTTTAGAACGAGGAGTATCTGTAGTCATTTGCAACGGTAAATCTGAACTAGCTATTCGCCGGATTATTGAAGGACGCCGTGTGGGGACCTTCTTTACAGATCACACGAGTTTCACAGTTTCAGTTGAGACTCACGCAGCAAATGGTGAACAATATTTCATAATATTAAAAATTAAAAATAAAATTATTAGTTAAGGCTGCTATGTTCTAACCCCATTGGATTCGCTCACCTCAATGTTAACCTATGTAGAAAATTTGTCCACGGATTGCCGACTTGGATTCAAAGATTTTATTAAAAAATTGTACTCCGTCATAGAGAAAGAAATTTTACATTCGTGTACATTTTTCGTTTTTTTTTAAAGATGCAATTAATATTTTAAAATTTAAATTATTCGGGGAAAAATCTGGTATAGTGTGTTTTAAACGCTCATAAATTCCTTCGGAGGACGAAATTTATAAAATGAATCCTGTAGCGCTTTGCAGAAAAGTTCAGGCTATCTGACAATACCAATTTTATTTGATTATCAGCATTTATGTACCTGTAAATAGTTGACAAAAATATATTTTAAATAAAAAATTTGGGGGCAGCGCTTAACCCCCCTATAGAGAGAGAGCCATTACAATCCCTCAAAATGTCAATCCTAAGGGGGGTGGAATTCTCGAACTGTCAACTGGACTCCTCCCACCACAAGAGTCTGCAAGAAGAGGAAAAGGGAAATACGATTTTTTTTCTTAGTACATAGACATAAAGAGGATAAATGTTTTAACTGACCTCTCGAACCCTCTATCAAATGAAAAATTTGCTTCTAAATTTATATATTTCTCTCACAGAGATAAGATTTTTCTATGTGAATGTCAAAAATGGTGAATCGCAAATGCGTTAGTATGGTAAACAATTTCACAAACTTGGAATAATATTACAAAATCCCTGCATGCGCATAATTAGCGTAATTATGAGGGAGAGGAGACACACAGACGTAAATATTTCTGCTAGGTGAGTAAGACGGGTACCTACAGCAGGAGGACATGTCTTCTGCAAAAGCAAGAGAAAAAAAAGACATGAAGGGTTAGTTACTTGAGTTGTATGATAAAAGAAATGAAAAAATGAAAAAGCGTGTTAGGGGAAATCAAGTTTTAAAGTTAAGGAGCTAACAATACAAAAAGTAAAAGAATTTGAAAATATCAGAAACTAAATAAATATGGCCAATAGTGGACATAGGGAAAACTGGTCTGCGTAGAATGATTTTTTTGGTGCGAGATAAAGGAAAAACTGATAAATCATTACCCAAATCTATGCCATAAACTTAAATACATAGATTATACAAGATAAACTAATTTCAGGGTTAGAATTTCTACTGTAAAAAAAAATAGCTTCAGAAAATTTGAATTTATGTCTGACCACGAAAAGATTTCTAGCCATCATGAAGTATGAGATTTCTATCTAGAAAGTTGATGGGTTAGCTACACTTTGAATATTTTACGTATATTACAAAGGCTTTTCTTTTTTCACCAATAAATAAACACATACTATTAAAAGGCATGTTTTTAAACACCGCGCTAACGAACCTGTGGCCTTGAAGGTTTCCCCTGAGGGGAAAGATGTCAATTGACAGGTTTAAATATAACTTTAAAATTAAAACGGGACAAGATTTTTATCAATATAAAACACCGAGTTGAGTAAAGTTAATTTCTATCGACAATAGAGTTTTTGGATGGGTAAAACAATGCATTCAGTGTAGTGTATATGATCTTTTGAAGGCTTTTCCTCGGAGACCGAGTGACAGAAGCCTCTATTAGTTGTTAGAGATTTTAAATGTTTAGTTTTGGTTTCAAAGAAAACTGAGTCTGAATAACGTTATAAGGGCTGATGTTTTCTTCAGTGTACAGAGACGGAAAAAAAGTTTTTTGCGAAATTGAAGTGTTTTGAATAGGATAGGTGTTATTGGACCTAAGGAAGAAAGAGTAGAGAAGTAACGTAAAATGAAGCATATGATTAAGTTTCTGTACCGATGTTAGAAAATGGGTCCATAAGAAATAAGTTATGTAAGTAAAATACATTAAAAGACCCTTAGAGCATGTTGCAATTACATGAGTTTTCTTAATTTCTTCTGTTTTATTTTACTAATTTTTTTTCTTACTGTACCGTTTCTTCATTTTTTTTTACAATCAGCAAGCCGCAATTATTTTTTTTCTCCCCTGGTTTTTTTAAGTCATTCTTATCTGCAATTGTGTCCATTACTTGGATTACTGAAAGTCTTATCCACGGTGATACCACGGTTGCAACAGCACTACCATAGTAGATTGTTCGATACTCGCAATACTACTCTTTACCCTGGTAGCCACCCAAAGAGGGTATTGTTGACAGCTGTGCCCTTGGCTCATATATTTTAGCGCTATTTTCTTAGCTGACAATTTTAAGACTCTTAGTATCCATTTACGCATGCGAAAGCTAACTTGGTGCAGAGGAACTTTTCCTGGTATTCTATAGAGTGTATCAGGCAGCTAATTAGTCTGATGCATTTGCAATTGGTTCATGGTGACATTTGATTTATTCTCTTGTCTAATGAAAAACCCTGTTATGAAGTCATAAGTTAATGGCAAGATTTATGCTTGATTTTGGTTTTATGAAGCTCTTTTTTTCACCTCATTTGTTCTCCACCAGTTGCTTGGGATGACTGTAAATAACTGTAGTCGAGTTGAGCGATAGTAATTAATTTAATTTTTGACTTTATGAAGGGATGTAAAAATTTATCAAGGTGAGTACAATGTTTTCAGGAATGCCTTACACCAGGTTAATTATTTGAGTATTGGGGGTTGTGGTTTATTTTTTGTGCAGTTGTATCATAAACAAATATCACGCTTTGCGATGCGACGAAGATTAAGTACCAGTGACCCTTTTTTAGGTAGGTCTGAAGGCTTTCCAGCTCTCTGAATGAGTGGAATAAAGGCATACAAAGTGGTGGAATATTGCGATAATAGCACTAAACATTTTAAAATAAGGATTAGAAAAGGGAATTTCTGTGTTTTTGTGTATTTCGCTATTTAAAATTATTTTGCAGAAATGCTGCTGAAACGTTTAGAGAGGGTGGAATATTGCGATAATAGCACTAAACACTTTAAAATAAGGATTAGAAAAGGGAATTTCTGTGTTTTTGTGTATTTCGCTATTTAAAATTATTTTGCAGAAATGCTGCTGAAACGTTTAGAGAGGGTGGAATATTGCGATAATAGCACTAAACACTTTAAAATAAGGATTAGAAAAGGGAATTTCTGTGTTTTTGTGTATTTCGCTATTTAAAATTATTTTGCAGAAATGCTGCTGAAACGTTTAGAGAGGGTGGAATATTGCGATAATAGCACTAAACACTTTAAAATAAGTATTAGTAAAGGAAATTTCTGTGTTTTTGTGTATTTCGCTATTTAAAATTATTTTTCAGAAATGCTGCTGAAACGTTTAGAGAGAGTGGAATATCTTATGGATATTTGAAGAGGCAATAAGTTCTGAATCATCTCGTTCATCTATACTCTTTAATATCTTTATTATCTCCAATTACTTACTAAGAAATGAACAACAAGCTCAATGGTAAAAGGAAATGAATGTAGAATTTAGTTATTTCTTTGTCTTAATTTTGTATAGGGTTGTATTTTCAGTTTATTTACAGAAAAAAAATCCATATTATATTCATGAAGTTAATATATCTACACTTAGCAGTATGCTCATAAACAGAAATTTGAACTGTCAAGGTATATATTTTCACCCTACGGACTCTTTGAGAGGATTTGAAGATTTTGAAAGGAAGATAATGCATAATCGATGCTCTAAACAAGATTTCTTCATAGTGTTATTTATGAGATTAAAAAGTTTTCCGTTAAATGGCTAAAATGTATTTTTTTTTAATATATAGTACTGACTATTGTAACTTATTCTTAATACAAATGTTACTTGTTTCTTTGAATTGTTTTAAATTTATTTATTATCTAATACCAATCTCTGTTTTGTTGTAGCCCGAAAGGGGGGAAGGAGGCTACAAGAACTCACTGGAGAAGAAAGAGCTGAAATCATTGTCCAATTGTCTGAACTCTTGTTAAGTAAGAAAGATCAGATATTAGCAGCAAATGCAAAGGATATGGAAATAGCACAAGGAACTGGTAAGTAAATTTATATATAATGCCATTCCAAACTAATTTTTGGATTACTAACATACACACCAAAGGGTCTAAAGAAGTTACAAATTTGATATCTTTAAAACAAATGAAAAATATAAAAAATAATTCAGTACGGAATATTTAGCGCAAATTCACAATACTGAATGGTTCGTAGGTTTATTTTCTAACTTTTATAATCATTGATTTTTGTCCATCGCTATCTGAGTTGTGCTTTTCTACGTCATGTAAAAATTGTCGTAATACAACTATTATAATTTTCTTTATAAAGGTCTTGCTCCAGCTCTTCTTTCAAGACTTAGCTTGAGTACTGGTAAATTGACCAGTCTAGCTGAAGGATTGAAACAAATTGCTGATTCCACTCATAGAGTACTTGGAAGGCTATTGAGAAGAACGAAAATAGCTGAAGGGATGGAACTGCACCAGATAACTGTACCTATTGGCGTGTTGTTGGTGATATTTGAGTCACGCCCAGACTGCTTGCCGCAGGTAAGTTATGGCGATGTTAACGTTACATTTTTTACTATTCTGTTTGATAAGTGACTGGAAATGACACTTCTCCACGTTGACGAGATAGTTCAGTTGGTAGAATACCGGCTTATGTCTAGGACACACGAATTCAAACCTGATCATGCTGGATGGTGGCAAAACACTAAAAAAAAGCTCTCTCTTCTCTCTGTTTCTTTATCCTCTACTGCGGACATGCGCTTACAACCTGACCAATTTCCCTGATGAACTTCTCAAAATTAGTTTCAATTAATTACTGAATGTAATCAGTGTTGGGCAAGAAAAAATTGGTCAAGAATACATGAACAAATTTCTGTTAAATGAAATCTCCAAGTTCTTTTGCTACTTAAGCATGGTTCAGTAGTACTTTTAAAGCATTAAATATTGAGTATTAGATTTAATACTGATAACTACATTTACAAACGTTTTTTTACCGAAGATTGTACCCATACTTACAACATTGTTTGAGAATTATTATTATTTAAAATTAAGTTCTATTTGAGGTTTGGTTTCGTTTGGAGCGTTACGGTCAATATTTTGCTACACGAGGGCTAAATAGACCGGGACCTACTGCTTAAAGCCTATTCCGAACGACTACAAACGTCCATGCCAAGAGTGGGATTCGAATCCACAGACTCTGGTGCCGAATACCAGCGCCCTAGCCATTCGGCCATCTCCAGCTAAGTTCTATTTGAAAATTTGTGGTTCTCATGAGGGCTATTTTCAATTTACAAATGATCCTTGATTAACCTTTTAAAAAATAATAAAGCTGATCAGTTTTGTAGAAAACAAGAATTTAAAGAACTATTTAGTTTATTAAAGTATTTTGTCCAATTTCACATAGCCATTTAAATCCCAATAATTATTCATTGCACGAGTTTAAAAGAGTTTAAAAGATATAAAAGAACTTAGTATCATCATATCGTACAAAAGAGAGTGTTTAATTTTACTTGATGATTTTCTTATTCTTTGAAAAAGATACAGTGTCGTATAATAGAAAACAATTTTAAAAATCCCTGTAATTAAACAGATATTGTTTAAAGAAAGCTTAGATACATAACGTGAATACTACTTAAATGAGAAACAATCGTTAAAGCTGGCCTAAATTTGGGAAATTGGGTTAATGAAGAGGTACGTTTTCCTAAAAGTGTTTTAATTTTCAAAATTGTTTCAGGGTTTTTTAAAAGGGCCCAATTTTAGCGCTTAATCCTTAAATGAACCACCTTGATGTGAAGTCTTTAGAAGTCCTAAAATTCCTAAGCTAAGCATCAAAATTTTCAAACGTTTGCAAAAAAAGTTTTTTTTGATAAAAATGTGCATGAATATTACAAGATTTAAGCAGGGTCGTCTTTGTTTTTCATTATTCATAGAAAGTTCTTTTTGCTGTAGTAGATATTGTGTTCCATTGCAAAGCAAAAAATACAGGGTATCCATAATTTAACTGCCCTGCTTTAAATTTGTCTACAGTTGAAACTATTGCTCAAAATGTTATGAAATTTTGTGTAGGACATATTAAAGGGATGAGAATTAGTTTGAGAGAATAAAAAAAAAATAGTTCAAAATTTTACCACCAGAGGGCGTTTTGATGAATTGCACATTTACGAATGACTTTACTTAAGATTTCACCATCTTTTCATCCATAGGTCACCCTAACACAATAACTCATACTCATTAAATTTTACAATCTTTAATGTGACTGCAAAGCCGATCGGAAACTTGTTCGATAAGTAATTTTCGGACAAAATATTTGAACGAAGAAGAAACAAATATGCAAATTAATTTTTGTAGACGTAGAGCAAAAGCTGTAATAAAACCTAGAAACTTTCATGGAGATTTTGTTTTCAGCCTGCTTGCTATTGCCATTCAGAATGTCATAGTTACGATTACCAGATCGAGCTTTGTTAGTAAAATTGTTTTACCAAAACGATAATTCAGCACTAGTTGCTCTACGAAAATTTCGGAGGTTGAAGGGGATACGAAAAGGTCCATTGACTGTTAAATGTCTGCGATTAATGGTGGCCAAATTTGAAGAAACTGGTTCTTTTAACATTCGTTCTGGAAGAGGAAGGAAACCTGGTTCCGCAGAAGCTGTAGAGTACGTTGCGATTCAGGTGGAAGAGGACAAAGCTTCCAAAGAACAGGTTAGTACCAGTGTCCGTCATGTGGCAAAGCATTGGATCTGCCCCGTTCAACTGTCTAAAAGGTCATGCGGAATATCCTTCGGTATTATCCGTACAAGCTTCAATTTGTGCAGAGATTGCTTACACATGATTTCGAGACTCGACAGCGGTTCTCACTTCAATTTCTTGCTCGCTTTGAGGTTGATGCACAATGGCCTAGGAATATCCTCTGGACAGACGACGCACACTTTTATCTGGACGGTTCGTGAATACTCACAACTGCCGAATCTGGGAACCAGAAAATCAACATTTAATCTTAGATGTTCCGATGCATTCACCGAAAGTAACCGTGTGGTGTGGATTTTCTGCTTTTTTTATTCTCGGCCCGTATTTCTTCGAGGAATTAAGTCCTAAAGGTCCAGTAACATGCTTGGTAACCGGGGAGCGATATGCATCCTTGTTACTGAATAAAATTGTTCCAGATCTGCAATCACGTCAGTGACTTCCACGCACAATTTTTATACAAGATGGAGCTCCTCCACACATTAGCCTTCGTGTTAAGAACGTTCTCAAAAACCACTTTACAGAAGAACGTGTTATCAGCCGCCACTTTCCTAATGTGTGACCTCCCCGATCCCCAGACCTCAACCCATGCGACTTTTGGCTTTGGGGCATGGGAAACATCTAGTCAGATTTGATAAACCAATAACTATACCTGATCTGAAAGACAGCATTTCACGACATGTTCTCAGCATTTCCCCGGACACACTGCGGTCAGCTGTAGAACACGCTATCTAACGATTTCAAATGTTAGCTGAAAATGATGGCCGTAATGTTGAACATGTCTTGTTGTAATAAATTTTTTAACTATAGTAAATGTTGGCTGAAAGTGTAATTCATCCAAAAACGCCCTCTGGTGGGGAAATTTTGAACTAATATTTTTATTCGCTCAAACAAATTCCCATCCCTTTAATATGTCCCACACAAAATTTCATAACTTTCTGAACAATAGTTTCGACTATAGACAACTTTAAAGTAGGGAAGTTTTATTATGGGCACCCTGTATTCTGAAGATGCATATCAGCCTTTTTTTTGGCCATCTTTAATATTATGCTTGAGAGCAATCATTATATAATAGTCATACATCCTTAAATATTTTGAATTATAAAATGTTTTACAATGATTGTTTTGTAATAGAGCTTTATTGATATAATTCAGTTATGATTAACCCTAAGATATATCTAATATTTTACGAATCCTTTTTTCCCTTTATTAATATTTTTATACGAAATAAATTGTTTTCAGGTGTATTATAATTACAGGGAAAAAGAAAATATATTTCACACTTTTAACTGCATTAATAAAATATTACTTTTTCTTATGGCAAGTAAAGCATACTAACTTTTAGATAGGTCCCTAAAATATCTGGAAAATGTATTTAAAAATTCTAAATAGTACCTTATTTATGGAAGGGGAAAATAGGGAACCATGAATATGTTTCCAGTTAAATTGTTAAAAACAAAATGTGACATTTGATTTTGGATTATACGTATTTGATCGCTAGAATATTATAATATAAACCTTATTTTCAAGTTCGGAAAACTCCCATTATAGACTTATCAAGACTGTAAAGAAAGTATTAATAGATTGTACCTTATTAAATGTTAATCAAGTTGAGTTTATGAAAATTAGTGAAATCGTTAAGTAGCTGGAAAAGTTTAAATACATTAATTTTATAACCATTGAAATTTCGACGATTATAGAATTCAGAAAATGATATATTAAATTATATATATTTTTGAACGAATTGATAGTTGATTTTAATATGAAAGTTTAAAAAAGAAACTTACTGTCATTTCTAGCTTTAATGTGTTTCGTTATAAACTTTTGCAGGTAGCAGCTTTAGCTATCAGTTCTGGAAATGGACTCCTGCTGAAAGGTGGAAAAGAGGCTAACAACACCAACCAATTTTTAATGAAATTAGTCGAGGAAGCCTTGTCAATTCATGGAGCGAGCGATGCAATATCACTGGTACGATATATTTATTATATTTGGTCTGAGGTAGCCTAGTGGTAGCGCAATGGGCTTGAAACTGGGTGTGCTCGGTTCGAATCCCGACGAATGCCATTGAATACCTTCGTGTCTAGGCCGAATAGGGGAACATTAAATCCGTAGGCCGGAAAGTCCTTCTATGAGGTTAGAAAGGGTGGGAGAAAATACGATTCCCCAGTTGTCACCCCTGTGTGTGCTCGGGCAAAATTGATGTGACACCAGGCTAAATCGGACTCCGGCACTTGTGGTGCCATTGTTAATCGGTGCCACACCTCTCAGCTAGCAAGCCTATATGGACCTGGTCTGGAATATTCCAGCCAGGGGGCACGAGCAACAACAGCAACATTTATTATATTATTCTAGAGTATCGTTAGTATCGAATGGTAACTAGTAACTTCCCTGAAATACTAGACAGAGTCAACTGTTTTAAACAAGATTTTAATGCATCTAAAATTGGTGAGGCACAAAAAAGCAGTAAAGAGTTCGTCAGATCAAAAAAAGTTGCTTAATCCATACTGATAAAGCATGTTTGAGCAGAATCTAAAATTGGTGAGACACACAAAAAACAACAATAAAAAGTTCGTCAGGTAAAAAAAATGTTGCTTTATCCATACTGATAAGGCATATTTGAGTAGAAAATGTAATCTAGCTTTCACCTAATTACCGTAGTGTATGCCTTTATCTAAATGTTTGTTACAATGTATTTTGAATAAATATTACATAAAAACGATGAATGTATTTTTAAGTACTGAAAATTCACAATGAAAATACACTGCTGGCCACCCAAATTGCAACACCAAGAAAGACAAGAGATATCACAACAAAATTTATTTTGTAGATAGCATGTTGACCAAGTGTCAAATGATTGAATTTATAGACTTCTGTGAAGTGTGGTTCCTGCCAAAATCAGTAGCCAGAGTAGCCGCCATTGTTGGAGATCACCGCTGCCACACGCCTCGGCATTGATTCAAAGAGACTTTGGATGAGTTCTTGGGGTACAGCAGACCAAGCAGCTCCCACACGTTGCCAAAGTTGATCTGCTGTGTCAGCTGGGGATAGAATCTGGGTCAATCGTAGAGCAACCATGGACCACATGTTTTCTATCGGCGAAAGATCCGGAGAGCGAGGCGGCCAGGGAAGCAATTCAATCTGGCGATTGACGAAGAACCGAAGGACAATGCGTGCCACGTGTGGTCGCGCATTATCCTGTTGAAATATGGCTGTGGGCAAGCCCTGAAGGTAAGGAAGGACAAATGGCTCCAACACCTCGGAGATGTAGCGCTGGCTGTTTAAAGTACCGGCAATGCATACTAGAGGTGTGCGAGAGTGATATCCAATACCACCCCATACCATAATACCCCGTGCAGGACAAGTGTGGCGGTGCATAACGCAGCTGTTCAGCATCCTCTCTTCACGGTGTCTCCAGACTCGAATGCGACCATCGTGGTGTTGCAGACAGAAGCGTGACTTGTCAGTAAAGACAATTTCATTCCATTCAGCCGTCCACATCCTTCTGTCATCGCACCATTGGCGGCGGAGACGTCTGTGGTTCTGCGTCAAGGGTAGACAAAGCAATGGACGTCTTGCGGACAGACCACTGTGCTGTAAACGGCGTCGAATGGTACGCGCAGACACTGGATGATGCGTTACAGACTGCATGTGCTGTGCTATGGTTCGTGATGTGACTGAGCGATCCGTCACTGCCATGCGCACAATTTGCCTGTTATCACGTGAAGTGGTGCGCTGAAGTGGATGCGATCGAACACGCCGGTCCGTCGTACCCTCCTGCATCCAACGATCACATATCCGCATTACAGTTGTTTGGTTTCGTCCAACACGACTACCGATTTCCCTGAAAGATAATCCACAATCTCGGTAGGCCACTATCCTTCCTTTGTCGAACTCGGATACTTGATCAAAAGATGATCGTTGTTTTCTACGAGGCATAATTGATCGTTTTTTTGAAAAACCACAATAAAAACACAATTGCCGAACTTGAAATCGTCGAAATCTCCAAGCCTTAAATAGCGCTTTGAAGTGGCGTCACAGGCGCGCGTGATGTGCGTCTGCGCTGAAATTCTAATCATTTGCATATCTCACCTCCGCTAATGCATGTTGTAAATTTCATGTTATTTGCATGTTTCCTTCAGGGTGTTGCATTTACAGTGGCCAGCAGTGTATTATTTTGATAAAATTTGTTGTGGTTCCTACAGTTATTTTGCCATATTACTCTTAGATCGATAGAAGACATTCGAAAATACCAACACATATATACAAATATAGTAAAATCTCTTTTAAAAACGATAAATTTCTCTACAACAACATTTTTCCAAATTCCTTGTAAATTTACCTTTATATTGTTGTAAAATGGGATTAAATAGAGCAAAATGCAAATACTTTCATTATATTTAGTCATTTATGCATACTAAAGATTTATTGAAGAAAACACAGGGATGATTGTTGTAAAAAACGAAGCAATATTGAAGGAATTATAAAATAAAAAAAAACAACTTAAAAACGCTCATTTCATTTGCGTTTTCAGGAGTCTTTTAATAACAATAAATCTCGTTACAATGATATTTCTATTCGGTCACTATGTAGAGAGGTTGATATAGAGAGATTTATCCCATAATGAATGTAATATATTCTTCTTTACTTGTCAGGTTTCAAGCAGAGAAGATGTCGGAGAATTACTTCAGATGGAAGAGTACATCGATTTAGTTATTCCAAGAGGTTCTTCTGAATTAGTGAAAGATATTCAACAACAAAGCAGGCATATTCCTGTTCTTGGTCATAGTGAAGGCATTTGTCATGTTTATGTGGATGAAAAGGTCGATCCTGTAATGGCCAAAAAAATTGGTAAAGTATTATGCCGATGACGAAGATTTATTTATATTTGTTTAAATTAAGAAATTATAATTTATTTATTCTAAAATATTAAAAACAACTTTTTATCGTGTAGAAAAGAATAGATACTTGCACAGGAGAATCTTTTAATATAATCTCTTAAAAATAAATGGCCAATTTAAGCACCACAATAACACAATAAACATATAAAACTGCTAATAGGACAACAAGGTACTGTTACTTTTAGACACTGGTTCATGTTTATTTCATTATAATCATTACATTTTTATTAATTTTTTATTTTAAGTCAAATTTCTGCATATTCTTCATTTAATAAATATTGTTATGTAAATTATCAAACTTATATGTTATATTTTTATCATAACTTTTAAAAGCGTACTCATCAGAAACATAAAACACTATAAGTATTTACACATTTTAAGCTGTGACATCATAAGTAGGTAGGCTATTCTCTGAGGATTTATTTTAAATTACTAAATTAGTGACCAAGAAAGACAGAGTCTTAATTGTAAATGATAAGGCCACATCTTAAAACAAAAACTTAACAAAAATTTAATAACAAAGAAAATTAACATTAACCAAGTACAGCATAATTAAATGAATTTGAACTTGAGTGCAGATTTAACAGCTCGCTCCGAGACCCGGATAGTCTCAAACAGGAGCTTAAAAACACGACCGCATGGTCTGGCCGTTACAAGGGGGATCCTCTTAAAATAACAAAGTCTCTCATATATACTCTGCTTGAAGTCTTCGCCGGTGGCGGCCGTCTTCTCAGAAATAGTTTTCCAGAGCGGTGGCCGGCAGATTAGCGGGTGACAGTTCTTCTTAACGACGAACATTTCGGCAAACTTTATTACGCTATAGTGTCAAACTCGCATTGAGTTATTTCTAAGGAAGACAGTTTTACGAGGCGATGGGAGACGCTTCTGTTTTTCAAAACACATATTTCCACATCTTGCTCGGGAAACCGATATCCTGGGCTTAACTTTCAGGCCAAAAATTCTGGCGGCATTTGCTGGTATCGGGTTTTTAACCCACTTCGAATCCACACACGTATTCAAAACGATGGGAACTGGAAAATGGTATTCGTATAACCACGCAGCTGTGTTCCTGCCCCCTGTGAGGTCTTAGGAAAAATAACCCCATACTTTCATGACGGTACAAGGCCTAAAACATATGGAGTGCTGACTCTCGCACACAAGCACTTGCTTAAAAACTTTAACATTTTCAACATGTATAAAATAAGTTATTTCAGTTTGTATATTTCAGAGGCTGTTCGCACATTTTTTAGACGATTTTGGTAAGCGGCAATAAAAAATCGTTTGCTGCAAAAGAAATAATTGCAATTGTACTATGTTTTTAAAAGTCAAAATTATCGTCTGCGGCTTGAAAGTTTTATTTTTATTCAAAATGGCGTTTTTAACAAACAGTGGTTCGAAGGCTACATTTATGCTCTTTCCGAAGAGAAATATGCATACTCCGTTATCCAAAAACGATGTGAGAGTCATGGTTTTGTGATATCTAAAGCGTCGATAGGTAATATCGTCAACAAGAAAGGAAAAAAACGTCAAATTGGGGCCTCAAGTGGGACAAAAATTCCAAACAAGTATCCAAGGAAAAAACGGACATCTTCGACTATTGCAAAGGTACGTTGTTTAATGTTAAAAGAAAATCCCCCTAGTCAAAGGACATTTGCAAAATCATTAAAATGCTCGATGTCCACTGTAAACAAAATGATAAACGTTGATTTAAATCTTAAGAAAGCGAAAAAACCCAATGTGCATCGTCTTCTTCCAAATCATATCGCTGAACGCAGGACACGCTGCAAAATTCTATATGAGAAACACTTATCCAAAGAAAAATGGAAAACAATTGTCACAATAGATGAATCATGGGTGTATTTAAATGATTGCAACAAAAAAAGAGCCATTTACTATCATAAAAGGGGAGAAAAAAATTTAAGTACATGGTTCAAAGAATCGAAAGAAAGTTTTTCTAAGGGATTCATGATTGTTGCTGGTTTTTCTTATAATGGCAAGTTAAAAATAAAGAGAGTGGAAAAAAATGTCAAGATTAACTCCAAATACTATCAGGAACATATTTTATCGCCAATTTTTCTGAATGAAATACCATCGCTTTACCCACAGTGCCATCAATCTGTGAGACTCCATCAGGACAAAGCTAGCAGTCACACATCAAAATCCACTGTAAATATCCTAAAAGAAATGGAACAAAAAACTGGTATCAAGGCCATACCCTTCCCTGATATCCCTACTAAATCTCCCGATGTATCACCTATGGATTTTTGTGCTTTCGGACTTTTAAAATCTGCATTATCCAAACGTCGTCCCAAAACCCTTACATGACTCTGGAAAGCTGTTGAGGAGGAATTGGATAGAATACCTCTTCTCACACTTCAAAATGCATTATTATCCTGGAAATTGCGGTGTCGAAAGATAGTTCAGAATAAGGGATGTCAAATAGAACATTTAAAGCACAAGAATTTTATGTAATTTAGTTTGTGAATACAATATACATCGTCTAAAAAATGTGTGAACAGCCTCTGTATACTTGTACCATCTCCACATCTTACAAACTCAATAAGTTTTTAGATCAGTGATGGAGTTTCAGGTTTTACCCAGAAATTATGTCTTTGAGATTCACTGGTATTACAGAGCAGTATTCACAAATTAACTCGCAGTGTGAAATATCCTCAGAAATGAACATTTTACCTTTCAGAACTAATGTATTAGAACAAATTTCTTACGCAAAAATGGTATAAATCGTTTTAAGCCCACGTGTAACAACGCTTATCCTATAAATAGCCAAAACAGCGGTTTTAACAACCCGATACTTCTCGAGCTATCCAATTAGCCTCATGTTTAGTGACCAGTTAGTTTCCAGTGGTCTGACTAAAATCGTAAATCACGCTTCCCGGATTTATTTCACGAGCTGCATGTGACGCCATTTGTTCGAAATTGTGACGTATATAGGAATCTAGCAGAAAAAAAAAAAACATTATAATCGATTGTTCCTGAATGATTGAAAGGTAGAAGAGAATTTTAATGTAACCATACTTGCACCACAAAACTGGCACACAAGGATGTAATAGGAGTAATATAATTATAAACATTTTTATGATATTAAATGCCCCTAAAATAGGAGGTACCCGTTTGTTGCATTTCTTATGTTTAACCAAGCTGGTAATTTTATTTGTGAGTTGCTTGTAAATGATATCTTGTTAAGTCATATATTTTTTGTCATTAAAAAATATATGTGTAAAAATTATTACTTTTTTTCAAGTTATTTTAATATTTATAATATATATTTCATTTTAAAGATCAAGATTATAATGGTATACCGATATAAAAATGAAGAAATACAGGGCAATGCTTAAAAATTATCATGATTTGAATTTTATATTGCACTATATTTTAGTTTTAGTCCCATCTATCTACTTAAATATTTTTTCAATATTATATCTTTACTTTTTATCTTATTCATTCCTTTTTAGTTAAAGACTCAAAATGTGACTATCCAGCAGCATGTAATGCTATGGAAACTTTACTTCTTCATCGATCACATTTAGAAAATAACTTTTTTGTCGATATATGTAATTCTCTGAAGAAAGAAGGGGTAAGTACTGATAAAAAAAGGGTTTATATAACAATCTAATACTGATAAATACTTTTTTCGAAACTCATCTTTCGACAGCTAAAACTATATCCAGAAATAATATTATGTTGAAACAACTAACATGTTAATTTCCTAAGTTTTCACATTTTATGTTATCACACTAAAAAAATTTTAACTTTTAAAACTTTAAACGACCTCTGAAATCTGAGTTGTGGATCAAGTTAACTAATAATTTTGCTACTTACTAGTAGATTCAACTTAATCTTTATTCTGATATACTACTTTTCATAAAATTTTGTTTTTATCAACTTGTTTCGATTACTTTAATGTCTTAACTGTAAATTTTTACTCCCATCACTAAATGTTTCTGAATTAAGCGACTTTTATAAAAATGTTTGTGCTTAATACTAATGAATGTTATTAAGAAACAACTTTTATTTTTAACTGCATAAATTTTTGCCAGCATTTAACTTCATGCTGTATTAGCTTAGTGAACTTATTGAACTGCTTGTTTATGTTTTGTTTCAACTGTTAAACTTAATAAAATTCTCTCATACAGTTGTTGTAAAGTTGATTTTTTCTTGAACAGTTTCTTGAAAGATAGCTTCATTCAAGAAACAATGATAATTTTACCATAGTTCCTGACCTACATTTGCTGATGCGTATCTGTTTCAAGAACTTAGAATCATTCTCCTTAAACATTTTTTTCCCAATGGAGGTATTTTCGCTTCTTACCTCATTAATACCCTTATCGTAGACGGGAAATATAATTTTGAAGTGGAGTTTTGCTATCCATTTGAAACTACTCTCTTGTCTAGATTTATTACTTTTTCTCTCGATAGCAATTATGATCCAGTGTAGTTTACGCTGAGTGATGTTTTCTTTTCCACTTGCGTAATTAATTGTTTTCATTCGAAAATATTAACGCTGAACTTAGTGCTTCAAATTATCTATTCATTGTTTTAGAATTAATTGAAGCTTTTTTGGCACTACAGTGTAATGTCATAGCCAGTTATGATAAGAATTGCATTTTCTGTCATTAATGAGAAGTTAATTATATTATTAGAAAATATTAACGCTGAACTTAGTGCTTCAAATTATCTATTCATTGTTTTAGAATTAATTGAAGCTTTTTTGGCACAACAGTGTAATGTCATAGCCAGTTATGATAAGAATTGCATTTTCTGTCATTAATGAGAAGTTAATTATATTATAAGAAAATATTAACGCTGAACTTAGTGCTTCAAATTATCTATTCATTGTTTTAGAATTAATTGAAGCTTTTTTGGCACAACAGTGTAATGTCATAGCCAGTTATGATAAGAATTGCATTTTCTGTCATTAATGAGAAGTTAATTATATTATTAGAAAATATTAACGCTGAACTTAGTGCTTCAAATTATCTATTCATTGTTTTAGAATTAATTGAAGCTTTTTTGGCACAACAGTGTAATGTCATAGCCAGTTATGATAAGAATTGCATTTTCTGTCATTAATGAGAAGTTAATTATATTATTAGAAAATATTAACGCTGAACTTAGTGCTTCAAATTATCTATTCATTGTTTTAGAATTAATTGAAGCTTTTTTGGCACAACAGTGTAATGTCATAGCCAGTTATGATAAGAATTACATTTTCTGTCATTAATGAGAAGTTAATAGAGTTAATTAGATTATTGTTGTTGGTCGCATATGCATAGTACATCGGTATTTAATTTGAAATCTTTAGGTTAACATATACGCCGGTCCTCGTCTCAACAATATCCTTACGTTTGGACCACCTCCTGCAAAATCTATGAGAACGGAATATGGCTCCATGGAATGCGCAATTGAAATTGTGGATGGTGTCGACAGTGCTATTAATCATATTAATACATATGGAAGTTCTCATACTGATGTTATCGTAACGGAAACAGGTAAAAGAAGAATATAATGACTATTTTCTTTACTCTGTGATAATTTTAATTTAAACAATGTAGTTTTTAAATATAAAGTAAATATATGAAGATAATATTTCTTCATATAAATCCCCACAGATTCAGCTAGTATGATGGGGAGTTAAAACGTTTATTGGAAGAGTTCCTTTTGGATCTCTAAAGTTATTACTAGCGTTTAAGCACTTGTCTCATAGACGAATGAGTCTGATTGTTACATTAATACATTACCCCAGTCAAAATAGACCCGATTTTGACGAATGGTTAAAAAAAATATGAAAGTTTTGAAAATTGGTGGAGATGTTTGTTTGAGCATGTTAATGAACATACTAAAAGTCCCCACGGATCAGACTTGAGATTTCGCCGCCATCTTGCTAAATGTGTAGACTTTTTTGGTTTTTTGCAAGTAACTTCAGAAATATTGATTTTATGTAAAAAAATTGAATACAAAAATTGAAGAGCATTAAATTATGAACAAAACATTATTTATATTTTTATTTATATATAAGTCTAACACGAACAAATATAATTGACTTTGAAAATAGTGAACAATCACGCGTAGGACGTAGATGCGCGGGTCATCCCCATCGCGATGGGAGGGGGGGGGGATGACCCGCGCATGTGCCCCAAAAGTCTTGTATACTCACGTGTGTCAAACCTTTGCATATCAAAGCTTGAGATAAAGTTGCAGCAACATCCAATCCATTGTTATCAGGTTGTATTGTGAGGCTTGGTGGATTCTATCTTTTTATGTCATAATTAGGCTGCATTGGGTACATAATGGCTGGAAGTGGGTAAAAATAAATACTAAATTTGATGTATGCAACTACGTCAGTAGAAAAAACGTCGCCTGGCCATGCATACGGTAGAAAAAATCCTAGCTTGTTTATTTACTCAAACAGCTTTAGAAAAAATAAATTTTTACGCCATGGATATATCTGATTTCACAAGCAATAATCTCCATGAGTTGTTTAGAGATTTTGCTACTGAACTACTATCACTAGAAACCATATACGGACATACTCATCTACGAGACATCGAGATTAACATGTTCAGAGAAGGTGTTTGGATTCTGTGTTAGAAATAGCATGTATGTCACCAGTTTTTCTGCGTCCAATGCAGATCTGCAACCCTTCAACTTCTTCCATATACCATTCGAAAAGGCAGAAGTCCAGTCGAAGGAGTGAAAGGTCCACGATGACGATATGATATGCAAGTTACCATTAGTTGTATACTGCCGCGTATTTCCGAACAACATGATGCTATTCCATGACCGCAAACTTTAAGCTTACTCTTGTGGTTGTCCTGTGCAGGCATTCTGTCGTGATACAGGAGAGAGCAGAATTAACTGCCTCCCGATGTTCTGCGTTCTTTAAGAACCCATAACAGTCAGAGTCCATAAAAGAATGACAAAAGCACTTTTCCAATGGGAATGATTGTCTTGACTTTCATTGGTGGTCGCTTCCATCGCAGGCTTTACGGTCGTGTAATAAGGTCATAGTAGTGGCATTATATCACTAATGACTATGCTATTCAAGAACTCATTTTCTTTGCGCTCATACCGTAGCGTATACGTCAGTTTTTTGTAAGTTATGCAGTTATATTTATGCCATGAAGACTCTTAGATTATTGTAATCGTTGAATTACTGTGGACAATGAAGGATATCTTGGGCAACTTTTTTGCACCCTGGATCTTTCCTTCGGTTACTTATATATTTTCCATGAGTTGAGGATGCAGATGAAGGTTCGTTTATGAGAGCCAGATGGAATAAATGCACATGTTGGAAGCAGTTACATTTATCCCGAAGCCTTATCCAAGGGACTTCTATAAACGTGGAATTATCAGGCTTGTTAGTCTCAGGGACAAATATCTCTATGCTCGAGGGGATTTATTTGTCATAAATGTAACTTTTTGTGACGTATTAGACCAGGCTCACTTTCCTTTTATTTGCTCTAATATAAAAATATAATGACTGTATAAACAGTTTTTGATATATTGGTTGAAAGTGCATGTACAAAGTATAATAGAATGATGGCATTTCAGTTATAAGAGAAAATTAGAGAAGTTATCTTTTCACTATACATGCTAGTTATAATTTATTACTGACAGGTTAAAATGCATACCCTTTTTACACCAAGTAACCATTAAATGTTAATTTTTAGTCCCTAAATATGTTAAAAAGATTCACTGTCATTGCTTTCAAATCTGTTGAATATCCAAAAAACAATCTGTTTTAAAATTTTAGATGTTTCAATTATGGATAATTAATATCAGAAAGATTATTACGGAATAAATAGCTTCTGTACCCATTCTCCTGAATGTCTGTAGTGTCTTTTTTTCATGGACTATAGGCAGCCATTCGCTACAGTTTTTCAACTAAAGATTTAAACTTTTTTTTTCAGGTATGCTTACTAAACATACACACTGGTTTATCAGTAGCGGTTGTTTTATTTCCGTTAATGTTGTTCAAAAGGTTCTACGCATCTATCTCTCTGTACCCTTCAACTTTTATAGATTTATTAATTTTGTTAAGATATAAAGACAAGGAATAAGTTATTAAATAGTTGGAAATATTTCCAAAAGAGATGCTTGTTAGAGATAAAAATGCAAAGGAAGAAAGTCTACTACTTGCTGATATGCACCAAAAACAATATAAAAAGGATGTAGTGATATACTCATTTATATACTTGATTTTTAACATTTTTTGACTTTAGCACTAAATGTCGAAAAATCCCTCTTTATTTTACTCTGATTCCAAGATATTTTACTTTACAGTAATGTAATAATTAGCCACCAACATTATTTGGTGATTAACATCACAAGCTCTTACGGGGGCCCTGACTCAAATCCTAGAGAAGGTATAAAAATCCCTTTACCCACTCACAGGGAGCAATACAGATTTAGCTGTTAGGTGCCACGATATTAAAGTAGCAAACAAAAATAGCGGTGTGCATGAATGAAGAACCCCAGGAAAATTGCCTACCGCATTGGAAAAAAAAGGAATGACAATCGACGCAGAGCGTTTGTACTGAAATTAGAAAAAAGTGATTTCTGCGTTTTCAAAAAAAAAAAAAATTTTTTTGAAGTTTGGATAATGCGTTAAATTGTTCATAATACTCATTTTGAATAGTCATATAAATCATATATTCTAATATGATATTCGCTATACATAAATATTCAACGCTAAATCTACCCAGCCAGTGAAAATGACTAGTTTAAACATAATTGAAAAAAAAAATTTAATTTTCATCGCACTTTCTCTACTATGCATCCTTACTTTAGCTGTATATACATATGTCCAGTTTTATAAATTCTGTCTTCTATTCTTCCACCTTTCCTGAGATAAGTACCACGGCATAATATACCGTGGCTAATCATTTTGACTGCCTGAGAAATTTAGATATTTTTTACACAAAACAAATAAATCTAAAGCTTTCAAAACATTAGCAAAAACGTTTGTTTATTCCCCTATTTCATTTCATACACAAGCGTGTATTTATATGTATAGCATTAATTCAATGGGTCATTCGCATTAAATATCCCGTTTTTAGTTCATTGTGAAATATCGTCATGTTTATTATTCTAAACATCCCAACATTATGACGGCCATTTAAGAGCAAGAAAAAGTGAACACAAAGTAATAGCAGAGTCGTTACTTTTGTATGTTACTTTTAGTTTTTGTTTCCATCCATAGAATTCATCTCTAAGAATGGCAAAACTTCGAAAAAGCCCTAAGCTATTGGAATAAATAAATAAAATAAACGAAAAGAGCTCTGAAATCGATGACGATGTTTTTTCTGGCCATTAATAGGAGCCACTAGACTGGGAAAAGGATCTATTTGATACTGAAATGAATATTAGTGATCTGTCTTTGAAGATGAAGTGCAGAACATTTTCAATTTATGAAGGGTAAAATATAGCTAGAACACTATTTGATGAAAGGTTTATTTCTTTTCTTTTCTTTTTGCTTGAATTAAGATGATCACTACCTGTATTAATATGAAAAAATTAATACAGGTAGTGATCAACTACCTGTATTAATTTTTACTACAAGGTAGTTGATCAACTACAGGTAGTGATCAACTACCATTAATACGAGCCACTAGACTGGGAAAAGGATCTATTTGATACTGAAATGAATATTAGTGATCTGTCTTTAAAGATGAAGTGCAGAACATTTTCAATTTATGAAGAGTAAAATATAGCTAGAACACTATTTGATGAAAGGTTTATTTCTTTTCTTTTCTTTTGCTTGAATTAAGTTGATCACTACCTGTATTAATATGAAAAAATGTTTTTGAACTAGATATTGTATAAAATATCAGGTTTGGTAGAAATTCTACTGATACTCAAAATATCTGCTACTCTATAAAATTCTCCTATGCCATGTGTAAACAGACCTCAGTGAAGTTAGGATGACAAGATTCCCTTGTTTTAAACCCAGAACGAAATAGCGGAAATGTTAATGTCTTGAAAGATAGATAAAACAAAATTAGACAGTGTACTTCAGAGCTAGTATTAATTTTCGTTTTATGAAGTAAGCCTTTTAATATAACATAAGCTTTTCTTATGATCGTAAGGATATATGAGACACTAGCTGAATACCCGTGCTTCGCTACGAAGTACATGCATACTGTGACCTTTGTATTTAATTTGTAATTAATGCCAAAAAAATACAGGAAAAAATATATTTATAAAAATATCGTAACGGATATTTTTAAAGACAAAATATTGTAGAAGAACATATTCAAATTAAATACAACGGTCAATGTATGCAATAAATTTGTATGCTACCATAATATAACCATAAAACATACTAATTTGGATTAAATTCTTTAAAAACTTCCATCTCAATTAGTCTAGTGGTTAAATTTTATCTTTTACCGTATTTTAATATTTTTTTGTCAATTTATTTAGTTGTTATGCACATGACGCAAAATTAATTTAAAGTATCACAAAAAGAAAAGAAACCACGTGACAGCATTTAATAAATTAATTTCTAAAAATTAATCTTTAAAAATTCAGCAAAAATCAAAAAATAGAGGTAAAGAATCGAAAAAGATTTCATTTTAAAGGAATTTTTATGATCTTTTTCTCGTGATATAAATTTTATAACCCTCAGATTATTATTTTAAATGCAAATTTAAAAAAAGTTACAATAACAGCTTAAAAATTTAATTTTAAAAAATCTAAGGAGGATTTTTCAAAAATCTTCCTTAGTGCACCCCTACACTATAAGAAGAATCACCATGCAAAATTTCAGCCCTTTAGGTCCAGCGGTTTGGTTTGTGCATTATCTGTAAGTCAGTCAATATGTGATGGAACTGTTTTATATATATAGATAATATAACTTAAATAACTTCCATTTTAACTGAATGAACTGCTTATTTCTTTGCTACGTTAACATTTTCATTCTTTGAATAGGTTATCATTTGTTTTGTTTACTGTTGAATAAGTAGTGATTTATTAAATATCAAAACAAATGTGTTGAAGATTACCTTATATTAAACATATATTAAACTATGGAAGACATTCTAATGACTTCCAGTGCTATTATACACACGTATATTAAATATTTTGCATTAATAAAAAAAGTCGTAGGTTGTTAACTAAATTATTATGCTACTATTACGCTTTTACTATATAACTTTTTTTGGTTTCTCTATTTCATGGTATAAATACCATTTTGCTGAAAAATTTGGACCAGATACGATTTATCTGTTACTTGTATTGAAGTGGTAGTATCTACATATGTAAATTGTAATTTTTAGTAAATAACTTGGTCATACACGAAAGTTGATAGAATTGTTTCTGCAATATAGTAATTTATGATAGAAATTATCATTTTGGATATCATATAAATATCGCACTCTTCCTGTAAAGTCATTATTCCAATGCAATGCCATTTTTCTTACTGACTTCTCCTAAAAAAGGGTCCACATTCGTATCAAAATGGGAACCGAACTCTGGATGACTTTGTTCTGTGTTTTATCAGCAAATTAAATCTTGGTCCAGCAAATAGCACGACTGAAATTAGATATATGTACCAAGTATCTTGCCCAGATTCCAAAGAAATGATACAAGATACGGATCCATTAGTGTAGACGCTGATATGGAGATAGAAAACAAAATGGATTTCCAATAGTGGAAACGGAATGAATGCGGAAAAAGATACAGATAGGTTAAAAACGAGGATTCGTATCATTGGTTCTGTATCATAATGCGTAATACAGATACTTACAATGGTGTAAGAATGAGCACAGTCTTATGATGAGTTCGCACATTTCGTTATTCTCATGTTAAAAGTTAATAAGGTCAGAAGCTATTTAAAACGATGCTGCGAAATGTGTTTGCCAATCCAGGGCGCTTGTTAATGAAGACATTTGCAATTTTAGCCGCGAGAATCGTTGGTTGCTTTCAAGGGAACTACCACCACTATTTGGTGCCATCTCAGTTTTGATGGATCACTCCCAGGGGCTCACTCACATCTGGCAGGGGGGGAAGGCTCGTACCTTCTCCCACCCCTTCTTACCTCATAGGATTTTCCAGTCTACGGATTTAACATGTCAGTGTCTGGTATGGATAAATGTAACTTAAAACTGTTTGAGATGTAATTTCAAATTAACTAAAAGTTTATGACTTTTATAGGTGAATTTCATAAAGTTTTATGATAGTACGAAATTACTTATAATTAATCTTTTTCAGAGGAAAATGCTAGAAAATTCTTACAAGCAGTTGATAGTGCATGTGTTTTTCATAACTCAAGCACTAGATTTGCTGACGGATATCGTTATGGCCTTGGTAAGTTCTGCGCAATATATTTGAATTAATTTAGATATTTTGCATCAAATTTATTTTCTAACAAAATACTAGTATATGTACATACAAGATGACCAAAATTTGACTATAAACTTAGTTTTAATATTTTTAGTTATATTCAAGTGTAACTTGCCTTAAATTAAAGAAAATGTGTGAGGAAGGGAATTAAAAAAGGGACTAGTTGATACCCGTCAAAACATGACGGCTAGATAGTAAATAAATGTACTAATTCAGAAATTATACTCAACACATCATTGCTAAATGTTGAAAATCATAATAATGCGCAGAAACAATTTAATATGTTTAAGCGGCCTCGTGCTTAGTGAGTAACTAAAGCCAGATTTAAAAATGTCACTGAGCATGCGCAGAAAGCAATTTTTTTAAATTGTAAATTATGGCTAATTTAACTGCCCGAAATAAAGTTTACATGAGTTTTAATCTTATATTTCACAAACATGATTATCATAAAGGTAAAAATGGCAGAGAGAGATCTAGAGACTCATCGGAATAAACGTGTTTATCATTAAAACATGCCACTGAGCATGCGCAGAAAGAAATTTTTAATTCTAAATTATAGCTAATTAATAGAAATTGCCGTTGCAAAAACCAAATTGGACAAATCTAGAGATTACAATCTTTCGTTTAAGACCAAAATTAAATAAATTGATGCAGTAGTTTACTCTCACGGACTGCCCAAAAAGTTGGCTTAGCAACTTAAATATATAGATGACTCTTTACATTAATGGATAGTTCAATGGAAAGAAAATTGGCCTCATGTTTAGGAGACTACGGTTTGACTCATATTCAAAATTTTAGGCTAATTTCAGAGACAAGAAAAAATATCAATCAATAAAAATATTAAAATTTTTTTTTCTTATAAAACATATACGATTCAAATTTTGTAAAAATTTGTGAACAATAAAAAGAAAATTACTGTCAAAAATGTGTGATGTAGTTAAGTAATCAGTTCTGTGTGATTAACTGTTGATGCAATAGAATTGCTTAAAGGAACTGCTACTAATCTTATGAAAGAGGCTGTAAAAATTGTTTTTCAGATTTATAAGAAAATAAATTGCTCAGATACTCAACAGCCGTTCCAAAAGCCATGAAAGAGAGGACTGAATTTTGCACAAAATTAATATATTATAAAGTATTGCCCTGAATATTTTCGGATTTTGTTTCAGAAATTAGTGAGAGGGTAAGATAAGCATATTTTACTCAATTATAAGCAAGATTTTTTTAAAGACCTGCAAAAACAGTTCCTTAAAAATTTTTAAGAGCTCAGATACTCGACAGCCGTTCCAAAAGCCATGAAAGAGAGGACTGAATTTTGCACAAAATTAATATATTATAAAGTATTGCCCTGAATATTTTCTGATTTTGTTTCAGAAATTAGTGAGAGGGTAAGATAATCATATTTTACTCAATTATAAGCAAGATTTTTTTAAAGACCTGCAAAAACAGTTCCTTAAAAATTTTTAAGAGATTACTAGTTTCAGAGTTCATGAGTTAGATAACTCATAAGTCCCAAGATATTAATGTATATCCTACTGTTGCTGTTGTTTACATTCGTGAACTGCAGAGAACAATCTGCAAAAAAGGTTTCCCTTCTTGAAATTCTCAGGTATCGTAATAAAGCATAAATATATCGAAGTAAGAACGACGGTATCCACTCTGGCTATAAATTGACAGTTTACCTTTCTGTTATTTTCCTTCACGCAGAAAACACTCCAATTTAGAAAAGAAAGTTTTTACTGTGATGACCTAGTTTTAAAAAAGATTACACTATCATTATTTTACTTCTTTTTCATTGTGGTACAATGTACTTTACTTCATTATGTATCATTTCTTTTTCTTTTATTCTTAGCTTTGCACATCTTTTCCTGCATTTTTTTTTAAAATTGAGTTTTAAAAAACTTTTATATTTATAGACAAAACGTTTTGTTTTATCATTAGTCGTAAAAAATTCTCTACTATGACTACTAATTGTATTACTACCCTATGAATCATTATTTTCCTCGCTTTCTCAGCTTTGTACATTTTTTAATACGCACTTGAGTACACTTGAGTTTTATAATGGATTTTTTTTAATATACCATTTTGATCTATAACCCTAAGTCCTATAATCTTGTATTACTACCCTATGAATCATTATTTTCCTCGCTTTCTCAGCTTTGTACATTTTTTAATACGCACTTGAGTACACTTGAGTTTTATAATGGATTTTTTTTAATATACCATTTTGATCTATAACCCTAAGTCCTATAATCTTCTTGTATTACTACCCTATGAATCATTATTTTCCTCGCTTTCTCAGCTTTGTACATTTTTTAATACGCACTTGAGTACACTTGAGTTTTATAATGGATTTTTTTTAATATACCATTTTGATCTATAACCCTAAGTCCTATAATCTTCTTGTATTACTACCCTATGAATCATTATTTTCCTCGCTTTCTCAGCTTTGTACATTTTTTAATATGCACTTGAGTACACTTGAGTTTTATAATGGATTTTTTTTAATATACCATTTTGATCTATAACCCTAAGTCCTATAATCTTCTTGTATTACTACCCTATGAATCATTATTTTCCTCGCTTTCTCAGCTTTGTACATTTTTTAATACGCACTTGAGTACACTTGAGTTTTATAATGGATTTTTTTTAATATACCATTTTGATCTATAACCCTAAGTCCTATAATCTTCTTGTATTACTACCCTATGAATCATTTTTTTCCTCGCTTTCTCAGCTTTGTACATTTTTTAATACGCACTTGAGTACACTTGAGTTTTATAATGGATTTTTTTTAATATACCATTTTGATCTATAACCCTAAGTCCTATAATCTTCTTGTATTACTACCCTATGAATCATTATTTTCCTCGCTTTCTCAGCTTTGTACATTTTTTAATACGCACTTGAGTACACTTGAGTTTTATAATGGTTTTTTTTTAATATACCATTTTGATCTATAACCCCAAGTCCTATAATCTTCTTGATCTCAGATATATTTCTCATAATTATAGTCTTTATGATTTTGCTGAAATTATTTTAAATATGGAGACGTAAGATAAAAGTGATCAACCTAAAACGTGGAGCCCTAAAATAACTGCATTCTTATTTCTACACACCAATAAAATTCAAAAGCACTGATGTAACTTCTAAACGCGATGAGAGCTATCTGTCTTTCCCATGAAAGTATGATGGCATCATTCCCAAAGTCTGAGTGATTTGCTTTGTTGCGATATTTAAAGCAAATGCTGTAGTGTGCTAAACTAATTTTAGCAATTAGTAAAGCATATTGACAACAATTTGGGTCCAAGTATTGTTTCTAGGATATTCACTAAATCAGGTAAGTATTAAAATGTAACCAAAGTTTAAGAGTTTCATACTCATGTATATTCGAGCAACGTGATGTAAATGAACAAATTAGATTGAGAGAGGTCGATTGTTCTTCCCGTTTTTCTAATTAATGATTTTCATATTTTGTAGGAGCAGAAGTTGGCATCAGTACAAGCCGAATACATGCTCGAGGACCTGTAGGCGTTGAAGGTTTATTAACCACAAAATGGGTCTTGTACGGATCTGGAAATACAGTTTCAGATTTCAACTCTGGAAAATTGAGCTACTGTCACGAGTCATTACCTTTGGATTCTGACTGTGACGGTATGCAGCATTGAGAAATTTTTATTTATGTTTTTAACGCGCTCTCTCTCTGAAAGAAAATTATTTAAAAAATGTCTGAGTACTTAAATTTTCAGATATGTAGTTGTTTATTGACATGGTTTAATCTTTCAAGTCCAAAAATGTTAATGGTTCTATTTATATCTATCTACTTTTACAGGAACTTATGTAAGCCAGTGCTGAACGTAACATGCGATACGAAATAAAAAAAGTTTTATTCAAATGAATATTTATTTCCTTTAATTCCTTTTCTAATTATTCAACATTATGTACCATTTAATTCCCACTACATTTCAAAATGTTGATTGCTATTTTGTTTTGTTTCTAAAAGTCTTAATTTACTCCATTCAACAAAATTCCAAACATTAAATTAAAGCACATTATTTTGGATCATAAAAATGTTTAAAGGTGGAAGTGATTTAAAAATAATCTTTTCTTTGTACAAAGACACAAACACCTTTGTACAAAGCACTGAGCTCTCAGTAGAAGATACTTCTATGCAGATGGAAAGCTACATTTTAGTGAAAAAAAGGAACTGAATTTATTCTATTAACTATTAGTTGAGACTTTTTAAAAGGCAAGTAAAATACCAAGAATAAGATGTTTGCTCCTTTAATTTATTTCAATTAATACACCAAATATTTGTTGTCTTTTTACGCTCTTCAAGCACTTAAAGTAATAACAAATCAAAGCATATTTTAAAATTCAGCCGTGTGGGAAAACAAGTTTTTTTACAAATGTACTGCTTCTCCATTAATAAATGCTTCTATTTACATCCTAATTAAGATTTAACTATGCATTTTTAAAAATTATTAAATTAGTTTCTACAAACCTATTAATGAGAGGAACAATCTAAAAATCATTTCAACTTTTTTTGTTATTTTCGCATAAAATGTTATTTTTACAAAAAACGTTTTGGAAAAATATAATATCCACTTTTCGGTAAATGATTTGCTATGTTTGAATTTATTTTTGCATATATTTCATTTGTGTATGGTAACCTATTCGAGACGTTGTGACCATCTTTACAGATGAGTGTTTGATTCTAAGAAGGGAGGGGATTGATGAATAATTTGTCCTTAAAAAAGGTGGTGGTTACTCACAGAAAACATATCGGAATATAAACATTAATCCTTATTAAATATACGACTTTCATTTACAAGCAAGCAAATCATAGAATTCATAAATTCATTCCGTGCCATTGAAAAGATTTAAAAATCGAAGAATAATTTGTCTTTAAGAGAGGTAGTGGTTGCTCAAAGAAAACATATCGGAATGTAAACATTAATACTTATCAAGTATGCGACTTTCATTTACATGCAAGCAAATAATAGAATTCATAAATTCCTTCCATGTAATTGAAAAGATTTAAAAATCGAGGAATAATTTGTCTTTAAGAGAGGTAGTGGTTGCTCACAGAAAACATATCGGAATGTAAACATTAATCCATATCAAATATGCGACTTTCATTTACATGCAAGCAAATCATAGAATTCATAAATTCATTCCGTGTCATTGAAAAGATTTAAAAATCGAAGAATTTGCAATTTTTATTTTACAAATGATTGTAGTTCATTAAAGAGGAAATAGATAAAGCGTCTTCTTTCACACCAACGAGAAATATTTTTAAAGTGTGCAAAAGAAGTATATTAAAAACATTTGATTTCATTCATTTAGGCATTTTAAAGTTTGAAATGTTTCTGCAGGAGAATTTTATTAAATATTGAGAAAACTAATAACATTATCTAGCTTTTTTTGTGATACTCCAAGGTTTCAGGATCTAGATTTGTAAGTGTTGAAATCAGGCCCAGATTTCCGCATGGGCAAGTGGGGCACTTGCCCAGGGCCCCCAAATTTATGGGGCCCCCTAATTTAGTATTAAGTTGTACATATTTTTGAAAATTTGGTTTTAGGCTAATTCAGTAAAGGTGGGCAGTGGCGGATACAAAAAAAAATCCTGGGTGGGGCACAGTGCACCCACTATATTCATTTCAAAAGAAAATTTCCTGAATTTATTTATTAACATTAAAAGTAAATTAATTAACACATTATTATTATTATTATTATTTTTCAAATGTTTGACTTTTTGGACTAAAATTTTTTGAATTTCCGGTCCGAATTTATGAGGTAGGGTTGGGTGGGGGGGGGGCTAGGTGAGTGTCCCACATGTTCATGTGGAAATCTACTCCTGGAGGGGGAGGGCACATGGCCTCCCTCTGGATCTGTCCTTGGAGGGGGCCCCCAAAATCTGCTTTGCCCAGGGCCCCATTGGGTCAAAGTCGGGCCCTGGTTGAAATAGGTCGAAAAATATACGTTAAGGAAAAACATCTAAGAGTCTGATGTATGCTTTTAATTAAGGAAGAAAATGTTTTCTTGTTTTAGAGCTAATAATCATGATACTTCATGTCTTATAGCTCTTAAAATACCTTCCAGTTTTAATACAGATTACAAGAAAGATGTATTACTTTCAACATTGTTTTAATATAAAATTTATTAAAAGATATACATACAAGGAGGAACACAAAAGAACAGTTAAGCTACAAAATATGGCTTCGTTTTTGTGGTTGGCATGAGAGCCCGTCCAACATCTGATGTACTAGATCTTCTGGAACTAGAGCCTGGATGACTAGATTTTCTTGGGATACTGTTCAAACTCATACTTCGGGACCATTCTGCGTAATCGAATTTTCTACAGCTTTTCTCCTTTTTCTCTGGCTGCAATGTAATAAAAATGCTTAAATTTCCCATATAAGACATTATTAGGCCCTAATAAAAATTAGCTAATCAATGCAAATATAAAAGACAATTGTTTGTATTAAAATTGTTTGTAACATGTTTATTTGTTATAAGTACAGATATGAGATTAGAGTGTTTCGAGGGTTAACAGTAGGCTAAGTAGATTATGTAAGGTATACACAAGATTCGATTCACAAGAATCGAACTTTTGAGTGAATTAAAGAAGCTGCTTTAGATATGCTAATTTCGGCATACGCGCTTAGTATAAATACCACGCAGCGTCATTAAGGAAAAGGGGGAGGTTGTTAAGGTTGAAAAGGTGTTATCCTGCGCTAGTGCTTAGCGGGCCAGAAGTTTACATGGCAGTACTGCTGGTTTGACTTACTGTTCGTGAGTATAAAAATATATTGTTCTTGAAAGCTGTGTTTATACATTCCGTACAAGTAGTACGCATGCTTATTGCTGTAAAAGCCAATTATATGTGCAGCGAATTCAATAAACATTGTTTCATGTATAAACTGTGTTTGTATATAATTCAAATAGAGTGCCACTTCAAATTATATACACCCAAGTCTGGGTAGAAGTGAGCATAGAAACTCTATAATTAACACTATTGCTTTTAAAACCTAATCTAAAGAAAATTAATATTCATAAAAATATATCAATGTTGAACGGAATGTTCAAGTTATTAGTAAATACATTCTATTTATGTGTGCTTCAAGGCTCTATTTCAAGGAGGGAACGAACGCTCTGCAATATACTCGTATGACACTCCCTTGCATACAACATTCGTGGAATACTGCTCGGTTTTAACGTAGGATTACGTTTCTCCATAACGGTCCTCCGGAAATCAAAATTTCAGATGTCCTGCGTCGCGAGTTATAATTTTGGCAGCGCGCTAAACCCAGTCTTTATATCTTGGGCAAGCAGTAAACAGTTAAACAGAAAAGTACCAAAATGCGTCAAAATTTTGACACACACACACACACACACACACACACACATATATATATATATATATATATATATATAACACACACGCACACACACACACACACACACACACACATATATATATATATATATATATATATATATAACACATACATACATATATACATTCAAAAGAGGTAAGCAACAATAAGTAATCCTACGTTAATAACCTGCGGTAGTTTCTTTAGAAGCGACTACCTGAAATTTCTTTTTCTGTTGTGCTCCCTTCATTTGTAAGTCACATACTATTATTGCCTAACTGTTCTTTTATAACTATATTTGCAATACTCCCAATAGAGCTTGGAGATATTGCTAATTTCTTTGAGAGGGAAAGATGTAATACGAAAAATGGATTTTTGAGAAAGCAAATTTGTTGTGTGAGTAGTTATACAGAACCTTGTAGCATTAAGTTGACTATCGTACAGCAATACATGCTAAAGTATTGGGCATGTCAATTTTGCTTTTAAAAAGTTGTAGACAGGAATTAAATATTTTCAAACAAATATCAGAAAATTCTGTATTTCTATTTTTGCTATATATTTACTTTTGCAAAGTTTGGGCTCTACGATTCCTCGATAAGGCACTTAATGACATGTATGAATGTCATTAAGTTGCAGAATTAGAGGAAAAATTCTAAAGGTTGCGCCAACCACAGCGATAAGCTTGGTCGGCGTATAACGGCATATTTAATTGGAGCCAAGTCCCCCCCCCCCCCCCCCAGCAATCCGCTCAGCAGGGACCCATTGGCTCGGGGGTGAACGACTTACTCGGACACCACGAAGCACCCCTTACAATTCGCAATCCTAAAATATCTATTTAACCAATTTATAATGACAACCCGCTTAAGTTACACACCAGTTCCTTGTTGCTTTCTTTGTTTTTTCCCTTTACTTATCTATATATATAAAACAGTTCCGTAACTGACTGACTCACTGACTGACATATAACGCACAGACCAAACCGCTGGACCTAAAGGGCTGAAATTTTGCATGGCGATTCTTCTTATAGTGCAGGGGTGCACTAAGAAAGATTTTTGAAAAATTCTTAGATTTTTAGAAATTCTTAGATTTTTAAAAATTAAATTTTTAAGCTGTTTTAGTAACATATTATAATTTGAGGGTTATGAAATTTATATCACGAGAAAGATCATAAAAGTTCCTTTCAAATGAAATCTTTTTCGAATCTTTATCTCTATTTTCTGATTTTTGGTGAATTTTCAAAGATTAATTTTTAGAATTTAATTTATTAAATGCTGATCACGTGATTTCTTTTTCTGGTACTATAAATAAATGTATCGTCACGTGCATAATAACTAAATAGACAAAAAAACTTATTTTTCTTGCTAATGCGGCAGACGATTGGACATTACCCCAAAAAATATTAAAATACAGTAAAAGATATGTAAAATCAAACTGCACTATATTCTTTAGTATGTCTTATTAATTTAATTTTAATATTTAATATATATATATATATATATATATATATATTTATATATATATATAAAAGAGCTTGTCTGTTTGTTTGTCCGCTATAGAATCATAGACTGTTTCACCCACCGGGACCAAATTCGGCACAGTTAATGTTTTGGACCCGAGAAACTTAAATCAGGAAAAACGAAATTTGGGGCTCAATTAGTTTATTTTAAATTAATTTTTTAATGTTTTTTGTGCCCGATAGAGGTCCGTCTACCCCCTGTGGATTCCCCTCGACCAACTGCGTTAAGAGGGGTGGTTTGAGGATGACGGAGGGGGGGGGGTCAATGCGCGGGAGAAAGAGTGTTGGGAATGACCTTAAAATCAGACGAAGGTCCGCAGGCTCAAAGTTTCTTTCTTTCTTATTGTTTGTATATCATTTCAGTCGAAACGTGCTAAGCGCATTCTGTCTGGGCAGATGAACATGAAGAGCGGGAGTGCAGCCCAGTATTTTTTTGATGGAATGCATGAAATATTTTATATCTATATAGCTACTCGGGCAACGCCGGGCAATAATGCTAGTATATATATATATATATATATATATATATATATATATATATATATATATATATATATATATATATATATATATATATATATATATATATATTTGTCATTAATTGCATACATTGACCGTTGTATTTAATTTGTATGTACTCTGTAGCGAAGTTCGGGTTTTCAGCTAGTTTATACATATATTTCTTATCCATACCCTGCAAACTAATTGCACTTTACAGTTACAATTTACATTATAAAATTGCCATTTTACATTCAAGCTGCAGTTTCAATTACAGTTACCCTTGCGAACATATTACAGATTACAATTACAGCTTACATTATATACTTGAAATTTTACATTTAAGGTGCAATTTCAAATACTCTTACTCTTACTATTACATTTACCCTTGCATTAATACCATATTAGGATTTACAATGTCAATTTACATTATATACTAACAATTTTACATTTTGATGCAATTTTAATTTCAATTACAATTACAATAACATTTTCCACTACGTTATGGATACATTGCAATTTTGAATTACGATTTACATTGTACACTCATAAATTGCATTCAAGGTAAAATTTCGATACAATTACCTTACTCGTACAATTTTACATTTAAGATGCAATTTCAAACATAATTACACTTACTATTGCATTAAATAATTACATTACATACATATTACAATTGTATTACAAACCATTAACAAATAGATTTACTGGTAAACATTTATATAATAATTATGCATTAGAGGAAAAAAAAACTTTTACAAATTTAAAGATAATTTTATGAATATATTTTGTATGATGAAGAAAGATGTATAATTTATAGTTGCTGAATGATCGCAAACATGACAAGTTAGAATTTTTTTTCTTGAAAAAAAAATATGATTAAATCTCACAAAAAAAGAATATACGTAGGAAACAATAGCAACTGTTGTTCTCTTTTCATGTGGAAAACTTGTAATAAAAAAAGTAAAAAGTAAATAAATTAAGACTGAAAACTATCATATTTAAAAGTTTTTTTCATGGCAGACGCCCCACAACATTTGTAATAATTAGTATCTGATAATTTTGAGTGGATTGAAAAAAACAAAACAAATTACTGCATCTAAAACTTTAAAATAATAGCTATAAAACTGGCGTTCCCAAACTAAAACGCAGCTCTGTTTCTTCAGCAACAAAAAGAAGTTATTTAAAATATCTTCAGTCTTCACTAAAGCTGATTCAGTCAGAAAAAAAAAGTAACTCCACTTTAGTGGAGGCCGCATATTGCCTTTCTCAGAGCACTATGCAGAGAGCGAGGTGTTAAATATTTACATTAAAAGGAAAGAATTTAAATGTAAATCTCTTAAGGAGAGTTACCGTAACTCTAAATAAACCCTTTATTGAGAATTATTCAGAATTTACCAAAGATAAAATACCAGATTAATGTTGAAGGCTAGGAAATGAGGCGAATGCAAAAAAACTGCAAATATTTATAGGACAACAATAACAACAAAAATAATAGACCCATAAAATGAAAATATATTAAAACCGCCAGGTTCAACATGCGAAAAGAAATGTATAGGTGAACCATAACACTTTTTTACGTGAAATAAATGAATGAGAATTGCATCGTTGACATTCAGTTTGGATTTACATTTTTTAGAAAATATGATGTTGAAATGCTTGAGCTTTTTTTTTTGAGAGAGAGGCTTAAAAAAATATAAAATAAATGTTACCATTAGCTTCAAATCGTGAATTTGAATATATTTCCTAAGTAATTATTTATTTATTCAGGATTTTTTTATGCTCTTCACCTTGGAGGCAAAGAGTTTTTACAGCTTTATAAAAAAATCGACTTTTTTTTCGAATCGATAAGAATAGTTTCAATTCATAATAGAAAAAGAAGGCATTATTAAGAGAAATTCTGGGTGTTTTTCTAGTAAACAACTAAGGAAATTTGGAAGTCTATTTGTATATGATTTTAAACGTGAAAGAGAGAGAAAGAGAGAGAGAGAGATTTGGCATACATGCATAGAAAATATTTCTTTTCTTTGTTAGCACATTAGAGGACCACAGTACAGTTCCATCAAGATAAATTTTCAACATTACGAAATTAAAGATAGTGGGACAATTTATACCCAACTGAAGTAATCAAACATAAAAGAGTTACTACTTAAGTTTGTGAGAAAAAGGAAAACTACAGTAACTCTCTACAGATAAGGGATTTAGGGATTCAAGATATCTAAGAATATTTTTAAGCCCTATAGCTCCTAATACTGCTGACCTTATTTACTCCATAAAAGCATAAAAGAATACTTTATGCTACCTCACAGTATGATTCATGACTTTAAACAGTACTGATAATCTAAGCTAATTCACAGAGAGAGCTATGAAACAGTACACGTAACAGAATTTAGATAGCAGTAAAAATGTTACAGTTGTTGAAACGTAATAAAATGCAGAGTATTGTTTTAATTACTTAAATAATTATAATATAGAATGACTGTAAATTGCATTTTACATGACTCTGCAAAGCTTTCATATGCTGCTCTTTCAAAACCCTTATACCTTCAAGGATCAGTTAAAAACATGTTTGAGTGGATATAAACCATTACTTTACGTTCGTAGCCTATTAAACTTCTTTATCTGTATATCACATAATGCAATATGGCATACTGTAGGCTTTGATCCCACCTAGTTTCGGTTTCATTTAATCTGTAATTTGATGAAAATCAATGAAATCAAACAAATTCTGATGATAATCACTTTATCAGTTTATTTGATGAAAATCAGTTTTTTTTCTCCGTTTTGCTCAAGCTCATAGTATAGATTTTTGGAACGAAGTTCTTTTACGCATCTTACAGTAGAGTGAACTGGCAGGAATCGGCACGTAGCGAAAAAGCGTTATGCCCCCTTCATAAAAGCTTTTTCTCAAGGACTCTGTGGTTGAATGGTTATCGCATCGGACTACGGAGTATCGGACTATCTCACTACGGAGCAAGAGGTCCCTGGTTCAAATCCCCGCACAAGCGCTGGCCGTTTCTATTCCCACTCATTCTGGGAATAGCGCAGTGGCTAACCAACACAACCTACGTAAGATCTATGATGCTGCTATCTATATCCAGAAATTTGAACGATTTGTATAATGTAATATATATGTATATATATATATATAAATATGCACATATATATATACACACACATGTATATATATATATATATATATATATATATATATATATATACACACACATATACAGGGTGTCCATAATTAAAGTCCCACTTTCAAAAGGCTGCAAAAAAAGAACCACTGGTCAGAATGACTTCAAATTTGAACTGAATATACTGGAAGAAGGGGGAAACGATTTGGCATAATAAAGAAAAGTTCCAAAATGTAACAGCGCCATCTATTGATACCTTTTTGAACTTTTTTTATTATGGCAAATCGTTTCCCCCTTCTTCCAGTATATTCAGTTCAAATTTGAAGTCATTCTGACCAGTGGTTCTTTTTTTGCAGCCTTTTGAAAGTGGGACTTTAATTATGGACACCCTGTATATGCATATATATACACACACACACACACACACATATATATATATATATATATATATATATATGTATATGTGTATATATATATATATATATATATATATATATATATATATATATATATATATATATATATATATATATATATATATATATATATATATATATATATATATATATATATACTAGAAGGTAACCCGTCATTTTGACGCCATAATACTAATAATGACGTCATAGTGGAAAAAAGTATGTGAAAGTTAAAAAAATATCCCGAATTACCTAACAATATTGCATTTAATCCACACCTTGTAATAGCAAACGCTTTCATTATTTTTTATTTGTTTAGTTTTTCATGCGATTGGAGTAGTAGACTGCCATCCAACCCGTCATTTTGACGTCATAATACTAATAATGACGTCATAATGGAAAAAGTATATGAAAGTTAAAAATACCCGAATTATCTAACAATATTGCATTTAATCCACACCTTGTAAAAGCAAACCCTTTCATTATTTTTTATATATTTAGTTTTTCATGCGATTTGAGTAGTAGACTGCCATCTAACCCGTCATTTTGACGTCATAATACTAATAATGACGTCATAATGGAAAAAGTATATGAAAGTTAAAAAATATCCCGAATTATCTAACAATATTGCATTTAATCCACACCTTGTAAAAGCAAACCCTTTCATTATTTTTTAGTTTTTCATGCGATTGGAGTAGTAGACTGCCATCCAGATTTTTACAGCTCACTACGCGATATGAATATTTGAGCTATTTGATTCATTCACATTCAAGTTTGTTTACTTTCAGAAATCATCGCAAAAGTAAACAGATTTTTAAAAACTGTTAAATATGCAGCTAAAAACATCCAATTTTATTTAGTTCTGAATGTTTTATAGAAAAATAGGCCGAACAAACGTGATTTGATGGAGAAGATATTAGTTTTTAGGTAAGAAAAAATTCTGATCCACATCTGAAATTGAAAGTAAGCCTAACCGGCATTTTGTTTACTGAGGGCTTCAATTGAAAGATGAGTTCAGCCCGGAAGTGTTATACAGAGACAACGGCTATTATATATATATAATACACATATATATGTGTGTGTATATATGTATATTTATATATATAATATATATATATATATATATATATATATATATATATATATATTACATTATACAAATCGTTCAAATTTCTGGATATAGATGGCAGCATCATAGATATGACATATTAGATGTTGGTATAGATTAGATGTGTTGGGGATAGCCGGTGCGTACAAGCGCTACGGGCAATTTTAAAACCCTTCACTGCACACTGCATCAAATTTGATACATAAGTTATTTTTCCCCTTTATAGTCAAAAGCATTATTTTTAATCCACTTGTGCACCTTGTATTAATTTTGAAACATCATAGCAAAGCTTTTAATCATTGTTAGTTACATTTTCGTAGGATAGATGGCACCAGGAATACAACTGCGATCTCAGTAAAAGATAGCTGTTCAATTCATACCAGAAATGCCTTAGTATTTGCTATATTTTCAGTATTTTAAAGTCAGTTTTCATCTTTGAAAGTTTTATAAATATATTTTGGAGGTACGTAGCTTTTATAATTATTAATAAAATACTTCTTTAATTTTTATAAAAATTCAAGTACGATTTCAATTTTATGTATCAAAAATGATACATGGTGTTATTACGCCATTTTTTATGGAAATGGCGGGAAGAAAGTTTTTAACACAGAAAGAAATTGAGGAACTTATGAACAGATCATGGAGTGATCATAGTGAAGATGGATCTGATTCAGAAAGCGATGGCAGCACAGCTGATCCTAATTATAAACCAAACAATGTTTGTGATGAAATTTTTGATGGTAGTAGTGATTCGGAAGATGAGGTATCAGTACTTGATAATAGCGATGTTCTTGATCTTCCTAATGGTGGGAACATGCCAAAAACTAACAGAAATAATACAGGGAGAACAAAGCCTGCAATCAGCTGGAAGAAAACTAATTTACTTCAAAATGATGATCAAATTTTATTCCGAGGTGACGAGAATCTCTCTCCTGAAATTATGAATTTAAACACACCTCTAAATTTTTTTAGTTATCTTTTTACAGAAGATTGGATTGAGCATATAGTTCAAGAAACAATTTTATTCAGTGTGCAAAAAAACCTAGAAAAGTGTGTCAATGTAACGAATTTAGAAATTAAACAATACATTGGAATTTGTATAATGATTTCTATTGTACATGTACCAAACACTAGGCAATATTGGTCACCTGCCATAGGCAATGATGTAATAAAAGAATGTATATCATAAACGCTTTGAAAAGATTAGAGAATTTCTACATTTTAATGACTTATGTAAACAACCACCACATGATGACCCCTCAGCATGATCGTTTATATAAACTTCGACCAGTTGTAAATGCTCTACTTGAAAGATTTCATACCGTCCCTATGGAATCACGTCTGTTTAAACTTATTTTTTGTTTGTTATTGTTTTAATTCACGCGAGATTTATATTGTGTCATTAATTTATTTTTGTTTGTGATTAAATAATAAAATTAATCCGATTTAAAATTATGCTAGGTAACATCTAAATCAAAATAATTAATTTATATATTAAAATTTTTAATTTTAATAAAATATTTAATTTATATATTAAAATTTTAAATTTTAATAAAATAGAGAGAGAGAGAGAGAGAGAGAGAGTTGGTTGGTTGGTTGGTTGGTTGGTTGAACAAAAGAGGGCTGCGCTTTTTGGCGTGACAAAAATGCATTAATATAAGCAATAGAAATCTACATATTAAATCACGTTTTGAGTTGAAAAAATAACGTAAGGAACTTCGTTCCTGACGGGGGTCCCCCGACCGCCCAATTTTGATTTTTATCAAGAGCTGTCATGCAGGGACACCTTTTTGTTTTGTTCCTTACACCTTGTAAACCACACCCGAACAGTTCACATGGGCATGGGGAATGGCTGCACATGTGAAATTACGGCTTTACAATTTTTGCAACCCTTTCATAGTCTCTCCCCGCCTAAACTTCATTTTCTTCTAGATCTTCAACTACCTTACGCCAACGACATCTTTGTGATATCTAGTTAATTAAAAATAATTTAGTAGTCCTAATAATTTGTACACTAAGTAAAGCGCCTTTTGTCGCTAGTATTGAAGATACATACATATCGAAGCTCAAAACATGCACCCGTTTCTTATGTACGGTGTTACGGTTTTAGGATTATGAGTTCGGAATATCTCTGAAATGGTTTGAGAAAAATTATTCAGCCATTTGTTTCTTCAGCCATTTGTTTCCCATGTTACATATTTCTTAAATTATATATTTTCCAACATATAATTCACACTTTTTGACAAGATGAAGCTAAATAGAATAACTCTAAATATTTAGTTGAAATATTGCTATTTAAGTTTCGTATGCAACACTTAAATTTGATATGCTGCATCAATTTTTTGGAATACAGCTTTCAGTGTTGTATAAGAAAAGGGACAATTTTTTAAAGGTTTTCAAGGTGCATCATTATTTTCATATTTATTTCCGGGCATCATGAATAAAACATGCAGTATTTAAGATAAAATCCTTAGATACGCCGGAAGAATGACTTGAAAGGAGGGTCCCGAAAGGAAACAATTTGATAGAAGCATGGAAATATATTTTCAGTTTTTTATTAAATTTGTATTACGAAGTAAAGTGTTTATTACCTACCTTTGGTGAGGTGGCGAAAATTTCTCTATGCCTTTTGTGATTTGAGAATACAAATATGACAAATATGTATGTTACTATGATATATATATATATATATATATATATATATATATATATATATATATATATATATATATATATATATATATATATATATATATATATATATATATATATATATATATATATATATATATATATATATATGTATACATGTGTGTTTGTGTACCATTAATACACATATAAATATATATTAAATTGAAAGGAAAATATAATTTTTTAACTACTAAAAGCAATAAAGAATTGAATTTCAATGGAAATACATGTATAGTAAGGGACAGAATGCAATATTTTGATATGTAAGAAGAATAATATAAAAATTTGAAACACAAAACTATAACATGTAGGAAAGCCAATAGAAGAAAACAATAGTTTAACTGTTTGAGGATAACAAGTCTCTTTCAACAGTCTCCGCAATATCTGCAAACATCAATATACAGAGGCTGTTCGCACATTTTTTAGACGATTTTGGTAAGCGGTAATAAAATTTCGTTTGCTGCAAAAGAAATAATTACAATTGTACTATATTTTTAAAAGTCAAAATTATCGTCTGCGGCTTGAAAGTTTTGTTTTTATTCAAAATGGCGTTTTTAACAAAGAAGTGGTTCGAAGGCTACATTTATGCTCTTTCCGAAGAGAAATATGCATACTCCGTTATCCAAAAAACGATGTGAGAGTCATGGTTTTGTGATATCTAAAGCGTCGATAGGTAATATCGTCAACAAGAAAGGGAAAAAACTTCAAATTGGAGCCTCAAGTGGGAAAAAATTCCAAACAAATATCCAAGGAAAAAACGGACATCTTCGACAATTGCAAAGGTTCGTTGTTTAATGTTAAAAGAAAATCCCCCTATTCAAACGACAGTTGCAAAATCATTAAAATGCTCGGCGTCCACTGTAAACAAAATGATAAACGTTGATTTAAATCTTAAGAAAGCTAAAAAACGCAATGTGCATCGTCTTCTTCCAAATCATGTCACTGAACGCAGGACACGCTGCAGAATTCTATATGAGAAACACTTATCCAAAGAAAAATGGAAAACAATTGTCACAATAGATGAATCATGGGTGTATTTAAATGATTGCAACAAAAAAAGAGCCATTAATTATCATAAAAGGGGAGAAAAAAATTTAAATACATGGTTCAAAGAATCGAAAGAAAGTTTTTCTAAGGGGTTCATGATTGTTGCTGGTTTTTCTTATAATGGCAAGTTAAAAATAAAGAGAGTGGAAAAAAATGTCAAGATTAACTCCAAATACTATCAGGAACATATTTTATCGCCAATTTTTCTAAATGAAATACCATCGCTTTACCCACAGTGCCATCAATCTGTGAGACTCCATCAGGACAAAGCTAGCAGTCACACATCAAAATCCACTGTAAATTTCCTAAAAGAAATGGAACAAAAAACTGGTATCGAGGCCATACCCTTCACTGATATCCCTACTAAATCTCCCGATGTATCACCTATGGATTTTTGTGCTTTCGGACTTTTAAAATCTGCATTATCCAAACGTCGTCCCAAAACCCTTACAGGACTCTGGAAAGCTGTTCAGGAGGAATGGGAAAGAATACCTCTTCTGACACTTCAAAAGGCATTATTATCCTGGAAATTGCGGTGTCGAAAGATAGTTCAGAATAAGGGATGTCAAAATAGAACATTTTAAACACAATAATTTTATGTAATTTAGTTTTGTGAATACAATATACATCGTCTAAAAAATGCGTGAACAGCCTCTGTATATATATATATATATATATATATATATATATATATATATATATATATATATATATATATATATATATATACTCTTAGAGAAAAACTTCTACTGCTTGTCTTCATGCTTGCCCAACGCTACCTTGGCCAGCAAGGTCGCCGGATCTCTCTCCCATTGAGCCCGTTTGGAGCATTATCGGCAGATCCCTCCCACCAGCTCGGGAATTTGACGATCTAACGCGCCAATTGGACAGAATTTGGCACGATATCCCGCAGAATGACATCTGCCACCTCTATCAATGAATGCGAAGCCGAATAACCGCTTGCATAAGGGCTAGAGGACCAACGAGTTATTGACTTTTTTACTTTGTGAAGCTCTTTCTCTTGAATAAATCCTCCAATTTTTCTCAAATTGTAATAATTTGTTTCTCTGTACATGTATATCACATCTACCGATTTTCATCCCATTCGGATAACTCCTTCTTGGTGCGTCGTTTTTTTTTTGTCTAAGAGTGTATATATATATATATATATATATATATATGTATATATATATATATATATATACCGGTAACCCTCTTATAACACGGTAGATAAGTTCCTAGAAAATGTCGTGTTGTGTGAAACCGTGTTATATGAGATACAGAGCCAGTACATAAAGGGGTGTTACGTTACAAAAACTTATTAAAAACAAACATTTAAAAAAATTTATTATATTTTTTAAATTTATATAAGCAACTTCCGGCTTTACTCCGGCATGACCGGATCAATCAAAGCTTCTCATAAATAGATCAAAATGTACATCTAATCTAAGCAAAATCAAAATTGCATCTGCCGACGTCATCAGCACGAATTCGAACGACGCAGCGTTCGCCCACGTGGGATTATTACATCACACGTGTAAACTGTGCATGACGCTTTCCGCTATGACATCGGAATAGAGTTATAAATGAATAAATTATAATTTGTTTATACATTTTCATGTAAAGTCACTACAGTTCATTATTCCTTCCCGTCATTATTTTAAGGTAATTCAGTTTTTAAATGTGTTAAACAAAAATCATATTACCTAGTGCTGTAGAAGTACAGTGTTGTACAAAGGTTTTCGCAATTTTGTTTATCGTGTTAGAGCGAAACCGTATAGTAAGATGCCGTCCTGTAGGAGGGTACCTGTATATATATATATATATATATATATATATATTTATTTATTTTTATTTTTTTCAGAATTTGTTATAGCTTTTAATGTTATAAAATTTAGATATATGAAACAGGCCTTTGTTTTTTTAAGTGGACTAACTTGATTATATTTACATTACTAAGTTTCCTGCAATCGCCAAGATTTTTATATTCAAAACACGCACTCAGACAAATTACACTCAAAACGATTATTCATGTTTTAATGAAAAAACTAAAAAATGACTAATTATCCGAGAGCGATTTGTTAGACCTCTTAAGGTTTGCATAATTTCTTTCACTATGCAGTGCGGGAATAAAACTAAAAAAACAATGACAAAAGCATTCTCATTTCGACTACTGGTTTTTACGAGTAATTGTGTCATCACGCCCATTGTCTGCACTTTCATTCTTTGAATTACTGAAAATTCTTTGTCACGATTTCTCACAGGCTCGAGGATTTAAAGCGTTTGCTATGATTTATTTGACTCGACTGAGGATTCACGTTTTTAAGAGATCGACGTTCTTATATTACATGAATGGATCACCGTCTACATTGGCTTTCGAAATAATTCTAGGAACAAAGTGATGCATAAATGCTGGTAAATTTATGAAAGAATGAATTGACCTGTTTAAACTGATGTGATCAGCACATACCTTGTCCTGAGTTATTTCTGACGACTAAAGCAGTTTAGATGAAACTATTACTTAAAAATACTCTTCATGTCTGCTTCAGGACCAAAATAAGCTACCCCTGTCTTTTTCTAGTTAAAAAATAACTTTTGAGTTAGGATGGAGTTTAAAGTATTCTTAAAATTTTATAAGAGATTGGTTTTAAAAATAAGTAGCTTGTAGAAATAAATTAGATTTTTTTAAGCATTTTATCTTATATAGTATAGGAGATATATTTTATAGGTGAATATTTGTCTAGTAACGATAATTCGTGTTTAATGAAATCACTTATACTTGTTAGAGTAACATATCATGTTTATCTGCTGGTATAGAGCTTGGGGGTATTTATTAAAAGGATAATGACTAAGTTTTAGACCTAAAATGTAGGTAAAAATATTTTAAATGAAAGACTTGGATTTATGTTCTTTTCTCTTAACTTATAAACGATATCTATTTGTGACTAAATTATGATAGAGTTACTTTAATATGTAGTCTGTTATTGTTAATGCCATACTTCAGTTTTGTTTATATGATTGCAGTGATGTAATTATTAACTTTAAAGATACTGATAATGAAGCATTAAAATTTGATAAGCATAAATTTATACACATATCATTCTGATGCAAACTTTCTTTTCCTACTTTTCAAGAATGTTTCTAATAAAAAAAACGATATTTAGAAAATGTATTATTAACCTTTAATTTTAAAACTTTTGTGGAAGTTATGTTTTATAAACTTTAAACCTTTAGCGGAACTGTATGGAAGGAGAACCTCTAACAAAATACCATTGATGGTATTTGGATGAAACTGATTCCTGGCCAGAATATTGGACAAATATATTTCGTGGTGTAATTTTCCTTGTTCAAAAAACGTATGCATCAATTTACATTAATAAATGTGTACAAAGGAATTCTATTGAGCTGTCAAAAATGATTTAACTTCACTCAAGACAGGGAAATGTCCCATGTCACCGATTTCTACATTAGAAAATTTCAGATGAAAGAAATTGTAGGATTAATAATTAAAAATATATATAATTTTTCTTCATATCGTAATATTTTTTCAAAGAAGCAAACACAAAAATACAACTGAGATAGAAGACACTTTCAAAAAATTTAAATTCGAGTTTTCAGTGCTTATTTAAAGATAATACCTAACTCCAAAGTATGCAACTAGAGATGTAACTAACTGTTAAACTAAATTACATTCCGCAATGTAAATTTTATGCACTTTTTAAAGACAGGTAGCATTCTGTTTCACAGTTTAGTGCTAGCATTTATTTAATGCATGTTTGATTTTCCCTCTTTCCTCAATTCAACATCTTCAATATAGCTACTTATTAATTTGAAATCTATTTCCATCAGGACAAACGTCAGCGACAATATTGATGGCTTCAAATAATGCTATAATTAGTAATCACATCATACCTTTTCATCTGACGGCGTCTGTTCTTTGGAGACATCGTGCTCGGTATATTCAGATATGACTCGGTAGTAAGGATGCTGGCAAGGAACTGATCTGCATACAACTTGAGGCTGCAGGGATTCTGCTATAACGACTGAGCTCTGAAGCTGAGGTCGCCTTTTCCTGCTGAAGACATGCCAAGCAATTACGATTAACAGGATGAAAATGGTTGCACAGCCGACAATTGCGAAACCATCCATCTGGAGGCCTCTGCAAAAAGATTTTAGATTAAAAGAAATGAAAATAGAAATTATACTTAAATTGATGTGCTACTGTTTGGAACACACAGAGATTCAAAGTTTATGTTTCAGTTTAAAATCCAAAGAGAGAACCAAGAAACTAAGCCCAGAATGTAAAATATAATCTATATATATAAAATAGTTTCGTAACTGACTGACATACAACGCACAGACCAAACCGCTGGACCTAAAGGGCTGAAATTTTGCATGGCGATTCTTCTTATGGTGTAGGGGTGCACTAAGAAAGATTTTTGAAAAATTGTTCTTAGATTTTTTTAAATTAAAATTTACGCTGTTTTAGTAACTTTTTTAACTTTGGATTTCAGCTAATAATTTGAGGGTTATAAAATTTACATCACGAGAAAGACCATAAAAATTCCTTTAAAATGAAATCTTTTTCGAATCTTTACCTCCATTTTCTGCTTTTTGGTGAATTTTTAAAGATTAATTTTTAGGCTTTAATTTTTAAAGCTGATCACGTGATTTCTTTTTCTGGTACTTAATCTGGTAATAAATTTATCTTTTATTAAATCTTTTTCTGGTAATAAATTTATCGTCACGTGATAACAACGAAATAGACAAAAAATATTATTTTTTTTTTTTTGCCAAGGCAGCAGACGATTGGACATTCTCCAAAAAAATATTACAATACAGTAAAAGATATGTTCCTCAAACTGTATTATATTCTTTAGTATGTCCTATTAGATTTAATTTGAATATTTTCTTCTGCATTATTTTGTCTTTAAAATATCCTTTACGATTTTATATATAAAATCGTACGGTTGTATATCTTATGGTTGTATATATATATATATATATATATATATACCGGGTGCGTCATAAATTCGTGCAAAGTTTAAAAATTCGTAATAAAAGAAATAATGCTCGGAAAAAATTTCTGTTTGCGCGAATAGGATCAGAGGGACATTGGATTTTTTTTCCATGTAAAAAAAAAAATTTTCCGAAAGTAACCGAAAGAGTGCGCTCTTGCGTGGCCACGTTAAGTCTGCATTGCAGGAAAGACGTGCGTTACCTGTTGTCACCTTCATGCAGGATGGTGCCCCTCCCCACATTTCATGTGATATCAAGACGTTCCTGTTGGAATCTTTCACTGAAGTCCGAGTTCTATAAGTCGCGGTTGTAAGGTTCAGTGGCCCTTACGGTCACCAGACTTGACCCCGGAAAATTTTTAATTGGGGGGATACTTAAAGTCTCATGTGTACCGGGGCTCCCCAACCACTTTCGTGGAACTGAAAAATGTCATTGGACAGAAAGTCGCTGCCATCGATGCTACAATCCGCTGTAATGGGCTTATTGACATGCCTCACTTACCTATTACCTTGTGCTGGTAGTAACATCTGTTACTTTAAAATAAATGCGCAGTCTCATGTTATTGTGATCTGTTTGATTTTCTGTTTGAGTTTTCCTGATTTGCATAAACACGTCTCAGTATGACGTGTGAGCGACCTCTTTTGGTTACTTTTAGAAACTTTTTTTTTTACATGTAAAAAAATCCAATGTCCCTCTGATCTTATTGGCGCAAACAGAAAAATTTTCCTTGCATTGCTTCTTTTATTATGAATTTTTGAACCTTGCACGAATTTATGACGCACCCGGTATATATATATATATATTAATTACATCAATTATATACATTGATCGTCGTATTTATTATAAATATATATATATATTTTTTTTCGCATTAATTTCATACATTGACCATTGTATTAAATTTGAATGTACTCCGTAGCGAAGTGCGGGTTTTCAGCTAGTAAATGTATATTAGACTTCTTTTGTGTGTAATTAAAACATTTTACTATATTAAAAGAAATTGAGTGGGTCGATGAAATGAGGACCTAGCATGCTTGGGAACTAACTCTGAGGTCCCGCGGCTGGTTGACCACCTGCCCGAGACATATGCTGTATGACATCCAAAGCCCACGGTCAAGAAAGCGGAGATGGGCACCACAAGCCTTGGTCCAGAATGGACTGTTGCGCCATTGGTTAGTTAGTTATATAAAAAGAAGAAATAGCTGAAATTTTGAAACATTCACGCTTCGTATGGTATTTCAAAAAATATGTCATTACCTGAATATATGACTAGGAAGAGGTTTCACATATTTATACACATACTGGTCGACGGAATGTGAAAAATTTGAGGTTCAAACTGAATTTCTGCAAGAGATAGCAATCCCATACACGTGGTAGTTTGGTTACTATGAAGAAGGTTACGTGATGCAGAGCTACTTGAGTAGCAATAAGCAAGGGATGAGCACAAAACTAACCTGAGTTCTGAAAGGATCTAACCAAAGGCATTTATTTATCGGGAGGAATTTTTACAATATTGAAGAAATTATAGTAATAAAAGTAATAGAACATTTCGTAGGCATGAGTGATGAACGTTTTTGCGAAGTCAATAGAAAATGAATGCTGTATCTATTCTTCAATTAATCTTTTCACCAATACACTCTTCTATGTGCTTTTAGCAGAATTTTGCGGTGAAAAAGGGTCATCCCCTTTTACACAGCTAAAGTAACAATGGTATAAACAACGACTAGTCAGTTGCAACATGATAGTGGAACTGAGAGCTGAAAAACATAGTTACCACCACTGAGTGAAAAAAAAATCTGATTTTTTAAAAGAAAAACGGAGAGTCCGTTTATAGAGGAGTCCGTTAGTAGTATCAGACACAGAATACTGGCACAATTGAGCAAGGCGGTTGAGCTACTGTACGGACAGTCGAACTATTAAAAAATTATGAGATCATTAAAAAATTATGAGCCACTTTACCACGGTCAACTATGATGGTAGTCGATGTACGGGAAAATTACCTTGTGAGGCTATAAACATGTTAGATAGAGTAAAAATAATTTGGAGGTGGGATAAAAGTATGAGAAATCTTTTGTTGATATGGACTACATTTTTCCTAACGGCAGTGGAAGGTCTTACTATACATTGAGTATATCTAAGAGTAGTTGAAGATCAAGTTCCCCTAGCAATATCTTTTATTATGAAAATGATGGTTATGGCTTTGCATTTAATGTATGAGAATACAAAGTCATATTGTGTTGTATAATTCTTCACAGAATTATTAAAGGAACAATATTTATTTAAACTTCATCAGTTTTTAATGAAGTTTACCAGTTTACCAGCATGAGTAGACTTTAATCGTTAATTGTAGGGATTAAATTAATGCAATTGTATTAACAATTTTCATTAAGATTTATAAAATTTCGCTTTTCTTTCTCGATACGTATTTTCCTGAATTTTAAATATTATATAATATGAACTCTAAGAAAATCTGAATTCCTTTTATACAGTCAAAGAAAATCTCAATTCCTTTGTATACACTCCGCAAAAGAAAATAAAATCTTGCGAAATAATGATAGCTCCATTAGTCCTTAGTTCGGCTTACCTAGGAAATTCTATCACAACAATAAAGATAAAACGCTCTGATATAATAAAAAAAAAGATCTCTTCATGAATTAATTTGGCTAAGTATGCGGTTAATGAATTTTCCTGTACATTTATCAAGAATATGTATTCATATTAAGGAACATATTATGAAAAATCTTTTTTAACTGTCACAAGTTTGTAATTGAACTAACAGAAGATAATCATCGCATTCTTTGCATATCTTCTTCTGTTAATTTTTGAGAAAAAATTAACAGAAGAAGATTAGTGAAAATAATTTATTCTTTGTGCCTATTTCAAAGTGCGTAACTTAAACATTATTTATAATTAAAACTAAAATTACAAGTTACTTTGATAAAGACAAAATGAAAAAAATTGGAGAACAAAGCTTTTATAATTTCTTTTTTGAAACTCATAACTGAAGATTTTTTTAAAGAGAAAACAGTCTAAGTTGGATAGCACTGCTTCCAGATTCTTTTAAAATGTATGTTTTGTGCATGTATTACAATAACAAATATTTACTACCTTGTTATTTTTCTAAAAGGATGACAGCATTTTCTCCATACTTAGTAGCCCTGGATATAGGTACCTTCCTATTCCTCCCAAGCTTGTAATTTTGACTCAATACTCGATCGACGTATGCTTGTGTGTATCAAGATTAATTCATGAAGGGAAGTCTATCATATCTGAATCTTCTTGATTTTTCTATGAATGATTTAAGGTAAAATAATTTAGTTTTAAAGTATCCGAAAGAAGTAATTCAGCGTTTATATGCATTATTGCAAAACGGGGGAGTGCCGGTTGTATGATGTTAGCCGTTTGGTGAACCAACTAATCCAATACGTGTTAGTGATTTGTTTAGTAATTCAATTTCATCGTCTTTAGCCACTTTTATTTCTAAGTTTTCATTTGTTTATTCTATTTCTTCGTGTGATGAATAATGCAGTAATGACTGTCCTACGGGTTCATTGGAAGACCTGTTTTCAACTTTGCAACAGTTTTCAATCACAACTGTACTCAAATTCTAATTAAGACTCTATCATATGACAGATCACTCCCTTTGAGAAAGTAAAGTGATCTTGACAAATACGCTTTAGATTTTTATCCTTTCTGCATCAGTAGCACATTTTAAAGACCCTAAAAACCTAACCTGTGATTTTAATGGTTATCAAAATTATTTTTCTCTAACACACCGCAGTATTTACATAGGTATCATTAGATGAAAAACACTGTCAGTTGATACATTTTAGACCAAAAAGAAATTGTGTATGTGCGTTGATTTTGAGCTATTTAGTAAGTTTTTTTTATTATCGGTGAAAGTATTTATTAGATTTTATTTAAATTTTTAAATGTACACAAACTGATAAAATTTTAAAAGCCAGGACACTTTAAGAAAATGTGATAAAAGTTTTTAACGTATGAGAAGAGAAAAATGTGTGTTGGTCCAAAAAAGACCCACGCACATTTTTTTAGTTATGTATAGGGTTATGAGGTGCAATTTGAAGTATTGCTTGAGAGTTCGTAGATTATCTGTATATCTAGAAATATCCTTTTAACATCTTCTGATGTTGGAGGGTAGTATTTAAAACGTTTTGCTCTAGCAGTTGGAACTTCTTTTTGCAAGGAGAACTTCTTCGGTATTTATAAAGCTATTAAAGCCAATACATTGTTTTTACTTAACACAAGCAATCACTTTTAATTTTGTCCACTAAAGCTCAAAATATTACCTAATTTTGTCTTCCAACTCTATTTATTTCCACTGCAGTTTCCTTTAAAGATTAATGAAAAGTTAACTTCACTGTGATATTTGGTAACTAACAATAGTCAATTTCAATTATGTACAAATCCTTCTCACGTAAGCTATCAGTAAAAACATATACAGAAATATTTTTATAAATTTATTTTTAATTTTTAGTGGTTTGTCAAGCTGAACCATACGTACAATCGGAGAAAATCATTAAGGTTTCACTCATAAAAATTTCAGCTTTTGGACCTTTTGGAAAGGTTTTTTCCCCGCAGAAAATAACTTATTTACCGGCTTAGAAATATTTAAATATTTCCTGAAACGTAAAACAAATTATGAGCTGAACAAAATACCTATAAAATATATTGGCAAAGCAGCTGCATCCTTCAGGAGGGGGGGGAGGGGAAATATACTTACGTTATTGTTTGAATACTTTCCTAAACTATCCCCATAAAATACTTGATGCTACCTAAAGTCCTAAAGGTACTCATTTCTATGCTTCAGCGCTAAAAAAGAAAAGTAAGCTTTTCCTGTCGCATTAAAAAGAAAACAGAAAATTTCATTCGGATTGCAAGAGATTTCTTTCCAATTACAATAATAATAAAATATAAAGTATTTGAAAAAATTTAGGGAAGCAATTATTTTAAAAATAACTACACAATATCTTAAATTATATTGTGCAACAGTAACGTGCTTTAAAATTCTTAAAATTATACCTTAAACCTATATTACAGTTTAAACAAATTTGAATAACAACAATGAAATATACAGTCAAGAATTTTACATTTAATTTGAAAGGAATATTAGCTATAATGTAAACGAATTTTCTTAAAGGAATAAAAACATAATTCATAGTAATTAATTTATGTGAATTCCTTACGAAGATTTATACTTTTAAAGGAGCGTAATAAAAATATTTATATAAATTATCTGTAAAAATGCTCATACCTAAAGTTTTTATTTCCTGACCACTGTTCTTGATTGACGTGTAAATTGATGAAAACGTTTTCAGCTGTTATTCATATGAGTACTTCGATTATTTGTGAACCAGGCGTATTTTCCAATTAACTACAGTAACCTTAACAACATATTCATTTCCACGTTTGCAATGACAGTCGTATCAAAATGTATGTCAAAGAAAAAACACTGCAGTTAAACTTTTCACATCTGAACGTTTCAAATATAAAGATACATTTTTTATATATCTTTTCAAGTCACGGACTTACCTGAACGACAAAACAAAACTCTGACTTGCAGCTACATCACTTTAGCGCGCCGGCACCAGTGCTGGGCAATTCTGCTTTAATCAGTGTTTCACAATCAGGACTGAGATGAGAATTTTTCAACATCTGCTTCCTTACATTGCACCTGTGTAAATAACCCACATGCGACATCACGTGGCCCGATAACGAGGAGATTCTATCGCCTTTTGTCAAGGGATAAAGGTATAATGAAATCCTAAATATTTTCTATTTACTAAGATCCCAAACCCTTCTTTTCCAATTCCATTTCTCCCCTTTTGCCATAAATAGTGGAATCCTTAATATTTTTTCATTGAAATTTTCATGACATCGAAATGAAAATGATATGAGAAATGATAATGATTCTTTGAAACTTTCATGTGTTTTTTAATAATAATTCCTTCACAGGTATAAGATGTCTCTCATTAAAATTGAACTTATTAATCCAATAAATGTAATGAATACATGAAAAGCTTTTTATTTGCAACATTTTTGTCAACAACGTTGTTTTCTCCTCGTGAAGGATAGAACTGTTCTTGCTATTAAGGAATTTACGTGATAAGTAAATGAAAAACATGAAATTCAGATTACTTTGTGTAGTCACATCAGAATTCTAAAAAAGATAGAGGAAAGTTAGAACTGCATTTTAGACATGTTATGGAAAGTTTTGTTACATGTGATTTCTGTATGTACAATATGGATAAGAATTATGAGTGTTAAATTAAATATCTATACATGAGAGATAGGTTAGAGATGGGATGGTTTGAAGAGCTTGTAGAAACAAATTTAAAATGCGATATCTGTATGTACGGACATTACGAAGTGCTTTATTATTTTAACTTTATAACAACACAAGTCTATATTCAACTATTAGTCGTCAAATTTTGAACTGTTCTGTCATAGTACCATATCTAGAAAGAAAATTTATGAAAGAGTTCCCAATATCTACCGAAAATAGAAATTAAGGTCCATTTTTGGTCAATACTTTGTAATGATATGTATGAAGGAGATGCATTTTTTTATGGCCCACTTACCTATAGTTTTGGTGTTACATTATTTTTGATTTCTGCATATATTATTAATACTTTAACCCTTTCATTGTACATGCTTTTCACTTGATTCATGATGAGTATTCGCTTTCATTGTCAATGAATGCTTGGATATTAAGGGGGATCCAGGACACAAAATTCTTCAAATTTTCGAAACATTTTACTGCATTAAAGTATTTTGGGTTCTTTCCCGCTTAAAATGACGTGCAAATCATGTTTCTATCCTAAGTAGAACAGAAGATATTAATTTTTTTTGTTTGCAACATTCTAATAGCAGCCAATCTTTGTGTAAACCTGTAAATACGTTTTCTGCATGATGGGTTTTTTCACCATTTCTCGTCTTTAAATTGTTATAAGTCAAGAACCGGTAAAGATAAATTGTTCAAACTTGTAACATGCCTTTTTCAATTATTTTGATTTAATTCAATTCAGAAAATTTGAAAAAATACAGTAACCACCGCTTATAGTGATCAGTGGTTATAAGAATCAACCGTTTATAAGAATAAATATCGCAAAAGCAAAAGCAAATGTATTATTTCCATGTTAAAATTTTCGCTTTAAAGAATCAATCCACCGGCACCGGTTTTAAGAATCAGCTTACACTCTCTTCTATTCTACTTACTCTCTCTTCTACTTACTCTTCGCTTTCCTTTCATTTTTCCAAAAAAGCCACTTAAACCCTCAGAAGGCACGAAGTACTTTCATTATTTTTTCTTAAAGAAAGACTGATAAGATGGGATGGAATACAGTCGTAAAATGCATACCTTTCTTTGTTAGACATAATATAATAGTTTCCCCTTAAACGCTTTAGCTAAACACTATCCTATTAGCTTGACCCAGGAGTATCTTCACCTGTCCGGGTCCGTTCAATTTTCTCCACTGACAAACAAAGACAGGGACTCTTTTATCCCACCTCCCACATCCTGGTTGCGGCTTCCTGGACCCCAAAACACATAAATCTTCGGCGAAGTGTCCACTATCACTTAAGCAAACTGGACATTAGTAGATTCAGCACGTTATCAAACCGTGAAACGTAAGCTAGAAGGTGAATCTTCGTCTGAGACTATTGATATTGAAAGAGGTATAAACAGCTTCCTGAAAACTTCATTACATCAAACTACCACAGAAAACTTTTTCTTGCACCCTTCCTGTAGTTGAAATGTTAAAACTGTTAAGCAGGTATGTTGTAACAAATATTGAATTTTTTTCTTCTCTTACTATAATCATGTGTATCTACTTATAGGTATAGAAATTAAGTTGTATTTTTAAAATTATGAAAAATTATTTTAATAAAAGATAACGTAAATTTAAGAGTATTTTATGGTAAATTATCTCAAATATTGGTGTGTGTGTGTACCTGCCCAAAAACCCAAATTTCGGCTATAAGAATCAATCGCTTATAAGCATCAAAAACAGTAATAACAAAAGTGAATCTTAAAGCGGAAATCACTGTATTTACTTTTGAAAATAGGTTTTTTTAAAAATAAGTTACATCAATTTTTTTGAAATTTTTTCTCTAAATATTTTTATTTTTTTAAGAAATTAATATTTTAAGAAACGCTGAATCGAAATTAAAACTTCTATTTTTTCTGTTTAATTAAAGGAAAAAAATTTGAAATTAGACAAATAATATTTGGAGTTATAATGATTTTAAATTACCCCACTTTTTTAAAAATTTAAATTAAAAATTTTTTTAAAAACTTTCTGAGAAGTTTTACGATGTGATTTTGTTTACAAATTATATGGTTAACCCTCACAAAAGAGTTCAAAGTTTTAACTTAATAAATAATTTTTTTTTTAAAAATGTGTCCAGGACCCCCTTAAACGTGAAGTAAAATGTAGGGATGTAAATTTTCTTGCATTTTTCCTCATTTTCTGGACAAAGTCTCCATTACGTGTGGCCTCATGAAACATCGCAAATCATTTTATTAGTATCGCAAGTTTCAATTGATTATCAGACTGATGTTAGTGAGTATGTGGATGTACATCCAAATTTCCTTTAGAGTACAAATGCCTAGAAACCTTTTAATGGTTCACGACACAAAATAAAAAACAATTATTTCGTTCATTTCGTAATGATTCCTCCCTTAAAAGGGTCGAAATATAAAGATTCTTATGCATCCAAAATGTGCAGGGAAAAAATTTGAAATTTAAAAAAAAAATTTTAACAGTTCAAAATTTGAGTCATATTTAGTATCTGATATATCTACCGAACCAATACCTCTCAAAGTTTTTCTTTCTTTGCACAAAGGAAAGATTTCAAAATAATCTGTCTTCAGTATTTCTGAAAATTTTGTGAATAAAATTTTAGATCACTTTGAGGAGAAAAATGGTTTGTAGAGTGATTTTTGATCCAGAAAAAATATTTTTGGAATTTTTGTTGCAAATAAAAAACCCTTAAGCTAGCGTAATAAAGAAAGAGATAAGGTGTGTTGCACAAAATTTCACAGTGATACTTCAGGAGAAATTTTAGATCTTTCCTTTTAAAGGAAGCACATTGGGAAAAAATCTATTCCTGAGTAGTTAAATTCGAAGAGTAAGTGTGTAGAAGGATAAGCATGGACAATCCTACATAAAGGTGATGTATCTGGTAACGTAATCCTCGGTTTGTGTTATTTGATTTAAGATCTTTACAGTACGATTTGAACAAAGAATTTCAAAATGGGATATTTTAAGAATTTTATTGGAAAAACTCCTTAAATCATTTTTAACTTTTCCTCTTATTAGGAGAAATAATTTCGTTTGTCATTCTAGAAAACGGCTAAACCGAAGAAAATCTTAACACTAGAAAGACGGAATTTTTTCCTTGCTAAAAAGACTGACAGCCGTCATTTTGATGGTTGAAAATAAAATCAAGAATTTAAAATATTTAATTTTTAAAAATGGTTAAATACTTTAAATTTAACTATTTCATGCCAATATATAATAAATTAGTATATATTTCAATATGTTTTTATGCAGGTATGCCGAGCTGACAACCTGGTATGGTTTATCTGTAAAAATATGTGCATGGTTTGTGCCGTCGTTATTTTTCAACACCAATATTTCTGTTATTTGCAAAAGGGGGAAGAGACGAAAAGTAACTAACCGGTATTATTTTAAAGATGTCTGCATGTTTTATATAATGCCGTCAAATTGACGGCTTTTAGTCTTAGTAGGTATACAACATATTTTCTACCCTCTTTACTATCGAATATAATTTTGTAAATGTGTGTGCATATTTCGCATAAAATTAGAAAAAAAATCGTAAAATTTCAGAAGCCTGAGGACATAAATATAAACATAGCGCTCAATAGCATGTCCGAAACCTTCAAAATGCCGGCAGCCGTCTTTCTAGTGTTAAAAAAACCCTCTTAAAATTAAAATCTAACATTTACTGAGGTTATAATAGGCTTAAGAAATCACCCAATTTTGACTCAGCTATTTACAGGACAATTTTGTTGTAAGGTTAAAGAAAAATATAGCAGGCCTGTATCCATCTGTAAAAAATTTCGGCAACTTCACCCAGGGCAGACGATGGTCAAATGGCAAGGGCGGTAGCATTTGGTTCCAGAATCTTTGGTGTCGAGACACACTGTTGGAGTAGATGTTTAGAGCCGTTAGCAAGAACCCCTGGTCTAACTAGATTTCATGCAGCCACGGCTGATCGTAGTGCTCACAACTGGTCAAATAATAATCACACACAGAAATCCAAAATATGTTTTTTTTTTCAAAACTCTGTTGAATATCAGATTAGTATGAAAAGTAATGATAGTACGTTTCAAACTGACAACTGTTTTTCTAACAAATTCAGCTCTACTAATTTGTGGCACATGTTCCTATTTTTTTTTGTATTAAATAAATTGTCTAGATTTCCTTCGTTACTTTTTCAGGTCACATTGAGAGATCTAAATTTAGTGAGTTTACATGCTGGAAAAAAATTTCCATCGCTATTAAACATATTCGAAATGACGTCTTACATTTGCCATTTTGCTATCTTTCCAATTTCCAAGTTGCCATTTTATGGTAATATCCATTAAAAATATTCTTCGCAGCAAAATATTTCGCTAATCATATTTAAATTTATTTAAAAATAAAAAGTTAGAATAAAAAAAAGTACAAAATAGTTATGCAACTACTATGAAATTTTCCTGAAGGCTATAAATATCGTTGGAAATTTTATTTAAATGCATAATCTTTATATGCAAATATTATATTTAACCTCTAATCAAGTTTAGTATTTATTTTAAGAAAAAATAGAAATAAAAGGTTTTTCAGACTAGTTACATTACAAATCATGAAAGGTATGTAAATTAAACAAAAGCTGTATAAAAAATTCATTGTTTATAAGTATTACTATTTGTTTTTATCTTACATGAGCTTCCTTAGCTTATTTCATTGACAATCATGGAAAATATGCATAGTTAATATAAAAGCATTGCTTGCGGCCTTAGAAAAAATATCAAATTTAATTCAACAGATCGAAGTTGCCCTGGAAACCTATGATTTGCGGAATATATTCTTTAGAGGCTATCTTTGTTCATATCAGCCTTGTTCGGTAACATTAGCATAAATCAGAAAATATGTGAACTCAATTTCATAATTTATACAATGTCATGGAAGACATATGTACGTTTGATCCTTTCATGTTTGGGAGAAAATGTAATAATAATTAGAATTTATTTAAACGTAAAGATAAGGCGAAAGTTTGATTACCCCGGCGACGTTGGGCAGCTTGGGCGTTATCTGTTCCCTTTCCATTCTTGCCGAGCCTGTTTGAAACAGCAGTTTAAATTAAAATGAAGTTTAAATAATATGAATACTTAGGCTCAGAGCTTTTTATAAAAATAAATACTAAGATTTATCCTTGTTCAATTTCTGAAGCAAATTATACAGTGTTCCCACCTATATCCGTTACACCCCCCTTAACTTCTAAACGGTAACAGCTTAGGACATAAAGTTGGCATCTAGGTGTAGTAAAAAAGCTATGCACTACCCGATGAGACAACTTACAGCGCCATCTATCGGCAAATTTTGGAATTAGCGTTTTTATCTTAAAAAAGGTACGAGATACGGGAAAAAAGTTAACTACAAAGTTGTTCAGCATCATCGATTTAGTAAGAAAAAACACCTTTCGAACATTAATACTTAAAACAGAATGTAGAAAATGAATATTTGTTTGGTCATGATTTCGAAAATTGTCATGTCATAAAGAATGGAAAAAAGAAACCGAGACACTTCCCTATCTTCAGAATCATTTATTTATGTTGCTGAAAATGCTCGCCATTAGCCACTATGCACATTTGCACTCTGGACTGGATTTCTGGGTGCACATTGTGCAACATCCACTCTTAATGACATGACAATTTTCGAAATCATGACAAAACAAATGTTCATTTTCTACATTCTTTTTTAAGTATTAATGTACGCAAGGTATCTTTTCTTAGTAAATTGATGATGCTGAACACAATGTTATACTGATCTAATATAACAACTTTGTAACTGACTTTTTCCCCGTATGTCGTACTATTTTTGAGATACAAACGCTAATTCCAAAATTTACCGATAGATGGAGTTGTAAGTTGTCTCATCGAGTAGCGCATAGCCTTTTTACTATACCTAGCCACCAACTTTATGGCCTAAGCTGTCACCGTCTAGAAGTTAAGGGGAGTGTAATGGATATAAGTGGGGACCCTGTATTTATTTTAGAACGGAACCTGGTCTAATCTGAACTTCATAATTATTTTTTCATTTATCATTTAAATCACAAACATTTGCTGCAAATACATTTCCCACAAGTTATTAATATTTGTTTTACCTCGTTAGAGTTGCAACTATCAAAAGGCTAGCATTAAAAAAAAATAATATCATTACAAATATACCGTTAGTTATACTTCAAACTTCACAAAGTGATTTAAATTTTGAAATATTTTTTTACAATATGGATATTTAAATAATTAACGGTACTTGCTCAAAGATGATGGAATGCTTGGTAAATTAAATAGTCGTCCTGGGAATCAAACTTAATTTAATGCTTTCCTGATTCTTTGAAAGTTCAGCCTTGTGGATCCCTCCGTTTGAAGAGAAGTTACAGGCATCATTTGGGACTTTTTTACCGAAGATTTCGCCCCTCTTGAATCGCTAGATATTTGAGGACATTTCAGGTAACTCCGCACTTATTATTCCTGAGTATTATCGCTTTCTTTACTAAAATCACCGCCCTGGAGGCAGACGCGATGGCAGAACCGTCGCTGTGATCTTGCAGCATGTCGCAAATGTCACATCACAATGGTACTATGTCACAGTTGTATCTTGAATACGTTTTAAAGACAAACAACTGTTTTCTAGAGAATTTATATTCCGAACATTTATGTATTACAACATCCGAGCTTTTGAATAAATTGTCATTTACAAAGTATATTTCTCTGCTGAAATCTTTTAAACCTATTTTCTAGGTACTTCTCACACCTAAAGTCACACTTGTTGCAATACACAATAGATGTTACTGTTTTACTTGTATAGTCATGCTGTTTATTTTGTTGAGAAAATGCCCTCAAAAATTTACATGCACATGAAGTACTTTGTGGGTCACTCATCATTAAATATGATATTGTAATAAAATACACAAAAATGACGCTGAAATGAGTAAAAATGTCTTTGATCTTTTTTGAACATTAACTTTTGATGTGAGTATTTTTTTATGTGAGTAGTAAACCAACCATGAAATATGTGATGATTAACTTTTTCACTGAAAACTTAAATCATTTCTTCAAACGAAAATTTTATTAAAACCTGCCTTTTGTGAAAGATCATTTTTAAAATCATCATATTGTTTAGCTAATATTTTTTCTGATATTATTTCAAAGATAAGAAGACCTTTAAAGATTAAAAGTTTTACCTTTATTACCAGTTTTAATTTTTCGCAACTTTTTATGACCTAACTGTATTCACAACTATGGCAGATATGAAAATTTTTTATATACTTTCCCATTTATGTTTTAGATATGTAGTATTCAAAAGCCACACTCAAAATCTATCCTTTCCGATCAGCCCTCAATTTTTTACCTTATTTTCTTTGAGCTACCTTTATGAACATTTTCCAGTGACATAAATTCTAAACAGTTTTATTTATTATATTAAAAAGAGCAAGTTAATTAAAATTACGGTAGAGAACAAAACATGAAAAAAAATGCAATCTGGAGGTTTCATTACCACTCTGTAGTGTATTGCTGAGCCTACTAATCTAATATCCCTTCTAAATGCGAAAAATAAAGAGAATTGTTCAGGATTTTAGGGATTAACAAACTTTTGGGACTTTAATGAATGACTATATATTATAGTTTTTAGATTCTCATAGTCGCAGGCATTTTTCCCTGGATAAGAATTTTACAATGTCCGGCTCAAACCTTGAAATTTCCTTTGTGAAGCTTTGAATTTTAGCCTCGGAGAAGCGTTTTTTTTCTGGGTTCTAAAATATTCAATGTTGAAAACATTTAATAACCAATAAGGAATATTTTCAGATCCTGGATAAAGTGCGCTTCGTAATACGCATCTCTTCTGTTTGAAAAAAAAAAGAATTATTCATTCAGTTTGAGAAGCGAATATTGGCATGAACACTTTTCCTTTTAAATTTTTCCTATAACCAAAAATATGCGTTGTGAGAATGTTAGCAAAATAGTTCAATTTTAGAAGGAAATCTGTTAATCAGCATGCATGTAAGATCATTAGAAGACATGGAATTGATATGTTTGAAATATCTAATGAAGGGAAATGAAACCTCCTTTAATTTGTTAATACCGAACAAATACCATTATTATTTTACAACATATTCAAATTTTGAATATCAGAGAGGATATCGCTGTTTTCGAGTTTTAAATACTGAAAATATATTTGACTGTTATCAAATTTGTATTATTTTCTTATGTAAACGTAAATGCTGTCGGTAAAGGAAATAGTAGTCTTTTTTCTGTGACGAGATTAAAACCTCAACTTATAGCATTTATAGCCACGAAGTTTGGTATCTCTTCAAATTGCATGTAAAAATTTATATATGCTCCCTCAAGCTATCGTCTAAGGTGAAAATGTCATTATATTTACTACGAAAATACGTGTCCTAGAGAGTTAAATCCTGGAAAACACCTTGAGTATTAGAAACGAATTTCTGAGCAAAGATGATTCCCTAAACAAAACACAGAGCTGTCAGGTAGATATAGGAGCAGCCATTTATCAAGGGTGTCTTTTATTCCTATCGCATCAGAATTCCTAAAAAGTGCAATAAAATCAGGTCCAGAGGGTGACATCAAAAATATTTCTATAAACTCGATGACTGTATAACTTCGCTATTTTTCTCAAAGAATAAAATGCGAGCGTAAGACCAGAGAATATTTTTGAACATAGAAATTGAAAGGGGTTTTACAGTGTATCGATCTTAACATCAGGCAACTTTACTATCAAGTTCCGAGTAAGGTATTTTGATTTGAAAAATTCATGGGGGTAGGTTTCTTTCCTAAGTGTTGTGCTGCCAAAATATGAGAAATACAGAAAAAATCTTGAAATAGCAAAAATACTTTTTGCTAAGTTCAATTGAGGGTATCACGAAATGCTACACACCACACTAAGTATAATAAATGTAAAAGTATGAATATACAGAAAAATATTTTATGAAAGACTATGAAACTTTAAAAATTAAATTAAAATCCAAATCTATTGATAACTCCCCATGAATCATGCTTATTTTCAAAAGTCATATAATTTTCATAAGTCATACCATTGAACCCATACTGTAAGTTGTGTTTGTCTTTTCATTTTCTTTTGACTAATTGCTTCCTTGGGGGGATTCGGGGCCTTGGGATGTCTTTTGGGCTTACCTGCATCCTATTAAGAAAGTTCCCCTTGAGGTAACTGATTTGGTTAGGCTCCCTGATGAGGAGACCTGTCGGTTACCTCTATGTTGTTTTATGGTTCAGTTCCGGCACTTATACAGAATCTTGCCGTTGGTGTGTGGATGCCCAGAGTGCTTGATTTCTGTTTGTTTTTTGTTTATATTCGTATTATTTTTATCTATCTCTGTTGGATTATTTATTTCATAAGTCATGTAATTTTCCCTATAAAGAACTGAAGTTGTAGTCTGTAACGTTTCTAACTGAGTTCATGAAAGTGGAAAAAATAAGCAGACTCACTTTAATCAATGAGAGATGTGGTAACCCCTTGCACTGCTAACCCACATTTTGATTTTTCAAATTTTTCATTAGGATGTTGAAGAACACAATGGGCAACGAGTTCTATTCCTGAAAAAGAGCAGTTTGGAATTTCTGAAAATGGTCTGTTGATGAAGCGAACGACTTGTACCCAGGATTACCGGAGCATTTCTTTTGTAAGATTTTTATGCACCAAAATGCTTATATATCAGAGAGCTGGATAATACCGAAATGCCATAGTGTGAAACGTGTGAAAATCCTCAATTTGTCTAAAGACCTCTACTAGCTGAGCTATGCGCAGACGTGCAATAGCATTCATAGTATTTAAACTTGGGATGTAGGACAATCTTCGAAGCTGGACATATAGTTCCAGTATCTTGTCCACGGGCCACCAAGGACTTGAAGTACCGATGTAAGAGATGAAGATCTGTGAGCCCCTTACACATTATTTTTGCCCGTACAACCAAAAAGTCTCTTTCCTTAATGTTTGTAATGATTTCAGTGAGTTTCTGGAGCTTTCCAGTGAGTGATTTGACGAGAATCAGTGTTGAGCACATTGGTTAATTGACCCGAAGTCTGTTTCGGAGGTTGATGACATAAGCCCTCCTGGGCTCACTAAACTCATCCCGTTCCTCACAGGTATGAACAGGATTTATATTTCTGGATACTGGTGTAGAGATCAACTGTTCTGAACCAGTACGGATTCAATTTGTTTTGAGACTCATGATCCTGAGGAGGATGGATGCTGTGCATAGAGTTGCCTGACAGACATCAACCGTTAATGCAAAAAAGCGAAGGTTTTGTGGTTATGCAAGGTAGGGGTGAGTTTTGAGTGACCATGCACTGATTTCCGCCTAGCTTCTCTTGAGCCATATGACCTTTTCAATAACCTGGCATGGACTCTTCATGGTATATTTTGATCTCTGCAGACCTTACTATATGACTTCTAGCTACGTAATTCTAGTTAATCTACATGGTAACAAACCGTAAAATTTCACTTGTTTTTAAGTAACAAATTTCTAAACAGATTAAGCACCTTTTGGCGCGAGGTTGTGTGACAATAAAAGACTATTAGAGTAAACTGCATTTTTTGAACTGAAATTTGTTTGATTGTATGGTGACACCGGATTATATCGCTCAGTTGTTTAAATCGTACTGGTACGATTTAGTAAACTACCCAGCAGTACGATTTAGGCAACCCGTTGGCTTCTTAGAAAATGTTTCATTTAATCTCAAATTCAATTTTAACAAACTTTGTAAAATTGCCATAAGTAATCTAAGCTTATGTTAGTATAAAAACAAACATAATTAAACCATTTTTTGAATGGATAGTGCTTATTCAACATTGTTAAAATTTTACACCAGTCTTATCTATTTTTTTACAAGTCGACGGGAACAGCACAAAAACACGTGTACTTACTTACACCATATAGGTTATGTAATAATATAAATGACTCAGCTTTTAGGATATATTATTAGGTGTTGTCACAGTTAAACATTAAGGTTGGTTTGGTTTAGGGAGCTACGGTCTTTTTTTGCTACACGAAGGGTAATTAGACCGGCCCCTACTGCTTAATGCCAATTTCGAGCGGCTACACAAGTCCATGCCAAGAGTGGGGTTCGAACCTACAGATTCTGGTTCCGAATGCCAGCACCCTAGCCATTCGGCCGGCGTTAAAAACTAATAGAAAATTGGATGTGGTACGATTTAGGAGACTGGTACGCAATTGGAAACTTTCCCCTATATATAAGATTACATACAACCTAATCTGAAATAAAATTATAAATTTCTATAATAAGTTGGAGATCTCAATAAAGATATTTACTTTTCGCTAAACGTATAATCAAGAGCATGTTAAAAGGAAACAAAAAAGTTTTAGCGACTTCCTTAATTTTTAAAAAAATTTAATGTACAATCTTTAAATGTATAGGGCCGTGGAGGCCTTGTGGTACAGCGCGCTGGTTTTCGGTACTGAGGGTGCTCGGATCGAATCCTGGTGAAGCGCCACTAAAATACCTCCGTTTGTGTCGTCCCTTCGTAGGAGGCAATGCTGGTCCACCTATATGGCGCCCCCATAATAAAGTGGCCAGCAAAACTGCGGTGAATTATAGGCGAATGTCTTCGCGACAAGTGCCTCCGCATTTAAAAAAAAATCTTTAAATGTATCGGATATTTGCGCCCTTTTTCGCCCTGCTTTGTGTTATAGCGAATAAAGATTTTTCTAACAAAAAACACATTTTATAAATTTATGAAGATATGTTTGTTTGTTGGATAATTATCTTTAATATAGATTGTGAGATAAACAGGCGCGTGGGGCTGAAATCTGAAAAAAGCACGTTTCGTGTCTTTTATGAAATAACGCTCTCAAAAATAGCTTATATGATCGGCTCTTGTCGTGCAATGGTTTAGTCAGCAGTAGAAGATTCAAAATCCTTAAAACAGTTGAAATCTTTTCAGAAAGAATAAGACAGTTAATTACTTGCTTGTTTAAAAATGAGAAAAATATTTCTAATTAAGCTTATGACTGAGATTTTTGTGTGTAAATGTTATATTTACCGTAAATTAAGAAATCCACACAGATGAAAATCGTACTATAAAAAATCTTTTCCACAAGGTATTCCAAACATCTGTTTTTATCAGAAAACTCGAACTCTCCATCAAAAAATCTATTTTTGAGTTAAGCATTAAAACTGGTAAGAAAACAATAACCCTTATAAATTTGTAGATGACAAATAGTTACTGAATCAAAGATCTATGAAACTTTATGAGCGTGTTCATTTAAAACTACCGGTAGGAAAAACGTGTACCCACGTATCTTTAAACGCGTAGCATGCACGAATTAGGAAAACGCGAATGAGTTAAGTATGATTATTAGGAATCGTTTTTTAATTATCTATCTTTTCAAGTTATGAGTTTAGTAACACTTTTGATACTATCAGAATATGTATAAGAAATATAATTTTCTTCTATATCAGATGCGGCAAGTCATTGATAGATTGGAATCTGGCTTATTACTATTTCCAGTGTTATTCCCCAAAATGTGATCTTTTAGCTGTGGGAGCGACTTTTTCAGCACAGGAAATAATCATCATCATAACAATCGAGGTTATCCGAGGTTAGTACTCGTTCAAATGCGGCTATCTATTGTTTAACGAAAAGGTCAATCGTCAGTCGTCCAAAGTCTCAACTGCTAACTTTGGACCTCGTTGCAGACATTGGAGGTTTACTGCGTTCCTGAGATTAACAAATGTTGTCTGCATTGAATGCGACCAATGTATTATGCTTTCTTTCGATGTAGGGGAACCCAAACGATTGAGTCCCGGTTCCTGTCACAGAGGAATCAAGGGCAACTGGACCTGCGTAATGACTAACTTGGCGCGGCAATGTGACCTTCAAATGAGAGATCTGATTCTATACATTGGGATTTTGACCTATTGACCGCAACATCGACGGCAGACAACCAAAACTAATTGCTGGGGGTCACGGATAAAGAATTTTCTCTTTCTTTTCCTCATTTTCCTCCTTGGACTGTGGTATTTTTGAGCAGCTTCATGTCAGTGGTTACCGCAATGTGAGCCCCGTGGCATTTAATATAATTTGACTTGCGGGATGCATGGCCCAGGATTACGATCGGTCCCTATCGATTAGCACCTGTTTTCAGTCTGTATCGTATCCTAGATGGCCAATAATTTGATCACCAAAATTTCGATTTTGGGAATATCTGTTTTTCTCTCTCTGTTTCAATTCTTTTTTTTGGCTGTGCCGTTCTAGTGCCCCTGTCTAATTTCTCAGTCGTTTTTCCTTTGGCAGTTGCAATCTCCTGTTTCTTCTAGGCCTACCAGCACCTTTTGCCAACATTTTTTACAAATAACGGGTTTTTGCGGCCTCCTACCATTGGTTCTATTGGCCTTCCCGCCATGTTGTCGTCCCTTAGCATCTGGGGTTGTACTTACTGGAGATTGTGGTATAGGGTCTTAACGGGGGTCGTTTGCTACAGTCTGTCTCTGCTGACTGTGATACAACGTGGCAGACCATGAAGGCTTGTCAGGCCCATTCTGACGCATTGGAGGTACACTTTAAATACTAATTTTCAATGAGCTCAACTGGGATTAGTTCAACATGGACAAACCACTTTCCCTTGAATATCTCTGAAAGATTTTTTTTCTAATTTTGATAACAGGAAATTAAGATAAAAAATCAAATCAGTAAATTACCATACTTATACTGGACTACTGGGATTTGGCGGAGGAAAACTTGTGAAGCTGTAATGAAATTATTGATCTTCTAGGAATCATGTTTATGTTAATACACCAATAAATAGTTTTATGTGTAAAGATCTTTCACAAGAATATATTTTTCTATAATGAGACGAAACTATGTTGAATAAAATAATATTTATCATTTAATAAAACACACATAACTGTACAAAATAAATTTACTGGCTCTCACACATATACACAAGAGGAAAAAATAATTATATAACTAGTCATAAGGTCCATCAGGTTCGTGTTCATCTTCGTCGGGGGGTATTCCAGCGACTAGTCCAGAATAGTAACTTCCGTATGACTGCAGCACTGTCGCCCTGTAATAATGACATAAACATCTTTGGATGTAATGATTTCTTTGTAAGTGCAAATATGTATTAATAACACTGAGACATGGTTACGAAGAGCTAAAATGCCCTCTATTTTCACAGATACATGATTAAGCCATTTTCGCAATACACATATTAATAACAAGTATTTTTAAAACAATACATTAGCGTAATCTCTGTTTTAGCTGACTATTAGAATGATAATTGTGAGGTCAAATCAAAGTAAAGATATGTCAAACATAGATGCTACTACATACCGAGAGGTCAAGTTTTAAATCCAGACGTTTAGGGCAATCATAGAGCCCCCAAATCACTTATTTCTTTCAACGCACTGTGTTCAGTAGAACTGACTACTTACACGGAGTTTGAAAATAGTGCTTCATTACTTCTATTGAATAACTGGTTCATCTTAGAATAATATATTCATTTAAAAAGGATTTCAGAAGAATATTAAATTTGAACGGTGTTTTACCTCGCATATTAGACTATTTTGCGACGTTTGTGTTGAAAAACTGTGAATGAATTCCAGATATTTCACCGTATAGCTAATCCCACGAACAGGGAGAGTGATTCGATATTCCAGTGCTCCTTCGACCTGTTCCTATTTTGTGTTGCTTTGTCTTTCCAATACTTTCCTCTCTTCTTCCGTTTGATCTGATTCATTATTCATTCGATAGAATGAATAATGAATCACTCTACGTCTCGAATGACGGTTTAGCTAAAATTTACATACATTTTACAAAATAGGCTACCTTAACAGTCACGAAACAAATTTTCGTATGCTTAAGTACTTTATGTTCAGTGACTGCAGTACCTCGTCTATTATTTCGTGAAAAAAAAACAAATTTTACAATTAGAGGCTAACGTTTGACAGTTAATAAAATTACTTTAACTACGTGGATATGAAAAGCAATATTTCTTTTCTCACATATGCAAACAAATTAAATGTCTTTTCTTCTTAATGTAATTCCACTAAATAAGAAATATTGCTATGTACTATGGAATAAAATTTGTTATCCTTTTGAGCAAGGATATTAAATTTCTGTTTTTAATGAACAAAGGATATAAATAGGGTTCTATCAATTAAAAAAAAATATTCTTCAGAATTCTGCATATGTTCGCAAGGATGTTAAACTTACCAGCCTTTATCAGATATTTTCGAGCTAAAAACTTTATGGAGAGAAACTTTAAAATTATCTTCATTCCTATATATCATAAACACTGAGAGATATGCGATACATATATCTGAACTATTTTCCAATAGTTTTTTTATAACTTGTTGGTGAAAGTGTTTTTCATTTTCGACAGTTCTAGGGAAATAAGTTCAATGAAAGGAAAATAGAGGCATAACCTGTTGGTCAAGTCTGGGAGCTAGAGGTTTTATTTGACCTGAAAATCGGTCACTGAAAGTAATAATTTTTTTAAATATACGATAATTAAATACGTAAAAAACTGTGATCCGCGTAAGGAAACGCTTTTTCATTAGCTGTCAGTAAAAATATTTTTTTTTCAAATTAGGGTATATCAACATGAAATAGATTGAACATTTTACATCATGCGTAGGAATTTTTATCACAATAATTCTTTTACTAGATATATATCCGCAAACTACCAGTATTATGGCTAACCAAAAGAAAACGTTTTGATATTAAAACACCTCTGGAAAAATACACTGGATTATATTCTGCTTTATAAAGCAACATCAAAGGCATTTTCTTCGAGTCAATTGCCGTATTTTCCTGTGCGAGCGGATACCGGTAAAAAAAGACATTTTGTTTTTATTTACTGGGTTGAAGATCCCCCCCCCCTATGGTGGAAAAATTTTCCTAACCTGTGAAAGAAGCATATATATTTTCCTGATTCCTATTTTTTGTAATTTCTGTGAAAGGATATCGATGAAGTACAGAAACTAAACCATAGTTTTATTTATTATAATTTTTATATGATGTCAATGAAACGCATTTTTCCCCCTTAAGCCTTTAATTTAAGTCTTTAATATACACAGCCTTGTTTCATACAAAAAACATATTTGGCTCATTCGAGAGAACGTGAAATTTTCGTTCGCTAAGGATCGGCTTGGAAATTGGTTTCATTAACTCATGTCTTGGATTCACATGAAACTCGACAATTTCAAATTACCCTCTCTGTACTTTAGTGCTCACAAAAAACATGGTTAATTAATAACCGAAAGAAAGCTTCAAATTTTTAACATTATATAATTGAATTATTTATTATTTAATAGGCTTCTGAATCCACCGAAATGAAACACCATTAATTATACACCAAATCTTACGACACTAACCTTTTAGTTACATGTTATAGTTTTCCCAACCCAACACAGAGCTCTCTTAGCTTGTAATATTTAAAACAGTTAATATGTAGTATATTAGAAAATGACCCTGTGAAAATGAGGTAAAATTATATAAAAATGTTTACAATATAAAAGTAAACATATGAAAATTTTGAAACTATTATGTAACTTATTTTGTCACTTTAATGCAAAGCTTTAAATTTTGATACCTTGTTTTTGACTGAAGTGAAGCAGAAACTCGTAGAACTATGCTGAATTTTGTTCTATCTTAGGTCTTATATAAAAGAGAAAATCCCTTTTATATAAGACCTAAAATATTTATGTTAAAAGCCAATATTCCATGAAGTTTAGTGTTTTTATTCAAAAAGGCCATGTCAGTAAAAAACCAAACAAAAAAACAGTCTTGAATAATATTGGCATACATGAATATAGCATAGCGTTATCTCTTAAATTTAACGATTTTTTGTTTTTATATCGTAGTTTTAACTCCTTTTATAACTTTTGTAATTTTACATTTATTTCTTCATATCTTTACTGATAGATAAATTGCTCAGAAAAAAAAATTGTTCTCTCACTTTTAAATTCTTCGAAGATGTCAAATAAAAGAATCTAGTTTTTAATGCTCTTAGGTGCCTCGTTGCTGTTTTGGTAAATGTCATTTGACATTGACATTTCAGCAGATTAAGATACCAAAGGCATACAAAACTTATTTACTTTATTTTAAATGTCTGGTTACATCCACTTGTTTGGTTTGCACCGGGATAATACGTAGTTAATTTCTTATAACTTTATTTTTGTCTGGCGAATGAAATTATAGCGTTAATATAAAAGTGTAATACTTATTTGGACTGAATTATATGTATTTCTTTATTCCTAAAGCTTCTAGGAGGACAATTCCACTAAAAGTATTACCTGCAGGTTTGTGGAATTTATCATCAGTTTGCCTTTATATATATATATATATATATATGAAAGGATCTGTAATATAAACTTTCTTTATGAAAAATACGATGCATTGTAAAAATTTAAATTCCCAATCACGTGAATATGCTAATCCTACCGTACTCGCAGATATACTAAAACGGTGGACTGCTCTAAGGAAATTTTGGTAGAATACCAGAACGTAAGAACAGTTTTTCGAGAAATCACTGATTTTATACTCTCAGATAAACTCACCCATAGAGTCGAATCTAATTTCGGGGTCTGAAATCTCGGTCATACATCTTCTTCAGAGTTGTTTCAAGTCATACATTTTAGCACATATGGTTCACCCCCGTCTTCTAAATATTGGGAAAATGGTGGCAACAGGAGATGTATGAAATGAATAATACTATAAAACGTTGGCTGGTGTATGCTTACAAGTAACACGCATGTTTATGTGTTCAGAGGAAAATATCCTTTGTTTCTTCCATAACATTGCAGAATTGTGGGTATTTTGAAAACAAAAATAAAAGTAAACCACATTTGGAACAAAAAAAAAATAATGGTATCGACTCATGGTTTTGTCTTATAATTTTAAAAACAGGGAACACTTCACAGAAACAGAAAGGCTTTTCTAAAGTTAAGCCATACGCTTAGCTTACGCGAAATCAATACGATAAGAAAAGTACATGTGTTGGTTATACGTGAAGAACGCAGTCTTGATGGCTTAGAACACAAACTTAACGTCTCTTCCTTCTCAAACACATGCATAATGTAGAAGGATGCGAGGAAGAAGACTCGATAAAAGAATTCATCGTCATAAAACGGGATTAAGTCTCAATAATTCTACCATTAGTTTTAAGGTATTTAATACATTAAAAATAACGATAGGATTGGATAGACCTACCGAAAATGAGGATCCGTTTTCGCTTTCTTTTCTGCAGGTTCACCTAGGACCTGTTTTGACTATTGTTTAGAAATGTATCCATGTTTCATCAACTGGTACGAAACGAAGCAGAAATTTATGTGGATATCTCTGAAACAGCTCCAAATTGTGATACAAAGTGTTCACCTGATCACGTTTTTGATAGAATGTTAGCACCCACCTCGACGACAGCTTTCTCAAATCGCAATGTTCATGCAAAATATCATGTACGCGCTCTGATGCCAACAGCCTAAAAAATCTACAGTAAGCATATCTTCTATCCTTCATCACAGTATCATGATTTTTTTCTATTATATCTGGCATAGTAACCTCAACAGAGCGACCAAAACATTCAGCATCACTTATGCTCATTCGGACGCAACGAAAATCAACAAGCCGTTTGTAAATCCTTTTAAACCAGCGGTTCTCAACCTGGGGGGCGCACCCCCCTGAGGGGGGGGCGTAGAGAAATTTCAGGGGAGGCGTGAGTTTAAAAAAAAGCAAAATAAGAAGTAAAACTAACTGTAATTTACTGTACTCAATTTTGCACTCAGAATGTAACCGTAACATATTTTCGACATACGAACACGGACACGGTAATTGTCGTACACGATAATTTTTGTAATTGTAAAAACACGATAATTGTCGTACGTCTGGACGTTGAAAGTGACCTGAGGTGTGCTTTGTCATAGTTACAACCTTATATTCAAAAACTTGTCAAGGACAAACAGTGCCAGCCCTCTCATTAATGTTGTGAAAGTGACTGGTATTACATGCCAACCTCACCTAGATCCTCGATTACCTCAAATATATTTGATCTGTATTTAATTCTTTAATTTCATATGTTCTAATAATAATATGTTCCAAATTAAGATATGAGTAGTAATATTAAATTTTGTGTATGAAATTATCTATTCTATATTTTCATTTAATACCCAGATTCAGTTTCAAATTCCGATTGTATTACTTGTATTGACCACATATGGTGGTGATGGTGGGACCTCACATCAGTGTTCAAAGGGGGGCACAGAGCCTGAAAGGTTGAGAACCCCTGTTTTAAACGAAGGTTCAGACTTGTCGTACTATTTATAAAGCATTTAGATTAAGCCACGCTTTCACATCTTAAAATATAATCTTTTATCAGCAGATGGAACTCAATTTTCTCCATTGTATGAGCAATAACAAGAGCTGACTGACTAAAATGGCTGTCAATCGAAGACTAAGTATAGAATCTGTTTACAATATGACATGCGGGCTTTTGAATTATTCTAAATGTTAGAGCTCCAATAATTTCAGTGCAGTGGGGCCATTTCTCGAATTTTGCATAGACAAATCAAAAGACCCTCGTAGCTTAGCTTATTCTGATTTAAACAAGTTTGAAATACCTGTATTAACCATCAGCTGGACGGAATCAAGTAGCACAAAGTCTACAGACACAAAATATTCAATAAAAGCCTGTTGCATACTCACTACCGTTAAGTCAAATTATGACTGTCTTTAACATTTTGAAAATCCTTTTCATACATGATAAACAATTTTTAAGGATATCAAGTACTACAAATTTGAATTATCTCATTTATTTGAATTATCTCATTTATATCTTATTTATATCACATATATTCTCATTTATATCTCATTTATATTTTGTAATGATTTTTTCACCCTCAAACACGGTTTTGTATAAAGATCTTCATGCTTGTAGAAAATACTTGGACAATTTTAAAAAATTTTTTAATCACATTTGAATAAAATATTTTTAGTTTTACATGAATGTCCAGAACCAATATTTCACCTTTTACATAAAAAAAATGCTACTAAACCATCAAAATGTACAAGATTTATAATACAAATTTTATTCATACAGTGTTTTAAAGAGCCAAAAAATACTATTGTTTTCTGAGTATCTTTTGCTAAAACAGGGATAAAGGAGCGCTTTACAAAATTTCGTAGACATACTTTGCAAGGAGTTTCAGATATATCCTTTAAAAGATGACAAATGATGAAAAATTCCATTTTCTGATAAATCGGTTTAAAGTGCAGATATACGACAGGGGGCATGATGTAAACAGACTGCACATCATGAAGATATTCAATATGGGAACATAATCGTAGTGAAAATATAGGAATTGCATTATTTGATTCTGAAAACTCTGTAGTATGTATTGCTTGAATATTGTGTTAGGGGCCCTCTTAAACTGTTTTAAACTTTTACACTTATCTGGTGAAAGAACTTCCTTTTGTCACTCCAGGAAGAGGCATTATAAATTAAAAAAAGTTTTTGGAATCACCTAGCATCTTCTCAGAAAACTGAACCGAAAAAAATCATTCTAGATTTACTTTATATTCTCAGCTGAGGCTTATTTTAAAGTCACATTCTATTCTTAAAGGAATAAAATCAAATCGTGAAATAACTATTGCTGTGAGATACATTACTTTTGAGTATGGTAAAAGTTTGTGTTAATGGATACATAGTACAATATATATGATGCAAATCCTGTTTATTAGGTAAGTTTTTTAATAAGTAAATGAAATGTTGTGCCTCAAAATACTGCAAATTCTTGTAAAAAGTTGAAATCTTACAATTAACTCCTAAATTTTTGTAATGGACAAAAATGCTAATAAATTAAAAGTATGAGGATTTTCTATAAATGATTAAAAATCTCATAAAATCATAGAAACTGAGACAAAATTCAGGATAAAAAGTTTGACATTAGATCTCGCTTTGGTTTAGATACCAGAATTAAATAAACAGGTGAACTTTTGAATTAGGTACAGAAATACCTCTAAATTGTCAACTTTGACTACACATCGCAATTTTTTTTTCAGTTTATCTAGAAGCTTATGCCTTAAGCTAAAGTAAAAATAAATGTAAACTAAGTAAAACTTTTTTTTACGATCATTACATGCAAAATTAGCCATTTTCGTCTCAAATAACAAACTGGATAAGACAGCTTAAAACATCCGAAATGAGCTTTTAAATGTTCAAAAGTCATAAAAAATAGGCTTTTTTTAATACTTTTGGGGTTAAAATATTTTTTATTGGCTCAAGATGAGTTTGCGAAATTGTTATTTTATTATTAAGAATATTTGAAAGAGATTACTTTTAAATTTCTGTTTCCTGACTGACAGTTTTATCATATTTCCTGAATTGTTTTTGAAAAATTACGTTTAAAAAACACAATATTTGGAAAAATTAAGCATAGAATTATTTTAAACGTTTTCATTGTTATTTTTTATGCCAATCTGTACGCTATGAACTGATAAATTTTAAAAGCTTATCAATCAGCAATTGTTAGTATTTTATGCTTAGAAAGAAGAAATTACTTTTGTAATTTTGGCCTATTCCTTACATAGCATGTTGAGTCAAAGCTGTAGCTTAAAATTTTATCATAATGGTTGTTCATTGCACTCATGATGAAATTTTTTTTCGAATGAAAAAATGATCTTCTATGTTTCATTTAGTAGCATTAAATAGTTAATAAACAACCATAATAAATTTGAAATATTTTGTCTTAATTATTCGATCAAATAATTCAAATAAACATAAAAAATTTATATGTTTAACAGCAAATTGAATCATACGTTTGATTTTATTTCCTAAACAGGGCATTCGGATTAAGGGAACGGTGAACCTTTATTTGAGCAAATCTCGTCATTGTAATACTGATTGTGTTATTGTAAAAAATATATATATTTCTGTAGATTATTAGTACCAAAATAATTTTTTTCAAGTAAAAATTCATTTATGAAGCTTCTACAAAGTAATTTATAATGGGTAAGTGTAGTAATAAATTTTAAATCTGTTTTTCTCAAAACAGATTTTTCAAGGTTTTTAGATATTTTAAACGCTCCATGCTACTTAATTTTTCTTCAAAATTCATGAAATTGACAAGGAAGAATCCTGATGCTGTTTATAAAAAAACTGAGTATGCATTTTAAAATTCGACTTAATTAAGGTAATTAAATTTGATTTATAACTTTTCAAATGGCAAAATTTTCATGAAAATCGGGATGGAATTCAGAAAAAAATCACTCAAAAATTAACTGTTCAAGGGATTAAATAATTGATACCCAGATTTGTTTGTTATACATTTTAAAGAGATTAAAATGCAAAGTCGAGGAAATATCTCAAAAATTAAGTTGCAAGGAGCATTTTAAAATTTTGTTTATAAATTTAAAATTTAAAAAAAATCTTAAAATTTTAATGATACTTGAAATTTCTTTAAGGTATTCTATTTATTTATAGTGAAATGTGTATATGTACAAAATTTCGTATCTCTATGATGAAAAGTAAAAAAAGTAAATTTTAATGTCCACCGTTCCCTTAAGGCCAATAATATTTGGAAAAGAATTACTTAAACGTGGTCCCGGACTAAGTAGCTGAAATAGAACTGAAGTTAAGTTTCTATTATCTGTAACCAAAGATTAGTGAATGCGTTTTGAAAACAGATATTACGCTACTAGTATACTTGATGAGATATTTATGAATACTCACACAAAAATGACTTCTCCTTTAGGGCGATCTTTGGGCGGCTTCCAGAGTAAAATGACTCTCTTCTTAGGAAGAGGATCTGCATGGCTGATTGCTGCGCATGGCAACGTTTTGGTGCCTTTCACTTTGTACCAGTTTCCGATCCTCTCGTGAGTTTCAGGATCCATGGCAGCGATAAGGAATCCCTTGAAGCGAGGTCCCTTTAGCTGAACTGCGAGTAAATGAAACCTATCTCAGTTTCAATGCATGAAAGAATGTTTTTAGAGGTAAAAAATATATTTGACATTTATAGAGATAATATGAAGTTTAAAATTTGATCGCTTCTTTCAAGGAACTCGGAGTTTATAACCTTTAAACGTTTGTTGCTTACATTTCCTATAGAACTAATATCTGATATCTTTTAGATTTTTCTTGTAAAATTTAATATTAATTCACAACGCTTTATGAATATAAAAGTACAGTCATAAACAAGATTGAGAATTACTTGCTAAACTTTAAAAAACTTTAAAACTTAAACTCACGGCGCAACAGTCCGATGTGGACCAGGGCCGGCGGTACTCATCTCCGCTTTCGTAACCGTGGGCTTGGGGTGCCATACAGCATATGTCTGTGTCAGGTGGTCAACCTGACGTGGGACCCCCAGAGTTTAAAAAACTTTATTCAACTTAATTTCTTCATAATTATGTTGTTATTGTGTTGTGTGTTGTGACTGATGCCCCTTGACCGACAGTATATTGTCAGTTCAAGTCCCTAACGGCTATTGGGCGAAGACTCTTCATAATTATAATGGACTCTATTGAAATCTAGGAATTTATTGAAGCTGTTTTTAACTTATTGTAATCATGTATTTAATATTAATTAGTGCCTGCAAAAAAGAGCTATGGAGAAATAGTAAGGGAGCATATGACTGCGTTCAACTTTTCGGGATGGTTTATTTACTTCGAACAAGTTAATTGCTATTTGTATGTTCAATACTTAAAAAATAATGAGGACAGGCTTTGATAAATATATAATACTAGAAGGTAACCCGTTATTTTGACGTCATAATACTAATAATGACGTCATAATGGAAAAAGTATATGAAAGTTAAAAAATATCCCGAATTATCTAACAATATTGCATTTAATCCACACCTTGCAAAAGCAAACCCTTTCATTATTTTTTATTTATTTAGTTTTTCATGCGATTGGAGTAGTAGACTGCCATCCAGTTTTTTACAGCTCACTACGCGATATGAATACTTGAGCTCCTTGATTCATTCATATCCAAGTTTGTTTACTTTCAGAATTCATAGCAAAAGTAAACAGATTTTTAAAAACTGTTAAATATACAGCTAAAAGCATCCAATTTTTTTAGTTCTGAATGTTTTATAGAAAAATAGGCTGAACAAACGTGATTTGATGGAGAAGATATTAGTTTTCAGGTAAGAAAAAATTCTGATCCACATCTGAAATTGAAATTAATCCTAACCGGCTGTTTGTTTACTGAGGGCTTCAATTGAAAGATGAGTACAGCCCGGAAGTGTTATACAGAGACAACGGCTATTATATATATATAATGCTGTTGTTGTTGCTAAGCCCCCTCGATTAGAAAATGCTAGACCAGGTCCATGAGGCTTTGTAGCGGGAGCAAAAGGGAGGTATCAGTATCCTCATCTTCTGCAAGCATGTTGACAGGGATGCATAATATAACTAAGATGAATTCCAAAGAAAAATAATAACGAAGCAAGTTTTGCAGTGAATCAAACGGATAAAAATTCTCGCCACGTTTCATTATTCAGTAATTTTTACAATGTTTCCTTGCGAACTACTCACGCACCCTGGGGACTCGTCTACAACAGGTGCCCGCAGGTGTACGTTTAAAGTGATCATATAGAAAACAAGTTTGAGATTATATTCATGTTACTACTCATGCTCATCACATCAGATTAGAAAGTAATGGGGATTATGCAACAACATCTTTCCTTATTAACATAATACACAAGTAACCCAAAATTGAAGGCCACGGATAAAAAAGACTTTAAAAAGGGTCACAAGGATTTCATTCATAAAAGGGACTCATAAATACCTGAAAAGATCTATTAATAGAATTTCCGTAAAATCTTGAGAATAATACGCACTTTTTTTTCACATTTTCGTCCGCAAAAATGATGGTGCTTAATGGTGCTATGTGTACGAAAAAAAGTAGTTTTAAGAACTGAATAAACGACAAACAATAGATGAGCTGTATTCTAGTGAAAACGATTAAGACTGATAATTTCACAGTATTGTTTATTTTGAATTAAAAATTTAAGTTTTTTTTTGTACCGAATTCTACGTTTTCATTTATTTTTTTTTACAAATTTTATTTATGTTAATAAGTATTTGAGCAATTTTTAAATAAAATATTGAAAAGTTATGGGTGCGTATTATAGTCGAATTTTAATTTTTTTCCCGAAAATTTCGCGCAAAATGAAGCATGCGTATTGATACACGTGTGCGTATTATAGTCAAGATTTTACGGTAGTGAAAAAATGCCTAACACCCCGGACAAAAATGGACTTCCACAAATTTGTATTACACTGTTACGCTGTAAATATACACTGGTTCTAAATATTAGTTAAGAACCAGTAAGTTTTCTATTATCCTGGATGGATAGTCTATGGGAAATGATTGCTCCAAATTTATTAGTTGGCATCGAACCGACGGTCTATAGACAGTCCGACTGTCTTAATCAGTCTGTGAATTGACACCGGTGGGATGAGCACTCATTCCTCTAAGAGGAAAGATCTAAATTCCCTCAGTGAGGGGACTGGTGGGCTTTAAGTCGACTCCTAAATTATCCTATGAATGTTTAATAAGACTGAGACCTCGGTACTACGTAGGCCAATCCAATCGAGTTATGTACCTAGTTTCAAGACGTTCATCTATACTAGATGGGCTCTGTGAGATAGGGAATTATCATCCATTAATAGAAATGCCTGAAAAAAGTTAAGTGGTGGATGAAGAGCCTCATCTACGACCAGTTATAGAATATTTATAATAGATATAAATATCGGTACTGCCAATAATGACATTTTCTTATCTTACACCTCAACCACAGATTAAAAAAAACTGGGTTCTTTACGGGTATTCGAGGGAAAGTTGAGTGTTTCAAATTCTCTCCTTCTTGCTGGGCCGGATGATGGCCGAATGGCTAGGGTGTAGGCATTCAGTACCAGAGTCTGTAAGCTCGAGTCCCATTATTGTCATGGATGTTTGTAGCCACTCGGAATTGGCTTTAAGCACTAGGTCGCGGTCAAATTAGCCCTCATGTAGCAAAAAGAAGACCGTAGCATTCTCAACCAAACCAAACCTTGTTGATGCACATTGAAAATCGGTGCTTAAACTGCATCCTGATTCACCAGTGAAAAGAATCAGGGTCCAATCATTAGGGCTTTATCGGCGATATGAATGACCGTTTTTAGTGTCCGCCCCTTGATGAGGAAGAAAAGACAAAACTCGTTGGTCTTCTACCGCACAGGGCATGTTCGTTTAGCCTTCACTATACATAGGTAACCCTAATTACTGTTGTGCCAGAAGGTTCTTTCATATCAAATGTTCATCACACGAATCTTGGTATACGAGATAGATAACGTTTTTTGGTGATAAGAAAACGCTGCCGTATCCTTAAGATGACATTTTGTAGCATTTTTAAGTCTCTGGAGACATCCAACTGTAATCGGCCTGCTTCAAATCTACCCGCGATTCTCCACCACCGATATTTAGCCAAGTGATGGCTTTATGATATATTTAACAATATCTTAATGCTTACTATCTCATAAAAACATGAATATCTAGAATATCTAAGCGAGTTCTTATATGCGTTCTCTTGATTTGTATATCAAGCTCCTTTAGCTTCAGGAAGAGTAGTGGTAATTACAATACATGGGCCGGGCCCTCCATTGTAGGATGATATTGCTCCTTTAAAGTTGAGCAAGTAAATATATAAACGCGTAAAAAACTACCCTTTAGAAATTTTTAATTACCGAACTCTTAAAAGTTTCTTAAAAATTGTGTCAGAAACTATATACTATCTACCATTTCCCAAATTATTTACAAATTTTGTGCATGAGTGGACTAAGCTTCAAGCGGGTGCTGAGAGTTAAGTGTGAGTGTTCCTATTTACAAATCACAAACGTAAACTCCATTCCTAAAAATATGAATCACAATTTGTGATTTGTCTATAGAAACAATTGCAACTACATATTTGCTTAATAAAGTATTTTTAGAGTCCTTTCATCCCAAGTTTTTTGAGAGAAGCACTATGCTTAGTTTTATAACTTCAATTATTCACAAAATTTTCTTAAATGAAAAAAAAAACCCTCAAAAGTAAAGTTAATTTTTTAGGAATCATTTACGTTAAAATTTATAATTTTAAACGAAATGTCAGTATACGTAAAAAAAGTGCTTTTTTATTTAAATCGTTCTCGAATTTTCCCCATTTGAAGCGATAGTTATGCTAGTAGTTATATTTTATTTTACTGAGGCACAATTTTTGACATTGATTATTTTAAGAAAGCATTTTAGAGTTGTTTTGATTTCTAATGAAATGGGTTTAACTTCTTGCATTTGTTGTTTATTTCGTTTATATCATAAATGTCATTAAGGTTGGTTTTTATACTCTATAATAACGACTACTCAACCTCATACCTACAAACATTTTTGTTTCACTCGAGAAAAAAAAATGGTTGGCCAGAGAATCGAACCCAAATCCTTTTGTTTTCAGGGCATATCTGCTAACCTCTAAAAGACAGCTTCTCATCCTGGTCATTGAATATTAACCTCTTAAATCTTGTTATATTACTCAGTGACAAAAGTATTAAATTAATATTGTTAATATATTTTTAGGGAGTATCTTTTCCTTATATTTCACTTGAATATTAAGGACTTTAATATAGATTACATTTAATAACTTTATCAAGTTTCTCTGGGAATATTATTCCAAAATTTATTAGTAGCAGCCTCTATTTGATGGGGATTAAATGGAAGCACGTCCATTTGTTCAGAGAGCAGACTCCATTAGTCTGAGTCAGATTTCACTTCCAACTATTCGACGGATAAGCTGCTTTTTAGGAAATGGTCTTGTAATCATTGCAATGTGTCCACTGAAAATGTCATTTCGATACGTAGTATTAACTTCTAAAATGCTGTACTCGTTCGACAAAAAGGGAAAATGAAAGAACCTAAACTAGAGAAACTTGACATGGAAAGAGAAATAACCTTTAAAAACCACTGTAATAATTGAAATTAATTCTCCTTTTGAATTTCAAAGGCGTAAAGTAACTTACTTTTTTAGGCGTGTAATACTTTATTACAGCGGGTTTTACCAAGTATTTTCTCATATCTAAAGCACGTAGCTTAATGCATTAAAAATTAAATAAGTGTTTTGAGATAGATTTACATTGTCTTGGCCTGTTCGTCATATTCGAGTCAATTTTTTGTATCTTAAGGCTGCTGTGTACTAACCCTATTGGATTTGCCCACCTCAATCTTAACCCATGGAGAAAATTTGTCTACTATTTACAGCTACATAAATGCTGATAATCCAATAAAAATTATATTTTCAGATAGTCTGAACTTTTCTGAACCTTGCAACACGATTCATTTTATAAATTTCATTCACCAAAGGAATTTATGAGCGTTTAAAACACACTATACCAGATTTTGTCCCGAATAATTTAAATTTTTATGTATTACTAGAAGGTAATCCGTCATTTTGACGTCATAATACTAATAATGACGTCATAATGGAAAAAGTATATGAAAGTTAAAAAATATCCCGAATTATCTAACAATATTGCATTTAATCCACACCTTGTAAAAGCCAACCCTTTCATTATTTTTTTATTTATTTAGTTTTTCATGCTATTGGAGTAGTAGACTGCCATCCAACCCGTCATTTTGACGTCATAATGCTAATAATGACGTCATAGTGGAAAAAGTATATGAAAGTTAAAAAATATCCCGAATTATCTAACAATATTGCATTTAATCCACACCTTGTAAAAGCAAAACCTTTCATTATCTTTTATTTATTTAGTTTTTCATGCGATTGAAGTAGTAGACTGCCATCCAGTTTTTTACAGCTCACTACGCGATATGAATATTTGAGCTACTTGATTCATTCACATTCAAGTTTGTTTACTTTCAGAATTCATCGCAAAAGTAAACAGATTTTTAAAAACTGTTAAATATACAGCTAAAAGCATCCAATTTTTTTTTTAGTTCTGAATGTTTTATAGAAAAATAGGCTGAACAAACGTGATTTGATGGAGAAGATATTAGTTTTTAGGTAAGAAAAAATTATAATCCACATCTGAAATTGAAATTAAACCTAACCGGCTGTTTGCTTACTGAGGGCTTCAATTGAAAGATGAGCACAGCCCGGAAGTGTTATACAGAGACAAGGGCTATTATATATATAATTAGTACTTAAAAAAAAACGGAAATGCCCTAAGGTGTCAAATTTCTTTCTCTGTTACGAAGTACAATTAAATAAAATATTTAAATCGAAGTCGGCGATCCTTGGACATATTTTCTCCATAGGTTAACATTATAACTGAGCGAGTTCAATAGGGCTAGTACACAGGAGCCTTAACTTAGGACGATCCAGGCTGGTTCTACACTTTCCCATACTCAAGATGTGTTCATCTGGACATGTTAAAATTTTAAAAATTGCAATCGATCAATAGATATATCTGTAAAAGAAGTTTTTTGTAGCTGCTTAAAACGTGTTAGTTAATGAAAAAATGCTTTAAACCACATAACCAATGATGATATTATGTATGTTGTAAGATTCATGTGACTGGAAACCTACAGCGGCCACAATGAAGTAAAACTCACAGCACAAGTTCTGTAACAAATAATATATAGTAGGTTAAAGTGATTTCAGCTGTCCCAACGAAAAGTCCCAACCTGTTAAAGCTGCAGAATAATAGACCGGCTCACATTGTGAAAATTCCATATTAAATATTCAAGCAAAGATTTTCTCCGATCCACCGTAACTTATTCCGACAAAATTGGCTTTTACACTTTCAATATCTTAACAGATTTCCCGTATCCTTTTCAAATCTAACTTGAGGTAGAGTTTCCAATCTAATTCCTGGTGATATTCAAGTTGGAAGCTACATCTGAAAGAACACACAATAACTAGAGCTATGTCCTTACAACCCTTTAGTACTCAAACGCCCTTATTTACAAGTTGGATTGACAGTAAATTAGAGTTCCAGAATTTCGATTACGATTATGAATGAACTTCGCTTCTTTCCTTCATCGAATTTTGGAAATAGACAGAAGTTAGAAAGGGAAAAATAAAAAAAATAAGTTTTTAATCTTAGTAGCCCATCTATAACCACTTAAAATGGTATTTTAAATTATTTAAAAAGAGATTTATACTTATGCAGGAACAGTTAAAAAACCCCTTTATTTTCAATTTCAAAGTTACTTCTTTTTTAATGTATCGTAAATACCATCTGAATTCAACGATATATTTAGCTTATATTTGTTATTTCTCAAATTTTAAGAGCTTTATCGCTTGTTTTATAATTAAGCCAGCACAATATGAAGCTAATAACCATAAATAAAAAAGCACGTGAACAATCTGGGAAGCGCTAAACATATTATGTATAAAAAATAATATTTTAAGTACATTAAATATTATTTTAAGTGTTTCGAGAAGAACATTATGTTTCCATGGAAACAAACAAAAAGAAGTTATTTAATCTGGACTTCAGACTTCTTTATGTATGGCGGCATTTTAACGGCATATTAACTTTTTATCTGTGTTTTTACAAGTTTTTGAGGATTTTATCATTTATTTTATAATGAGATTAATGTTATAAAATAATAAGAGATATTATGCCCATTCTTAACGAAGACTTGAAAGAGGACTGATAAAATCGTATGTAAATTTTCTTGAATATTGTAGATTAGATCGGTTCATATCGAGGTGATCAGCTTAATTGGTGGCTGGGCTGAGCCAAATTAATAGTTACTCGGTCTACAAAACTCTAGGCTTTAAATTCTTGGCCCTTGCAAACCTCTACTTCATTGTATGTATGCTATAACTAGAAAAATTTATCTCAGACTAATTGCTTTAATAGCCCGAAAAAATTGCGAAAATCTACAATAAAATGTCTACAAAGCAAAAGAGCACTATATGTTCTTATGTCATTCACTGTATTAGCAAATAAGCGTGCTGGGTCAATAAAAAAACTAATTAACCCATTTAGGACCGCTCCATGTTTCCTTTATTGGAAATGCACCAAACAGTGTTTTAACACTTCTTAGAACATTAATTACACAAATAAGTTTTTTCCATAAAATTAAATTTATTTTTACGAGAGTTACAAAATGTTGCGTTTTCGCAACATCAGTCCAAAGCGATATAAAAATTTTAAAAATATAAAAATTTAAAATTATAAGAAAAATTTAAAAAATTTTAAAATCTTTGAAACATTTAGCATGAAGAGGTACATTACACTTATTACATACAGAAATTGTTTGACTTTTGCACTGTTTACATTTTTTTGTTTATTTTTACTATTTTTAGTAATAATATGGCCCATACGGTTTTTCCGAGTTTCGTTGAGAATTAGATTTTGAATTGAAGATGGTCTTCCAATATGTGATGTTTCAGGTAAAACAGAATTCATTGGCATTTCTTCAAGCCTTTTTATCAAAGATATGGCTCTCTCAAAGATATAGATCTCTTAAACTCTAATAAACTTATTTTAGAATTCATTACATCCATGTAGAGTCTCCCTTTTTCCCATACAATATGCTCCTTTTTCTTACTATATTGCTTACTTTTACATTTATTAGAAACAAAAATGTCGATTTCACCTGCAATGTCTTTAGGTGATTCGACATTTTCACATAAAATATTATCATCAATATCTTCTTCATCCGTCAAATCATCCGGATCTGGAGGGATAATGACGAATTATGGTCCCTCATTAGCTTCTGTTGAGGACGATTCCGAAATATCATCATCTAGCCCATGAAAATACTCCAATGTCTCTTCCAATGTCAAAAATCGCTTTTTTCTAGAGACAAACTTATCCGAAATGCAAACAATACCAATTCACTGCATGAAAAACTAGGCAGCACTAATAAAACACATTGGAAATGAGTAATACACTTTGGACTGATGTTGCGTTTTCGCAACATTTTTAAAAATATGAATTGAGAAACATAAAAACAAAAATTAGGATTTATCTGTTGAAGCCATTTTGTTCTTTAGTCTCTAGTAAACTCGGAACAAGCATCAAATTGGAAATTTATCATGTGCTGCTATCTAAGGTTATTATTTGAAAATAGTCATTTTTTTCCCTTTCAAAACACCAGAAAAAAACAATTTTTTGCAAGTGCTAAAAGTGGGGAAATGAGGAAACAAAAAAATTATTATGATCAATTGAAGTATAGAGAATAAAATAAAAAAGTTACTTCAGACGTACAAAATTTTGAACATGCCTTTAAAAAATACAGAAAATAATGTTGCGTTTTCGCAACGCCAGTCTTAAATGGGTTAATGTATCTTTATATTATATAACGATATCCAATTATGTTTAAAATGGGTATTATTAAATAATACCTAGCAATTTTAACATGTGAATGTGGCACAATTTAAGAACTATTTTGTCTCGCTACAACGACACTCATAAGGCTATTCATTACAGATTGTCTATTCATGCTTTCAGTGTGGGACGTCATACATTATTGAAGTATGCTATTCATGTAGGCCTTCACTTTTCTCTTTGCAGCAGGTAAAAATATTTTTTTGTGATGCTTTCAGACACCTGCTTTATTTAATACAGATTTGCGTCATGTGTGTTTAACCAGCGTTGTGAACAATATACCTTGAGTCCATACATTCCAAACAATCCGTGTAGGCATTTTTTTATTGTTCATTTATGACTGATTCTACACAACGACACCAACGGCAAACTGTTGTACTGTACGTGAATAGAAAATAGAAAGGAAGGATATTTAAAATAAAGAGTTGAAATTATGAGGAATTTAAAATAAAAAGTTATCTTTTAAGATATTATATAATTTATCCCTAAATAAGTCTCTACAAGAGTTTGAGAACTTAACCTTTTCCATACAGGGTAGGATAGCATGTATCCCAAGATATATATATATATATATATATATATATATATATATATATATATATATATATATATATATATATATATATATATATATACTAGCTGTACCCGTCCCGGCGTTGCTCGGGTAATGTAATTACCAATTTTTTAGTAGCCTTAACCCTTTGTTAATGGGCGTCGCTGTCATCCTTTTCCTCACCACGATACATTATTTTACCCATATAAATTTAATCCTTTCTGGCACATTTTGGCAAAATTTTTGACATAGGATTACTAATCGAATATCACTGCAATAGTAATCGATTTCCTTGAAAGCGAATATATCACATCCTCCACATGCTGAAATTCTTTGAAATCTTCATAGATTTTTTCCACAAATACACCACAAATTATATGATATTAACTAAGTGCTGGCCAAAAAAATTACGGCATTACTAAATGTGATTTTTTAATCGATTATCACTGCAATAGTAATCGATTTCCTTTAACCACCGAATCCCTCATAGAAAACAAACGCCCCAACACATCACTTGCATGACGTCGAAAAACTGGTTTTTCTCCTATTTTACCTTCGTCCGGAAATGAAGAACGAAATCTCCAAAATGAGATTTCTCGCAAGAGTTTCCGAATCATAAAATAAATTATTAAAAAATAACTACAATTTGTAAATTAATTTTGGTTCTGGCTTTCGAAACTGTGATGTCTAGGGTCTCTGAGATAAAAATTTCGTAAAAATGTAACGACATTTACGTATCGATTCGACAATTTGGAAAAAAGGGTCACGGACAAAATCGCGTTTTTTTCCGAAAAACGGGTGCGTACAGGCGATCGAAAAAAAATCACAATTAATCGATAAATTAAGACAGACAATTTTAATTGTGATTTCCGTATAGTGTCATCTTTCCCGTATAGGCTCGTCCGAAAAAAAAAATTCTTGGACGGATACGTTAGGATTTACGGGACTTTTACTCGTCCGGGAGCTCCAAATCGCGACTAAATATTTAATTACGGAAAATCTAATTAAAAAATCGAAAAAAGGGCTTCGAGGTGCATAATGAGACCTCGGGAGGCATCTTCGTGTCGAATCTCAAGACTGTCCGACCTACCGTCTTTGCGCTGCGCCGCGAGCAGACAAAAACTCGGTCACACACACACAGACTTTGCCTTTTATATATAAAGATATATATATATATATATATATATATATATATATATATATATATATATATATATATATATATATATATATATGCATATATATATATACGAATATATATATATATATGTATGTATATATATGTATATGTATATATATATGTATATATATATGTATGTATATATATGTATATATATGTATAGTATATATATATATATATATATATATATATATATATATATATATATATATATATATATATATATATATATATATATATATATATATACAGGGTGTCCATAATTAAAGTCCCACTTCCGAAAGGCTGCAAAAAAAGAACCACTGGTCAGAATGACTTCAAATTTGAACTGAATATACTGGAAGAAGGGGAAAACGATTTGGCATAATACAGAAAAGTTCCAAAACGTATGAATAGATGGCGCTGTAACATTTTGGAACTTTTTTTAAAATTATGCCAAATCGTTTCCCCCTTCTTCAAGTATATTCAGTTCAAGTTTGAAGTCATTCTGACCAGTGGTTCTTTTTTTTGCAGCCTTTTGAAAGTGGGACTTTAATTATGGACACCCTGTATATATATATATAACCCCCTTAAGGGCCGTTCTTACAAATAGGGTATGAAATTTCCCGTTCTAAAGAGGGAATCGGAAAAATGGGCGCCGTAAGCTAAAGGTTGATAATGAGATTTATTTTTTTTACGCTCTTCCAAACTACTCATAGATTCTTTCCTATTCTTAATTCAATTCATTTTATAATGCATTGGATTTCTTTTTAAATTTGTTACTTTTCAGAAATACATAAAAAATGTAGAGAAATGGATTTCTCTATGGTTTGATTTTTAGTAGTTTATGTATTTTTTTACCGGTTATCCTTTTACAAAATAGGTGGTGAAATGTATTAAGATGATATATGTAGTTAGCTTCTCGCATAATTACACATCTTGTTAAGAGATATTAGGAGTTTGTACGAAGTTAAAAAGTGAAATACGAATAAACCTTAAAATTTTAAAATAGAAAGTGTATGGAATCTTAGTAAAACAATTAATTCGCTGAAGTGAAAAAAGAGCTGTAAAAAACTATCATAGAAATCAGAGGAGCAAAGAGATCGATTGAGGAGGTTTTTTTTGTTCGATTGCTCCTATACTAGGCTTTTAAGTTTTAAGTTCTACACATTTAGCTTAAGTTTGACAACACTGTGTTGTGATTGTTGTAGTGAATGACCACTGTTTGGGTTCGAGTTTGAATCACGTAAATGGTGTAGCCAAAAAAGATTACAGGGAATTCCTACAGGGTAAGTCGCTATCACACTGGATTAAGAATGTTTTTCAAGTTAGAAACTTGATAGCTTTTGGGTTAAATTAAAATTTTTTGAAGCTTATTATGATTACCTTCCAGCCATAGAGCAACATAAAGGATTCTGAACTGAGATGAATATTAATAAAACAGCTAACTATAAGTATGCAGGGAAATTAGCTATATTTCATATTGAATAAAGAAGAATGGAGAAGAAATTTATTGACTACAGTATAATTGAATTTCTATCAAAACAAATTTCGATCCAAAATGATAAAGTAGTTAAAACATTTTAATTCGGAAATGAGAATATAACATTGAATGAAATCTCGTGCTTAAGATTAAAAAAATTGAAAATAAGAAAATTTTGTTCGAGTAAAGTAATATATGAAGTTAAAAATTTATACTCAAAATTAAATAGACAAATATAAACTTATGGATGCGTTTGGTTGATCGCAGAGATTTTTAGAGCTTGACAGCGGAACGCAGCAGTTGCCACCTTAGTCATAACTGGTAGGGTATCGACAATCCATATACATTGTTACTTCCATGTTACACCTCTAATATGTCTAATGTGCGAAGTATTTAACTGATTCTTAAAATTATTCCATTTCGTTTCTCAATATTTTTTAAAGAGATTTTAGCCACTAATGTCGGCATCAGTCTAAGAGAAGTCCATTCGATCACAATCGATCAGTGATAAGCTTAATGTTGCTTGACGTCAACTTTGCGTGCATGCTTTTTGTCGAAAAATTGTCGTATTGGATATTGTACACGATTTTGATCCCACGCTAGAAAAAATTGTGTGGGTTCGAGGTCTTTCTGATCGTTTCTAACTATAAAACTGGGGGACTTTTCCATATGTCATGAGTTGTATCCCAATGATGATCGAGTCCCTTGATAAAGTCCATCAGTCTGGCACCTTCGTTATTAACAAACCCTTTAAAAGACGATCACTTCGTGTTTAGATATTTTAAGACCTTAAGATATACTTTTTAAGGGGGTCCGGGACACATTAAAAAAAATTTTATTTATTGAGTTAAAATTTTGAATTTTTTCGTGACGGTTAACTATATAATTTGTAAACAAAATCACTTCATAAAACTTCTCAAAATATTTTAAAAAAATTTTAAAATTTAAAAGTTTTAAAAAAGTGGAGTAATTTAAAATTGTTATAACTCGAAATATTATCTGTCAAATTTCAATTCTTTTTCATTTAATTAAACAGAAATATATGAGTTTTAATTTTGATTCAGCATTTTTTAAATATTAGTTTTTAAAAAACTAAAAATATTTATATTAAAAATTACAAAAAAATTATGTAACATATTTTTGCAAAATCAAATTTTCAAAAGTAAATAATTTTTTCAAATTTGCTGAATCAAAATTAAAGTAAAATAGTTAAAAAAGACATGCTCCAAGTTTCAACCATTTATTTTTAACGATTCTTGACTTATAACAATTTAAAGACGAGAAATGGGGAAAAAAACCCATCATGCTGAAAAACGCACTTACAGGTTTAAACAACGCTTAGCTACTATTAGAATGTTGCAAAAAAAAATAATAATTTCTCCTATTCTAATTAAGATAGAAACATGATTTAAATGTCATTTTAAGCGTAAAAAAACACAAAAGTTTTTAATGCAATAAAATTTTTCTCGAAAATTCGAACAATTTTGTGTCCTGGACCCACTTAATCAAAAAAAAAAAAAAGAAAAGGATTAACAAAAAATGATGATTCTCACACAGACATAAAAATCTCTGCGAAAAACCTATTTTACCTAAAAATCTCTGCGATCGACCAAACGCATCCATAAGTTTATATTTGTCTATTTAATTTTGAGTATAAATTTTTAACTTTAATTTAATTTTTAATTTAATTTTTAATTTTAATTTAATTTTGAGTATAACTTTAACTTTAATTTAATTTTAAATTTTAAATTTAATTTTGAGTATAAATTTTTAACTTCATATATTAATTTAATCGAACAAAATTTTCTTATTTTCAAATTTTCTTATTTTCAGAAAAGGATTTTTCCTTATTATGAAGGATCCTAAGGATTTTATACTTTTTACAAATTTTAATGCTCCTTATTATGCTGCAATATATGACATCAATATGAGTACCATGGGTGAGTTATAAAACGACCATCTGTCAGACTAAGGGAACAAAACCAAGACTCCTCACAAGGAGTATGTCACTCTCTCGATTATGCTATCTCGGACATCTTATGAATTCTTATTTTTTCCAACCCTTTCTTCATATCACTTTCTTCTTTCTAAGAGGATGTTGGCGTAAGATCTTAAAAATGTAACAATTTATAATGTCTGCGCTGTACATATATTTATTTTCTTTGCCTTTCTGATGCTGCTGCATTTTTCCCACCATGATAGTCTGTCGCACGTTCACTTAACGGTCCGAAAATGTCTGAGAGATACATACTCAAGAGATTTTAAATCTAGGTAGTTGGATATGCTTTTAGACCCAATTATTCAATGAGCGAAGGTGTATAACATTCACAAGCTATTTCACGGTCACTGGATTCACCAGTCTACACCGGGCAATCAACAGATTACAGGGTTGCAATATATTTCCTGGAACTTAATGCTATGCGAGGTTGCATTTTATAACGAGGTGGGTCACGATAAGGAAATTTTGGGGTATGTCATAAATCCTTTCACGCTGTTGGGTGAAAAGGGAAGTACAGCCTGTACAAAAGTAGGGCATTTTTTCTATCGTGTTCAAAAGGATTCCGCTTTAGAAAAATTGTCTATCCCATTGGGGGATTTTGCGGCAATGAAGTCTGTGTGAGAGAGATACCACCATAAGTTACAAATTCCACCAAACTCATGTGTTTAGGGGATAGGTGTGAGGGGGAACTGGTACACCACAAGCAGTTCCACATCCTACAACGTTGCAGGTACCTTCACATAATTAAAATATTATAGTATTTATGCGAAGGATCCTAAGTTTAACCTGCCTTTTGTAGTGCCCTCTTAGTGTTGAATACCGTTTGAGTCGTCTTTGTCTTACGTATTCTAGGGCAATACATAATTACGAACAACACATAACAAGATATTACGCTTTTTAATACTACATCACAGTACTAAACAGAGGATGACAAGTAGCATTTCTTCACAAAAACAAACACACACATACACAGACATTGTACTTCAAATATAACATCGCAAAACAACAAGGTTTTCCGCAAAACAACAAGGTATTTATTATCGATTTTTCCAGTAGTCGGGCGTCGCTGTAAAAACTGCCTTTTAAGACCTAGAATCAAACCCGAATTACCTAACTTGATCTCGCGATCTCCCAGCGAAGGGCGGAATACTAATTTCTTGACTACCTCTTTCTTCCCAAAAGACATTATGTAAATAATTGAATAATTATGCTATCATCGGATCATTACCATCTAAATCAGAAAGACCATTGCTTTGATCGCTAAATTTTATTTCTTTATACTTTGAGTTAACAATCGGAATTTTTAAAAATCTCCTTGAACGCTGTTATAATGCTTGTTGTTTTTTGCATTTTTTTTGTTAACTTCTTTCCTAGTTTAAACAAAGGTACCCTTCCTGTATTGATAACCAAGGCATCTTGTTTGCTGGACAGGTGTGATTACCATAGCATTTAGCCGCTCTTGTGATCTTCCATAATAACCCCATTTTCTTCTAAAGAGACCAGGGTCTCCTGACCCCATGTCGAAACCACTTGATCATGTTCTGTATTGATAACCAAGGCATCTTGTTTGCTGGACAGGTGCGATTACCATAGCATTTAGCCGCTCTTGTGATCTTCCAGAATAACCCCATTTTCTTTCTAAAGCGACTAGGGTCTCCTGACCCCATGTCGAAACCACTTGATCATGTTCTGTATTGATAACCAAGGTATCTTGTTTGCTGGACAGGTGCGATTACCATGGCATTTAGCCGCTCTTGTGATCTTCTAGAATAACCCCATTTTCTTTCTAAAGAGGCCAGGGTCTCCTGAACCCCATATCGAAACCACTTGATCATGTTCAGACACTACTGTAAAAAAAACTTTGCTTTTTCGAAATTCTTTCAAAATTCTTAATTTAAGTACGTGATTTAGGATTGCAGTACACTTCCTGGTAGACCAATTTTACTTCCCGGCCACGCTCACGATCTTCTAAAATAACCTCATTTAGTTATAAATAATGTTGAATGAGTTCAGGGTAATTCCATTTAAAAGTTGGACTATAGAGTCAGAAAAAAGTAGCATTTTCCCTATTCTCTTTGAAGCGTAAGACGCTTGCTTAGAAAAAGATCATACCAGGTGTTAATGCCCGTCCGTCCGGAAAACAGGTGGTCACGAGCTAGATTCCAAAGCCAGCCGTGTTATTTTGAAGGTGAAGGAAAATTGTGAGGGAGAAATAGTTGCAGTATGATCGTTTATTGTAAAAACTAAGGTAAGTTACTTTCTCTTTGCGAGCATTACGAAGGAATGCTATGTTGAGAAAAGGATTGAAGAAGTAACACAGAATAAATAAAGAATATACATGTCTGTAATGTTTCAAAAAAGTTTAAATGGGGAAGGGGGATTGAATAGTATTATTTCATTCGTAACACCAAGCTGTAAGTTAGTTATTTTGGTCCGTCCGGAAAACAGGTGGCCACGAGCTAGATTCCAAAGCCAGCCGTGTTATTTTGAAGGTGAAGGAAAATCGTGAGGGAGAAATAGTTGCAGTATGATCGTTTATTGTAAAAACTATGGTAAGTTACTTTCTCTTTGCGAGCATTACGAAGGAATGCTATGTTGAGAAAAGGATTGAAGAAGTAACACGGAATAAATAAAGAATATACATGTTTGTAATGTTTCATAAAAGTTTAAATGGGGAAGGGGGATTGAATAGTATTATTTCATTCGTAACACCAAGCTGTAAGTTAGTTATTTTGGTCTTGATGCGGAACATAAAATCTATTATATTCTAGGCTGATATTTTAAACATTAAATGTTACAGAGGACAAGAAGATTTGTGAAATCGTGATATATTGTAAATGTGATTTATAATGCATTGAAATTTATTTTTGGAAAAGGAAAGTGAGGGATAAACAGGAGGAAGTAGGTGAAAAACACTTCCATTAAAAACGAGCTATCTGCATTCAAAACTTTTCTTATTTAGTGGAGTTTCGACTTTGCTTAATTTTTCACTGCCACTCGTTTGCTTTTCTTGGAATACTCGAGAGACGTTCTCCTATTCTACTCCTGGGGAAAAGAGCTGATTCTGCTTTGGAAATTCACAAATTGAATTTGATTTTCTTTTATTTATAGTGAATATTTTAACGTTTTTCTAATGCTTAACTTTGCATTTCGTTTTTACATTCCATGGGGAAGAAACAAAGGAAATTTATTGCGGAGGACCGACTGTTCAAGTTTTAAGACAGGAATGAGGGGAAGACGATTCCTTTTTTTAGTCTTTTCATGATTCTAGATTAATTGCTAATCTTATAAAATTTCAGCTTACAACAAATTTTCTTTGACTTGGATCGACTAATTTTAGACCATAGTTTAACAATTTATTATGCTAAAAGTACCAGTTTTTATGTTATCCTTTCTTTAGTCTTTGCATGATTCTAGATTAATTGCTAATCTTATAAAATTTCAGTTTACAACAAATTTTCTTTGACTTGGATCGACTAATTTTAAACCATAGTTTAACAATTTATTATGCTAAAAGTATCAGTTTTTATGTTATCCTTTCTTTAGTCTTTGCATGATTCTAGATTAATTGCTAATCTTATAAAATTTCAGCTTACAACAAATTTTCTTTGACTTGGATCGACTAATTTTAGACCATAGTTTAAGAATTTATTATGCTAAAAGTATCAGTTTTTATGTTATCCTTTCTTTAGTCTTTGCATGATTCTAGATTAATTGCTAATCTTATAAAATTTCAGCTTACAACAAATTTTCTTTGACTTGGATCGACTAATTTTAGACCATAGTTTAACAATTTATTATGCTAAAAGTATCAGTTTTTATGTTATCCTTTCTTTAGTCTTTGCATGATTCTAGATTAATTGCTAATCTTATAAAATTTCAGCTTACAAAAAATTTTCTTTGACTTGGATCGACTAATTTTAGACCATAGTTTAACAATTTATTATGCTAAAAGTATCAGTTATTATAAGTTTACTCCCCCTTTTTTTTGCATAGCTGTGTAAGGTTCGTAAAATAGCTAAACCTTTAAAAAATCATAATATTAAAATCATTACTCTAGATCTCTTGTTTTAATAATCAATTTTATACACTGTAAAATGATTCATCATTGTTTTGCAAAAATGATGAACTTGCTAATCAATGAATATGCTCATTATTGTTACCATTAAGATTCTGCTCTGAGTGTCATTGTTTAAGAAACAACATTTTAAAACTTTTTGACACTCTTCTTTGTACATCTCTCTAAAATTCGCTTTTCGATGGGTATTTCTAACGGGTTTTATCAGATAATCTAAGCTGGGAAAGTCGATACACTACATTCTTGCTACCATTGTGAAAATTCCAAGGAGAGATTTCTTTAGAACTCTGAGGGGGCCTGATAGTATGAACGCTGGCTATAGTAAGAAAGCTGATAGTAAGATAGAACGTAAGACAGAACGCTGATAGTAAGTAGAACGTCTCATAGTTAGAACGCTGGCCCAGAGGTTCGGGTCAAATTCCCACTCTCGGCAAATACAGTCCATGCAACTAAGCTTAACGAGCACAACTAAAATTTAAATAATTCTTGTCAATGGGGGAAGTTTAACTATTTAAATGATTCTTCCTAACCTATTTTTCCTCTAAAGCAACCTAAAGGAAATTGAATTATTAGATGTAAACCCCTATTCTTTATTTATATGTATATTTAAGAAAATATGGCCACCTCTATTCGTAAGGTAAAAATTTTATCATTTCAAATATTTAGAAAAAAATAATAAATAGTTTCAATTACAACCTTCTTAATTGAATCATTTATAACCTGGTGTATTGCATAAATCAGCACAATGTGGGTGGAGAAGGTTATTTAAGTTGAACTTTCTTACTGTTCGGCTTGTATTGAAAAGTCTAGCGTAACCGGTCTACGAGGCTTCTGTGTAAATAAACGAGAGGTATACGGTTATGGTATTTGAATATCTCCGCCTCAGTGGGCGTTATAGCATACCTTTTTTAGACGAAATAAATCCTTAGATATGTTTGCCAGTTCAATGGTAGAACATTCAATGCTGAAGGCAAATTCTTATTTAAGTAGTTTTATTTTCAGGGCCATTATATTGACTTATTTCAAATATATTCTTATTTTTCAAATATAAACAATTATATGCATAGGTAATGCGTGAATAGCGTGATAAATAGTTGCCAACACAGTACTTGGGTTTAGATTATTTTAATGAAAACTACTGATATCAGATTTTGTAGGATATTAATATTTTAATACGATAGAGACTAATTTATCTCGTCGGTATACTAAAAATGTAATGTTACTTTACAGAAGCAAAGTGAGATGTCCTCAAAATTCTGATTAACCTGAATAACCTTATTAACTCTAATCCCACACTAACATTATATTTTCTACAAGAAAAGACAATATTAATATTAATTTTTGTTTATATGTTTATAATTATAACAGAAAACTGAGACAACGGCTAAAACTCTTTTCCCTTCAGAATATTCTACAAAGAGCATGCTAATATACAGTCGATGTATCAAAACATTATAATGTATCCAGTTTTCCTTAACCCCATTAAAGTTAGTAAAATATTAAATAGACCAGGGCTATATCAGCATCTTAAACATAAACAGTTATTTGTCAGATTCCGCTTATGTTACAATATGGCCCCTATGTTCAATACTGAAAATTTAGACATTAGGTGTATTTATTCAAAACGATTCTGAATAATTGGACATAGCTGTGTAGATTATTATTAATCTTTCCTGTGAATGGTAAATAAACAAGTAAATAATCTATTGGTTTGGAATGATGTGGTAGTCATATGTAAAACAACGTCTAAACAAAATAAGTCGACATAAGAACATGGGAGTAACTGGTAAACTGTAAAACATTCTTCGGGATTCTCTTAATTAGATAGCATAATAAAAAAATAAATAAAAAGAAAAAAATATGATGGACAATGGAAGTAATTACAAATTTAATGCTGAAGCATTAAAGTAAGGGAATTTCTAATGGTTGGCTGATTTAGTAGCAGTAAGCGTTTGCTATACCAGGGTCAAACAGACTCGAAATTCTATTAATTTGTCATTCAGAAATCTGAAAAATATAGCAGTGAAGAACAATGAATATGTACTTATTCAACTTATTCGCTCATATTCGTCAATCATTTTCGAAATTCTATATCCTTCTATGTCTCAGTGTATTCATAAGCTCTAAAACGGCTACTATAAAATGGAGTAATTTAGATTTATAAAACAAGTTACAACTATGCCCAATCAGCACTGGTTTAACACACACACGTAATTCTTTAATACTAAGTTATGACATTCAGACGCAGAGGTTTTAATTACAGCAATTTATATGTTATTAAATATATATTATTTACATGGAGGATTGGAAATGCATCCCATTGTCTAGCAATATTTATTTGTCTTTTATATTAGAAAGGTTTATAAAAAATGGTAGCAAAAAGTAATGTGCAGCAAAAATTTTATCACTGGGTCAAAATCTAGTTGCTGATCAATCAATATCTGGATATAAGTTCTTTCTTACATTCTTTTGTACGTAGAGATTTTGACTCCTGTTCAAATGCCGGGAGACAAAACATGTTTAAACATCTGGAGCAGTCGCTTCGTAGATGATAGTTCTAGAAGACGCAAGTTGTGCAAACTTTGGTCGATGGATTGCTATACGTCTAGTCATTTGTTTACTGTATGGATGAACTTTTTAAGCCGAATAATAAACGAATTACGCAAGCTACTTATCCTTAAAAAAGACGATGAAGCCATATTGCGTAATTTATAGATAGACGAAAAAATAATAGGAACAGGACGTGGGTGAAGATAATAGGTAAATGAATAGGTCATTTGGCTACCAAAGCGTGCAAATTAGCAAGAACAGTAGGAGGAATCTAGGTAAACAGATTGTGTGCGTAAGATATTAGTATTTTATTTTAGGCATTAAATACACTCGCCCACATACGGAGTTATAAATGCAATGAAAAGGGAACTCTTTGTTGTTTCGAAGGAGACCTTTTCAAAATTGCATCGCTTGTCTTCAGGATAAAAATTAGTGCAAGCAAGCATCTCGCTGTATAAGCAGAATTCACTACTCAATCTCAAACTTAGAGGGAATAAATTTAAGCGCACTCACCTTTCGGCAGACATCGGCCTATCAATTCAAACTTTTCCCGCTCTATGACTTGCACAAGGAACATGCATGCACAGGACAAATTAAAACCCTCTACAGACATCGTGCTCTTGAAATCTAAGTATGAACATATTACTGCAAGACCAAAGTCAGTATTGCGAGTACTATTTAAGATCCTCCAGAAACGTCAAGGTAGATTAGCTATACTGCAATTTGTTAGGAAGTGATTAGCTATGTGCCTCAACAATTGTGTATAAAAGTGTCTACTGTCAGAGGGTTCCTAAAATACATAGAGGAAACCGATTTCACCATACTTCGATGCGCCATACTTCGATGGGGGACAGTCAATAGCTACTGCTTACGGAGACCGAATTTTGAGTCACCTTCTCATAATATAGGAACCTACTCTTTTCCTAGAAAGTGCAGAACTGAGAAATTAACATTAATTTGTATCTCGGGGAACGTAACAGGGAATACGGAAAGAATAAACAAAATCTATGTTGAAGACAAGTTCACCAAGTAGTTTACATGGTTTAACCAATCCTGGGTGGAAACTCAATGGTACAGGTTGATACTCTGACGAGTCAACATACCAGTTCTCTACGGAGTAGTTGAGCTGAGAACCATTCGCCGACATGCACAGAGAACGAAAGACTCAGCTAAAATTCTTTGATGTATGAAGTTGCCTGATTACTGAAGAGATTGTAGGTATTTTGGGTGATTGTAAAGGGGATCATTCGATGGTGTTGGTGATATGACTCCGTTTAATGCGGTTGTGTGGTTTGAATATGCTAATAGAAAGAAATGGAAAGGAAAAAGAAAGAACTTGAAAAAGAAAGCCCAAAAATGGAATGAGCACAAAAAATGAAGACCATGGTCCATTGGGAACTCAGTGGGATAAAAAAACTAAAGTTTATTTATAGCTTACAACTAGACCTCGCAACAAAGCCTGGCTGGACACGAATGCAGTAAACCACCTAAAATACAAAAACACTTCCGCTAAAAACTTAGGCCTATTAAAACACTCTCAGCACTTTCTCTAAACGTTTGATACATGAGACGCAAAAGTTTTCCGATAAACGAGCTTCAGTTTCATATTTGACACGCTAGAATTTCTGAGGTGATAGACAATTTCGTGATCGTAACTTGATTTCGTTAACTTGATCTTCTCCGATTCAGCGATAGGTAGTAAAAACTAACATTTACTCCTTGTTTTCTGTTTCAAGTAGCCTGCTCCGTACTCAGGTCTTCTTTTTGATTTACATCCGTTTCTTCTTTTCCGTGCTTCAAGGTAGAAAACGTTAAGATACCACGGGAAAGTGGTGATTGAAAAGTGAGCTTGATTAAAAGCTGGTTAGCAAACAAATAATAATTCAAAATTTCTTCATATTTCTCAGTTTGGCAACAATATATTAAATTTTTCTACTTTATTAAGGCTCAAATTCAAAGTGCATTGTTTAAAGGTACAATTTTTTTTCCTTTTTTTTACTGGTGATGAAAACTATGGAAGTTTGCTCATCTTTAATTATTGTGTACAAATCTTTAGTAAAGAAGATCAGAAAGATGAAGTCAAAATACTTTTTGACCTTTTGATGCATTTTTACACTATATTTTGCGGTAAATAGATACAACATTCTCATAAAATTTTGCAAATGATATTGACAAGTTTAATTTCCTTCCCTATACAAGAGATACATTATAAAAATAGCCTGTATGTTGGGACAAAAGACGACAGACAATTACTCGTTAAGTTTTAACTTTCTTTCATTTTTAAAAATTTAAGGATTTCAATTTATTTTGGTTTTAAAATTTATAACGATGTCAGTTAGACTTTTTGTTAAAAGTCTATAGTTTAGCGTTCATAACAAAATCCTTTATGGAGCCGTTAGCTTTTCTTTGTTGAATTTCCTCCGAATTAAGATTTAATCATGCAAATCCTTTAAAAAATAATTTGCGTCTATATTTATCTATGTTTAGATTGAAGTATGGCATGAAAAGGAAAAAAAAAGAGTAACACTGGGTTAAAATTTTTCATCAAATTATAAACGATATTATGATGCAAGAGAATGATTGGCGTTTATCCCAAGAGAATTTTTTTTCTGAAATAGAAATAAAAAAATATGACATATTTTACTTTATAAAACAAAAAAAAAATCTTCTTTATTATGCGAGTTTTAAAGGCATTTCATAAAAATGTATTACCAGTCATCATCCTAGTGAACCTTTACTATAATACAGATCACCCTTTCATATGAATATCTCATTAGAAGACTTCATTAAAATTTATGCCTCTTATTACCTCTCTTTTAGAAGGATTTTGTTCAGGAAAGCAGCTGGATATTTTCACAGAAGCCCGAGAAAATCTTGAAATTAACTGGGAGAAGATAAAAATCCAATTTAACACACTGAGGATGTACCAGGTAAGAACCAGGTGAAATCTCGCTGTTTAAACATTATGAGTCACGGAATTGTTCAAGCAAATAAGGTCGCCGTGCTTTAAAATTATGAAAATGTAAATTACTATATTGATGGGATATAAAATATTTGAAGCGTACGGCTGCGATTAATAGAAATTGATGAACATTTTCTACCAAAGAAGGAGGAAAGAGTGTATTAAGGAAAGAACTATATATTATGTGCCATAATTTCAATACGATACCAAATATGGTAAAAATAATTAAAAATGAAGATTTATGTCTGATAAATAACGCATATTTCATAAAAAATGAAGTAATGTTTTCAATATAGAGTCTTTAATAGAGTAAAATTGGCAGGTTTATGTTTTGTTTAATGTCAGACCATCTCTGAAAAAAATCTTGTTGAAAATGTTATAATTCTTTAAAATTTTATATGAAAGCTAATATTTGCGTTTGCATTTCTACGTGATATTTTTTAAACTAATTTTCATGAGAAATCTTTACCTGAATTTCTCCCCCTCCCTCTGTTTGGTATATCTCTACAAATGATTTTCAACATAATATATATTCGTGGACATGCCTTTTTTGAAAATATATTCCATTAATTATTTTTTCGTAACTGAAATTACTAACCTTTTATTGACAATAATTGTTAGGATTGAAAAATATTATTAACTAACTCTTATATTCCATTTGAATTCATTCAGATAAAGATATTTTATATATTAATTATATGAATTTTAATTAATAATTTTTTTAAAACGAAATTTGGCTCAGAACATCATGGCATAGTACGCAACATATGCAAGGAGAAAAAATTGGGATTGCTTTCGTCGTTATCTAACACTTTAATTAGAAGTATTATCCTGTAATATATGGGTTTGAAGAAGGAATTCCCTCAATGGGGGACAATTAATCGAGATTATACCTTAAAAATATGACAGCATGATCATTGGACAAGTGTAAGTGCTTGTAAAACCTCAGAGGCGTAGAATGTTTCAAAATTGTTCGAAAAAGAACGAAACGGAGTTTAGTTTAGGTAGTTTTTAATCTAAACCTGTAAACACTTCCTCACCAGGATCGGTTATGGAATCTGAAATTCTCAAATCCAGACAGATACTCGATCTGTTGAGCTATCCGTGTGTGAGCTATCCCTGTGCTGACTCCTTTCTGGTCAACTTTATTGCAACTTATATGAAATGTTTATTTTTTCCTGTAAAAACTATTGAAATAGCAAAACTTCATGTATAGTAAATTTATATAAAATACCGATGGTTTTTCAAAAAAAATCTCTAATTTTGAATACCAGAATATGCTCAAAAAGCTTTTAATTAATAGAAACAAACAAACAAACACACACACACACACACACAGAAAAAAAATGTATTTTCACGAACAAAAATCATTACCTCATTGTATACACGTAATACTATGAATCAAAGTAGAAGAAACATGTTCTACGGGGCATTTTATATTAATTTTTACCCAGACAAGAAAATTTCGATTAGCACAGAGAATTTCTGGGCTTTCTGTATGAAAATATTTCCTCGGGAAAGAATATTCTCAGTATTTTTTCTTTGCATTTTTAGAGCATTGTCTTAAACGAATTTCTTCAGATTTTCCAGTTTCTTGTTTACAGTCAAAAACATATAATTTCCGATCTTAAAACAACTCATTTATTTGGACAAATATTTGAAAAATATTATTCTTTATGAAGATATTTTTATTAATAATTAATTTTATGCGTATGATTATTTATCAGACGCAATGACATGGCTACTTTAAGAATAATTTATTACTTTTTGTATAAAATTTATTTATGTTCCATTTCATTTATTTTTTTCCATTTCCATGTTCCATTTCATTTAGTTTTATAGATCTAAATTAAGTATTTAAGCTTCTGTGATCCCCCTATTAGTTTTATCCAGTAGTTAGATCCACCATTTTTATTGTCTTCTAATTTTAGTTTTTTTCATTCTTTTGCCGGAAGCGTCGATATAGATACTCCATCTTGATACTTCTTTATGAGTTAAAAGTACGACATAGGATATATTGAGAAAATGTAATCTTACTCGCAGTTCTGACAATTGTTACCGTACTTCGGATTACGTTAAATATAAAATAAATGAATTACGAAAATGTGGTGTTACACTCAAAGTTTACACTCAGAATTTGCCACATTCTTAGAATATCGTTCTATAAATAAACTATTAATGCAGTGATTTTGGCCCAATTCTAACGTCTCCTATAAAATAAGTAACATAAAAAATGCATGGTACACGCCGGAGGAGCAGCTAATACAAGTAAATACACCTCCTGGAGGTGTATAGATTTGCACAGTATGTACCATTTGTCCATCATTAAAGGTTACATTATGGGAGGACTTGGACGCTTAATATAGTAAAACAGAAATCCGGTGTTATACTACATGTAATTTTATTCGATCGAACCTTTCAGAAAAATAATTTAAATTAAACTACTACTCAAAGAAATTTTCGCTCAATTTTCCCATAACCAGTGGAATAATTTACAGCTTATTTGCAACTAAAGATCACATTCACAGGGGATTTTTATGTGACAAGTTCAATAAACAGAAACTTTATACTTAATACAAAAACCCACGATTTGCTAAACATTTACTTCGATGACATATATTTATTCCAATAATCCATTACAGGGGTAGATATATTTTATTGTTAGCCAAACAAATAGAAAAATATACCGATAAGTGTTTTTAATTGCTAGAATTATTTTACTTACACGGAAGTACTGTAGAAGTATAAAGTTAAAGAAGCTTAAAATCCACGATTAAATGTTACAATTACAACTTGTTTCATATTCAAGCAGAAGGTGAGAGACTAAATGTTTCCAAGCCTTCCCAAAATCCAAGTCTTTTATTTAATGATACCATGCATTTATTTAATACTACCATTAGATATGTTTCGCGAGAACTTGTGGAACAACCTCGAGATTTTTTTACGGCTACTCACCTGTTCGGCCTAAGATGTTCTACTTAGGCTTTGATTCGAATAAATTTCGTTACAGATTAAATTTAGGCTAAGGGCAGTTTAATATACCGTAAGATGGGGTTACTTTGTGACTGCAGGGGTAACTTTGTGACACAGCAATTTTTTCGTATTTCAGATCTTGTGCCGCACCCGTGATATCGAGAAGGCAAAGAATAGCACCAACAGCTTTTCCGACATACAGAGACATCTGGTGACCAGTGTCCGAAGCTTTTGCGCGCCGTTTGTCTTCGCTGGCCAGTGTATTGTTCAAACCTGTTGTCAACTATTGACTCCAACTTCGGAAACTTTATGTGCTGAAGGTTAACATCTTATACAAACCAACTACCACAGGTAATTATTTTTTATTGTCAATATGTTGGTTAGATTGTGGAGCAATATAACTTTTGTGCAATGCTATTTCGGAGTGATATGAGAACATAACCTAAATATCGAAAGGTAACGTGGCACATTGACAAAATAACCCATTGACACATGACAAAATTGTCACAACATTGTCACATGATAACAACCCATTTTGTCAAAATAACCCATTTTGTCATGTGACACATTGACAAAATAACCCGCAAAGTCAACCCATCTCCTCCAGCCACTCGATGTTGCATTTTTCTGTCCTCTAAATTCCACTGGAGAGAGTAAGTATTGACTATCTGGAAAAAAAAAAACTACCCGAAGGAGCAGAATGTGGCGAAAGCCGAATTTCCTCATCTTTTCAAAGAACTGATGGCTGACCTGGACACCCGAGGTCTCGTTGATGTCAAAAATATAGATAAAACTATACAATATTTGTGATAGGGATATATAATTGTGTATCAATAATTAAAATTAATGTTTTACTGTCCAACTTCGTGTCAAGTAGTTTTTACTCTTGGATTTCAAGGCGAAAGCACAGATGTCACAGATTCACAAAGTAGCCCCACTCGGCGGGGCAACTTTGTGACACATTTTAACTTCAATTTATCAATGTTAATTAAATATCCGGGTTAGAGAAATACATTAGTACGCAAGGGAAGGATGTACCAATGTTTGCAATTGTTTGTTTTGGACTGCTTTTAAAACTGATCGGCTGGTGCAGGAAAAATCTTAAAATCCGTCACAAAGTAACCCCATCATATGTTATTTAAATAGAGGAAATGTGGATTGAATTTGATTTGTGATTCAAAATTTCTAAAATAGATGAGAAGAAATACGAATTGTACAAAAGGCAGTAAATATCAACACAAGCATACTATTTTTGAAGCTTTTTTTTTTGTTGTTGTCCAAAACTCTGCAATGGTAAAGATAAAATTTAAACGATAAAATAATAACAGCCATTAAAAGGATATAGATAAAAATAAATGGTATGGGATGTTCCATCAATGCTTCTTCGAAATTTTGCGTGGACGACACAAGACAGGAGATAAGGTTCTTGTCTCAAATTTTACATTGTCTGTCTCAGAAGCAATCTAAACTCACCAGCGACGGATTACGCCGAAATAGCCTTCTACGTGTTCTGTTAGTATCGCCTGTCCTTGCTATTTAAGCGCCGCAGTGAATTTTTAGAGTTCCTGAATAGCGGGACACGTTATTTCCCCATCGAAGGAATTTTATCATGTATTTGGATGTCGGGGGACGTCTTTTCACTAACTGTGCTTGTAAGAGATATTTTCTTTAAGAAATGAGTATCATTCTAAACAATATAGCTCATAGGAAGTGTTTTATTTTCAAAATCGTTTTCCGTTTTTTCGTTAAACGCGATCTGCGCGTGGCCCAGTTGGCAAGGGAAGCGGGCTAGTGATCTGAAAGTCAGTGGTTCGATGCTCGTCGCTGACAAATACACCGCCATGTACACTTATGGTGGCTGGTGCAAGTAAAATCTGTCGTGGCTGCAATGTCCTCCAAGTTCTCCAAATTACCTCTGGAGGTGCGGGGTCAAGTGTTCTGGTCTCGTCACTTGACTCGGTTCAAAATTACGGGACTGGTCCTTTGGCCAAGTCGGACTCCGACCCTTGTGGTGCCATTCAAAACCGGAGCGGCACCTTCATCGCCCATAACCGTCGAGATTTGATCTGATGTTGCTGTTGGTCAAGTGGCATAAACAACAACATAAACAAAAACATGTTGATAAATAAAAGTATTTTCTTTTATTCCCTTTATATTTAAGTTTTTATTGTATTGAATGTCTCCGTGTGATAAAGAAAATTATCGTCCTTGATTTTGCAAAGAAAACTATAAATATCGCCCGCGGCTGGAGAGTTCAACCAAACCCCTTACTTAAAAAAATTATCAGTGTAGTTAAAAACACACGAATTTAAAAGAATGCACTTAAGAACACATGAAAATATTATAACATGAACTCAGATGTCATACGTTGGATTTCTGTCATTGAAATTTTTTGATACGTAGGGGAACGAATTCTCATTTAGTGGTTAATACTTCACTAGTATGGTTCAACCAGAAAAAAAGCTTTAGACTTTATGGAACAAGAGCTTTCAGTGCATCTGTCTCGTTATAACATTATCCTGAGTGACTATGTAATTCTTAAATTTGGTGCAGGAGACACTTAAGATGATTATTCCTGTCCTTTTCCATATCAATAAAATTCCCGTTAAACCTACCTTTCCTTTCTTTCGTAAGAAAATATACATATATGTTGCAGATTTCAGTTTCCCCTTTCGTTTTTTTTCTTACAGAAAAGGCAACTGCTTGCAAATGCACATTTCCTTTCGTTTATATGATTATTTTAAACAATGCATTTACATTTAGTGAGATTTTTTAGTTCTTTAATGAAATATAAAGAATATAATAATCATGCAGTTATCAGTTCTTTGTGAAGTGAGACATAAATAGAAATAATGAAGTATATAATTTGTGTTTCTTATTGTTGAAATAATTGATTAGATAGAAGAAATATAAAATCCCTTTAGGGATAACCTTTACACGGTTAAAAAACACACTCCCATTATAATGGACGTCATGCGCACACAAGACTCTAGCATCAGTATGGTAGATTTATTGGGGGCATATATATATCTAAGATTTACCTTAAAATATTATCTCGCCAGATGAAAATAATCTAAACAAATATTTTTTTCCCTCATTGCTACCGTAAATTCTCATTTGATACCGTAGCAGATAGTTTTGTGAGGGCGGTTATCTCATCTTTTTCGGGCAGTTTCCGTCAGTTTTGTCAAAAAATATACAATTTGATTATGTTATACATCTGACGGTATGGTAGTTGCTTTCAAGTCAGCGAGTGGCAATTTTTTTTTATTGGGGTTCATTTTTACACATTTCATAAAGTGTAACTCATTCATGTAGATTATAAACATTGATTAACATAGATACCCGAATGCAATTTGATAGATCTAAATAGTTTTCAAAAGCTTTAATGACATATTCATATGTATTATATTATACAATACCATTTTATGATTTTTACTCGTACTGAACACATGAACATCGTACCTAGCAACAACTTCTATTTTTATTATTCTTACCAATCAGGTCATAATGCATTCGACCACGCATGTGTATAGCTTTTCTTCTCCAAACTGATGGCCAATTTCTTTTTGAAACATAAATACAAATTCAATTGCAACCAAGTTGAAAGAAGATATTCATAAATTATTTTCAATATCTTCAGAGGAAAATTTTTCGTTATTCTTTACAGTAGTTTTAACTGAATTTAGTATACGATTTCTAGAAATTAGATATCTGATCTTCTAGTTAAAGCTTTCTTCGCTATTTTTAGCTCTTTTCCACTTTGTTTTTTGAATACGGATCATGTTGTTTTAATCAATTTCCATGTTATGCTCAATTCATTCACGGTGAAATTCTAAATCTTTTCTCAGCTTCTGAAAAATTTAGTCATATTGAGTGCCAGAAGGTATAAAGCCTTATTCGTTTTATAGATACCCTTTTTCTACTAATTATACTTTTTCCTTTACTTTATATTGTATAATAAAATACTAGAAAATGTTTCAAAAAATTTAATAGGTGTGAAACTTTTACTAACTGAAAATGCAAATATTCAGCTATTTATAGAAATATACAATATTTCCCTTTTTTAAGGTATTTACAAAAGAAAAAACAATTTATATTAAAAATTCAAACACCATTGTTAATAAATATTTTGAGACTAAACTTTTCTCTCTAAATAAATTTTAATCTTTCTCAAGCATTTACCCCCTAAAGAGCTAACTTTAAAAAAGCTAAATAAAACGGAACAAAATCCTTGATAATATGATTTCCCCTAAAAAACTATATTGTTGATTGTAAGTAAATGATTACTTTAATAAATTCAGAGCGTAGAAAGGGCAACAGATGTTTTTCTTGTGCATGGATAAGATATCATATGAAAAACAAACAAAAACTATGTCTTTCGAAATGAATCTAAGTATTTATTTCAATTTTATTAATAACCTTTAAAATATGGTTAAATAGAAAAAATGATCATTTTGATGCATTTGTAACAATTTTAAAGCATTTTGCATTAAAAAAAAGAAATATTTGTCATTCCCCTGTAGATAAGCATACTTTAATGCCCAAAGTATAACTGTAAAGTATTTGTACAAAGGAAAATTGCTCATTCTGTGTAATTAACAAGTCTTAATAAAATTGATAATTTTTAAAATTTTCTTAAAATCTTCACCTCTGCAACGAACAGAATTAATGTGTCGGTAATTATAAAAGTGATTTGTGTCAAGAAACTAGAAAAAAGAAGTTTATCAGTTATTTCATATTGCATTCTTTTATATTACCGTAATCTAAAGCAATCTTTACAAAATTATAAAAAACTGAACCGTTTGATAGAGTTGGTTGTTGCGTCATTACACAGAATTCAGTTTATGTTCAAACTCAAACCTTCAAATATCTCGAAACGAAAAATATATGACTTTGACCACTTTCATAATCACTAGAACAAATGATAGAAGGCTAACAAACAATGATAGAGGCTTAAGTGATTGTTAACGCTTACATATACTCTTACATAACTTTTACATGCATGGAAAAATAGGTTAAGAATAGGTGAATAACAGCATGCGATATAAATGTCAACTAAACAGGAAGAATTACAAAACAAACAGTATTCACTGCAAAAGTTAAATAAAATATATTTAATTAAAAATTTCCTATAGTTCTTTGCAGCTTTGATTTGTTGGGCCGTGATATTACGACATCACCTCATATTTGTTTATTATTATTAAAATAATTAAGACAATTATTTAAAATTAACTACTAAATAACTGAATTCAGATTGATGTATAAGTTTAAATTAAATAGTTTGAATGCAAAAAATACTCATTGTTGTCTAAATATATTAATGAGCCTTTTATACACGATGAAATCCGCATTTTGCTTTGTTTATAATTCCCAATCTTTAAGACGTTCCGAAAACCCCTAGCGCAGCATAAACTTCCTTCGAAATGTTTTCTGTGTGAGTTCAGAATATAAATCTAAAACTCTTCTGGAGATAAGGTGCATTTCCTAAGTTACACGTGCCGTACATTCTAGACTTTATCAGGTATGCCGTGATAAGAGTTACGAGAGATGCATACCTAAGTGATCTGTGTTTATACTCATGTAAGTAATGGCTAAAGAAGCAAATATATCCCGATTCCTAGAAATTTTTTCTAAACATTGTTTAATCCTTTGGAAAAAAATTGAGAGAAACACCGACATTAAAAATTAGAAACGTTATTGAATTGAATTTTATAAAATAAATTGCGTATACTTGAAAGCCTCTGAAGCCGAAATGAAACAATATTTTAGAAAAGGAAACATATCTCATAACAGATATCTCCTATTGCTTTACCTATCTTAGAGGAAAGCTCTTTTCTAATTATGCACGTATGGGGCTAATTAGTTACGACACATCATAACATTTTCACCTTCAGTGTCATTTCTTAAGCAGCTGTAATATTTATGCTATAACCATATAACTTGTCAGTCTGTAATTTAAAAATTGCATAGTAGCCATCGGCTGGTAGAATAAAGAATCGAATTTTGGTCTCCCAACCTTAATTTTGTATTTCCCCAACTAAACTATGCATGCGATGTGAGGAACTCTCATTTTTTAGACACGACTGATTTACTTTTCCTCTTTTCTTTCTTTTTGAAGCCCAAAACACAGAAAATTAGCCTTAGATTTTTTTTCCCATTTACTTATATTTTACTCCGTATGATTCTGAACTTTCCCAGTATGATTACTTTATCTAAGCTTTCTAATTATCCTTTATAGTCCTTGAAACTATGGAGCTGAATACCTCAAGCAATATGGGGAACTTCATTTTTCTAATACCACTATTCACCAGATTGACAGGCCAAATTACTCATAAACTATAAGTAAATTACGTGATATTCTATTCACGCATTTTTGTGCTTTGTACTAAAACTTGTGGAGATTTTGATGCACTATATTTCTAGTCCCTTGTGCGAAAACGTCAAGTTACAGAATTCATATAACAGGAAAATCGTAGTCACGATGCTGGTTGAATGTTTAAAAGACACAAACAAGTTTATTGCAATAAAAGGTTTTGTTTGAAGGTAGTGTTCCAGTTAAACTACAAGTAAAAAATATGATAACTAGTATGAAAAAAAATTAATTTCATTCAAAAGTCCTTCAAGAAATAGAACTCTGCCCCCTTTCAGATTACGCTTGAATTAATTTACTTGACAGAGCTTTTGTCCCTTTGAAAGACCAGATATTCGATGTTCTTTGCAGGTGGAATCTGTTAATGATATTTTTTACAGCTTACCACAAAAAGTACGTTGCAATTAATTTAAACTGGTGAACATTAGAGAATTCAATGACTTAAAATTTTTGAAATGATCCTACATTTCTCTCTAAGCATAAAGCGAGAAAATTTCTTTTAGATTAAAAAGGATATAGTCAGATTTTACAGATCACTGTCTCTATTTTTTCATTTAGAGTAATAAGCTATTGAAAAACTGTTGAAAGTTCGTTTTATTGAAATTCATCCGAAAGAAATGCATAGAAAATGTCTTAATGAGCTTTTGTTGAGGGACGAGACCTTCCATTATCGGGGTCGAATTGGAGAGAACAGTACAAATGAGCTTAAGCTTTAAAGGGTTTCAACAGAATTTAAAGGGAAAAAGATTAAACTTCTCCTTTAAATCAATTCATTCTAAGTGCAATTTCCGTTAAATTAACGTTAGGATCGCTTAATTGCTCACTACATCAGTAAAGTCCATGAAATATTTTAAGAATTCAATCTCCGTTGGAAGGAATTCAGTTATCATGGGTCTCTCTCCATGTGGAAATGTCACTTAATATTGTTTATTTGCATGTTAATGCGCAGAAAGAGTATTCTAATAAGATTACGTCTATGAGTCTGAAGGTCTTACCAACATTTGATGATAAGGTTTAGAAAAAAAGAAACGATCTTTGATTACGACTACTGGCAAGCTTGCCTTCAGACTTCTGCGCTGAAAAACAGAATACCATCAGTTCACGAAGTTCGTGCTACCTTTAAATTAAAATGAACTGAAAAACTCTTCCTAACCCAGTGAAATAATTAATAGATGTTAATTGAGAATAATTCTCTCATGAAATATTTTTTGTACCAAAAATATATTTTAAAAATAGTTTTTCTTGAAATAAACACGTGACGCCACAAAACCCTGGAAATACAAAACAGAAACACAGAAATACCGATTATGATAATTTCCTGCTGTTTCAAATACCATATACTACTTTATTATGCAAACAGAACATTAGAAAAAGAATAAAAAGCAACATTACATTTATTAAAGTGTAATTTTTCAAACATTTATTAGTGTGAAAAAGTGTTAAACAAATAGATGTAAAACTGACTTTCATATTTTATAGAAAATATAGCAACAAAATTAAGAAAAAGATAGTGAAGAAAAATATTTTAAAATATTAACTATAAGATTATTTATAATGAATATTTTAAATCCTTTTTCTTCCCTTTTTCATACTTGTTGAATTAAGAATTAGTTTCTATGGTTGGGTTACTAATATTTAACAAAAGCATTTCAATTTGTTTTTTAAATCATACATGCAAAATTTTATATTTCAGTTTTAAGCTATACTATATCAAAGATGTTATCAAATCATATGCTGAATGTTTCGGATATAAATTCGAATGTTTTGAATAATTTGATAGGGGAATTCATTCATTTATTATCGTTAAAATTAATGCATTTCTAAAATGCTCAGTATAACTATTTAAATAAATTATGGGTTTTGGTAAAAGTGTTTAATGTAACGTAACGATAATAGTTATCGAGAAATATGATACACTTTCTGGTAGATTTCTGATCACGTAAAAGCTAATTAGGTTTAAAACCTGACATTAGAATTTTAATTAAATAGGTATTTTAATCATGTCTGTTTAATTAAAGTAGTTTATATGTAATTTCATTTTTAAGATAATTAACCTCTTTAATATGTGTTTGAGATATTATTTTGCGGGTGAAATGTATCTGTTTCAAAAGTTGCTTTTAATATGCGCTTTTTTAGTTTTTATTTAATTTAATATTCTTAAACTATTAAAACAGCAAGCATTTTCAATAGTTTCAATAGGTATCCTTTATACGAGTTAGTTTAGATATTTCATGCAATAAACAATTTTCCATTTTGCTTATCGATTGTATTTAAATGAAATATTTAAATTACTGAAATATTTAGTTTTCTTATTATTTGCTTGTTTTTTCGTTTTAATGTTCGCTCTCAAGAAACCCTGGAAGTTACTACGGTAACACGAGACAGATTGAATGCAATCAAATACCTACACGACTCAGAAAAAATTACTAAAATTCACAAAATACAATATTTATCTCATGAACTTAAAAAAAGAAAATTGTATATTTTTTAAGATCTTGTTTTTTTTTTTACATCTCAAAACGTATTTTGGAATGATACTAGAATGTTTGAAGTTTTTTTTCTTTTGTAGAGTAAAAAATTTATTTCATTTTTATCGGGTTCAACACAAAACAATTTTTAAAAAGAAATATATTTTTGTAGCTTGAAAAAGCTTATCGGAAACGTTGAAATGAACACCCAGCAAAAGTATTTTTTCCTTCATATACAAAAAAAATTGCTAACGATATTTGATAAGTTTTTATTACTGAAGGTGAGCTAAAAATGAATGACTACTTTTTGTAGTTAGGTATTTTGTATGCCCCTTGAAAACTTTTATTATTAATATTTCAGTAGCAGGTTATTAAATATGCTCATCCAGATTTAAATTCATGAGTAATTGCGAGTCATTATCTGAAAGTAGAATATCGAAGACTTCCTTTATTTAAAACTACTTCTTTTGTTTTCTGTTTTGCATGTTCAGCTATTACTTCTCTCTCCAGATTACACTTAAGTAATTATATTAATACCTAAATTTTATCATTTCAGTTTGATTTCAATTGTACGCTTTTAAATGAGCACGAGGGTTTATAACTATAGAAGAAGAAGTATATAGCTAGTTTCCCAGGAAAAACTAATTTACTTTACAAAGTAGCAAGAGGGTGAATGTTTAAAGCAATTGTTCAAACGACAGGTAAAAATGATAAACTAGTCGCTAATTTCAAGAACTACATGAAGTCTTGCCATTACAATTATTTTAAGCGTACAGAAGGTCGTTCGAATTTTATGGAAACGATTTTGATAGTTGCGTTTTTTGTATAAATTTTATCATTTCAGTTTGGTTTCAATTGTACGCTTTTAAATGAGCACGAGGGTTTATAACTATAGAAGAAGAAGTATATAGCTAGTTTCCCAGGAAAAACTAATTTACTTTACAAAGTAGCAAGAGGGTGAATGTTTAAAGCAATTGTTCAAACGACAGGTAAAAATGATAAACTAGTCGCTAATTTCAAGAACTACATGAAGTCTTGCCATTACAATTATTTTAAGCGTACAGAAGGTCGTTCGAATTTTATGGAAACGATTTTGATAGTTGCGTTTTTTGTATAAATGCCATATTTTTTGCGGTGATTTGCTTCTGTCTGATAGCCATGGTTCTTGACAATAGCTCAAACTCGAATTTTCCCATGAAAGTAAACTTTTCTTAGCACTGTCATGTCAATTGGACCGTTTTCCAAAGTCCGTTCTGTGTTCTTGGATGCCGTTTTCGCAAGGCTCGCTTTAACAAACTGAGCACAAAAATCCCTTGGAGAAGCGTCAGGTAATTTTACAGGTATTTCATTAAATGGGATACACTTTATTCCCGTTTCTGATTATTTCTTTGCTAAATAAGCGGCAGTTGATTTAAGGGTGTGACTAGAGGCTTTGCGCATATGAAGCTGAACTTTATCAATGTCCTTTCCATATAATACTGGAATTTTTTCTTCAAAAATTGGTTCTAAAATATTCGGCTGATAATAGAGTGAATTAATTTTGGCTTTACTTGAGACTTTTTTGATTTTTAATTTTCCGTTGTAACAAAATCCTGCAACTATTATGAATCCATTTGGGAACTTTTCTGTACACTTACGAGGTCATTTCGTACGGTCATCCCCGTCAGTTGAGCAATAGAAAATTGATCTTTTTTTATTACAGTCACTTAAATACACCCTTGCCTTATCGAGTGTTACCACAAATTTTCATTTTTCAGCAGCTAGGTGTTTTTGATATAATTTCCTACGATTTGGTTTTCTTTCAGCAATATGCTTTAGTAAAAAGCAGTTGTACTTTAGATTTAAACATCTTTTTAACTTCAAATCTTTATGAATGATTTTACTTACAGTGCCGGAAGACATTCCTAGTTTCGATGCAAATGAGCATTGAGTCGGCGGATTTTCTTTTAGGATCAGAGACTTTACTTTCTTGATATTTACCTGCGTTCGAACAATGTTAGGATGAGGTTTCGTGGTCATGTTTTCATTTTTACTTTCAGTTAGCCTTTTTTTTCCCATTCAAATTTAATATATTATAAATATCTTTTCTTGAAATGCCATAACCGCGATTTTTACACCGTTTCAAAATTTGTTGAGACGAATATTTCTCCTCGGAAAGCGCAGTTACGTAACCTTCGAGCTATCTGTCAATTTTAGGTGCCATTTTTTCTAAATAAATTTTTTATTTTGCATTCCAATCATAACAAAACAGTAGCATATGATTATTCTGAAGTTGCCAAATTTTTATCTTAAAATGCAATCGACAAAAATAAATTACAAAATCGTTTCCATAAAGTGCGAAAGACCTTCTGTATTGATTGATACTTTATTGTGATTATGCCGTTAATTTTATTAAAAGAACTTTGTTTAGAGTTATTATTTTATTACTAAGGAAAAAACATGAATTATATACTGAAGATTTACATATAAATGCCCAGAATCCACAATTAGTCCCGCTACTAATCACATAGCAATGACCTTTTAAATTTTTCGGTGATAGAATATCATATAGGTGCTGATTAGTTTTTATTTAAAGCTGCATACAAAAGGAATTTAAAATACTTAAAATGCATCATAAAGTAAATATTTGTCTAAAACCTAAAACAAATGGTAGAAACACTCATGATTAACATAATGTAGTATTTTAAAATATCATAAGTGCGTTCAATCAATAAAACTTAATCTTTGAAAATCTTTGTTCCAGTTAATTTCCACGGTTTCTAAGAGTAAAATTTCTCATCGCAATTCAGTCGAACTCATTTATAATCAACACGAAGGGTCTGATTCTCTTGTTTTTAAATCTAACTGTTCTAATAAAACACCAAGCTATCAAAAAATAATGACATAAAAATGCTAATCCTTTAATTTGGCATTTCAGGTAAAAACATGTTAGTCAGCTTCCTTTGAATTATTTACAATCTCTTTCTTTTCTTTTTTATTGGAAAAGAAAAGAACCATTATTTGCTCCCCTAGTAGCAGTAAAACTTGACACGTTTTCTCCGCATTCTAGAGCTATAGAGTATGTCCGTGTCGGTTCTGTTTGAAATTACTCATCCTGTCGTTTCCCATCACTGTCTGTTTAATTATATTTTTTTTCTGATTTTAGTGCTTGTATTTCAGGGACAATATTTTCTGGAGTCATGTGAGAAACCATCGTACCATAGTCGGTACTTACGTAGCCTTCACGCTCTAAAACCGTCATATCCGCATTTACAGACCGTTAAAGTAAGTCATCAGTAGTCACTTCCTCGTCGAATTGTCCATTTTCGGAAATCATTGATTATCGGCAGATAGATTGAAGTCTCACACGACTGGAATTGGCGTAAGATGTCGATTCAAATATAATATCAATGAAATAAATACTCACTAAATCAAAGTTTTGTTTGTAATAGGCGAATATCGTATAGTACGATTATTATTGAACCAGCCATTGTATCCGGATTGCTTCGTTAACCTTTAGCTTACAGGGCCCACTTTTCCGATTCCCTCTTTAGAACAGGAAATTTCATACCCCCTTTGTAAGAACGCCCATTAAGGGGGTTATATATATATATATATATATATATATATATATATATATATATATATATATATATATATATATATATATACATACATATATATCCATACACACACACACATATATATATATATATATATATATATATATATATATATATATATATATATATATATATATATATATATATATACATATATATACATACATATGTATATATATATAAATATATATATATATATATGTATATGTATATATAAATGTATATATATATACATATATATGTATATATATATATATATATATATACATACATATATATATATATATATATATATATATATATATATATATATATATATATATATATATATATACATATACATACATATATATATATATATATATATATATATATATATATATATACACACATATACATATATATATATATATATATATACATATATATATATATATATATATATATACATACATATATATATATATATATATATATATATATATATATATATATATATATATATATATACATATACATACATATATATATATATATATATATATATATATATATATATATATATATATATATACATATACATACATATATATATATATATATATATATATATATATATATATATATACACACATATACATATATATATATATATATATAGTATATATATATATTCATTCTTGGGCCCGTATACTTGGGATACATGCTATCCCACCCCGTAAGGAAAAGGTTAAAACTGGATCCCCGTTATGGGGATTCATGGCAAGTGAGCCCTATATACATATTTTGCTAAGAATTCACGTATATATTCCCTGAAAATATAGAAAAATACATATATAAATCATTATTTGAAAATTTATATTTTTGAAAGTTTAAATGTTCAAATATTTACTCCAAAGATGTAGAGTTAGTAAATTGGGCATAAGATATTCATTAAAAACACATTATATTAGATTTCTTTTCTTCAAAGTAAGAATAAAATCAACAATCGAATATTTCTGTTCAGCCCTGCTACCAGTTAATTGGATTCTTCCATCGCTGAAATCACTTCACAAAACAAGCCACTTTAATGACCTCAAAACTTATAATTAATTACATTTTCATAAATGCCCATTCAGTATATTATTTAATTGGATAATTATAAACAGTTCTCAGTCATTACTGATAATCTCAGTGTTTATTCATGGAATTTCACTATATAGATTAATACTTATAGCATTTTCTGCAGTCGAATTGCTAAGTGAGAGAATATTTTTAAGGGTTTTGGGTTTAATAAATAGGAAGCAAATCATTAAATAGCTTAAAGTATTATCTAAAGTTAATAAGGACCAACTGATCTAGATTAGTTGTAAGGAATTTCTAACCTTCTCTAGAGTGTTTAATATTTATTTTCAATTTTATTGATAATAAAGGAAGTGTTCTTGGCTAAAAGCGTATTTAAATATGAAATAGTGGTAAGTTTTCAGTGATATTTCATGTTTAGTGCCTCAAAATTAACTTAAAAATTACTTCTCTCCAATCAAAAATTTATGTTCTTTAATATCTGAACAAATTAAGGCGTACAATGCAAGAGTATATTGACATTGCAAAATCTCATACATATCCAAAACAAGGGAGGTGAAACGTACTAACTTTAACGTCAGCATTGCGCAATATTTTCACATTTCTTGAATCAATATTAAACTATTCTAAGATACAACTCATCAGGATGATGGTCTTCAAAGAAAATTCAAACAACGAAGAAGGTAAAAACATTTTCTGAATAGTTAAATTATTAGAATAATCCAAGTGGTATTTTAATTGTTTGGCCTCAGTAATAAGTCCAAATTAGAGCATTTTGTGTCCAAAAAAGGATATATATATATATATATATATATATATATATATATATATATATATATATATATATATATATATATATATATATATATATATATGGGCCCCAGAGCATCCTAATGATTAGAACGTCGAGATTCCGTAGGTCTGCTCCTAGAAAAAAAATTCAATTGGACAAACCTATATCACGTAATTCTCGTCTTGAGAACCCCAGTGACCAATCCTCCAATTCTCGTACTCAAAACATTAGCGGTCTCTCCGATTTCGCGGAAGTTATAAAAATGGTGAAAGAAATCACAAATCAGTTCTCACTTACGGACATAATCGCCCTCCTAAAAAACATTGCCGATGCTCTTAGGGAGCCGGCGGACGAAATGTCAAAATTCCTTTCGGTCTTCAAAGTCATCTCTGACTTTTTTCTCCCGGCCACGGGCTAGTCCCCTGGCCTCGGGTCACTGTTTTTTCACAGTGTACCCTCTCTCCTTCGTTTTTCGTTTTCATGACTTTCTTTTTTCAAACTTCTTTTTGTATTATGAGCACTTTAAGAAACACTAGCCATCGTGTATCACTAGAGTTAAAGCTTTACAGCCAGGGAACTCTAAAAAGAATCCATTATTGGAAATCGGCCCATCAGGATCACGAGGGCACTCGGTTGGATTCCCGACAAGCGCCACTGAATGCTCTTGTGTTTAAGCCGGGTTTAGGCACGGGAAATCTGAAAGCTGGAAAGTTCCTTCATGGGGTTTGTAGGGGTGAAGGAAGCTAAGCCCCCCCCCCAGATTTTGCTCTTTGGGGTGCTTTGTCTAAATTGTGGTGACATCTTTTTCACCGGCAGCGATTAAATTCCGGAAAGTCTTAGTTGCTAATCAGGTACTTTCTGGTGTATTGCAATATATTGTCATAATATAATAACTTCTATTGAAGCGTTAATTAACACTAAATTTTAAATGTTATTTTAAATTTATAAAATTTTTAAATACTTTTTTAAATTTGAGTAAAATTATTGAAGATCACAAATTATGTAATCCGAGTAATGCATTACTGTAAACTTTACTTTAATCCCATTATTTTTATCAACGTTTATAAACAGAGGTGTGTTACAAGATTAAAATAACCATCATATTTTAACTGCTTCAAGATTCATCTTTAGATCAAGTAATTTAACTCGATCTTCTTTTAGGGTATATATAATCTAAAGGAATAAATATAAATCTGTTAGACGCTGCTCTAATAATTAACGCATGGAAAAAAATACTCAAATAAATTTGATATGAGATATATAATAATTTTCGTGGTCAGATAAAGGTAATAAATGTCTGTCACGTAGGTCTTACAACATGGCAAAATAATAAAAAAAGATAAACTAAATTAAGACCCTTTAAAGAGCTACTTTTTGGTAACCGAATGAATTTTATTCAGGGATGGTTCCGTGTTATATATGATATAACTTTATTAAATTATATGGCTATGATAGTCTTTATCCAAAGGATTTTTTGTTGCATACGTCTTATGATACTTGCCAACTAGTATTTTTATCTGATTACAAATCAATAATTTTCTTACACATTTTCCCATTTTATGACCAACGATAAATTTGATCGATGAAAGGGAATCAATTACCTGTTAATGCATAACAGAGTGTTTCGAAAGGGTCATCACTTTGGATAACAACAGAAGGTATACAGCGACAGACGGACAATTTTCAACTCGATGTATATTTATTACCATGCAGTCTCATTTATAATTAATTTCCTGCCACATGGAGCAGAACACGTTTGATGTAACTTCAACAATGGTCAGGTAATTCTGGAGCGCGATTCATCCATGTTGACTGAAAAAAAAAATCCTTTATGTTTCTAAATTTTTGTCTGATAGAAGTACAAAATTCACGTCTCGTTAGCTTTCTAGGGCTCGTTTGAAAGTTGTCCATCCTGCTGTACAACAGCATCACAAACGTTTCCTTCGGATAATGCCCTTAACAGCTAGTATTCAAAAGGTTATGTCGCATGTAGATCGTTAGCCTGAACCTGCGCTGCTGATTTCGTTTCCTCAAATCAAAACAGAATGTTCTCACACTGCAATATCAAATGAAGCCATTTATTAACTAGTATAACCCCAATCTAGTGTCGTCATGTTTTGATAAAAGAAATATGGGAGGTAAATTTGATACCTTTCGATATATGAGGCGTTGAAAGGCAAAGTGGTGTAAGTCACATTTTCAACTTTTTTCATTTGGGGGAAAATATGTAATCTCCATGTTCAATTTATAGTGGAATTGTAAATAGTTATTATTTTCAATATTGTAATAATTGTTATGAATTATAATTTGTTCAATTTATGGTGGAATGTTTTGTAGTTTTTGAAGTTAAACTCTTTTGACTTACACCACTTGACTTACTGATTTACACCACTTTGTCTTTCACCGCATCATATTATGACTCTGACACGGATTCTTTACATATTTTGAGTCATTCTTTATTCTCTAGAAGGGCGTTTGCCCATTTTTTATAATCCTGTACTCTTAGAGTAACTATTGACAATTATAGTTATAGACCGTGGACTACAGCGTTCATATACTTCCCAGGAAACTTAAGCATAAATAAAACATTATAGATTAAAGTTCTATAGTAAAGTACTGAACTCACAGCTTTATGCAGCTACAGACATTATGGTAAATCCTGCCGCTGTTAAAACATTAGTCAGATACTCTTTTACTAATATCACATAATATATCCACAATGATGATCGCTATATATTAGATTTTGTTGTCTCAGAAATTGGGGCTGCAGACCTTTTTTAGTTGAAGAAACCCCCGTTATTTAGATAAATTAGTCCTTATATCATGTAACTTCCCATTTTCTTTCTTATTTATCAGTTACGGGATTGTCAAACCTTGAAGATACTTTATTGTCGTATATTATCTTATTCCTATCTATGTACAAAATTTGAAATCTGATATATATTTTAATGATCTCCTGTAAAAAGTTTTGTTGAAGAAATAGCTTCGTCTAACATGTTCAGCTCTGTATATTATGTCAAATGAAATTATTTTCTAATGAACATTTCATATGTGAAGCCAATAATAAGGATAGTCCTAAAAAAGATAACTTATTCCTGAAAACAAGCCAAAAAAAATTTTAAAGTGTTAGTTTTTATTGTACACGATTTTAGTATTTGAAGAATTCCTTTAAATTATAAATAAGATCTGATGAGCTTTTTTAAAAAGTGAGTATAGAACAATAAGATGTATGTGTGTGATTAAAGTAAAATCTCATCCTATTCCCTATAGATTACAGAAAGTTAATTAATTTCTAATTAGTGGTTACTAAATATAAATTTTTTTGAATATTCTGGGTATTTCTTCTTAAACTATGATAATATATTCAAACAAAAGAAAAGAAATGGAAATTTTAAAAGGATTTAACTTTGCCATCAGTTAAAATATTTTATAGGTAAATATTCATATTTAATATATTCCAGATTACACATGTATTTTCTTACTTTACCTGTTACAAATAAGATAGAAAAATGGCCTTTTAAAATTAGGATTTAAATAATCTGAATTTCGATTGAAATGCTTTCATAAAAAAATTGAGGCAGAGAAAAATATACAAACTTCCAAACCTTTACACTCGTTATTCAACATTATGAGAAAGGAATGCGTTAATTACTGACGTCAGCTAATGAAAGCATGTTTCGTAAAAAAACAAATGCATAACAGTCTTTTACCTTCAGTTCTAGGACCTGTTAAAGGAAGAAAGCCTAAGTGAGGATTTGTTCACTGAAATCTATCTGTCTGTCTGAGGGATTTATTCTGACGCACCATTTCCGTTGCATGATGGTTATCATATTTTCATACCTATTTAATAATATACTTCCATAACACAGTTATAAGATATTTATTACAACTGCATCTACCTTTTATTACTTTAAGATAAAATTTTTTAATTACATTCAGTATAAGGAATTCACCTGCATTTGTATATTTAATAAATTCTACTTTAAGGCTGCCTTACTGAATTCGCTCACCTCATTCTTAATCCATGGAAAAAATTGTCTACTATTTACAGCTGTATAAATGCTGATAATCAAATAATAATAGTATTTTCAGATAGCCTAAACTTTTCTGCACCTTGCAACAAGATTCATTTTACAAATTTCGTCCACCAAAAGAATTTGTGGGAGTTTAAAACAAACTATACCAGATTCCTCTCCCCCCGAATAATTTAAATTTTAAAATATTATTTGAATTTAAAAAAAACGAAAAATGTCCCAGGTGTAAAATTTCTTTGTCTATTATGGAGTACAATTGAAAAAAAATCTTTAAATACAAGTCGGCAATCCATGGACAAATTTTTTCAATAGGTTGACATTGAGATGAGCGAATCCAATAGGGTTAGAACACAGCAGCCTTAAATCGTACTGACTTTAAGGACTGTGGGGGCTCAATTTTGACACTCTGTTTCAAATTTCTATGGTATCAAACGATTTTTTGTTGTTGTTAGGACAATATTGATGTTAACTGAGCCATATGCATTGCTTTATTCACACACACACACACACACATACATATATATATATATATATATATATATATATATATATATATATAAATACATACTGTCTCCTTTCAAAAATATATCCTAGGAATTTGATGATTATACGTCATCTTTACTTGATTAAAAACGCACGGAAAGTGTAATAGCAAATTCAGTTGTTTTTATAGCATTGCCATTGACTGGATCATACGTAAGAGTTCTTATGCCTTATGAAACGTAATCAATAGTCTCTTTTACATGTATAGGATCTTGCATTTTAGTTTGTACCTTAATCAGCTTAGTAAATTAGAATTCGACGCAAACATAGCATAATTGCAAGTTTAATGTGTGGAAGAGTATGACCTTCATTGGTGAATATAATATCTGCATATTTTTAGAATAATTTTCTTAATATTTTATGCACAAAACACACAATCAAGTTTGAAAGATTTCTATTTGTAAGCATCGTCATTCTTTTAAAAGTCAAATATATATCATTCGTTAATAAACTAAGCTACCTGAAAGGCTTTACTAATTTATGAGAAGGGTATATACATCTTTTAAAAATATTTGACAAAATATTATAATTATGCACAATCGTTATTTTCTTCCATCAGTTTAAAAATATCACGTAGAGTTCAAGAGAGTTATAAGCATTATCATTCAATAGGACCATACACAAATATACTCTTCCCTTTGGATTGTAAACATTTGACACTTTCTTTTCCCAAGCTATTCAATATTTATTATAAATTGACGCACTTCATCAAATTGCCAATGTCATCCCGCTAAGCTTTATCTGCGATCTCGCCCTTAAGCTATAAAAGGATTTAAACGAAATCTATTAAAATAACCTCGTGAATCAAATGCGGGGAAATGAATGGTATTTTCTTAGATAGAAAGGGGTTAAGATATTCATAATTTTTAATGCATAGCTGCATTATAAACAATTAAGGAGAATTCGTTGCTAGAAATTGAAATATTTGAGAGCAAATAAGCGTGAAATTATTTGCACTCAAATATTTCAATTACGTTTGGTTCCCTATCCGGTTTAAATAATGATACTGAAAACCAGATTTTAACTCAAGTAACACATTTCTCTTAGCGAAGTGCATTCGTGTTTTGTTAATATGGAATATCCTACAATGAGAGTGGATAAATTTTTAGTACTTATTAAGAGATAGTGTATTTTATATTTAATAAATGTCAACCATACCTCCTAGAAACTGACAAATAAATTCTTCTATTTTTCAAGATTTGAACATAAGACCATGCCAACTTGTCGTAAATAAGTTGTGAAACCAGTTTTATCAGAATATTCTACCACAATTAGAAATTCACTGAAGAATTACTTTTTTTTTATTGAAGATTATAGTACTGAGTAAAACTGAATGAATTTGAAAGACGAATCCCATACCGCAATCAACAGATTTAAAAACCATATCGAAGTCAGATAATTTCGGAAAAAAGAGACATTTGCATTTCATTTTTTTGTAACTGACATAAATAATTTCTCATATAGCTATAAATTACAAAAACAAGTTTTAGAGATCATTAATGATATTAAATTTTTATAACTGTATTTGTTAATTTAATTTTCTAATCATGTTAATTTCAATTCCTAATGTCACTTTTGTATTTCACAAACGAGATGGCTCGAAATGCATAAAATACGTGATATAAACAATTCATTCCCTCTAAAAAAACATAAAATTGATAAATAATTCTAATAGATAAACAGCGTTAATGTGTCCATTCAAATTATGTATGCACTCTCTGTTAATATTATTGAACATGACAAAGAGAGTTATTTCACTAAAATCTAATCATAATTTGAACCGTAAAAACATTTTGATATATCTTGACTGAGAAATTTTTAACTTTTGAAAGTAAACAACAATTAAATGTTCTTCATATTTCCTTTATTCTTTTGAGAATAACTAAATTTAAAAATTAATATATTTATTTCACTCAATTTGAACTTAATTGGAAGATGTTTTATGATATGTTTATAAGTAAGTCAGATATTCTTCTATATAATTCAATTAGAGCTTTCTAAAATAATTATCATTAAAAGCGCTTGAACTTAAAAAACCAAAATCTCTTCCTTGATCATCAATCGTAGATTTTTTTACAATGATATTAATGTTACCCATCATTTTAAAACTATTCTGTATAAACATTAAACGTTTTTACCAGATCATATCAAGGTTTTTTTCCCCAAACACTTGACTCTCTAATCATTTAACTGAAAAACATGCTCAAGAAACAAGCATAACGGAAATCTGTAAAGAAATTCATTTGGTTATTTCATTTTTCATTAAATCTCTATCGTAATTTGTATTGTTAAAAACTAATAGAGTGTTAAATTTGTTCATGCATGCATATTGTTTCAGCCAATCTTTTTTATTTCGTGCCAGCAAACTTTTTTTAAAACTTTTGTGTGAGGTTTTGATTCAATCCTTTGTCTAGTAAATACATAAAAATAAATGTCTTTTTAGCTTCTAAAAAATCTCTCTGCTTTAAATGGAAAACATTTATATTTATGAACACTTTAGAATAACAGTATTAAACTGAAAAAATTTAATATTTTAATTTTTACTTGGGTATTTTTTGTACAGCAAGAAACATCGATTTTCATCATTGCTCCCCATTTCTATGTAAAAAAGTATATTTAATATACAGAAGTTTACTCTACTCATTGATATTGTAATTTAAGTTTAAAAATTATTTTAAACTGAGGATTATTAAGAAGAATTATGTATACCTAATTCTTCGGAAATTAGCAGATGTGCAATTTTTATCAGGAGAGTGTTTGAGGATTTTTGATCCCTGCTACTGGAGAAACGTTTGTAAGGAGTAAATAAAGAATTGAGTCCGGATTCTTCCACACCGCAAAGTTTTCATAAAAGTTGCCATTGTTAAATTCAGAATATTTTCATTTATTGGTCTGACTTAGGAATAACACTAAAGTGAATTTTTTTAAACTTTTACCAGGATATTTAACAAAACTCATTACATACATGAGACTTGTGTAAAACACATAACAGGAATAAACAATTTCTTAATATCCATAATATGTCCACCTTATTCTTTATCGTGGATATAAAGGGGACAGTGGACTTTCAATATTGTGAAATTTGTCCAAAAATTCGATTTTTTAATTTTATTGAATTGTAAAACTACGGACGAGTAGGAATCTTTTGCAAAAAGAATTTTTAATTTCTGTGATTACTTTCCTAGTTATAGGCATTTGCATTTAGTTTAGATATTATGTGGTTACTAATAGCAATAACTTTAAATGTGTTTTTCTCAAAGTAAAAATTTTCATCTCAAACGAATATTCAAACTGCTCAATGCGCATTTCTAATTATCGTATTGCTTTGAAATTTAAGTTTTATATACTTAACTGTATATCAAATAAATCTTATTGAATAAAATTACGCTTCGTAGCTCAGAATTTCTAAATTTTGTACTTGAAAAGAGGATTTATAGGTATTTTGCGTAATAAAAAGGGTGTTTTCACTATTTTTATTTTTTTCTGTTTATATTTTTAATGAATGCTTAAAATAAGCAATGAGTTTCATTGTTAGTTCTATAAGGTATTCTATAAATAAAAATTACCATATTATATGCAAAAGAAATGCGCATGGAACATTTTTAATGAGGCCAATTTTTGATATAATTAATAATTCATAATTCATAAATTATTAATATTTCATCTTTAAATTTTAACCACTTTTACATATCTATGGTACTAATCACATATTCAAATTTCAAGCAAATTCATTCAAAACAAAAAAAGTTAGGTTTGAAGGTCCACTGTCCCCTTAAGAAGATGTGTGTTCCTGTAACAGAAAGCCATTTTGAAATTATTTGATGGACGGATATAGTTTTATATTCCAGTGTTCTATAATTTTAATGTTTACGGCTGTGATTCTTAAACTATTGGTCACGTAATAGAATTTTGGGGTCGCGAAAACTTTGGCAACTGTTCACGAAGGGTATCCCTTGAACTTGATATGTCCCTACAGAATCTTCAATACTGGTTAGCAAAAATAATTACCAAAACCATTTTGATTTAAAATATTCAATTAAAGTCAGGAATCACATAATGGATGCATAACAGAGAGATAAACTGATCTTTCTTCGCTTTAATTTCTTTGATTTATTCTCAGGTATATCTCTTCGATTTATTATCAGTTAATGTTTTATCTGTATATTCATTTTATGAATCTATGTTATATTTGTATATTTTTTTTTATGTATCTACCCGGGGTCGTAAAAAGTTTAAGAAACCCTGGTTTACGGGGTTGCAATAGCAAAAGCGATCATCAGAAACATAAGGGCCTCAAATTTACAGCATATCTTCAGAGGACAAAGACTTTAATTATAGTATTGTTTGTAACCCCTATAATATTAGTGTTTTGTTTCAAACTATCAAAAATAATTTTACATTTTTTTTTACAATAAACATATACATTATTAAGAAAAATCTTTGATATAACATTCTTTATGGATAAATATCTATATCGGATGCTAAAACAGGGGAATTCGTATCATTTACTTCTAGATTTAATCTTCAATAAAATATATACCGCTTTTTTACAGTATCCGAATCCTTTTAAAACCCTTATTTGGGATTATTCAGTGATTTAATAGATTAAGACAAAAATATTATTTCAAAAATCTATAACGTTTCAAACACAATGTTCCTCAAATCATTTCTCCCTTCATTTAAAAAAAAAAAAAACAGTTATGCTTATTCGGGAATCAAACCTAGAACTCCATGTTACCGGACAACTCTGCTGAGCCATATCAAAATCTTCTATAATTTTCCTCTCAAAAGTACGTACATTTTGTCAATAGCAATTCCCACAGGTGTAAAACTGAATATAAAACTATAGATTATGATTACTATACCTTCACGATTGATTGAAAATTTATGCAGTAAAGAAATACACTAAAAAAGATACATTTATATATATATACTGCTGGCCACTGTAAATGCAACACCCTGAAGAAAACAAGCAAATAACATGAAATTTACAACATGTATTAGCGGAGGTGGGATATGCAAATGATTAGAATTTCAGCGCAGACGCACATCACGCGCGCCTGTGGCGCCACTTCAAAGCACTATTTAAGGCTTGGAGATTTCGACGATTTCAAGTTCGGCAATTGTGTTTTTCTTGTGGTTTTTTCAAAAAAATGATAAATTATGCCTCGTCGAAAACAGCGATCATCTTTTGATCTTGTATCCGAGTTCGACAGAGGAAGGATAGTGGCCTACCGAGATTGTGGATTATCTTTCGGGGAAATCGGTAGTCGTGTTGGACGAAACCAAACAACTGTAATGCGGATATGTGATCGTTGGATGCAGGAGGGTACGACGGACCGGCGTGTTCGATCGCATCCACCTCAGCGAATCACTTCACGTGATGACAGGCAAATTGTGCGCATGGCAGTGAAGGATCGCTCAGTCACAGCACGAACCATAGCACAGCACATGCAGTCTGTAATGCATCATCCAGTGTCTGCGCGTACCATTCGACGCCGTTTACAGCAGAGTGGTCTGTCCGCAAGACGTCCATTGTTTTGTCTATCCTTGACGCAGAACCACAGACGTCTCCGCCGCCAATGGTGCGATGACAGAAGGATGTGGACGGCAGAATGGAATGAAATTGTCTTTACTGACGAGTCACGCTTCTGTCTGCAACACCACGATGGTCGCATTCGAGTCTGGAGACACCGTGAAGAGAGGATGCTGAACAGCTGCGTTATGCATCGCCACACTGGTCCTGCACCGGGTATTATGGTATGGGGCGGTATTGGATATCACTCTCGCACACCTCTAGTACGCATTGCCGGTACTTTAAACAGCCAGCGCTACATCTCCGAGGTGTTGGAGCCAGTTGTCCTTCCTTACCTTCAGGGCTTGCCCACAGCCATATTTCAACATGATAATGCGCGACCACACGTGGCACGCATTGTCCAACGGTTCTTCGTCAATCGCCAGATTGAATTGCTTCCCTGGCCGTCTCGCTCTCCGAATCTTTCGCCGATAGAAAACATGTGGTACATGGTTGCTCTACGATTGACCCAGATTCCATCCCCAGCTGCCCCAGCAGATCAACTTTGGCAACGTGTGGAAGCTGCTTGGTCTGCTGTACCCCAAGAACTCATCCAAAGTCTCTTTGAATCAATGCCGAGGCGTGTGGCAGCGGTGATCTCGAACAATGGCGGCTACTCTGGCTACTGATTTTGGCAGGAACCACACTTCACAGAAGTCTATAAATTTAATCATTTGATACTTGGTCAACATGTTATCTACAAAATAAATTTTGTTGTGATATCTCTTGTCTTTCTTGGTGTTGCAATTTGGGTGGCCAGCAGTGTATATATATATATATATATGTACATTTATATATATATATATATATATATATATATATATATATATATATATATATATATATATATATATATATATATATATATATATGCGTGTGTGTGTAAGTAATTATTTCGATGAACTCAATTTAAGGCCATTATATACTACGCAAACAATTACATAGATGCTTTATGTTGGTATACCACTATTACTGATGATTACCGTTTACATAACATACCTATCATATTTTAAACGGTTATAGAATCAAATGATTACTAGGGTTGAAAGGAAATTTACAGATGCCAGAACTGACTAAAAGTGTTTTGTTTCAACTTTTAAACATTTCTGTGAATATGACGTATAAGTTTTGGTGGTTATAGTCTCTCGATGTATAATATACGAGTATATCTATCACTTTCAAGTGTACCGTCATATCGCTTTATTTCTTTCAAACTTCACAGCACCAGGCGTTAAAATAAAGTCTGTTTCTTTTGCACATCTATATATATGAAGGAAGAAGTCCTGACTTGTTAATATAAGAGCATAAATTTATCTATATTTATCTCACAAAAGTGTCATAGAACTTTTTCAACAAAAAAAAGATCATTTCTATCATTACGTATTGTATGCTCAAAATATAAACTTCAGACGTTATACGATTGATCAAATCCATCTTTTAAATGAATGTGCTCAATAGAGTAGAGAAATCTCTTTGTTTGAGTGGGTGTAGCAATGAACAATAGATTCTAGTATAAATATTTTGATAAAAAGATGATGTCATCTAATTATGATTCCCAATTTAAAAAGAAAACTTTTTTAGTATACGTGTATCAGGTTAACTGTCACAGAACATCAAGCAAAGAAAAAATATTTCAAACTATGTATTCCAATTTTATAGGATTGCATTCTACTCTCCATTTGCACCAATGTGTACAATAGTAAACAGAGCATTTATATCTTTGTTTCTGAACTCTGTAGAAGCTGAGATCCCTATGGTTTTAAAAGTAGTCAGTTCCTATTTATCATGCTGAAATGTAAACCTTAGGTGATTTTCAAAATTCATTCTGTTGTAATCTCATGTGGGATTGAGACTGTTATTACAGCAATTTAAAGATTAAACAATGCATTAGAGTTACTGTGATTGAACAAATTAAATTAGACCTATTTTTTCAAAACCAAATTAAAATTTTTTGTGGCAGTTTCAATATAGCTTCTTATGAAATATTTCGGTTCCCTGAAAAATCCTATTAATTTTCTACCTTTGTTTTTGGTATTTCGGGTAAATTATGCTGATTTAAGATCTCAGAAGAAGGTAAAATGGGGATTTGAGGGATGATTTACGATAGGTAAATATGGACTGAAGCCAAAAGTGTCTGGGAAACCTCTGGATGTTTCGTATGGATATAGCGATATTGTTAATAGAAGGTTAGACCTTTCTTGTTGCGAGTATGGATCTTCGGGATAGGTTCTCACCTGTGTTCTTATCAACTGATTTCGCAGTTAGTTTCCATTCCTTTTGTAGTATGGCTGATAAATGCAGTTTGTAGGGTTTATATTGAGTGCTACGAACTTTGCAATCTAACCTTGCAGCATGCTTAGTTGGGTTGAGGTCATGGCTTTTGACGAGCTTTTGACTTCATATCTTCAAACCCCGTGGCAAAATACCTTTCTTCGGGAAAAGACGCATTTGGGTGGTTATGCAGCAAGAAATCCCCTCCAAGTTTCGTCATTGGATGGGAATGGTCGACTGTGTAAAATGTCTCATGTCAACGGTTAAAGTTACTGGCACTGAAACCAAGTACACGAGGCCAAACGAGGAAAAACAGACCGTGATCTTACTTTACCGCAAGATTCACTGGTGGCAGAAGAAATTTCATTCAGAATTGTTTACCAGACGGCATCGGCTGGGCATATCTACTGGGCAGCGAGCCATATACTTTGAATTATCGCTTCACTGCACCCTTTCCATTGATCCAGAGTTCAACGACGAGGTAATTTGAAAACTACTACTAACTTCCACCTATTAGTCTAGTACTAACAGGTGGAATCAATGGCTTCTGTGAAGTAGCATTCCTACGTTAACCAAGGTTTTGTGCAATACAATTCCTTCAAAATTATTCAATCACTAACGTCCGCTTCCGGCTGATACAGATGTCATTTGATATGGATGGTCAATAAGGATGTTTTGATATTTCCTTTGAAATCACGTTTCATAACACGCAGGTCAAATGAAAGATTTTTGCTCACAAAAATTGTTGGTGATTTCATGTTTTCACTTCAAAATAACATTGCTTTCAGCACACCATGGAACGTTTAGTTGCGCAGAATTCGGTCTAATGCAAGACCAAAATTCTGATCTCCAGTTATGTTCTAGCATATTTTTTCCTTTAATTAACTCATCCTAAAAGCAAAACACGGCAAAAATTTTAATATGTACATGCCGTCATTTATATATCTTCGTTCATCCCGTGTATCCAATTTGAGTGGGATATTTAGGGATACGTAAATTTCGCATTAAAAATATTGATATTTCGCAACAAAAAAGGTACAATATATAAAATTTCGTATATTCGCAAAAAATATAAATGCAAAATTTCGCATTTATTAAAAAAATACAAGTTTACTTACTTGGATAAGTAAGTATCCATATTCTTAGTTAAAAGCTAACATTGCAGTAGTATCCACATGTTTTTTAAGTCTTTGCCTTATTCATTAATTACTATGTTGTACATACTAAAATTTCTCAGCATCTACTCTGTTATTGGGACTATAGGACTTTGTATAGCTTCGTATAGCCTTTGAAAAGTTAAGATAGCAGCATTTCGTCTTCAATTAAAATCTGTATAACATTAACAAGAGTCTCTTGGTTGACTACTGTAAGTAGCTGAAATGCCATTGACATTGACGCTCAAGAGACGTTCTTGAATGTACTAAATTGTTCCACAAAAGTTGATGGTTGATTTTTACAATTAGACTTTTAGGATCGACTCCGGTACGGAAAAATTGCCCGGAGGAAATTCGGAGCAAATCCGCAGGAGAGTGATATTTCTCAGTTAAAGACCGCGGGTGGTCTCAGTGAAGTTATGAGTTTTTACTATTATTACCCAATTTCGCTTAAACAGACGTTTATCACCAAGATTTCACCGAAAAGCAGTAAAAAAATAATTTCGCATTTATTGGCTCATATCGGCAAATTTCGCAATTATTTCGTAAATACGAAAATTACGAATCCTTAGAGATATTGCATAGAGTGAAGGAACGTCTGGAAACTTTTGGCTGTATAGAGCATGTTCATTGGAGAATCTTTTTTAAAAAATCTATTTGTGCCTTGTGTAAAAGTTTCAATGGTATAACTTGTTTGCTATTTACTCGATATTATTTCTGGCACCAATTTATTTTGAAGCAGTTGCGTAGCTCATATTTTTAAGTAATACAGATTTTCCTTATTTCATAGAAAGAAGAAATATTTTGGACAAAAATGTATCAATCATATTTATGAGAGGAAATAATTCTTAATTCAAAATTAAAATTGATTGAAATACTTCATTTCATTTTGAATGAAAGAGATTTTAATTAAGATTCGACTCAAAATATCAAATCATTTCACTTAATGGAGAAATTTCAATTAAATATCGTAATAAACTGCAAAATATTCGAAAAAATGTAGTAAATTTTTATATATATTTCAAAATTGAAAAGTCATCAATGCATAATTACACGATATGTGACATTTAAAATTAAAGCGATGAAAATATTTGGACTTTTACTTTCAAGATAATTTCCAAGAGATTTAAAAATTATTCTACACGATAAAAATATTCCAAGCTGTGTAACTTTGCTAATATTTATCTTGTATATTTCACTTTAAGCTCTAGAAGAAAAATAATTAGATGCTATCTTAAGCCATAACAATAAAAAAGCTAGAGATTTAAAGACTAAAAATTCCATTTTTTTCAAAGAGTCAGCTGATGATATAGATTTTTTTGTCTTCATTTGCACAATGATCTTGGAAAAAGACAAAGATTTTTCCAGTTTCTTATATTGGCCGTTGAATTTTCTTTAGTTACTGAATATAAATTCTAAGCAAATGTATTAAATTTTTAATAGCGTATTTGAAAAAATACTTAAATTTTAACCTGAACAGCATGTTGTTTATAAAATTGATATGCAGAAAAAGGCTCCGGAATCAAAATAAATTTTAATGCTCACGTACATACAATCAAAATTTGTAGAAATCATGGTTATCAGTAAATTAAGGAAAATACAAATCTATAAAGAATATGTCAACAATATATTCCAATGAATGGATGCGAAAAACTGTTCAAAACCCAAAAGTATAAAAAATATAGGTAAACTCTAAAGGGCTGCAAAACCACGATAAATGATCAACATGCGATTAAAAGTTCAAGGTTTGTCTCAAGGATATAGAAAAAGAAGAACGTTTTTGTAAAACGTTATTTCTTTACCAACAGCTTCTGTGTCATTCACATTTTTTAAGCGGAAAAAATGATTTTTTTAAAATGCAGCCTAAGAAAAATAACATGTAGGTATTTTATATAACAATTTCAAATCAACCCTTTTATTCCTTAAGGCCTACGTTGAAAATGCAATTTTTTGAATATTTCGGTCAATTTCATGTTTTTCAAGAATCGCGTAATTCAATCTTTTCTCTTTTCAAAACTGTTTTGATTTTCATTCTACATCAATTAGAAGCAGAGTTATAGCTATTTAAAAAAATATCGTCTTCTACAAAATTCAAGCGACAAACAACTTTAAATGCGTTTTTCTCAGAACTAGGATTTTTAGCACAAATGTCTACGGTTATCATGATATCTCACATAATAATGTATATAATTTGATAAAATTTTCAGGAAATGTTTTAGATGCTATTGTTAATGAAATAACGCACAATAATTGGTGTATAATAAGTAGTTTCTTATTCGGGGCTGATTTTATAAGGAAAGAAATATGACGCACAATAATTGGTGTATAATAAATAGTTTCGTATTTGGGGCTGTTTTTATAAGGAAATGAATGATGAATCGGGAAAAAATTTCATATTGGAACATAAAATTGCTTGTATTATTTTTGCATTTTAAAATTTCTCTTAGATTGTAGGTCATTTTGAAGATAACTGACATATGTATCATGTGTGAGAAGGAAATTAAAATAGTAGCTTAGGATTTTGTGCAGAGTGATAGGCGTTTTAGCTAAATTTCATTAAAAATTTCTTTAAATTGACCAATGTATAAAAAGTATGCTATTTACAGGTAAGTTTTTGTTCCTTTTTTCAATTTTTAAGTGCTATTTTACCGTAAACGACAAAAAAATCCTTTAAAAATTATTTTAAAAAAAAATTGACTCCGAACGTAGGCAGTCACTTTAAGGGGACTCACTACCCTTAAATCTTTAAAACATTCAGTTTTTTGAAAAACATATATATTAAAGCCTGATTATTTCTGAACAAAATAAAGCAAACCACATGAAAATATTCCGCTTAGTTCCGGAGATTTTGATATAATAAATATTTAATTACTGATCAAGTTTATGGTAAGAAAAATTTTAAACTCATTTTTCCCAAAATATAATTTTGCATCATTCCGCAACTGATATCTCAAAAACTATGAAACATAATTCCATGAAATTTTTATCACTGCATAATCATGCTATTTTATAGCGTCTGAACTAGAAATATTGCAATCAATGCACATTTTGCAATTTGTTCAGGGGTAAATTAATGCAAAAATTTAAGGAAATTTTAAGTATATTTTGAGCAGTTTTAAAAAATTGAAAAAATATTTTAATGTTGAATGTTTTATGTTCAATTGTATTTTGAATTATTTATTTTAAATATAAAACGGGAATTATACATTTAAGTGTAAAATTAATTTCATAGTTCTGCGCGCAAGCCAGTATACAATAAAAATAATTAAAAAACAAGGTATATCTAAAGCATTTAAAAAAAATATTTAAAATTAGTTTTAGAGTTGAAAATTTGTTTATTAAAATAAATATATCAATTTATAATATACATAAAATTTGAAAAAATTGGGAGTAAATTGAAATAGTTACAAAGAGTCAGAAACTATGAAAATATGCCTTATTTCCTCGACTTAAGGGTCCTGAGTCCCCTTAAATAAGTAACTTCAGTGATTAAAAATTGAGATTTTAACGCATTAAATGCATAATAAATAGACTTTCATCTTACCTTGAATGCCATCCATTCTGTAATGATAATGCTTAGAAGACGCTAAAAATGAATACGGCGAATGGTCCGGATCTTGCGGTTCCGTGCCGTAATGCCTCGGGAGGAGAGACTCGCAGGCCTCCGCCGGGGCCCCGCGCGGAAAAGCCCTGCCCGCGCGAAAAACGGCGAATGTGACCACAATACTTAGCAAAATCATAGTAAACACGATGGTAGTAACTGTCCCGTTCTGACGCTGTCTTACCAACTGGACCGTAACACCTTTGCACCTTTTTCTTTATGAGAGTCTCTTTCCGTTAGTAGGTTAAGGGAGCAACCGCTTTCTCTCCAGATTCAACCCGATTCGATATTAAAATGCAAACGCCCATGAGAAATTAGTGGGAGGCACAAGTGCAATTAGTGCTGTAGAAATAACAAAAGGCTTGATTAGCGGCTTTCAAGTTCGTTGCGTAATTTGCGTGACGAAGGGCATTTATGTAATAATAGAGGTGTTTATTGCGTAAATATTTTATGGAAATTCTATACCATTTTCGCCCATAATATTGAAACTCGCGGCTAATGAAGAGGTATACAAACTCGCATCCAAAGTATCTTTATAGTTTGTATAAATTTTCTATGCTATACTAAACTAAATTATCTTATCTTTGTGAGTTAGGGTAAACGAACGGAATTTAATACGATACCTGAATTTTTAAGCAAATGTATTTCAAAATACATCCCCCCCCCCCCCACAGCTAAATGTTTCTTTTCGTAAAAATAATTTAACACCTTTTGTAGTAAAAACGACTGAAAAAACTTAGCAGGACGCATACAAATCCTGAGTAAACATCCAAATACAAAGCTTTCGGCTTTGTAGACCAGATTTTACACACACACACACACACACACACACACACACACACACATATATATATATATATATACATATATAATTATTTTGTCCTGATGAAACTATTAAAACAAATGAAACAAACAAAACATTGAGAACTAAATAATAATTATATATATATATATATATATATATATATATATATATATATATATATATATAGATATATATATATAGTCTGGTCTACAACGTCTGGTCAACAATTTAAAAAAATACAAAAGTAATTTTAATTTTGAAAAAAATCACTCTTTAATGCTACCCCCTCACAAAGAAACGTATTACATTAGAGCAGCTGAAAAGGAGCGCAAACAGGAAAAAAAATTCAGTTATGTATTCCCTTCACCCAAAGTTATCCATACCATGTTATTCAAAAATTATTTTAGTATGGATACCAATTATAAAGCATACTAAGTATTCTTATCTATCTATCATTTTATCCAATTTATATATATATATATATATATATATATATATATAATTATAATTATCGTCTTTCTTGAAAACATTGATAGAAAAATTGATATGTTGAGGAAAAGGATGTAAAAATAATGTCTTTCTGATTAGATACAATTTCCAAGAATTATGGTTAAAATATTGGATCTCATTCTTTAAAATTTTTTGAAGCAGTAATTATCCATGTGAGGTAAATTTTTAGATTTATTGAGTTATAAATAAGAATTTTCATTAAAAGTAAATTTTTCATTTGCAAGATTAAACGTATGATTATACTTTTGAATAATAGATGATTTTTAGAACCAGTGATCGCAAAACTGTATATAAAAACAATATTGTTAATTAGCAAATTCAAATAACTAAATTGCGTCTTGAAAGTAAAAGGATTAAAAAAAATTAAAGCTTTAAATGTAGTGCTTATGATTGATAACTATTATGATAGTTTAATTAGATAGTTTTATAAGCCACCTGATTTGTATTACTATTAACACACACAGATATTTTTATGAGATTTAAATTAATTTTTGAACCACAAAGGTAATTAATAATGAGATAAATTGCATTTAATATACATTCTTTTAAATATATAATACCGTAGCTAAGTTGAATTAGATTATTATAGTTAATTTTTAATTGATAGAATAAATTGATTAAACATTATTGTAAGATATTAAGTATTTCAATTTAAGCTACTTAAATAACTTACACGAACTCAATAAATATTAATACAAAATCTTATGTAAGAATAAAACTAAAAGACTAAAAATATTGCTTTTATCGTAGTGGTTGACTTTTAATATTCAATTAGTAGTCCATCATTAGAAATTAGAAAATTAGTATTCAATTTTAGAATGTAATATCTTCTTTAGGTATTATATTGTAAAATGAATACTTATGCTCCATTTATTTATGTTATAGTACTTTGATCATTATAAACTAGTTTCAAATGTTTTTTCTTGAAGCAATGATGATGAAATTAAGCTCCATGCTTCTTCCTTTAGGATTCCTAACTGTATCCTTGATACTTGTTCCGAGTGATTCAGTGGGCTGCGTATGATGGTTGATGCCACTGTTCATGAGGTCTTTTACTTCCCTTCTTTTATGAAGAATTTTTTAGTGCCAAGTTGTGTCTTCCTTGAAATCCACATCTTTCAAAAACAATTCTTTGTTTAATGGTAATGTCGGCACTGTAGATAAAACAATATTATCATTAAACCATTTCACTCTGATAATCTTCTTTTCGTTTGCCGTCATGCGCTAGTTTTCAGTTTTTGTAAACTTTAATTTATATTTCGTTTTGCAGAGGAAAATCTTACGATTTGTGCCTCAATACGCAAATATTTAGATTAAAAAGTCATTCATGCGAACTTTTTATATGTGTTTTATCCACGTTTTCCCTGTTGTATAAATGAAGAGGTGAGTTTCAAAACTGCCCTTATCCACTATAAGGGATTTTTCGTAAATTACGAAAACCTTTGCTGATAACCACATATTAAATTGGAAATAACCACATTGGAAATAACCACATATTAAGTTTTTTTAGGAAATAGAGGGTTTTTCTTCATAATTTAGCTACACCTACATGCAGGAGTGTCATCTTCAACAGACTCTAAGGCTAACTATTTTTTTTTGCACAAGAAAATTTGCACACACACACATATATACACTATCTAACAATAAGTATTTAGAGACACATGCAAATGACGACATCTGCGGTCCTGATATACGTCAGGCTCTCCGCCGCTAAATATCGCAAAGGAAACAACATTGGCATTAGTCGCATGTAAGATGCCACTAAGTGGAGAGTTATCTGATTTTGAGAAAGGTGTAATCGTCAGATATGACAGAAATGGCCGATCCTTAAGGGACATATATGAGGCGTTTAAAGGCAAAGTGGTGCAAGTCACATTTTCAACTTTTTTCATTTGGGGGCAAATGTGTAATCTCCATTTTCAGTTTATAGTGGAATTGTAAAGAGTTATTATTTGCAATATTGTAATAATTGTTATGAATTATAATTTGTTGAATTTATGGTGGAATTTTTTGTAGTTTTTGCAGTTAAACTCTCTTGACTTACACCACTTGAATTACTGACTTACACCACTTTGCCTTTCACCGCCTCATATAGCAAGCTGAGTTACCCAAAATCGACAGCGGTCTATATGATTCAGAAGTGGAAGGTGAGCGCTGATTGTCGAAATGCGCCGAGTCGGTAGACCCACAAAACTGGGAGATAGAGACCAACGGGTGCTGTCCAGAAAAATTCAGAAGAACAGCACCCAACCGATGGCCCACATACTCCAGGAGTTTCAAAAGGCATTCAGGAGTGTTGTTTGGATGAATACCATCCGTAAGGAAGCACATCTTGCTTGGCTTTCATGGTCGTGCTGCTGCTCATAAGCCTTTGATCACAAAGTCCAGCCACGCTGCTCGGTTGATGTGGTGCAAAGCACGTCGCAAGTGGATCGTAGATCAGTGCAAAGCACGTCTAAAGTGGACAGTAGATCAGTGGAAAGGATTCTCTGGAGCGACGAATCAAGGTTCACCCTTTACCGTTCGGATGCCAGGGTCTGGGTCTAGCGTCTGCCTGAGAACCCCCCCTGCCAGAATGCATTGTGACCACAGCAAAGTTCGGCGGATGTGAAATTATGGTCTGGGGTGTTTCTCTTATTATGGACTGGGGCCCTTGGTCCCAATTCATGGTAAGCTCGACGCCGACGACTACTGCACTATTTTGGATGACAGTGTGCTTCCTACGTTGTGGCAGTTTTACTGTTTGGACCCATGTTACTTCCAAGACGACAACACCAGCTGTCATGTTGCGAGGACCACAATGGATTGGTATGATGACATTGGGGTTAACCGAATGGACTGGCCTGCCCAGAGCCCAGACCTGAACGCTATCGAGAACCTCTGGAACGAGTTGGATCGCCGAATTAAGGGGTGCAACGACCGTCCCAAATCGGTGAAGGAACTTACATGTCTTCTCCAAGTCGAGTGGCAGGAATACCACTAGCCGTTATAGAAGGACTTGTGGAAAGCATGCCCCCGAGGGTTGAGGCTGTAATTGCCTCTCGTGGAGGCTTTACCAATTAAAGAATATAAATAAATTTTGTTTCTTTTCTATCACAGGTGTCCAAATACTTATTGGTAGATAGTGTATATATAAGTGTATGCAATGCATACTATGCATATACATATACATCCGTATCTCGGAAGACATGAATACTTTTCCAGTATTTGAAGCCAAATTCCTGGAAAATCCCGAAAGCGGTGGCTTGTCACGACGTAATGACCCAATATTACATGATCTAGAGTAAAACATTTTCTTAAATTAACCTGGGAAAGAAATTAATAAGTAAAATATGTTTAAAGTTATCTTTTTTTTTTCTTCAAAACTGCATGTTAGACACTTTTAGGGTTTCACTCTTTTTCTCTCTATATACACCAAAGTGAGTTCATGTTAATTTTTTACTCAGATGTATGCAGATAGGAGTAAGTGTGTATATACTTTTGCAGATTTTAAATAATTGCTGTATCCTATAGTGCAAAGTATATAATTCTGTGTAATTAAAGGCAAGTTTATAGTTGTTAACAGAACCTCTTTAACATTTAGTACAGATTGAAATAAAAACTAACGACTAATTAGGTAGAGAATAGAATGTATATCGATAAGGATATTACATATATAGTATTTTAAAATCTTAAGGACAATTAATTTCGCATATTTTTTAAATCTGATCTGTATGGGTAGACATTTTTCATAAAGAGTATCTAAATCATAATCTTTAGCAGTACGTTTTTAACTTTTCGCATAATAAAGCATTATGCATTAACTTACGCTGTGAAAAATGTAAATAAAAAAAATGCAAGCTCTTAATCTCGAGGAGATAATTCAGTTGGTAAAGTACAGACATCGAAGTTATGGATGTCGTTTTCGAATCATATCCTGTCAAATCGTCGTTACGACGGCATCATCATCTTTTTAAGTGAGGTTTGTATGTAACTAATTTGGTAATCTCGGAAAAAACAGAATTTAATCATAATATACAAAAGGAATTAAATTTAATATTTTTAAGCAGCAAATCAAATCCCATAGCATGTTTCCGTGTTAGGATGGGATTCATTATTTGGATCCATTATTACCAATGTTTCCTTATTAGGATGGGATTCATTATTTGGATCCATTATTACCAATGTTTCCTTATTAGGATGGGATTCATTATTTGGGTTCATTATTACCAATGTTTCCTTATTAGGATGGGATTCATTATTTGGATCCATTATTACCAATGTTTCCGTGTTAGGATGAGATTCATTATTTGGATCCATTATTACCAATGATTCATTATTTTGATGGGATCACCCCCTCCTCTTCTTTGGGAAAGAAAGACGATATTTACGGATGCTAACGCGTGCCTGTGACATTGTCAGCAGGTCGACATTCTCTTGAAGGGCCCGAGACAACCTAATGCTCAGCACATTGGCTTTCGACACCGAGGGTTCTCGGTTCGAATCCCGATAAACGCCACTCAATGCCTCCGTGTTTACGCCAGGTATGGGTACGCGAAATCCGCAGGCCGGAAAGTCATTATGTGTGGTAGTAGAGTTTGTAGGAGGGTGTCGGACCTCAGGGTCATCGATCCAAATTGTGGTGGCACTGAGGCAATGGTGTTGGTTCCCTTATACCAGTGGTCCCCAACCCCCGGGCCGCGGACCGGTACCGGTCCGTGGATCAAATAGAACCAATGAACATGAAATTATTTCCATTTTGTTTACTGTGGTGTATTTTTCTCGGGTTAGTGCGACTTTGTTGGGTTTGTGCTAATTCATACCTTTGTAACAGAAGAAATCTTGCAACTATTTTAAATTAGTGTATTGTTTATTAAACATTTCAAAATTATGAATTAAAATTGCAGTCATAGCCCCCCTCAGCGGGCCGCGGTAAAATTATCAAACGTTGACCGGTCCGCGGCGATTAAAAGGTTGGGGAGCACTGCCTTATACGATGCTTCTATTATAAGGAACCAATGATACTGTGGAGTGAAGTTGGCGAATGTCGAAAAAAAAGTGTCTGTCCTGTTAGAAAACAACTACAACAATACATTTTCTTGGAAGTCTAGATATCCAGCAAATGAAATAAACATGAAAGTATGCGGATATAATTTCAACTGAAACTGTGTGAAGGCTTTAGGGATATGAATTCCATCCTGCAAAGTCCCACCAAGGACCATCACAGATTTTAAAGAACTCAAATGCAAAAGTGGTAATCCTCACAACTTATTAACAACTGCATTGAAAGCAGGAAATTTTGCTGCGAGATTTGCATAACTGCAAGTGGCAACAGTACCTAATTTAAATACCGTTATACCAGAATTTCTGTAAAATTCGGAAATCACGTTTTTTTAAACATATCTTTACAAAATTAATAAATCCTGTATTGATATTTTTTTCTATTATTCTACTTTCTTTACCTTCCTACACAAGTGTATCAAGATTTTTCATTCCAACTTTTCGTTTTCGATATATCCACAAGACTATAGGTAACTCTTAACCTCTGGTCACAAATTTACATACCTTAAAAGATGGTTAATCTTAAATAGCTATGGAGTGTAAAGCGATTCTTCATGTACTCATGCATTAGTTAATGAATGCGCGAATGATTTTCTTTAACTGTTACTTAATTTATAATCACATCGAAATAAACGCTTCTGAGACAACAATCTCATATAATTGGAATCCAATCACATCGAAACGATATTAAACTACAATGCATATGTCAGAAAGATGTTTAATTCTAGAAGAGAGTAATAATTTTTAGATTAGCCAATCTGACAAGAAGGTGAGATTACTTAATCGAAAATGTACCCTTTTAATTTAATCTGACAAAATTACTTTCTCTGGGTACATTTTATTCGCGCTTAAGAATAGGATTTAATGGAAAATTTCGCTTGATGAGAATAATTAAGGAAATTAAAAGAAATTAAAAGAACGAACGACTTAATTAGTAACGCTGAAGCGCTTGAGGTAATTTCTACGCACGTGCATCTACGGACACTGTTAACTTAAGCACTGCCAGAAGTTATCTCACTGATCTGTTTCGTATTTTACAACTGGAGGTTAAAAAACATAAATATATCATATTCGAATGAGAAGCTTCAGGAATTAAAAAAAACCCAAACAAACTTTTAATTGAATTGTTTGCATTAAAAATTGCTTGGAGTGATCGCTCTTTCGTTTTCTTTGATGGACTGTTTCAAAAGCTGTCATGCATGCTGAATACTAATAAAAGGAAACTGTTTAGAAAGAAGAGTGCAGAGTGCCGTTAACAAAACTCATTACATCAAAGAAATATATTTCCGCTATTTGTAATTGATTGATCATCCGTAAATTATGCGTAATTATTTTCCTGTAATTTTATACGGTAAAGCGTTGAAGAGCTATTATTGGTTCAAAAAATGTGTAAAAAAACATGTAAAAAACTTGAAGTTGATATTGCGCTGCTGTCTAGTTTTTACAGTAATTAGAGAAAAATTATTCAAAAAATTTTTAAGTGTCAAAAAATACACTGTGTGGCAAAAAATGAAGCACACTGATGTAATAATCCGTCACGCGTTAAAATTGGTTCTATTTTGTGTTAATTTACCCCATAATGTTGTCATTTCCTCCCAGGTAAACACGACTGTTTATTTTTAAGAATTTAATCATCACTTTTCTTTGTTGGGGTCATGATGTGTAACATTTCATAGCGAAAGAGGGCTTGATTTGAAATTATCTTTTTCCTTTTCCCCATGTAAGCAAAATGAAGCATGAGTCAAAAAAGATATTAGCGTACTCAATAAATTCAGCCAAAAGAAAGCATCCCATTTTTAAATCTATAATTACAGGTTTTCCGATTTGTTAAGTCATGACTTTAAATTGCAATCTACAGCACTGTTTATGATAAAGTGACCCCATTTTCTGTAATTAAAATCTGTACATTATTTATATCTTACATCCCCGAAAGAAAACTACATTCTAATATAATACATACTTAAATAATTGAAAATTTATGCAAATTATATAAAATTATTGCTCAAATTAATAAATACTCAACACTATAACAAGGAAACTAAAATATGTCAATATTTATTTCACATGTTAGTGGTGTGGCGTCACGACAAGGCTAAAAGTCTCTGAGACATTTTGAAAAAATTTCACAGCTATTGATCCATACCAAGAAAGACAGAGTCCTAATTAAAAAGCGAAGGCCAATTTTTTAAAACAAAAACTTAACGACGAAATTTCTTTAGAAACAGAAAAATTTAACATTTAAGGTTACAACATATTCAATTTAACTCTCTGCAGATTTACAACGTACGCCCCAGGACGCCTGGCCCCAAACACACAGGAACCTAGAAAAAACACGTCTACACTCCGCGGATTCTATCAAGCGTCTCTCCCTCAGAGAGGGGTTGGCAATCGTTGGTGACAGTTTCTTCGTAACTCTATTGCATTCCAGAATCGTTAGGACGACAGATTTACTGGCTGCATCTGTGGGAAAACGTTTTTTTACCCCCCACTTGTTCCAATTCGGTGGAAACTGGCAACATTTTCCTTGAAAAACACGCAGCTGTGTTTCAAGCTCTCTGTGGGGTCTTGCGAAAAATAAGACCATATTTCCAGTAAGCTACAATGGCAAGAAACACTTTCTTTTAAAATTCTATCATCATTGAAAATTTCTCCATGAAACTTGTCATACTTTAAGTTAACATTATTGTAACAATCAATATATTTTAAAGTATCAACTATTTCGAACAGGCACTTTTCTGCTGTAGAACTTAACCTTTAGCTTACGGGGCCCATTTTTTCCGATTCCCTCTTTAGAACGGGAAAAATATATATATATATATATATATATATATATATATATATATATATTCATTCGTTTCGTACTTTGGACCGTAGTCTTGGGATACATAATATCCCACCCCATAAGAAAAAGGTTAACGTTACCTAACTTTTAACAGCATAAAAAAATTACTGCACACATGACGTATTATACTCTTGCTGAAGTCAGTCAGAATATATATTTTTTCCTATTCATGATAAGGTCATTAAATATAATGTAATGATAATACTAATAATCTATTCGGAGAAGAATGATACTATACTAAACAGCGTCAAAATATTATATTACTCTCATAGCATACGCAACCATAACTAATATTGTCTGGACTATATTAGTTTGAAATTGAGACTAATAATTTTAAAGACAAGGTTTCAAAAGAAAGACTGAAAAACTTCTTTAGCTTACAGCTAATCATACGGGAAAAGGTTGTAAGGTTTGTTAGGGGGTACTGCTGAGTATTTCCACTTCATCTGCCTCAGAAATGAACAAAATACGATATTTTCCAGTTCAGTCGCCAAGCCCAAGAATCACAATTTCGATATATATCGATTACATACCGCAGGTGTTAGAATCGGGAAGTAACCAAAATATTTATAGATTCTTTATCTTCTTTTAAAATGTATACAACTTCTAAACTCAGTACAAAATTCAGTACAAATTTGAAATCAGTATATGCTCTCTGAAATCAGTCCGATCATATTAAGTATGTAACACTTTTAGGCAATCAATTTTTTACACCTTCTCATCAGTAGTGGAAACAAAAATTGCATCATTATTAGTTTTGCAAGTCATTGGAAAGTATTAAAAGAACTACAATGTTAAAACAAATCTGAAAATTTTCTTTAAGTGTTTGTAAAAACTTGCAAATTTTAGTTATAATACTTTTTGGCGTAAGATTTTTTTTTTAACTTTGATGAACAATTTTCTTAATTTTCAGATTAAAAATTATGTGAGAATTTAAGTCGAAGATATCTAAACAGGCTTTAGAAACATGGTGAAGTCAGAAATATTTAATATTTTTAAAATCTTTGAGTGAAGATCTAAGAACGTGAATATCTTAAGAAATTTATAATCGCATTAAGTAACTGAGGAAAATTATCTGTCTCTCGCTTTATAATTAGAAAATAGAATAAATAATACTGACAGCCATTAGAATAAAACAATCCAATTCTGTCGATTACTGTAGAAAGTAAGTAATACAATGAAAGTATCTTAGACATTTAATTATTTAATAATCTTCTTAGAAATTTAAAACAATTTGAGTATTTGCAGCGGAAATGGATGAGAAATACCTATTGATGCAATATTTGAAGAAATGCCTGTCGAAAAATTTTGGTTTGTTGCCTTTTCTCTGCTCCTTTATTTATGCTTAACAGCAAATTTCGAATAATTTATAAGATCATTTCCACAATTGAGTTCATTATTGGGAAAGAGATAAAAGTTTACCAGCATTCAGAACTTTTTGTATTCTCTAAGCCTGAATGCATCATACATTATCTTTTTCAAGATGCATAAGTGGAATCGGTAAGTCTTCATTTAAGATCCATTCTCTTCAGATAAAAAATCATTTATCTATCTGATTGACTTTGAAATTTTAAATTTGAATATGTTGTATCTGAAAACTGGTTTTTAGTTTCTCAATGGCATATTTCAGTATTAGCTCCTATTTCCGTGAACTGCGAAAAAGATTCAATACAAATATGAACTTTTAAATGCTTTAAGATTTTCATACTTCCATAATATATTAATGAGAGAAAGCTTCAAACTGTATAAAGTTTTTCTAATTCTGTTGTACATTCCTTATACTGGTACGAAAACTGTATTAAGAGGGAAATCTCGGTTCTGTTAATTTCTCATTAAAAGAGAAGTATTACTTACAAACAAGTTAAAATTCCGTTATTTATTTTCCTCTCTGGTTCATATCACAACTGTTTTTTATCATTAAAACATCCTACTGGTCAGATTACTCATAAGCTTGTTTTATATTTCTTAATTTATATCATATGTGCCAATATTGTATATGTCATTAACAGTGCCTAAGTCAATTGTCTTCGAGAACGTAAGCTATAAATACTTTACATTTTGAATGAAATAAAAAATTAAAAACGTATTGTGTAGGGTGAAATGTAATTTGTTACGGTATTTTAAAGCTATCAATTAGTTTCATATTTTTTCGACTAAAGACGTAAAGCAGAGTTCGTGACAATTGTTCATTGTTCCCCAGGGCAAACTCCTCATACTTTGAACATTTCCATTCCCCATGAAATCATGCATTAAAAAATACTTAGAGCTACTACATGATAATCACACACAAAGAATTTTTAATTGGATCTTAGGAAGTGAATGCCGATGAAAAATTTCTTTTAACTAATTTTCTTTCAGACGGCAATCAGAAAGGAAAGGAAACCATTTTTCTTCAGATGATTAATTATGAAGGAGTGCCATAATTTTTAGTAACCAAACAGTTTTAAGAAGAATTACATTGTACTTCTGTTTTATAAATGAAAAAAGCGAGAGGGTGTGAGGAAAGTTGGGCACGAACAGAGTACATGGGCCGAGGAGTAGTTATCGAAGCGCTTTCCCTCCTGCAGTTTTTAGAAAATATTGTTTGTATAACTTTTACAACTGATCTTCTGAGCCGTTGGAAATGTTTATTAGGTTTACAAAAAAGAAGACCATTAAACAGAAATATAATAATATAATAAAATGTATGTGTTCTCTCTGTTTGTCCAAGGATATCAACTTATGCTTAAAAGCTAATTCAACAATGCGTAAGATACTTCCCAAGCTATAACAATATCATTTTACTATATATCTGAGTTCTTTTCACATACTCGTGAAACTAAATTTTATAAATAATGTACTTTCCTTTGTTTTGTTACTGTACAACACCGTTAAGTGATGATGTCGTAATTGTGACCCTATGTAGACTTTTTCTGATGTACTGCCTTGAAATCAAACCTATTTTTTCTCTAGAACTTTTGCTCTGAATCAAATAAAAGGAATATTGAAGGGATTTTTATAAAGAATATGTAAACGGCCACTTGAGTATCAATGTATTATTGATTTTTACATCGTCAATTATTCAAAATTCTGTAGAAGTGATGATGTCGTAGTTGTGAATCAAACCTATTTTTTATTCTACTTTTATTCTTTTGCTCTGCAACAAATAAAATTAATATTGAAGGGATTTGTAAGAAGAGTATATAAAAGACCCCTTGAGTATCAGTTTCTTATTAATTTTTACATCGCCAACTGTTCATAATTCAGTAAAATTAACTTCACGTAAAAAATTATGTTTGGTTTTAGGAATAGAGGATTTAAGCTCTATTATTTCGAAGTTTCAGAGTTAACAACTTTTAAACTATAAAGTAAATGATGAAAATATGGCAAAAAATACTTCTGTCTTTACAACCTAACACTGTCAATCAGAACGAACATCTTGTATTCCTTTATCGAAAAAAAAAAACATTTATGGTATAAAACTACACTATTACCGTCCAACTTCGAGAGAGTTTTGAACAACTTAGATTAGGATCTGAAAAAAATCCTCATTGGTGTGTACTATACAATACAAAATATTGACTGCTTATTGGAAGCGGAACATTTCTTCGTATAAGAGGAAAAAAGTAATCATATGTAATCTCTATCTTTAGAAAGCATAATAAGATTGAAACTTCGGGAAGTAACACGTATTTTAGCGTAAAATCTCGAGCAGAGAAATAAAATTCTATAAAGTGTATTGAATGCCAAAAACTTATAAATTGCATTAATATTTTTATATTTTTGATAAATTCTTTATTTGATACCTGATGAAATCGATTCTCAGCATAAACTCAATTTTTATTTGATTGTAAGGATGGTATTTAAAGCTGTCAAATATTTAACATAAATTCGAATGGTAATACTAAAAAGCCTATCACTATTTAAGCATACAATGCACGCCTTTTTAAAAAAAATGTATTTTTAACCTTAATACTCAAGAAAAATATTGAAGAACTAATAAAGCCAACTACAGTCCCATTCATAAACATAAGTAGGAAATGAATTTTTATATATCCATTTTTGATTACATTTTTAAAGATCAGGAAGGAAATTTCCTCTGTGGCAAAATGGCAGAACCGTGCAGTGTAAGGTAAGACAATGACATACTTCGTACATAAAGTGACAATAAAGTTTCAAGAGAATTGGAAATTTATCATGATTAACGTACGATAAAAATCCTGGTACCCGTTTCTCTTGGCATTATGATTTTCATTATTTATTTACATTTCATAAGATTTCTGTAATATTTCAAATGATTATAATTTAAGAGAGAAGAAAGAAAAAAACTTATCTAAACACACATTTTGATAACAAATATTGTTTTTTGAAATATCCGTCAAAAATCATTAAAAGGATCATAATTGAAATTATGATCATTATCCAAGTTGAAATGCCTAACTACAGATCCTACGTCAAAATTTTGTTTTTAAAAGACATTTGAGCAAAAGAAAATTAGCTTTATTATTATTATTTTATAATAAGGAAACTTCATGCTAAAAGTTTAAACGGAAAATAATAACTGCATAGGTCATTTATAATTTTATATGCTATGCCTTACAAAAATCTGCATTTTTTAGTAGATGGAATAAATAACACAGTTTAGAATTTTTTCAACTAGATTTTATTTTTTAAGTTGTAATATGCAGGTTTAAGAATACAGTTTTATAGTAATGCATTACAATAAAATATAAGTGAGCGAGCCATAAATTTTTGAAATATGTAATAAATTTTGAAGCAGTAGACAATAAATGCAACTTTTATAAGCTCTACATCAAATCGGATTATATTTCTAAAATTTGGAACCTGTATAAAAGAGTTTAAGGCGTACTTTTTATGATTTCTGAATATTATTATGGACAAAATCCTACATATTTTTAATAAACTGTTTTTCATTTCTGTTAATCAACAGGGAAGTATCATATTTGCATTTTATTAGCTTATACGGATAGAGATGTTATTGCAATACCTTATTATTGCGAGAAATAAGAAATCTGCTTGTTACAGACATATGCCAATCATAGTTACGATATGTCTGCAGTAAGTGACAGAAATAACTGTAATATAAAACCTACTATGGGAAGTTAAGGTAATGTTATTGACGTACTAGTTAGGAACTGTTTCTATAAGATTATTTGTGTTTTTATTGATATTTTGTCAGCTGATAGAGTTGCTATGGGATATTTTAGAAGGGTTTTAATCCTTCGAAATTCAACGAAGTTTGTTTGTTATTATGCAGCACTAGTAAAAAGTAACAGTTAGTGAAATTGAACTATGAATGGAACAAAGGAATTCAGAGTGAATATTTTTAGTGAGGATTTTTTATACTATCGAAATTTATACGTGCGAGCTCTTGAAGAAAATTATCATGTTTGGAAATGTGAATTTCAGCTGTTTAATTGAAAAATTAATGATGATATGAAAAAAGTAGCAAGCTCTATTATTAGTCACGATTCCAAATCTTCTCTGTTGAGCACTCGTGAAATTTAATTTATTACAATGCTGATTTTCAGTGAATAACACCAATATAGTTAATGCTGATGGATTTGTTATTGAAGTTAATAGCATTGGCGGCTTCCAGTAATAACACTTTGCATTTCAATGGAGGTAATTTCAGAGAATGGTTTTTAGAGGAAATATTTTTCTTTGTTTGAATGGAATTCCAACGACAAAGAGATATAGAATAATTTCCAGTTGCATGGTTTGAGTTTAGAAATAACAATAATATTTTTTTAAAAATTCATTGGTATTAATCATCTAAACGAGATTCAACAACTAATCAAAATGGACAGTCTTGTTCTAACACAAATCTTAACACGCTATTACAGAAACCCATTACATCATTATGATAATAACGGGAAACAATCCGTTACTCAGTTTAACGAGTGTAATCATGAAGGTATTTGCATTTGCTTTTATTCAATTATTGCCAACTAATATTTGGTTAAAACAAACGATAAAATATCTTCATGATTATTTAAAAATTCAATTTTTAAGTTAGTAAGTTGAATACTTTGAAGCAATATATTTACACCACGAGTAAGAATTTATTACAAAAATGCTGTCAGATAGTGAGCTACAGTGAAAATTTAATTTGTTTAAAAAACCCCACTTAACCAAACCCTCTCAAACCGATAAGATCCATAAAAGACTAGTTGCCCAGTAAATAAAAGACTAGTTGCCCAGTAAATAAAAGACTAGTTGCCCAGTAAAGTTTGAAAAATACGAAATTAGAATTCTAAGACTCATTTAGACTATTAACTGTAGACCATGTTCCGAGGTCATTTTATATTCATATAAAAATAATATTCTTATCTATATATATAAAACAGTTCCGTAACTGACGGACTCACTGACATACAACGCACAAGCAAAACCGCTGGACCTAAAGGGCTGAAATTTTGCATGACGATTCTTCTTATAGTGTAGGGGTGCACTAAGGGAGATTTTTGAAAGATTCTTCTTGGATTTTTTGGAATTAAATTTTTAAGCTGTTTTGGTGACTTTTTTAAAGTTTGCATTTAGAATAATAATTTAAGGATTATAGGATTTATATCACGGGAAGGATCATAGAGATTCCTTTGGAATGAAATCTTTTTCGAATCTTTACCTCCATTATCTGATTTCTGGTGAATATCTGAAGATTCACTTTTAGAATTTAATTTATTAAATGCTGATCACGTGATTTCTTTTTCTGGTACTTTAAATTAATTTATCGTCACGTGCGTAACAACTAAATAGTCAAAAAATATTTTTTTTTCTTGCTAATGCGGCAGACGATTGGATCTGTTTACTTTTGCGATGAATTCTGAAAGTAAACAAATTTGAATATGAATGAATCCAGTAGCTCAACTATTCATATCGCGTAGTGAGCTGTAAAAAACTGTATGGCAGTCTACTACTCCAATCGCATGAAAAACTAAATAAATAAAAAATAATGAAAGGGTTTGTTTTTACAAGGTGTGGATTAAATGCAATATTGTTAGATAATTCGGGATATTTTTTCACTTTCATATACTTTTTCCATTATGACGTCATTATTAGTATTATGACGTCAAAATGACGGGTTGGATGGCAGACTACTACTCCAATCGCATGAAAAACTAAATAAATAAAAAAATAATGAAAGGGTTTGCTTTTACAAGGTGTGGATTAAATACAATATTGTTAGATAATTAGGGATATTTTTTAACTTTCATATACTTTTTCCATTATGACGTCATTATTAGTATTATGACGTCAAAATGACAGGTTACCTTCTAGTGTTTATATAAACAGCGAGAGATAGAGAGAGTCTGAGCTATTCCTACAGGAAAAACTACACTCCATTAAGTTTTACGCTATGAAGCATTTCACAGCGGAATGAAATCAAATGTTTTATTTACTAATAAAAGATCAATTGTGTCACGCATCGTCATCGTAGGCATTAGTTAGTTAAGCATCAGTAGATAATTGTTTTCAGGATGACTCATACAAATTGTTAGGTTTACTGGTCTCATTTTCATTAACACATACCTACCGTCTCGAACATTTCTACTCGCTTTCAGTCCTCTTTGCTGTCTGTCTTCTGAGGAAACGAATTTCTTACCTTTATGCTATTTGCTGTTAGTCTCTTTTTCAATTCTTACTATTAGTTCACACTCTCTCTCTATATATATATCTTGTTCAAATTTTCAATCGTTAATAAAAGTACTTTTTATTCATCCACTCAAGTTCAAATACATTTTTTTAAACTTGTAGTGGATGACACTTGATGTTAATACAGTTTTTTCAAATATTAATTCATTAATTAATTTTAATTAATCAATTTTAGTTTTAGACCATGTTCAAATTTTCAATTGTTAATAAAAGTACTTTTTATTCATCCACTCAAGTTCAAATACATTTTTTAAAACTTGTAGTAGATGACACTTGATGTTAATACAGTTTTTTCAAATATTAATTCATTAATTAATTTTAATTAATCAATTTTAGTTTTAGACCATGTTCAAATTTTCAATTGTTAATAAAAGTACTTTTTATTCATCCACTCAAGTTCAAATACATTTTTTAAAACTTGTAGTGGATGACACTTGATGTTAATACAGTTTTTTCAAATATTAATTCATTAATTAAATTTAATTAATCAATTTTAGTTTTAGACTTAGAGCGTCTCTTGCTCTTGAATAGTAATTTCCCTCTTGTTACTGTGTAAATGGTAGCACTGCGGTATCGCGGGCTTCTCCCGTCCTGTAGGTTGCGAGGTCGAATCCCCAACCTGACAAACTTTTTCTCTCTCTTTTCCCCCCTCCTAATCTCGCACAGTAGCCAAGGTTCTGGCAGGCAACCTTTTTTTTCAATTCCTACTATTACTTCACACTCAAATTTTTCTTTGTTGACCTAAGTAGGAATTGACTTTAAAATTTTTTTTATATATTACTTGTTTGTTGGGAGTTTTTGTTTCGACGGCGATACATCGGAGCAAGAGAACTTTGGGCCAATATTAATGCTATTTTGACTTTATAGTGTTTCTGTATTTGTAATATAATTTAAGTCCCGACAAGAAAACGATACCATATCCTACCATGTTTGTGTTCCAATTGTCTGTACACGAGCTGAGGCTTATACTGTAACTACCCGAATATCCGTGCTTCGCTACGGAGTACATTCAAATTAAATACAACGGTCAATGTATGCAATTAATGCCCCCCCCCTCAAAAAAACAGAAAAATATATTTATAAAAAATCGTGACAGTTATTTTTATAGACAAAATACTGTAGAAAAAAAATATTCAATTTAAATCTAATAGAACATACTAAAGAATATAGTGCAGTTAATGTAATACAGTTTGAGGAACATTTCTTTTACTGTATTTTAATAATTTTTTAGATAATGTCCAATCGTCTGCCACATTAGCAAGAAAAAAAATATTTTTGTGTATTTCGTTGTTATGCACGTGACGCAAAATTAATTTATGCGTCACGGGAAAAATTAATTTTTAAAGTATCACAAAAAGAAAAGAAACCATGTGATCAGCATTTAATAAATTAAATGTTAAAAATTTATCTTTAAAAATTCACCAAACATCAGAAAATGGAGGTAAAGATTGGAAAAAGATTTCATTTTAAAGGAATTTTTATGATCTTTCTTGTGATATAAATTTTGTAACCCTCAAATTATTATTTTAAATGCAAACATTAAAAAAGTTGCAAAAACAGGTTAAGAATCTAATTTAAAAAATCTTTCTTAGAGCACCCCTACCCTATAAGAAGAATCGCCATACAAAATTTCAGCCCTTTAGGTCTAGCGGTTTGGTTTGTACGTTATCTGTCAGTTAGTCTGCCAGTCAATCAGTTACGGAACTGTTTTATATATATATATATATAGATAAGTATTATATTAATATGTGGTAGATTTTGTTAGCTGGAAATTAATGTAAAATACATAATTTCTGTAAAAAAATAATAAAATCCATACCGCGAAACAAGTAATATGTGACTGTAAAATAAATATAGACCACCCAGTGAAATTTGCGAAATATGACACAACGTCAGATTCTGACGCCACGAATGAGTTCACTAGCTCAGCGCTGTGGAGAACTGTACAGGCTTAAGGTCATTATGATTTTGATAAACTCGATACAAAAGTAAATTAGATCGAAGAAAAGAAAATACATTGAAGGAAACCAAGGATCTTCATCTTAAACTGAAAAGAAAATGGAAAGCTCTAAGGAAAAGATTATTAAAATAAAATAAGCAAAATGATGTCAGGTTATTGAAATACATGATTATGATACTAAAGAAATGATGACATTAGTATATGAAACAGAGCTACTTTGAATAAATTAGGGAAATATTTTACATCCCAGTTGTGGCAGAGTTACTGAAAACTAAAATTGAACACCTAATCATAGCGAGTTAAATAAAGATAAAACAAAGAAAGGATTTAGAAATGCATACTCATAAAATTTGATGAGTTGGAGAAATTCCGAGTTTTATATTCGAATAAAAATAAAGAAGAAATCAATATGGAGGGAAAATTGCTGAGTGTTTTGGGTTTTAAAATATTAAGATATCAAAAAAGGCAGTAAGAAGTTATTAAATTCAAATTCGAGGTTATAAAAATTTAAAAAGCTTGACAGTATGTTATTGTTTCTAAAAATAACAAGTTTTTTCTTTAAATAACAGGAAATGGGAAGAAATATATTGAAATTTGAAAGGTAATAAAGGAATTAATAAAAATGTTTCTAGTGGAACTTCATATAAAAGTAAATATTTCTAGGTATTTCAGTATATGCCATAAAGGATGAGAAGATAAAGGAAATGTGTTAGTGAGAGAAAGTTACAGAATGGAGATTTTGAAAAATTAAAAAGATATTGGTCTAAATTATGTAGTACCATTGGATGAGTAGAGAGAAGAATATTTTAGACAAACTGAGAGGTAGAATTGAAACTGAGAAATAGAATTTATATGGTTCTGTTTCTTATTTACCCTGTGAATCCTCTAACGGTCCAGGCACACTATAAAGTAATAGGCATAAATATAAATATAATTCCTTTATTTTCTACGTAGAGGTAGACTAACATAGACCGACTTGGGGCTTGAAATAATAACACAACAGTACCGCAACTTGCGGTACTAAGAAACTGAACTGAACGGTACTAAGAAGTCGTAACGAACCCTTTCAGGCAGAATAGACGTTCACTAACAATACCCGTAACCATCGGGCTCTGAAATAACTATCGAAATCGTGCAGTCACCTAGGCTAAATACTAATACGTGCTCTATCAGTTAAGTACCGCTATCACCTTCAATCTAACTTTTCTCGACTCTTTCGTATCTCTACTAATAGCGTAACGCACTACCGTACAAATCTCCACTCCCTTCTTGGACTCTTGCCAACTCAGCGTGTGTTACTTAAATAGCCCAGACACCTGCTCCGAACTCACTTCGACTGGCCTGCACTGCGCAGCTACCAGAAATTTGCATCTGAGCAACACGAGAACCCTACAAATTGAACATAGTTTATTTATCAATAGAAAGCTTTAAGTTGAAAGAATTTAGCTGTTAGTAAGTGTTTTATACATTAAAACAAAGTATGCTAACTGAGGTAAAGGGAACGAGGTAAACTTAGAAAAAAAAAAACCCTTGAGAAGAAAAAGGAAAAAATACAAGTACGATACCTTTAGGCGACTACTGTTTAAAGTGTTGGTTGAATTTTAATGATTTCCCTCCCAAGAAACTTTAAGGTCAGTGATTTCCAGATCATCTTTAATATTTGCATCTCCGTAATGCACAGCCTTATTCTGCTTGAATCCACTTACACTGTATTAACATTATTTTCTCTCTTCTATTCACTAACCTCTAAGTTTATTTCTATTTTGAAAAAGATAATGATTAACTGTTCCTGAAAAATCTATGTAAAACTAACTCATTGCGGGATCTTCAGATTCGAACAGGCTTAAAAAGTTGGGGGAGGTTAAGCCCATCTTCAATTCCCGACAAACCTAGACGTGATGTAGTTGCGGCCTTTCGTTTATCTACGAGACCATGATTGTCTCTCTGCTCACCTACAACGTATAGGCCTTTCCGCCACACCTTTTTGTCCACTCTGTGATACTGGAGAAGCGATGGGCGGGGACCACTTGCTTCGATGTGTGGCCCTCCGTGGGCACACTGTGTTATCAAGGTTATGTGGTTCTTCCTTTCTTTTTTTTATATCTCTAACGGTCCAGGCACATTATAAAGTACGAGGGCTACTTCTGAATAACTCCTTTATTCTCTACGTAGAGGCAGACTAACATATACAGACTTCGGGCTTCCAAAATAATACACAACAGTACCGCAACCCGCGGTACTAAGAAACTAAAGGTCGCAATGAATCCCTCAGGCAGAGTAGGCATTTACTAATAATCCACGTAAACCTCGGCTCTGAGCTAATTCTCGAAGTCGTGCAGCCACCTCGGCTAAATACCAATACACGCTCTATCATTTAAACACCGCTATCACCTTCCATCAAGCTTGCCTCGCTCTCTCTCGTATCGCTACTCCAGTCTTGGGCTTCTGCCAACTCAGCGTGTGCCCTTTAAATAGATCAAACACCTGCGCCGAACTCACTTCGGCTGGCATGTACAGCGCTGCTACCCGAAATTTGCATCTGAGCAACACGCGAACCCTACAAGGTATTGGGAAACAAGAGAACTTTTAAGGCAATGACTTCGGTCTTATACCCCGTTTTCAGTTTCGCCATCTCATGTACATGTTTTTATCTTTGTAATGTCATTTTATCTTTTTATATGTATTGGTATTTTGACTTGCCATTGGAAATTAAAAAAATATTATGATTAATGAATAGTGCGTAGATAAGAATGCTAAGTTATTTAATTTACACTAAAAATATTAATTTTGACGACAATGATTTTGTTAACGTTAGGGAAGGTGGAAATTATATCATGGTTTGATCTATGAACTATTCTCCAACTAGTGGTTAGCCCGTCAAAAATGACGTGTTAATGTAAATTTTTATCAATTTATATCTGCAAAGCCAACATTATTTGTATACTTAATAGCTTCTCTATTTTATTTAAATTATACACATTTTTAATTATTTAAAATTATGCAATATCAGCACTATTATGATCAATTTAAAATGCAATTTTCAAAAATTTAAATGAAATATGAACTACACATAATAGCATCACTTTGCTTAATTCTATTACATGTATTAATTATAAAATATTAAATTCTATCTGTTAACAGTCTGCTACACGTATTCGGTTTAGCTATTCCTGACTTTGTCTTGAAAGCCATCTACATTTCCGTTCATTGGCCTTACGATGCGTTTTAGCAATGGGACTTTCGTCAACATTCATTTTAAATGTATTACATTGCGCTCTAAGTAAATTTCCCAGTAACGCTAAATAATTAATACAAAAAATTTAACTTAGTTGTTTCATAATTTTAAATCATAAATGAACACGAGCCAAAAATAAACCATTGAGGTGTTCGGTATTTTTCATTTAAAGATGTTGCAAGTTGAAAAATATTTTTATATACATATTTTGTTCGAGAGGAACGTATAATCTATATAGTATATGAAACAGTTCCGTAACTGACTGACATGCAACGCACAGACTTATGCATGCAATTTGTAAATTTGCGTTGTTACCGCTGGACCTAAAGGGCTGAAATTTTGCATGGCGATTCTTCTTATAGTGTAGGGGTGCACTAAGAAAGATTTTTGAAAAATTCCTCTTAGATTTTGTAAAATTAAATTTTTAATCTGTTTTAGTAACTTTTTTTAAGTTTGCATTTAAAATAATAATTTGAGGGTTATAGAATTTATATCACGAGAAAGATCATAGAAATTCCATAGAATTTTTAAAGATTCATTTTTAGAATTTAATATATTAAATGCTGATCACGTTATTTATTTTTCTGGTACTTTGAATTAATTTATCGTCACGTGCATAACAACATAATAGACAAAAAATATTTTTTTTCTTATTAATGCGGCAGACGATTGGACATTATCAAAATAAATATTAAAATGCAGTAAAAGATATGTTCCTCAAACTGTACTATATTAACTCTACTATATTCTTTAGTATGTTAGATTAGATTTAATATGAATATTTTCTTCTACATTATTTTGTCTATAAAAATATCCGTTACGATTTTTTTATAAATTTTTTTTTCGCTTTTTATACATCAATCCTTGTATTTATTATATATATATATATATATATATATATATATATATATATATATATATATATATATATATATAATATATATTTATTTATTCATTTGGCATTAATTGCATACATTGACCGTTGTTTTTAATTTGAATGTACTCCGTAGCGAAGTGCCGGTTTTCAGCTAGTGTATATATATATATATATATATATATATTAATTAAATGTAATATTAAAAATACAATAATAAACAGAAATTAAAAACATTATCATCGTAATAGAATGCTTTACGAAAAATCACATGAAAGCCACATGTGAGCACATGAAAGTCACGTGTTGGCAATTTAGAAATATTAAATTAAACCCTTTTAAAAATTTAAGAAAATGTTGCGGTTATGTTAGGTATTTGCTTTGAAAAGCCCGCTTTCAAAGCAGACAGTTTTGAACATATCACTACGTATGCGTCGAGTTTGCAACTTTCCGAAAATACTAAATTTGACATTATTGTAATATCTGGTTAAAATATATATTATATGATTAAAACATAAATATATATATTAAAAATAATATAATGAAAATCTGTTTTACTGTGAAAAAGATTCTCCGATTCAATTTTCTTAAATCAGCAACGATGAATGAATCACGGTGAATGAATGACTCACTCGTGTTTACGTTTTCAAGTTCTGAGTATATAAATTGAATACTTCTTATTAATTTAAATGAAACACTATGATAACTCGAAAGGTGGCGGAAAAGAGATAATTTTATAATGAATATAAATATCACTACGAAAACGCGTTACAATGAAAGGATATTTTATTCTGAGAACAGTTTTAAACGTTGGCGAGCTGTTTTGAAATTGTCATAACCATTTATTACAGCCGTCTAAAAATCGAAATAAAGTTGCTTTGTGTCTATAGTATGTTTTTCTAATAAATTATTTGGGTTTAGATAGCAAATAATCTTTTTAAACTTTACTTTTAAATTGTTAAGCCTAAATCATAAAACAAAATGGATACCATAGGCTGATATATTTATGAAGCGGTCGCTCCGGAAGCGTTCCAGATAGAGGGATAGATCTGGGCTATTATTAGGATAGATTTGTAACTTTGTTAAAGACTCGGTCAATATCTTTGATATCTTCTGTAAAATGACAAAACTATTTTCATCTGAGAAAACGAAAAGGGGAAAGTCATTTTTGGAGAAATAAAAGGTAAAGTATATGAAAAAGAAGTATTAATCGGTTAATTACTAATTCTTATACTCTTAACTTCAAAGACCCAAATTGCATTGTTGCTTTGTATAATGTTCCTTTAACAAATAGCTAAACTTAATTTTATCAATATAAAAATACTAAGGTTTTAGACGTGTATGTTGTCATTGATCGTAGATTATTGTTACTACGCTTAATTGATTTAAAAATGCGGAATTTATGGAAGATGTCGAAAAGGAATACTGAGAAATATATTAAAAACTATTTTAGTTACAGATAAGCATCCCAACACGAGATTTTAAGAACAAATTATTAATTATGAAGAATTATTTAATTTTCTAAATATATTTTATCATTTTTAAATAGATTTGTAAATTTTCGTTTATGTGAAAAAAGAGTAATAACATTTCGAAAATTAAATTTGGAATTTTAGCACTCCCTATGTGGGGTAATTGAGAATCATTAATACGTGCATAATTAGTTATAGTGAATAAATGGATTATATTTTTTATTTAATTAGATAAGCATTTGTTTATAAAGACAATAATATTCTTAAATAGTATTATTGTTCAGAAATTTAATTTGGCAAACTTACAAAAGCCTTAAACTTTATTAAACTTAAAGTAGTTCGTGTACAAATTCGGCTCCGTCTTTATTGATAGTATCAGCGAAATAACATTAAAAATATCCTAAATATTTTGTAGCATATTATCACTGACATTCTGCGAGCTAAATTTATTTTAATATCCTGAGGATTCATAATAACTGAAAACTTTTGCTTTCGCAATAAACACTAAACAACATTAGTTCAAGATATCCGATATCAATAATCTTAATAGTATATAACGATAATAGTATATAACAGTTTTCCTTTAATTTGCATAATTCAGAAGGATAAAATCTTATGTGAAAATCAGTAAAATTATAGAAACATGTGTCCCCCACTTAAAAAAATGCGCTTTCATATTATTTAGTACCATTTAAATATATAGCAGTAATTTCTGTTCCTGTGAACTGTGGGAATTTAATTGTACTCAACAGAGCATTATTAAATATCTATGTCTCTCTCTCTCCCTATATATATATATATATATATATATGTATATATATATATATATATATATATATATATATATATATATATATATATATATATATACACACACACACACATATATATATATATATATATATATATATATATATATGCACACGCTTATGTATTAAATATATCTTATGGTCAGTAAAATATATTGTAGAATTGTTTGAGCAATACAAAGGTATTGTTGATTATATAATATGCAAGTAATAATTGATATCCCCTGAGATCTTATTTGCGTCTGTTATTATGGACGTCTGATTCTTCTAAAATCGTGAATAAATTTAGTCAATTTTGGAGATGTATGCGCATATGCTCATAATAGATTTAATTATAGCAGAAATAATTTACAATATAATATAAATAACATCATTTGTAGTGGTGTCACGCACTATACCTGTAGAATGAATTTCTTCATAAAACTTATGGGAAAAGTAAACCATTTAATATCATGAAAATAACACTAATTTTCTAATATAGTGATAAAAATATTTAAGTAGTCAACGGAGATTAGATTATAAACATCTGCGGAACTTTCATACTGATAGACTAAATATCAGAATTGTTAGAGCAGCTAACATTTCCATAAAAATCAAATGGTGAGTACAATAAGAGAGTTCAAACTGCTTTGAGCTTCGATAAAACACACTAAAAATTCTGTTTTTTTAATCAATTTATTATCTTGTTCTGCATATTCATTACAATAAAAAACTGTATTTAGTAAGACCTTCATTTTCATAAAAATTGTTTATCGCCTTTAAATGGTGCTTTAGGATGCGTCTTATGTTTCTTTAGATATTTTATCTAATACTGACGATAGTGCAAAAGTTAAAAAATTAAGAACACTTTTTCAGTTGAAAATATACTTAAAGTAAGAATTATGAAGCAGATTAACATAATAACTGAGTTTCATAGAGTAGAGTTGCTCTTTCAATTAGAAGTTAAAAAAATAAAACTTAATAAAAATTTGGTTGGCAACAATACAAATACAACGTGGCAACATATACAACTATTCAAAAAAGGCCTTTAACGTATTCAATTGTATAGATTAGAAACAGACAGTGACCTTCAAATAAAATGAGAATTTTAATTCCGAAAAACAAAAGATTGGAAACGAAATAACACATTTATTGAGAGACTGAGTCAGAATTTCCTGTATCCGGAAATTACAGCCCTCTTTTAAAGAAAACAACAGGAAGACAACAGAAATTGCGTGTGGAACTCTCACTCTTAATTAAGCGAAACTTTCTCAATGCATTTAATTTCAGATGTGTTATTTCGAAGAGACCAACATTTCGTTTTACTAAATAGTTTCTTCCAATTGAATGGATATAATTTTTAAATTACGCATAAAAAATTCCTTTAGTTTAAAATAAACTCAAACCATAAAACACCATTTGAATGACAAGATTTAATTGAATCCATCAATATATATAAAACTCTCAAAATACAAATAAGTCCAGGTTTTAAAATAAAAGTTTTAAGAAAGGGCAAAATTTCAGGGGTTAAAATTACACATATATTGTATGAGATATTTGTTTCAAAACTTTAAAATACGTACTTTAAAGACTTTTTTATAAATTGTGTGTAGTATATTATTTTTAATACAACTTAAATACACTCACGGACAAAAAAATTAGCGCACCAAGAAGGAGTCGTCAAAATGAAACGAAATTTTACATACATAATGACTACTTTGATATAAGTAAAGGATAAGAAAATCAAAGAAAAAGGATAATTTATTTCAGAGAAAAAGGCAAAAGAACAGAGAAGTTAATACTCCGTTGGACCCCCTCTAGCGCGAATGCACGATGCGATACGATCAGGCATTGAGTCATACGAGTTCTGTATGATGTCTTGAGACATTTCGTTCCATATTTGCTGTAACCTTGCCTCTAGTTCATTCAAACTCGTGGGATGCCCAACTCGTCGTCCCAAATGATCCCAGATATGCTCGATTGGAGACAAATCTGGGGATCGAGCAGGCCAAGGAAGGGTAGTAACAGTGCGGAGACAGTCTTGTGACACCCTTGTCGTATGAGGTCGAGCATTGTCTTGTTGAAAAATGGCTCCTGGGAGCCGTTGCATGCGTGTTAACACATGTGGTTGCAGGATTTCATGAACATACCGCTGGGCTGTCATGGTGCCATGGAACAATACTAGGGGTGACCGTGTATTGTAGGCAATGGCACCCCATACCATCACACCAGCTGTGGGAGCGATGTGTCGCTGTAGAGCAAAGGCAGGATTGAAGTGTTAACCACCTGCTCTCCACACACGAACACGATTGTCATCACTGCCGAGATTGAATCTGGATTCGTTGCTAAAGACGACGTGGTTCCATTCCGCTGCAGTCCAGTTTCCTCGTGCGCGGCAAAACTCCAAACGGAGGCGTCGATGGGTGGGCGTCAAGGGCAGCACACGTAATGGGCTCCGCGATACCAACTGGCCTTCAGCCATGCGCCTTCGTATGGTTCGAGAAGACACAGAGGCCCCTAGTGAAGGTGCTACCTGTGCCTGGATGGCGGCCGATGAAGCAGTTGGCTGCACGCGTGCATTTCTTACGATGTGGCGGTCTTCTCACCGACTGGTCTGTCGAGGGCGTCCTGAGCCTGGTCTTCGTGTACATGACATCTCTCGGGTCCACTGGTCCCAACACCTCCTCACAACACAATCAGAGCGGCCTAATTGACGAGCTACTCGCCTAGCTGACCACCCAGCTTCCATCATCCCGACGATTCTCCCCCTCTCAAACTGCGACAACTGCTTATATTGTCTTCGAACACGCCGTAATGGCATGTCTATCTCAGCTCTTCCTTTGTAAATGATTCAGCACACTCAAACAAGCTTTGGTTACCTGTTTTATACTCCACAGAGTACGATGTTCAATGCCCTCTACCGGCTATACGTAATGCGCAATCACGCTGCATTTCTAATCCTTTGCATATCTCCCCGACATGTACCTTCATTGCAAGTTTCGTTACGATCCCGCAATTATTTCTTGGTGCGCTAATTTTTTTGTCCATGAGTGTATTATAGTTTAAATATTTCAAGGTGTAAAGCAAAAAACATTTTTGGCTTTTTGCTTAAAATTCAATTTATTTAAATATACCCTATAGTTCAGCTAAGTAAAGTGCTGATAACATTTATTATGGATCGAGGGGTAAAAAAATTTAAGTGGTACTAAGAAAAATTCTTGCGAAGATATTAAGACAGAGCTAACGAAGTTCTGAAAATTTGTTTGTTCTCAAAAATTGTATTGGGATGAAAGCTTTTGGTGGGGGGTTAACCCTCACTGCTTGAAACATGGGAATACCAATTAAGGCGAATTTATAGCCAATTAAGATATTTTCATGAATCTCTGTCGAAGAGAATGCATATGTTTTGAAAGATTGCACCATGAACCTACTTTCCTTTTTATTCTAAATTTCTTTAATACAAATGAATAAAGCCATTTTTTTCTTCTACTTATCTGATATAATTATTCGTTTGCCTTTCTATTTTTTAGCGTTTATATCAGTTGAAGGTCTTATTTGAATAGTGGTCCAACTTCATTCTTGTTCATTTTGAGATACAGAGCCTTAAAGTCTAATGAGTGCTGAGAAATGACTGCTCAAGTCTGATTTGTAATGCCCTCTGTTGGCAACAGAAGTAAGCTGGAGGTGTACCAGTTTAAAAATAAGATAGAAATGACTTGTATGAACATGAAAGTCAGTCTAACTCCATTTTTTTTAAAAGTGGAGTTGGACCACTATTGAAATGAGGCTTTCAATTGATAGACGGAAGTTACCGGACATCTCTAAATGTGCAAGGAAAGTTACATATGCAACTGAGGATGCGGAGTGTGTATTAGGTTGTATATATACTTAGTGGTCAATTCATTATGACCACCTGATATTTTTAAGCAAATAAGCTACGACGTTACGTTGTTGCTGCTAGAGGATAAGAATGGTACTAAGTAGGATTGCTGTATGATTGTAAAGATACTTGAAGTGTCTTGCTCGTGAATAATAGGTATACACAGGATTCAGTGGACTTTGAACATGGAATGATTGTGGGAGCTAGAAGATCCAAGTTGCATTTCTGCTTTGTATAATGTTCATTTAACAAATAACTAGACTTGGTTTTTTTAACTATAAAAATTCTGAGGTTTTAGACAGTGGATATTGCTATTGATCGTAAAGTATTGAGACTTTACGTAATTAATTTAGAAATGCAGAATTTACGGTAGATATTAAAAAGAATACCGAGAAATCTAAATTACACACAGAAACCTTTTAGTTACAGATAAGCATCCTAATCTGTGTTTTAACAAACAAATTGCTAATTATGAAGATTTATGTAATTTTCTAAATAGGTTTTATCATATTTAAATAGATTTTTAAATTTGTGTTTATGTAAAAATAGTAATTATATTTCGAAAATTAAACTTGGAATTTTAGCTTACACTATCTGGGGTAATTGTATAGCGAAACTGCTATACAGTTCAGCATCAGAGAAAATGCTTCACTTATGAAGTGTTCGAGAGCAGTTGTTCATGTTAACAAAGAGTGGACTACCAAACAAAAAACAAGTTCTCGATATAAGGAGGGTGGTCATCTCTCGAGCTAAAATGAGATTGTCCAGGCTTGTCCATTTGAACATGAGTGGAGCATTACGACAAATAACGGCAAATCTTAATCAAGGACCAACTCTAATGGCCTCTCTAGTAATGTTTTTGCCCATTACACCGGAGCATAAGGTATGCGCGAGAGCCTTTCCTGTATGCAGCTAACAATATCAAATGTCTGCAGTTCACAGAGGATCACAAGGATTCGGCACTAGATGAATGGAAAAAGGTAATGTAGTCCTATGAATCACCTTTTCAAGTACACGATGCCGACAGCAATTTTTGAATATGAAGAAAACTGCGTGAAAGCATGGACCCTAACTGCATTGCCACAACACTTCAAGCTGGTGGAAGCAATCATGGTTTTCAGGGATATTTTCTTAGCATTTTTGGGATACTTTAATTCGTATGGAAGAACTTCTGAATGCCAAAATTATTTAAACACTGTCGGTGACCAAGTACATTCAGCAGAACAATTCTCTATGTCATAAAGCTCACATTTTCCTCAGATAGTTTGAAGAGCACGAAGACTTCCCCTTTCTTAGTCGGTCTATATTATCACCAGATCTTAATCGATTTGAGCATTTGTGAGATGAGGTCGAAAGAAGCATGATGTAGCTAGATCCACAACAAAAATCATAGAGAATGGAAATGCAGTTCATCTGATATGGTACCAGATTCCTCAAGCCACTTACCAAAATCTCATAGAGTCCATGCCAAAGAGAGTCTCAACAATACTGAGTTCAAAAGATGGCTCAAAAATACATTGAGTTGATGGTTAAAATAAACTGGCCATTTAGTAAATGAACGTAATCGCTTAGCGAAACTTTAAAATTTACCAGAAATTTGTTATGGCCCACAGTGCCGAACATGCGGATTTCCAAAGAGGTTTAGTCATAGGATACTACTTAAGTAAACAGTCTTTATCTGCCCACAAGCCCCACATTACTCGGCTCAATGCCAGAAAGATAGTGCTGGGGTGTTTAGAACATCATTCGTGGACATTGGAAGAGAGAGAATGGGTTATAATGAGTGATGAATTCCACTCTGAACTTTTCTAGTCGGTTGGGTAAGCGTGGGTTAGGAGTTTGCCTGAGGTGTGTTTGCTTTCAGGTTGCATTGTCACAACTGTCAAACCCAGAGGGAGCAATATGTTGGTCTAGACCTCTTTCTATTGAGAAGGGCTGAGTTCTCTGATTGTTTTATCATCAAATATTATCTCTGAGAGGTGGATAAACCGAGAGGTACATATAGTGTGCACTTCCTACTATATGGCAGTTCCTCAGAACAGACTCTTTTCCCTTTCAGAATCACCTGACCCCATGTCTCACTTCCAGCTCTGTGGAGGCCTGGATTGAAGAAACAAAATGTACAAAAATTAGATTCGCCCTCTCAGTGTCTCAGTTTCAATCCTATTGAAGATTTTGTTTAATTTATTTCCCATCATTCTTCAAAAATTGAAAAACGATTTTTGCTATATTAATGGAAGAAATAAAAAAAGTATATTTTATTCCGTTTTACGTTATTTGAATAGAAAAAGTCTTGAAAGAAAATGCGTTTTGCTAAAATCATAATATAATGTATCATAAGGAACATATCAAAGATTGATTGCCTAAATTTTAACATCTCAACATGGATTACATAAACGTGGTATTTCATGTTATTGAGACTACCCCTAGATTCTTGATAACTATAAAAATCTTACGAAAAATAACTTTGTTTCAGAAACTGCACAATTGAAGAATGCGTTTTCAGTGCTTCATTACTGAAGCATCATTATTTCTACTTTTAAACTAAAATTATCATAGTATACGGATGGGGACATTGATATTCTGTTTACTTAATTATAGAATGAGAGTTAGGTCATTGATGATTACAGGGAATAAATAATCGTATATCTCCCCGAAGCAGAAAAAGATTTAAACTGAAAGATTATTCCTGTCTATTTATCTTAAAAATACTCTTCTCGCAATTCAAATCGTGAATTAAATACACGCCAGCTTATCGAGCTGTCGTGGTACGATTCATTTCATGTGTGAGGTTCAGTAAACGAGGTTACAGTCTTTCACACGATAAAACCGGATAAATAAAAGTTGCGTGCGTATATTTACCCTTTTTGGCACTTCTTTTACCTCAAAATGCAATCATTTGAACCAACACGAAATTTGTAGAAAGAATATTTTTGGATCTATTCAGATATTTAAATCTGTTTACGAATGAGAAAATTAACTGGATTTTAAAACGGCAAAATTATATTTCCCTTTGGTGTGATGTTACACTTCACATCTGAGGCATTAGTTTAAAGTTTTGTTTTTGATAATGCATAAAATTGTCATATGTTTGTATTGATATTTCGTATCAAACTAAAATTAGAATTTATGGCGTGTTAATTAGTATTTGTAAGCATATTTATAAGGCTCTTATATAGTTTCTTTAATTCCATAAAACTAAAATATAGGTTTATGAAGTTAATTTAAGAATTTTGCTGAGTGTGGCATGTTAATTAGCTTTCAAACACATTTACATAAAACATATATATTTTTTAATTATATAATATCAAAGGATTGCTTTAATCAAGCAAATTTAAGAAGAGAATTGTGGAATACTGAGCAGAATTGGAAAGCATATTGGCAACGTCTTTTTCTTTCACTATAAAACTTTAATAAATTGTGCCCTTTCATTTCTTAGTTTTGAATACGAAACAGTACCAGATTCAGAATCAAAATCTATTGCTTTGACATTCTAACATAAAATTTAAAAAACATTAAATTTTAATTGATGTTATAGATAAAATATGTTATATTTTTAACTTGTAATTTTCATTTTATTTAATTTATCCGGATGAGAGGCTTTTACGGGCTACACGAATGGCATCTTTATAATCTCTCTAAGTGAACGCCTTCCTAACTATAACTTCTAATGAACCGTAGTTCATAGATTTATTCTATTAGTCATCCATACTGCCTGGAAAAAAATTTGTATGCGCTGTTTCACACAGTATTTTCAGAATTTCGGTGTTACTGTCTCATTTCTTTGGTCTAGTAGCATGCTTTGATCTCATTTCTAGGCTCCAGTTGTTATATATAGAAAGGAAATGTTAGATATAATCATGAAGAAAAGAGAGTTTCAGTGTGCTCAAAATCCCCAATAATCCTAACTAGTTGAAAGTCTTGGAAAACTTTAGAAAACGGAAAATACAAAGAGGACCTAGTAAACCACAAAAATGGGAGATATTCAGAGGTTTCAAACGAACTGCGCCTCCGTATCTCCCTATATCGAAATTCTTTAGGTATCGAAGTTTTGGTGATTGCCCGTGGTCATTATATGGAAAAACTGCTTTCCTTAAATCAGAAAAATTCTATGCATTGATTTTTTTTGTAGCAGGGGGACATTAAAAATTCTTGACACATGTGCAAACGTAAATAAACACAACATAAATATTATGCTATCTTAAAGTTATATTATTCACTTTATTTGTTATGGCTGTATTTTTCTTGATAATTCTTGTTTTTCACTTTCTAATAAAAAATAATTTATAAGCAACTGTATCTATGATTTATTAAATTATACGTAAGAGACACTGCATCGATGTAGAAATTTGTTTTTAGTTATAATTTATTATACAATAATTTAAGGTAAATAATTTAAGGTAAAGTAGTTTCAATAGATCGAAGTTTCTATTTACCTAATTTTTTAAGAGGCCACCGCCTTCGATATATAGAGGTATGACAGTAAATTTATTTAGATAAGCTTTAATTAAAATAATTAACTTCCGCCAGGAATAGTGCTGTGATATTCCTTTGTTTACTAGCAGCGTTGGCATTCTTACGAGCATTTTGCATTAAATTTCTAGCATTTTCCTTTTTTGCATCTTGAAAAATCAACAGATGGATTATTTGCCCCCGAAGGAATGAGAATTCAGAGTATTAAAACATCCGAAATAACATAAAAAATATAACGGCATCATAAAATTTGCTTTATATTAAAAAGGGATTATTTTTGAAAATTTTTACCTATTTCTTCGAATCTAATGACACGATTTATACCATATCCTTTACTTATACGTCACTGTTAACTGAAGCAAGCCATGTTGCTGATATGACATTAAAGAAATCTACATAAAAAAATTAGAACTTTCTTTAATAACTTAAGCTGTTACAGTTCACAGCTAGAACTTACGTGCAACAGTTTTTAACCAAAATTAGATTTAATATAGCAGTATAAATTGAGAGAGTTATAAATCAATAGCTAAGCTCGCTTCGATTGAGGGAAAGGAAAAAAGAAGTTCAAGTTATTTACATAGATAACAACGGGTATTCAATAAAGGTGTCTGAAGAAAAATTTTTTAAAGCATACATAGCGTTAAGAACTATCACCTGACACTCGAACGCATAACAAAGAGAAGTGATAATGAAATGGAACTTTGATCTGCTACACCCTAAGTAACAGGTACGTTATCTTTAAGATCAACGGACACCGTTCCCTCCTAAATTCACAGTTCAAGCTGTGTTTCTCAACTTGTGCCGATTCTTCCTTTATCTCGCTTGAATAAGCTCTGGTTCAGAATTCAATTGGTACTGCCGCGAATTATTTATGGTTGACAAATTTTCCTAAAATAGAGGAAATAATGATGTTTTTGATAAGCTTGAAGAACTTATATTTTACTCGGGTATCCAAGCATGACTTTTCATTTGCTCCGCGTATTAGACTTTCTTTATATCAATTGGCAGACCTGCATATGTAATATATATATGCATGCATTTGTGCATGAGTGAGTGTAGGATAGAGAGGAGGGGGGTAAAATTATTACAATGCATTAAACAGTTATATTCAGTACAGTATAATGCTACACTATAATATTTTAAAGAATTAATAATTTTAGTGTAGCAATAGGCAACAGGAGTCTAAAAATTACTGCTACTTAGATTTTCCCGAATAATCAAATCTGCCTAATGGACTCTATTCGCATAATATGCTAGTGAAGGGATGTCGAACCTTTTAGCTTCTTTCGGCCACATTGAAAGAAGACGAATTGCTTTGGGCCACACAAAAATAAACCTAACATTAAAAATAGTTAATGAGTAAAAAAGTATAATATATAGTTAAAATATTTCATTATAAATTTTATACACAGATAGATATATGTGGTTGATTGGGTAGTTCAGTGCATTTGGAGTCTTTTTTAGGTGGATTTGGAATATTTTTTAACACTGATGCTTAGCGTTTCCATACATAGATGAGAATATGTGGGTGAGGGATGAAATATGTGTTTTTTAATATATATGCATACACGTTTATATATAAGTGGAAAGCCTACCAGAATGCAATTTAAGCTCATAAAGCTTTAATTTAGTTTAATTATCGGCAAATTTATTTTGTAATTTAATTTTGTAATTTTTTAAGAAATGGTTTTCTTTTTTATAACGTATCGTCTGCCCTCCAGGTTTAATTTCTTACGAACTAAACTGTTCTGTCTATGTGAGGAATTGTTTTTTTAATGACTTCCCTAATATAAGTCCTTTTTTATTACAGCCAATAAACGGAATGTTGGTGTGTAAATATTTTTTATCTTATATTTTAAAGAGGCTTAATTTTTTTCTTTCAATAATTTGTGTCTTACGTATTGCTAGGATTTTATGACTTTTCTTATCAGACGAATGGTTACCACTTTAACAGCCACTGGCCAAGAACGGAATATGAAACAACGTAATAAAACCTGGAGGTTAGAATTGACCAACTATCCAGGTGATGTAATGAAAGCTACTTTTTAGTGACTTTGCTCACATATTTACATGAATAAACGATTACTGACATCACTCTATTGACTTGAATCCATAAGTTGTTTTCGATATCGTATCTAAAACTAAATTTGAGTTTACATACTTGAGTTTACATGCTCGTTTATCAGCTAGTGATTAGAAACATCAACTTGTGGGCAATGATTTCCTTGAAAGAATTTTTTTACGGGTAATTTTGATAACAGTTTCGTAAAAATATCTCAACCATCCCCTATTCTAAATTTAATTACATGCTTGTGGTCTATCATGCATGTAATTAAAATCGGAGTCATTCTGTAAATGGATCTGACCTAAAATATTTTTCACAAAGGCAAAAACTACGAAAATTTTTTTTTAGTTCTGTAAAGGGATTTGACCCGAAGAATATATCACAAAGGCATAAAATCCAAATTAAAAAAAAAAATTGAATGGTAATTTTTTTATGCAAAATGCTATCTGATAATACAATTTGTTCCTCTGAAGGCTGTGATTTTTTTGTTAAAAATTATCAAAATTTTTAATTTTGACACATTTTATATTTAAAAATTATAATAAAAATTCCATATATAATAATTTTTATTATAATAATTATAATTAAAAATAAATAATAATTTATTTCTTTTTATTATAGTTATTATTTATTGGAAAAATTATCATTTATGCTATTAATATTCGTTGGTTATTTTAACTACTCTCTCTATGCTTATTAGGTTTTTATGTCTTTACTCTGTGTTTTTCACGTTTTATCTTTTCTCCCATTCGGCAACTTTCCTAACTCACAGTTTTCTGTAATGGGGAGTGGCAACGTTTTCAATGTTAGCGTTTCAATGACTCATCAGAGGAGTCAAGTGTAATGTTACTCTGTTCAAAGTGATCTTCGCCGATATTAAAATGCCGAAAAAGCTAAATCAGTGATCCGAACCAGAGATTGAGAGCTTCAGCCCCCCGATTAGTATTGGTGTTTGCAGCCATTCGGAATCGGCTTTAAACTGTGTTAGTCTCTTAATCCCTCGTTTCGACAAAAATGACAATTTATCCAAGAACCTACGACTGATATTGTTATGTCCTGTATTTCCGTCCTGTATGTCCTTTACTGCCGTTAAGAGAGCGAAAAAAGTAATACTGCTTCATTTGTAGAGAGTTATAAGCATTGTATACAACTGCAAAATTGTTCATTGAGTAAAAATGGTTTATATTTTCATATCTATCCCATGTCAAATTTGAGAATGAAATCGTTATATCAGATAATTTCTTGTATGAAAACTAGCTATACTTTTATGAGGAACAAAGCACTGGTGCATAATGTTGCTTCTCTAACACTGTATGTAAAATGTTCCTCTAAAACCGACTGATAGAAAGTTTTGTATCATTGTTTCCCAGTATTTAATTTTAAATCGCCGGGAAACTGAACCTCAGAAAATAAATTTTTTGTCAGCGATGATATTCGTCTGAAGTTTTAACTGAGCTGAAGTAATAAACAATAATTTTTATTTGAATTAAACAGGCTGTAACGAAGCGTATAGATTCATTTATCACAACAACTTTCGCGCATGACAAACTTCCTGAAAACCACAGAGAAGAAATAAATGTGCATAAGGATGAATTAGACTGTACTATTATAATTGCATGCATGTCATGATACCAAATTCTTCTCCTTTTAATACCTTTATCCGATTAAAGGAAATAAATGCAGTGCATTCACTAAAGTTGAAATTTTCTGTTGACTGTAAAGGTTAGTGTTAATACATTGATTGTTATATGATCAAATTTTGATATTATACCAGCATAATATTTTAATGCTTAAGGCACTTAAATAACAGAGTGTTTTTCCAGGATTTTAATTTCAGGTTATTGATTTCTTTACGAACTATAAGTAAGTTTTCACCAATTATGAGAAACACAGGCATTCATTACTTCTAGAATGTTATA